>JAJHSJ010000001.1:91103330-91293563 GCA_021015155.1 Magnolia officinalis
GCATTGAAGAAGACGCAGTCCTTATATGCATCAATTTACCGCATTGACAAGTGTCTGTTCTCAACTATGTTATCCAAGAATGACTTGGGTACAACAATACACTTAAAATAAAATGTCAGTCATAGACATGGCACCCATTTGGACATTTAGGAGTTTTCATGTGACATATGTTCTCAAATACTTAAAATGTGAGACCCGTATCCTAGTCCGTACCGTTCCGTAGACTTCCGCGGTCCATCCGGTCGAATTCCGGTGACCCGCGACATGTAGATAGCATTTGCTCGTGATCCTGAGTTGTATCCCACATTCCAGAGTTAGCTCAACCCGAGACTTGTACCCTAGTGACCTCGCCGTCACCGCGGTTCCAATGTCGCATCTCGCGTGCCGAGGCGATACCCGGGCCAGGAGATGTGGGCCCACGTTCAGTTCGAGGAAAACGCCGCATTTTGCAATCCCAAGAGAATCCATCACATCACATGTCAAGTACATATCCCATTAATCACCTCAAGCAAGTACAACCACCCCTCCCCTAAAGTCAACTTTCTCTTACAACCAAGTACACCCATCACTCACCCATCTCTCTCTCTCTCTCTCTCTCTCTCTCTCTCTCTCTCTCTCTCTCTCTCTCTCTCTCTCTCTCTCTCTCTCCCAAGCAACCCCACGAGCACCCCACGTCCAAGCATTTCCATGGGAGAGAGGAGAAGCTAGTGTGGCCCACCTCCCTACCACCCAATCCAACCGTCCAATCTCCATCATCCTCCGTTAAAGTCGAAGACAAGGAGTCTGGCAATCCATCAGACCAAGAAGATCGAATGGTGGGTGATTTTATGAATTGATTTTGTGATTTGAGGGCCCACTTGTGGTGGGGCCCATCTTGACGTATGATTCGTATCAAAGAGGGGCCCATAGTGGCGGGGCCCCTCCACTACTTCGATCTCTCTCTCTCTCTCTCTCTCTCTCTCTCTCTCTCTCTCTCTCTCTCTCTTTATGATGACCGTGTGGCCCACCTGATTTATGTTTTTCATCCAGCCGTCCAGCTGGGACGGTGGAGCCCACCTGATTTGTGTTTCATCTAGCTGTCCAGCTGGGACGGTGGAGCCCACCTGATTTATGTGTTTCATCCAGCCATCCAGCTGGGACAGTGGAGCCACCTGATTTATGTGTTTCATCTAGCCGTCCATTTGTTGGACCGGCTTGGACAGTGCTGTAGGGCCACACCATGATGTATTTATTTCATCCACACCGTCTAGGCCATTTGGACGGTGCTGGACCAGCTAGGACGGTGGGGATTCATCCCACACGTGGGCCCCTTTTTTTTAAATGGAAGTGGATTGGCTGGCGTATCTCACCAACAACCATTGTTGTTGCTGCGTTTGACGTCAGCAAGGTCTGTGGGACCCTCATGACGTATGTGTTTCACCTATCCTATCTACACCGTCCACGTAGGGACGGTGGGGCCTGATGTAGTGGTCGTCCACACGTGGGACGTGTGGACCCCACCTCGATGTGTGGGTTTTATATTTACACTGTCCATTGCTGGACAATGGTAGATGGGGCCCACCTTGATGTTTTTATTCTAATCCAGGTCGTTTATCTGTGCTGTGGACCCCACCTCGATGAATGTTTCATATCCACACCGTCCAGAGTGTCTGAACGGTGCCAGACCACCTTTGGATGGTGCCGTGGATCCCACCTCGATGTATGTTTCATATCCACACCATCCAGAGTGTTTGGACGGTGCTGGACAATGTCTGGCAGGTGCTGATTTACATGGACAATGTTTGGACAGTGCTGATTTACATGGACAATGTTTGGATAGTGCTAATTTACAAGGACAATGTTTGGACAGTGTTGATTTACATGGACAATATTTGGGCGGTGCCGATCATCATTAGAGTGCCATGTGCCCCATAAAATGATAGTGTACAGTGATACACATGTTGCACCTGCAATTATTGAAATGATTTTTGGTGTAAACCAAGCTCTCTCTTGTGGCCCATTGGTACGGCCCGTTGTTGCGGCCCACTCGATGTTTATGAGGCCCATTGGTGCGGCCCGCTTGACGTATATGAGGCCCATTGGTGTGGCCCGTTGATGCGGCCCACTTGATGTATATGAGGCCCGATATGATGTATTTATGGCCGATGTGCCAAGGCCCATTGTGATGTATATGCTGCCCACAAGTGAGGCCCGATATGATGTATTTATGGCCCATGTGCTAAGGCCCATTGTGATGTATATGCGGCCCATGAGTAAGGCCCATAGTGATGTGTATTAGGCCCTTGTATGAGGCCATGGGCCCATGATACGTTTGGCTCTATGTGGGCCACTCCTTGGGAGCAATGTTGGTTAAATATCCACATTGATGGGCAATGATGGTTAAATGTCCTCATTGTGACCTTCCCTTAGGCCTTATTAGGCCCCTTCTCATTATTTTTTAAGTGGGTTGACCCTAATTATTGAGCCCCATAGGAAGTCTAGTTTATTGTGCGATAGAGAGGGTAAAGAAGCCCACTTATTGTGCTTAGACTCAGATCTGCCCTCGGTGGGGGATATTGTGATGCTCCATCACTATGATCACATGTGGGCGGACACTGAGTGGGCGGGGCATGAGGACCTGAGTGAGCTACCAGTGATTGGCAGACTACTTTGCACACAGTGAAGGCAGAACTTTGTCCCACATCGGGAGCATCGTCTGATGTTGTGGTGGCTATAAGTTGGATTCTTTCCTTAACTATCATGACATGTTTTAAATCAGTGAGCTTATCTTGATATTTGGACTAGATTCGCCGTCCTTCTATGGACCCTCATCATTCGTATGCATGTTGTGATGGATGATTGATTAAAGCAGATGTCATTGGGCTGAGATGTTTATGGGACTTCTTGCGAAACAGGGTTATCCCCACATGATCGCGCGATACGCGCAGGTTTGATGTATGGCCTAGATGAGGTTGATGGTATTCGTGACTCTTCAAGATTTGCATATTGCATTGCATCATCGACATCTGATATTTGGCTTACTATGTCTCTGCATTGCAAGTTGATCTACATTGCTTCCTCAGTATATGATATTGGCTTATTGTGTTTTTGCATCGCATAGCCTGGATAAGGCTGATGGTATTTATGGACTTACTAGCATATTTCCGCATTGCTCTGATATTGTAAGATTTATGGATTGCCAGTATTTCCGCTTACTCTGATATCTATATGCTTGGCACGTGCATCGCACACACTTACACCACCTTCTAAGCTTTTTATAAGCTTATGCACGATAGATGCGTGCAGGTGGCGTTAGGTCGCAGCAGCGTTGAGCTTGGAGCGTGCAGTCGTCTTCTGGAGCTTTGATTTTCGATATATGTATTTCTCTTTCAGCATTGTATTCAAATGATTATATTAGTGGATATGTGATGATGATGTTACCTTTGTGATTTGGGTAAACTTGTGGTTATGCTTATTGTGAGTTAAATGTACGTTGGAAAATCCTCCTTGTAGGATCCCAGGATCGGAATCTGGCGTATGCGCGCTGGGAGCCGAGAATGGAGTACTACGGAAGCTGTCGGTACCGGATTCGGCGATCAAAAATTTCATGAGCCCAATTTTCGAGTTTGGGGTGTGACATAAAATGTGAAAGCCAAGTAGCAACATGCTTAACATGTAATTTGGTTATGTGTGTGCATGCACATGTGTGAGTGGTTTGGGATTGCTGCATGTACATGTGCAGTTCTTATTTTCTACTAAAGATATGGAGTTTCATTCCTCGTTCAATAGAAACAATAGCTATTAGTTTCAACTTTCAACAAGCATAATATGAAGTAGTATACTTGTTTGATTACATACTAAGGACACACAAAATAGGCTACGTGCACAACCAGACATTCAATGAGGCAGTAAGAGGAATGGCTATTGAAAACTGCACTTTGACGGAGACAAGTTTTCTTTTCCAAACATCTAGGAATGAAGGTACCCAATTAGTAGTTAAGACGATACAAAGAGAAGATGGGCCCTAATATCTAATGGCCGCCACCAACAAGAGGTTGCCACAACCGATCAGAACAAATGAGTTTGCCATAGGTTAAATAGTTTACATTTTTAAACTAAAACCTCAAAAAGTTGCACACTAGGTATGGGTCACCGATGATTACATGATAGTAAAAAGTAAACACATTGATTGGTCTATGGAGAGTTCTGAATTTTGTAGGAAAAGAAACCGATCCAACTAAGAACTCAATGGATAATTATATTGTACTCGCAACTATAAAGCTTCTTTATTGACCAAAAAAAAAAAAACTATTAGAGTTTCTTTTATAAGTTGTATTGTTAGCAGTACTGTAGTAAGATCACTTTTATGGTTTTGCAATAAGAGGCATTATCTTTATTTTCCATGACTGAGTGGGCCCCATACCTCGGGATGGTTGAGGGACTTCTTTGGTAGATCAATGGCCATGAGGTCCCCTCTTAATCCTGACTATTTGTCGTGGAGACCCCGGTAATCCCCACAATAGCTTGTTAATAAAGATATTTAAAACATGAACTGCGTCTCTTTGGAGCCAATGAAGATCCGACCATTAGGATGGTGGATCGGAGTCTATAAAGGGGGATTAGCAACACTGTAACACCATTGCAAGACATGCAAGAAAATTACAAGAAAAACCCAAAATTTTCTTGCACTCAAGAAGAGCATATCTGCATTGTGATTCCCAATCTCCCAACAGTCCACCCCTCTTGATTTTGGAAATGATTGACGGCCGGTCTCTGAGTTTTTTTTTTTTTTTTTTCACATGTGCCTAGTCCTCTCACACATATGCTCAAAGCGGACTTACACGAAGTGGGGTAGAGAAAATCATGCACATTCATTGTGAACACAATTTTCTCCCCTATTTGTACGAGCAGTCTCTTTCAACTTGTTCCATCATTACTCTCTCTCTTTCAACTTGTTTCATCATTACTCTCTCTCTCTCTCTCGTTTTCTCTGGAAGTTCTTAAATTTAAATTAGGAGGGAAAGAACATTTGGAGGGCCCTCTCTCAGTGGCCTATATATAGCATCTAGACCTTTTATAGCATGTTATCTTCAGTGATGTTAATAATCATGAAGCGTACAAGTTATATTCCAGCTCATTTGATGGTCTCCTTGAAGACATTGATGACTTATGGTGACAATGATCACATGGCTTGGAGAAGCAAAAGCCTTGCGGCAGATTATGGCGAGATAAGCCTTGTAAGTTTTTGTAGTTTTGATGTTCTACACCTATCTTATCAGGTCTTCAGTGGACTGATTTGGTGTTCTATTTCTCTTGTTTGCTTACAGTTTTACCTTTTTTTTCTTCTACTTTGAATGATTAATAAGGTCCTTATGCTCAAAGGAGGAATCTTACAATTGGAAAAACAGTTGACCATTTGCTAATTTTTTCTTAATGAAAATTGGGCATCCACTGTCTTAGGATAGGAAAAGGTAGCATCCATTTCTCTATTAGAAAGAAGTTTATTTTCTTTATTTTAGGTGCTCCCTCAGGACACCATATCATACCATTTCATTCCTCTTATAAAATAGGTTAGGGAAGTCGTTTGCTCCCTATATATTCTCTACCACAGAAGGATCTAATCACACGTCCCACTAGGTTTAAGGTCCTGTGATGAAGAGATAAGAATTAGAGGTCAAGTTCAAGCTTGTAAGAAATTTAAACCTATCTTATTGAATTATGCATTTTTCGATCAAAATGAGGAAGTTTTCATTTGGTAGAAGACATTCATGAATAGACGAAAAATGGTCACTATGAAATACATTTAATACGAAAGAAGGTCATAATTATTTTGACAATGTTGTCTATAGAGGTTGAAATTAGAACTTGATTAGGGAAGGATATGTAAACAATCAAATCTCACTATGATAATCAACGGCTGACGTCTGAAACATCAACATCCATATACAATGTGCAATTTTCACAAACACCCATGACACGGGGTGGGGACAAAAGGAAGCGTAACGGCTGTTATGGTTTAAAACGGCCAGTACCTCTGTAGCAGCGATTTTCAGAAGAAGGCGAAAAAACTAAAGAAAAAATCGATTTTTTTTTTTTTTTTTACCTTCTTCTCTGCAAGTACGTCTCTCTCTCTCTCCCTCTCCCTCTCCCTCTCCATCTCCCTCTCTCCTTCTGCTTCTTCGGGCCCTCTGCAAGTGCGTCTCTCTCTCTCTCCCTCTCCCTCTCTCTCTCTTGCTTTTCTCTCTCCCTCTCTGTAGCATTCGAGAAAGCAACGTTACTCTTGCAATTTCGAAAACAGCAATGTTACTCTTTTGAGTCCGGATCCTCTGTTATAGCTGACGGAGGCTCTTTCTTTTCTTCTGTTATTTTTCCTCTTCTTTTTTTTTCTTTTTTTTTTTCTTTTGTTAAAATTTTCAGAACTTTTTTTTCTTTATTTATTTTTAAAAATAACAGATGACGTGGACTAATGGGAAAGCCACAAGCAGAGGATCCCCGTTAGGCTATACCAGAGGATCCGGACTCGTGCCTAAAATGGTTGGGTGACACACCTTGGAGTGGATTTCACATAGACCGAGATATGTATTTGGCGGGAAAATCGGGACCTGGAGAGGAAGTGCGAAGGAAGAAGACTTGTGATAGTTTTTAGCGTAGACCCGACGGACTACCCACGTTATTTCATTCGACCACAAAAAACTCTAAATTACCGAAGTAACTATTGTTCATATGGAAGAACTCAGAAAGATAAAAATACGTTTACTTCTTCTAGCAACGCCCGTTCCTTAAAAATCACCTTTAATGAGATAAGTTTTAGAGTGATGGAAAAAAAGAAGTGTTGTACAGACTCACCAACGGTGCTAATTTTTTCTCAAGATGCTTACACAACTCATCGATGGAGAGAGAGGGGGTGCAGGCTGAAGTCGGTGGATTCCTAACTGTGGGACCTACTGTGGTATATATAACTTACATCCACACCGGCCATCCATTTTTACAGCTCATTTTTGGGTACGAACCCAAAAATAAAGAGTATCCAAATCTTAGGTGGGCCATGCCACAAGAAACAGTCTTGATTGAATCCCCACCATTAAAAAATTTACAGGGGCACTGGAATGTTTATTTTCCATCCAATTTGTTGATAAGGCTATAAAGACCTGGATGATGAGAATAAATAAATATTAGCTTGATTCAAAACTTTTGTGGCCTATAAGAAGTTTTGAATGATTGATTACCATTGTTTCCTGTCTACCTGATATTTGGATCTGCTTCATTTTTGACTTATGACAAAAAAAAAAGAAAAGAAAAAAGCTTTCAAAATGGATGAACGGTGTGGATATAAGGAACATACATCAAGGTGGGCCATGTTCAGGATTCCCATGGATGCCATGTAAATACCACTGCGGCCCGGGAAGGTTATAAAGATGGGCGATTCCATTCCTACTATTTCGTGTGACATCTGAGGTTTTTGTATCTGTCATGCTTGAGATTATGTCCTAAAATAAGCTTAAAATAAGCTGTCAGTAGTGCCACCTAATCATGTTGTGGTGTCATTAGCAAGCACGAATTTAGGTTGAAGAGAACTATCATTAGGGCTTGTTTAGGAGCATGGATTTGAAACCCCTGAATTTGGAACCCCTTGATTTGAAACGGCTTAGTGTGTTTGGCACCCTAGATTGAGAATCAACTTTAATCCAAAAGTAGGATCCTTACCTTTGCTCGGGTGGTACACTCACCCGGTCAAGGGTTCAAGTATCCATAGGTGGTGAAATCCCACTGGCGTGAGTGTGTGGGGGTGTGTGTGTTAAAAATAAAAAAAAAAAAAACTTTAATCCAAGATATTCATAATATATTTGCACAGGTTTGAATTTAATTACTAAATCAACTTTAATATCTCTAATTAGTGAACTTATGTAACTTTTGACACAGTGGTTGTAATAAGCCCGCTGAAATATATACTTTGTCAAAAAATGATGAAATTCCAAGCCTCGGATGGGCCACAAGCACAAGATCACGTCCGAGTGACTAACCAACGATTTTTAACCGTTGATTTACATGGACGATGTTTGGATCGTATTAAAGTAATTATAGTGATGCAATTGATAATCTAATTATTTTAGGATATCATTAGTGGGTCATGTGTTCAATAGATTAATAGTCTAGTGATACACATGTTACACATGCAATCATGGAAATGATTTTAGATGTAATCCAAGGTCTCACCAGGGATTTGAAACCCCAGTTACTTTATGGCGCCAAACAACCCAGGGGATTTGAAAATCCCTCAAATCCCCTAAATCCATGGTACTAAATGACCCCTTAGAAACTCAGGCATTGAACATAAAGAAATGTGGTCATTGTATCTCTATTGCCTATTGTAACATGGCCATCATAGGTTTTTAGGATAATATGTGGTTATCACGGGATGAATGGCACGGTGATCCTATGGAAAAGAATGACTTGGGTTATGATAGACAGTCTCTATCACTAGTAGGGGTGTACATCAAGTCGAACCGAGTCGAGCTGGCCTCAGCTCGACTTGGCTCAGCCACTTGCTGACATCAGCTTGAACTCGGCTCGATCCTCGAGCCTGACTGGCTAGCTCGGCTCGGTTCGATCAGCAACTCGGGCCAGTATGAGCAGAGTTTGAGCCAAGATCGAGCCGAGTTCGCCATTACAACATTTTCACAAACACCTGGACTGTACCTTCAAAATCTCACTGTATTTGAGACAGCAACAATGGTTTTACAGGTATTTTATCAAACACCTTCTAAGCAACATAAAAAGCAAGAAAAAAAGGTGTTGGTTTCATATACATACCTTCCTTGCCACCGGCCACACTTCTTTGAGTCATTTCATCAAACACTTGGTGAGCAACATCAATATCAAAGTAATCGAGTCACCGAACTGGTTCGATTCGAGGTGGGTTCGATCCGAGTTGAGTCGAGCTAGGGCCAGCTCGAACTCATTTTCGAGCTCAAAAAATCAGATCGAACTCAACTCGAACTCAGCTTCGAACCGAGTCGAATAAAGATTTTTCAAGTCGAGTCGAGCGAGCTAACCGAGCTAACTCGATTCATGTAAACCTCTAATCACTAGGCCCAACTTGATGCTGGTAATGCCTTCACCCTACCTTACATGAGAACGCGAGTGTGCCATAAATACAAGATTTTTGTTAGACCTAATGGTTACTTGGATTGGTGGATTGAGATTGAGTCGCTAATTTAGAAATCCATTTGGCATATTAGATTATACTTGATGAAGCATTGGAATTTGATTGATCTTCAAACTTGAGAATGGGTGAAGGTTAAGATCTTGTAGTGTGTACTTTGGCTCGCTTTATAAGTTACTACGTGGCCAATAAATTTAGGCATGGTTGAGTGCATTTACTTGGATCCATTGATTTCTACATAGGCTAAGAAGAGATCCACTGGTTTTCTAGGGATATGTTTTTGGTAGAGATCTAATAGATCATAAACTTATTGAGTTTTTCCACTAGGCCTAGAACTTGAATGTTGAAGTATTTATCTTGGAAAACTAATGTGAACCCTAATCCATTGCCCATGTGGATGAGGGTTGAACTCGGCCATAGGTCATAATAACCTTGAGTTCCCCATGGACACCTTGTATGCTTTAATATATTTGATGTTACCTTAAACTTGTGGAAGTAGGTTAGTTAAGGAGTGAGTCCTATGGCAGAGCCTAAGATTGGACAAGATAGCCATTAAATGAGCATTTGGATAGTAAGTTACTTTACATAAGTTACTTATGGCTCGAGTAGCTTATTTTGGTTTATACTTATCTAACAAATAAGTATGTTTGGTAAATAACGTACTTATCAACCAAAAAGTAGAAGAGTATGTTTCGTTTCGAACATTGCATGAGTACTTATCCGTCAGGTTTCTCTGGTCTACCCTTAATATCCCTCGCCCATCCTCTAGGCCAAGCCTTTAATGTGGATTGTTCATTCTGTTGGGCCCACCTTGGCTCTATCTGTAATAACTCGAATTTTCCATACTCGGGCATAGAAAAGTCTAGATTATTACGTAGAAAATTTTTACTTAAATGTATTATAGAATGTTTTCACTTCCGCCAATATTAAAGATGGCCTATATAACCTTCGTTATTAGGAACTAAGAGGATCGTTCTTATGAAAGTTATTCAGAACATATATTTCATTCAAAATGAGTTATCTTTCCAATGAGAGCATGAATTGTGAAAATTATGAAAATGCCCTTATAGATTCATTACATTTTCTAACCAAATAATGATAATATATGCTTAAGTAAACTATGGTATTAGGATAGAATAGATAAAAGAATAATTCTACAAAACCAAAATCTCAAATGGGCCACTAAATCTTGGAGATCTAGTATATCGACTCATCGTAGTCGTTAATCGGGAAATGTGATCTTGAAGGTAAATTGACCATTCTCTTCACCACGTTGATAAACCTTAAACCCACTATCAAAATTACGAACGGAGAGATATAAATGTGATTTCCAAAGTGACAGAAGAGTTATAATGGTTCATATTAACCTGGACCTATAAGGATTAAACGGACTGCTTTCGGTGATTCGGTCGAACCCAAAATTTAAACCTAAGCTATTGGGCACGATTTAACTATACAAACCAAACATCCACTTTTAAATCATCATGAAAATACCCAAACTAACAAATAAACCCATAAACCCTTTATTTAGTATCCCATTATCATAAAAATTATTATTCTTAAACTCGGGGCAATGGACTTTATTTAATGAATGTCTTGGATCGCACCCTTCACAAGCTGATAATGGAAATCTTGGAAAACACTTCGATTTAGTTCAAAATCTATCTAATTAGAAGTTTCTTAATCTCTTTAAAACTAGCTAACTTAAACCCCAAGTAACTTAGAGTGGGACGTCAAGTTAGATAATTTTCCACCGTCTGCTCATGATGAAAGTTTGTGTAATCACTAGGATCACTCGACTATGAGTTTGTATAAATTTTGGGACCCAATCATTGATGATGGAGCGTACATCTCATGACTGTTCTAAAAGACATCTTATGTGTCCATCCATCATGAAAACTACATCTTTGGTTGTTGTTCGTTAAAACTATGCAAAACAATGCATCAGATGGTGGAAACACCATACGAACCAGACCGAAATTGAGTTCCGCCTTGACTTAGAAAGGGGGTTGACGCGCAAACCAGCCCTTGGGCGTGTGGAGCCATCTAAGGGGTTGGTCGACCACTCAAAGTGGGTCCCTCGCTTGCATAGTGTTAAATCCACTTCGTACATTAGCACCGCTTTATCGAAACTAGACAGTATAAAAAAATTTACATGAACTACAACCTATGTGGACTATCTACATAAAAAAGAGTGGATAACCTTTAGTGGGAAAGTGGACCTAAGATGGTCCAATGGTTACACAAAAATATACCTTGAAAATTGATCGAAAATTTAAGTTCGTGAACGTTTTGGATCCTGAATACAAACAAGTAAGTGGGCCACACTCACTCCACATTCAACTGTGCAAATGGGTTGCCTTAGCCTTCCTCAATAAGAAGGAAGAGTTTTGAAGAGAGAGCCGTACACGTGTAATTTAAACTGTGTAAATTTGAATTTTTATTTTAGATCTTTAAATTCTTCATTGGATTAGTTCTGACGAGACACATGATCTAAGATAAGGGATTCCTTTAAGCTCACTTCAAATTTAGATTAATTTATGTATAACTTCTCATATTTTTGTTGTACAACTTGATTGTTATTGTGATTTTTATGTTATTAAATCGTTGATATATTATGAATGGTTTGTTTATATGGTAATTATGCTTAATATATGATATTAATTATGTTGGATAAATTTTATGCTATGAATTACAAAACTACATTTATTTCATAAATATTGTGCGTTTGGGCTTCGAAGGGTGTGTAGTTTACGCATTTTTTAGACCGGATGTTTAAGTTAACAAACCTTAAGGTTTTTTTTTTTAATAATCTGATTTAAATTCTATATTTTAAACCTTAGGATAACGGGACCCACTTTTGTATATTTTAGACCTATCGGGTTGACCCGTCTAACCTGAAATCGCAGTGTTGTGTTTATCGATGCACTATAATCTATCTAGATTACTTTCTACCATATTGGGGTTTATTTTATTAAAATTTCATATTAATTTGTCTATGAAAACACTGATGGACTTTTGATGAACTTATGAGGAATAATGGCTCCAAGCTTTGTCTTTCACCAACTTTGAGAACGATGCGTGTTTTAGCTCCATGTATTGGGTTAGCTTATTATACTATTATTTTATTCTATTATATTGAGTTGGCCTTGTGATACTCTTCTTCTCTTATGGCTTCAGTATGTGTCTTTAGATTCCATAACCTTCATGGTTTGATTTAATTCACTATTGATACATGTGATATGTTTAGAACCTCACAGCTTAATGACTTGTTTACACATCATGTATGTAATGTGCTCTTGGAAGTGACCATCTTATTTAGCGCATAATTCCTTGGAATGGCGGTGGTGTCACACTTCGATGTATATAATTCGTGTTGTCGTGGTACATTAATCTACGATTTGAATTCCATAATTAGTCGCTTAATGAACAAATCGTATCACATAAATTTGTTAATTCATGAGTAGTTTTATCTAAGGGTGTTCACATAAATCCACGGTAGCGTCAGACACACCGTCATTCTCTCTGTAGTTATGGGATGAGTGCATACCGGGTCTATGAATTATTTCATCATTTGTTGGTTATTTTATGTGTTGTGTTATACTCACTATGTAATTTTTATAAATTTTATATGTAAAGATGTGCATTCGTATAGGTTGCTTGCGCATAACCGGTATGGAATGTAAGGTGTATCGGGTTCTATGTATTATTTTATTATGATATATTACTTGAATTATTGTTAATCTTAAGGGAAACTATTACTATGAGTATGGCGCTGACCTTATCCAACTATATAGATAGTACAGGTGACATACAGGTGGAAGAGATAGGTGATGAGCTCTTTACGGATGATTATTACGAGTGATGTGAGCTTATAATGCCCGATGCATTTAGTTTATCTTTATTTTATGTTTCATGTCATGGATTTGAACTAATTTTGAGAATTATTGTAATAGGCTCCCTTTTAAGTGAGCAGTAGACTTAATTAATTAGTTGAATACTTTTGTGATTAAATGGAATAAGAATTTTGGTGTAGTTGATGTTGTCTTTATGATTGGATACTTTCATAAATGTAAATGCATATGATATATAAAAGGTGCGATGTGTCATACTTTGAATACATTTCCTAACACCATAAAACTTAGATCTCGTGCGATGTATACTGGAGTTGATTTTTTGGGCATTACAAGATTAGTATTAAAGTATGATGAGAATAAGATTAACATAGGCATTGTGTCATGGGTGTAACACCTCGAACTTTTCAATACCCGAGTATTGAAAATATTCGGTGTTATTATGAAAATGTAATTGAGTATATATGTGTGTGAGAACACACATAACATATAATTTACATCATCGTTCGATAATTCATAATCTAACCATCTTAACCATCTGATTTTGATCTATGACAACCCACAGTGTACCTTTAAAATTTGAAATCAATCCGACGTTGGTAGACCCTTGATTTCTCAATGTACGTTTACATCACTATTGATTGTTAAACCCATGATCTAAATCAGCTCGATGCAACATGTGATATCGCACCTAAACACTACAAATAGATTCGATTATAGAGCTGAACCAATCCATCAATTTTTGTCCTAAACCGACGAGTGTAATCCTTTGACTCAATCATGGATGTAGGTCATTCCTACAATCGACCTCAATATCAACTCATATACTCAGTCATACATCAATCCAATTGTTTAGAAGATTCCTTATAGACAGTTATAAAATTGCGCAGAAGCTTACGGAGCTTAAAATTATGGATAGATTCGAAAGGGGGGGGTAAATAGGCCATTTTAAAATTATTTGTCAATTAATACAATTTAAGCCTCAAGGCTAAATAGGTCAAAGATCATAAACTATTAAGATTCAATTATATGTGCAAAGTAATTTATGGGTGAGATAATTATATCTAGTGTGTGCAATGAATGAAGCTCCTATCATGTAATATATTCATGCATCCATATGAACAAATTCAATTACAAACATAGATATAAATGCATACACAACAATAATAACAAACACATGGATATATAGTGGTTCGGCTAAATCCCTACTCTATTACCGGATGACGAATTCAAACTTGAGTTTTCTGGATTTACTATCTCAATGGTTTTTTATTGTTAATAATTAACTTTTACAATGATTTTTTATAAGTTTACCACAAACTTAGCGGTCCTACATAAGGACTTACGTATACTCCCGCTAGAGGCTCACACAGAGATTACGTACACTCCTGCTGGAGGCTCATTTAGAGACTTACAAATGTTTTCTATAAGCTAACCAATAACCTTTACGTATACACTCATCGTTGGCTCACACAAAGACTACGTACACTTCCGCTGGAGGAGCAGTCAGAGACTTATAAAGGTTTTCTACATGATAATCAATCATCTTTATGTACACACCCATTGGTGGCTCACATTGAGACATAATTAACTTTGGATCACTAACTTTATACTCAGATTTATACAAGACTTGAGTATATTATGTACTCTAAATAAAGTCTTACAAGTTTGTATGCGCCCTGTTGATATAGCATCTCTGTCGAGATGCTTCTTCACACTCAAATCTAATTCTCTTCAACTCCCATGATATTTGATATTGATATTCTTCAACTCTAATGATCGGCTACATTGCAATGATGTACCTATGAGGATGCTAATGTAATGGAATAGTGGGTGATTAATCTCCTACAACGAATGAGATAGTTGGTTCCAAGTGGGGATTTACCTAGATGACCATTCTTAGAGGATGATAGATAAGAAATTTACCTATAAGATTGGTATTTAATTTTTAGAGAATACAAGAGAATATGTACATCTTTAAATGGAGATTGGAATGCTCATTAGAGTGATGAATCACAAAGACGATAACATGAATACCTTTAGATTAGAGGCTAGAAGTATAAAATATGAGCTGTAAACTTATAGTATTTAAAACCATAAAATCCATTCAATTTACCAAAGTCCGAATGTTCATTTTATAAGAAAAAGGCGCCAACGAATCTATAGTGGTTAGTTGTTCAGTCAGTTCTGAGAATGTTTGGTTCGATCGAAAATAGCTGGGTAAGGTCTAGTTAGTTGCTAGACAAAAATTAGCGATTTCGGTTGGACCGAAAAATGTTGAATTTCATGATTGTTTACTGGACTAATTCGGTCAATTTCAGTTAGATCGAAAATCGTTCAGGTCAAACTGAAAATTTTTGAAATACCTCTAAAGCCCAATCAAACGTGTTCAAATTAATTCCTAAACTTGGCATGATAAAATAAAGTTTTTATATTGATGTATAGCATCTAGAAGTAGGTTGTTTTGGAACTAAATGGGTCTAGGGCTAGGATCACCAAGGCACCTCAACTTACCTGTGTCTTCAAGCTTTGATGTTGCAAGTATTCAAGTCTTTGATCGGAATGAAACACACCAAAACTAGGTGAAATGCACACTTCGTCTTTTAATGGGGGCTCAATCAACTCAAGACATTCTAACACACGTTATTGACAAACCAAGACACTTACAAGTTAAAGTTATCCAACTATTGATTTTCAAGATCACCCAACAAATTATCATGAAATCGACTCTTGACGTGATTTAAGCCTTTAAACCCAATCATCAATAAATCTAAACATTATATCATAATCTGGATATATAGATGAACATTTTATATCATCGAAATAAAATTCTAATGGGTATAAATACACCATTGATAATCCATAACTTATTACAATGTATATGTTCCATACTCGATGATAAAGCTCAAAAATCCTATTTCTAAGAACCCGAGTGCAATGAAATTAAAGACAATTATTTATTAGGCTAAATGAACTGTATATTATCAATTTCGGGACTAAAATCATAAGATCTTATCAATTTCAAGACCGAACTCATGAGATCCACCATTAAATCAGGCCAATATCGTACCTACTTGGAATTCATATCAATATAAACAAATTGATCAATTTCATAACTAATAAGTAATTAAAAAACAATCCAATCATTAAATTACGAGAACTGGTTGTTGACTTTATATTAAAACAAAGCTAAACCATTCAATTTAGATCGTATAGTGGCAGACATTCCTATTCAACATATGATGAGTGTGACCCACTTAATGATCAAATCACTTCATTCTTAAGGGCTTATATGACCTGATCAACTTACACTTGATGGACGGAGTAGATCATCCTCATGATCATCACAGTGGACCCCACATTCCGATAGCTGCCTATGTGTACAGCAATATGCATGCACCCGCACACCACCCAAACCGAAGATTGAGATTTGAAAATCTCTCCCACAATAAGCAGGTTCGAATTTGTAGCTCTCCTCCTTCATTCATAGCTAGTCCAATAGCGATGTCCAAAGTCGACTTACCATACTCTATATGACCCACCTTAGGATGATCCGAACCGTTTAGATTGTGGGGCATTAAAATTTGATCATTGACTTTTAAGACCGCACAGGTACTTGCGTAAAACAAAACAAAAAAATAAAATAAAATCAGTTTATAAGCATGAAACTGGTTCAAATGGAAGCTCCATTCCACTTGTATTCTTACGATTCGGGAGAGTTTTTCTCCATTCTTATCAACCGTAGGATCTAACAAAACCCTTCATTATCCTTCACATGAATTGGGGTATATCAAGAAACCTTGAGAGTTTCTTGCGCAAAAACTGTTCAAAACATAATCTTTTTGTTTTTCTTTCAATTATCTCTCCCTACGATCCAAGCGATGCCTTCTCTAGCAATCTCAATCGTCTAAACAACTCATTTTAACCATCTAGACAGGCTATCTCGGTCATGCAATGAGATTTCATGCAGATCGACTCTTACCAACGCTCGAGTATAACATTTAAACATTAGAATTTTTTTTCGATTCTTGCTTTTTTTGCATTAAAAAATAGTAAGAAACACTTCAATCCTAACCCTCCAATTCTTTTCTTTATTTCACAATGAGTTGAAAAAAGCTTTGTCAGCTGTGTTTCATGGCAAAATTCTTGTTTGCACTCTCCCAAGTTCGAACCCATAAGGTTTTTAGACCTGGACCTTTGATTTCTCGATCCCTCAAGGTCCCTGACATCAATCTAGACTATCCAACATTGCCAAATCGAAGAAAGAAGCGTTGAGTAGAAATTTGTCGTTGAAGGTGACCACCTTCCTATCAAGAATCGCCAGCCGCACGATCATGTACATACACTAATTAAAGATCCAATCTGTTCATCGTGGAGCCCATTAGATGAACATAAGATCATTGATTTGTAACCAAGATCTTAGTCTATAATCGACAATTATCGATCAAGTTCTTCTCAGTGTCGGCAATACATTATTATAACCCGAAACCGATCAATGCTCCCAGCGCGACAAGTATTGTTGCGATCTGAATGCCTAAAAATCTCTGGAGAAGCTCAAAGAGGCTATAAAACTCTTGTGATTAAAGATGGAAACAAAATAATGAATTCGACAAGCCAAGAGAGAGAGAGATATTCGGTTTTGGTTTCACCGAATTCAACTCGCTAAACTTGGTTGAATCAAGTTGAGTTATGGGGAATTGACTCGGTTGGGGCGTCGAGTCGGGTTCATACATGAGTAAGTCTAGTTCAGTTTGGCCACTCAGAGGTAGCTGTTGGGTTGTGTATCTTCAACATGCCACGAGATTGCCGAGTGATTTTGAGTTGAGGTCGAGTCGTCTAATTCATATTTTCTTTCGATGATGGAATTAGAATTCCTTAAAATCAATGTAGATCTAAACTCTAGGTTTAATTTCTTAAAAACTACTCAGTTTTGATCCAAACCAATCAAGTGTGTCAAACTTCAATCTAACCGTATAATTTGGTAATTCATGGTAGGACTCGATCTTAGAGCGCACATACACATTCTAACGACCTTAGAAGATGAATCAACATAAGAGGTGAGGATTCCCTTCAAGCTTTCCACAGGATTTCGTAGTTTAGTATTAGTTTGTTGGAAATGTTATTTTAGTTAGAATTATAATTCAAATATGATTAGATCTCTTAATTTATAAAATCTATATGTACAAACTCTAATATGTTTAAGATCGTGTGATTAGATCTCTTGATTAGTATAATCACACGTGTACAAACTCTAGTATGCCTAATATAATATAATTAGATATCTTGATTAGAAAATTTTACATGAGTACATACTTGATTACACTTAATATCACGTGGTTAGAGGTCTTGATTAGTGTAATCTACATGTTGTACAGGTTTTATATGCTTAATTTCATTTAAGTATAGATTTGATGTTGCCTTGAGTTAAATGATGGCATTAGTGGCTTTCTGTATGCATTATTTTCTTGGTGATGAGAAGTGGAGATGATTTATGTTGGGAAGGGAGTTAATGTGGTGTATGTGTTGACTAATGTACTTTGGGGGGTGGCTTGATGACCACATCAAGGACTTGATTGAGTCACGACCCATATAGAGGGGGTGTATGAAAATTACTATTGAAATTACAAGTGAAAATTACTTTTAGAAAGTTTTGGGTGAAGACACTAAAAACCAAAGACGAAGTGTTTAATGCATTTAAACACTTCAAGGCCGAGGTTGAGAAAGTTAATAGATCCAAATACACTCGGAAGGAATTTGTTCAATATCCTAAAGATGAAGGCATAGTGTGACATTATATGACGGTGTACACTATTACACAAAATGATATTGCGGTCCACATGAATCGCACATTGATGGAAAGGGCTTGGAGCATGCTAAGTAATACGGATTTAGAACAAGAGGTATGGTTGACATGGTTTCTATGATTTGTTATCTTGTTAATAGATCACCTTTAACAACATTGGATTAATGAACACCTCAATAACTATGGTATGAAACTCCTTATAATTATTCCAATTTGAAAATATATGGTTGTGATATTTATGCACTAGTCCATAGCTGTCAAGGGAACAAATTAAAACCAAAATCCAAGAAAGGCATCTTTTTAAAAGTATGGTAATAGTGGGAAGGGATATCGTTTATGGGATCCAGCTACCAACAATATAATCACAATGTTAATTTCGATGGGTCCATTATCTTAACAAGGGGCTGGGTTTGCATACATCACAGCGGGACCCACACTACCCCCACATACACGTGATACTTAGCCCGTATGCCCCACATTATTTATTTATTTATTTATTTATATTGATTTTTTTTAACACGCACACACACACACCCACACACTCACGCTAGTGGAATTTCACCGCCTATGGGTACTCGAACCCTTGATCAGGAGTTGAAACTCCTAGAGTCTACTACCCGAGCAAGAGTAAGGACCCCCCTATGCCCCACATGAACTGTAACTCAGTGGTCCACTAAGACGTGGATCTGAGCATTACTCAGTTGAATAATGTAACCACTTCTAATTATGGTAAAGAAAAGCTTTGTTTAATAATTAAAGAGAAACGCTCACAGACAGATAGTTTATATGTCTAACTAGTTAGTATTTGGGACCCAATCATCATGGTGTTTGTATGCCATCCCACCCTTCCACCATACTCCTCCCACAAATGGGATACCCCGAAACTCAGGTCGATCCAACCATTAAATGGGACCCATATGAACGTAGAGGTTTTTGGGTGGTGGTTCATTGTTTTCTATGGTGTGGCCCACCTGATAGTTGGATCAACCTTATTTCTGGGACATCCCATTTTCATGCTGTGACTACCTTGTTAGATGGGTTGGATGTTATACAAACACACACCATGGTTGGCCTCGCACACAACTAGTTGTGTTTGAGCATTTCTCGTTATTAAGCAATTCAAGTGAAGGCTTGATCGAGTAAAGCACACTTGTCAAAAGGTCGATGGAGATCCATTCAGCAACAAAAACAAGCTTATTCTACAACCCTTTGCATGTGATGCCACCCCAGTGTATGCAATATGTATGCCATCCAACCCGTCCAGCAGGATTGCCCTACTATTGAGTTGGAACCCAGAAGTGACTTATCCAACCATCATGTGGGCAATTTGGAAATTTTTCGTACTAGTGTCCATTGTTTAATATGGTGTGGGTGTGGCCCACTCTAGTCTATGCAGTCTGCAGAGTCGCCCTACTATTTGATTAGGACCCTCCAAAGTTCAGACATCCAACCATCATGCAGGCAATTAGGAGATCTTTGGGTAGTTGTCCATTGCTTTCTATAGTGAGGGTCACCCTGGAATATACAGTATGTATGCTGTCCAAACTATCCTTATAAAGTTTAAACTTATCCAACCATCTTGTGGGTGAAGTTTTTGTGTAGTTTTCTATTGTTTTTTGTGGTGTGGCCCACCTAGCAAATTAATTATCCAATTTTTAGGGCACCCACTATCATGGAAGGGCAAACTTGATGTGTTGAGTTCCATGTCATATGCAAACTACTATGGTGGGTGTCACACACCGAGTGACTAAAACCCAAAATTGGAAGGGAGGAGAAACTTTGATACTCTTAATAGAGTTTAAGTGTGGAATGATGGTTGATACGCGGCACTTTTTCATAGCAATGATGGTACATGTGGATATGGCTATCCTCTCATTGTTGAAAATTTCAAATCATAAATGGACATTCAATACGGGTTTGGGCACTCATTTCAGGCATGGCGTGGGTAGGGTTGTCAATGGACTTGGCTCAATACTGTCAAGATCAAAATTTTGAATAGGCCCCAACCAAACAGTTCAAAATACAGGCCAAAGCCAACCCCAGGGCCACCTTGTTGGCAGCCCTAGGAATGGGTATGGGAGTAGTACCCATCAGCAAGTATGAAATGGTACCCTATACTGACTCAAACCTATCCCATTGCTACCCCTACTTCACTTGGACTCTATGAGCCGACTGGACCTGACTTGCAGGGACCGAACTCAAGTTTAAGAAAGGAATGGGAATGGGGAATAAAGGTATTCCCAGCCTAACTCAATTGATGGATGCATACATATATCAAATAATTATCTAAAGTCTTCTATTAATTTGTTTTGGGTTTCAGGTCAGGTTGGGATGGGACTTGGCCCGTTTCTTTAGACCAACCTAATCACATTAAAGTAGGTCGGGTCAGGTGGGGCTTGGGATTGATGAATTTCAAGTGGGTCACGTCTGGTCGGGGTAGAATTCGTTTGATTTGGATCATGTTTCAATAATCCAAACTGTTTATTTGATAGAATTCACCATGGTCGGTAGTCCAGAGAAAGAAACTCTGGAATTGAAGTATTGCAATCCATTATGCAATAGTTGTTTTGTGGAACATTGATACGATTTCCGAGTCTTGAATCTGACATGGATAGGATTTTTTAAGTCTTGAATCTATGAAGATTTTATAAATGGTCAGGATCAATGCAAGGAACCCAAATCCAACGGCTGTATTCCAGACCTAAAAATAGAAATATGTGGAGATGTGGCAAACTTCTTTTAACAAAAAAAGATTTTTTTTTTTTTTTTTTTTTGAAAGGCCAAAATAAAGAAGAGGCAATCGTCTTCCAAGCATATGCAGAACATCCTTTCCATCCGCCAATTTTCTCATGGCTCCCAAAGACCAAGCTGATCCAAAAGTCATGTGGGCCACATCGCAGGTAACAGTTCGGACGCATATATCCATTAAGAGGAAGATGCATAGATGAGTGCACCCCTAAAAAACCAGACCATTGCAAAACTCAGGTGGGCCGCAACACGTGATTTCAGAGCTTTTAGGTATGATTTTACATGGTGTGCCCCACTTGAGTTTCAGAAGCCAAGAAAGCTGAGGAATAGCACATGATGGAAAGATTATATGTCATTAGGGCCCCACATGTCGATTGGTAGTGTATGGTAGAAACTTTTATATTCACTACCGGCCTAGCCAGACCATATGGACATGGTTATTTCGTTAACAGAAGGCTCCCATCTTCTTTAATCCTGCAAAAAGTCCCATCTTTCATATATGCATAAAAATCCATCTCATTTTTGTTAAAAGAAATTAGATCTCCAATACATAATGTGTCTGTGTTACCAGTAACTATGGATTAGAGATAAAGATCACTAATACATAATTACTGCTAACTAAAAATTGAAGTAGGCATCTACGAAACAGGGCCTAAAGGGTTAAATCTTGTGTGGGGGTGGTGTGGGTCTGAAGCCCTATTAATCTGCATGGATGATGACATTGATATTTCCTATCTATTCTTTTGCTTATTCCTCCTACAATTTCATATTATCTTAATACCTAGGAGTGTGATTTCTCACTGATTTGACTTCATCCAACATCATTGCTTTTCCAGTTTTCGCCACAAAGAAGTGGCTACTTTATACTCGGATACAGGCAAGAATAGTATGAGATAAGAAAATTACAAAAAAAATAATAATAATAATGGTGCCCATTAATCAGATTGTCCACAGGATGAAACGGTCCATTAGGTTTCATGGTCAGGGAAGGGGATTACTGTGGTCAAATTCCAGTTTTCCCTAATCCCCATCTCTTACATTCCTCCTGGAAATTTTTTGCAGTCAGGTTCGTAAATCATGGATAGTTTCTTTCAACATGCAATTTCCTCCACAAAAACAAGAACTTGGTATTTTCTTTCTCATTTTCTTCTTTCAGATTTGATGTAGAGAAACAACATGGCATACAAAGATGATGTTTGGCTATTCCCATCATGCAGGAACCTTTTAACAGTGCTTTATACAGAACCTATATTGGGGAGAAGGAAAAAACATCAGCGGCTCGGTGAGAAATCTACCTGGGTTTCTTGCGCTGGTGTATCCAAACCTGAATACGACTTCCTAAATACCAGCTTCTGTTGGGGAAGCTGGCCATTGGAGAATGCTGTAACCTCGGTATCAATTAAGATAGTGTCCTCATCTTTGAACTCTCCTCTCAAAATACCCTTCGCCAGCTCATTCTCAACGTTCTGCTGGATTACACGTTTCACTGGCCTGGCGCCATAGTTGGGGTCATACCCAAGACTTCCCAACAACTCAACCGCAGCATCAGTCACTTGAATGCTGATCTTCCGATCTGCAACCCTTTGCTGTACTCGTTCCAACTGCAATTCAAATGCAAGTGACCAATACATCAACAATTGGAAAGAAGAAGAAGAGACCTGAAATAAATCCATCAGAAACAAAAAGACAAAAATCACCCAGCACTCCAGTGCTTTTAAATCCTCATGGAAGATCAAGCATTGAATATAAAATTCGGAACATCTGGTTCAAATAACCAAAGACAAGATAGATTGGAAACTAGATGATCCTCACAGGATTTGGATATGTGCTCAAATCCCAATTGGAGCAGATCCAACAGCTTCCTAAATTAGACAATTATGGGTAAGGGTCATTTTAGAAAGCATATTTATAAATATGAAACCATAGTTTAGAAAATTGAAAACTCGACATGACTTGATGTCTAGCCAGGTCAGTTCAGCTTGAAGACTCGGACAAGTCATCACTAGACTCGGCTCGAAATTTTAATAAGTATGCTGACAAAAATCAAAAATTATCAGCATAAGGAATAATTAATTAAATAATCACAATAACACAATTGTACTGTTTGGAGCATTGGTAGCAGGACTGACAGTTGCTTGTGAATGTTAATGCACTGATTTGTGCATCTTGTTTATCAATCATGTGAATCCTTGTGTTATGTAGTCGGTTGGGCCACTGGAAGCTAAAGACATAAGAGGACAAGTGCATCAAGGAGCAAAGAACAGGTAAATGAGGTGCCTTGGTGACCCTAACCTTTGACCCAAAACAACTTTTGAAGGTAAACTTTGTTGATCATCCCTTAGCCTTAAAAACCTAATTGAAATATGATAAAAAAGACTAGAAGAGGTGCGAAGTTGATGTGAAATCATACGCCCAAAACAACAAATTTCGAGTGCTGCTCGATCCCATCGAGTAACCTCGACGGGTCATCGAAGACCACTCGATGGAATCGAGTAGGTAACTCAGATATGTCCAGCAAGTTATCTGAGTTTCTCAATTGAATCGAGGAACCTTCGATGACATCATCGATGCCATCGAAGACTACTCGATGGCATCAGATAACAGTGTGTAAAATGTCTATCAACAAATTCAGCTAGAAATCCGATTTCTTCGATGTCATCAAAGCACTGCTCGATGTCATCAAAGTGCTGCTCGATGCCATCGAAAGAGCTGTTATTTAAGAGGACAAGTGCATCAAGGAGCAAAGAACAGGTAAATGAGGTGCCTTGGTGACCCTAACCCTTGACCCAAAACAACCTTTGAACCTCTAGATGATATTGGCTTAATAGGTAAACCTTGTTGATCATCCTTTAGCCTTAAAAATCTAATTGAAACATGATAAATAAGGCTAGAAGAGGTGCGAAGTTGATGTGAAATCATACGCCCAAAACAACAAATTTCGAGTGTTGCTCAATCCCATTGAGCAAACCTCGAGGGGTCATCAAAGACTACTCAATGGAATTGAGTAGGTAACTCAGATATGTCCAGCAAGTTATCTGAGTTTCTCAATTGAATCGAGGAACCTTCGATGACATCATCGATGTCATCGAAGACTACTCGATGGCATCAGATAACAATGTGTAAAATGTCTATCAACAAATTCAGCTAGAAATCCGATTTCTTCGATGCCATCAAAGCACTGCTCAATGTAATCAAAGTGTTGCTCGATGCCATCGAAGCCTTGCTCGATCCCATCAAAAGAGCCGTTATTTGCCCATTTTCTGACCGTTGGAACTCGAATTTCTTATAAAGAGCATTCAGTTCTTTGGCATTTTGAAGGGGTTTTTGTGCAATAGAAGTTTAGGTGATTTCATGATTATATCCCTCATCCCAAGCCTCTAAATTAATGAGTTCTAAGTCATCTTCCTTGAGATTATTACTCTAATGAGGATTCCAACCTTCACCTTGAAAATGTGCTTAAATTCTCCATTTTCTAGAAATTAGACTCAACCTCTATAAGCATACCATTGTCTAAATCTTCTATAAGATCCATCCAGGTGAATCCCCTAGGAATTACTTCCTATTGGTCATAGAAGATTCAACCAACCTCCCATCACCTTGGTCACCTCAAAGGAGCACTACATGCAAGGTATTTAATCTTAAAGCTGAAGCCTAAGCAAAGCATTGGCATCACGATCGGGGAAGCAAAATGAGAACTAATTGAAGCACGGTAGAGCATCGATCAAGCAACCCGAGACTGTGCTACAAAAGGGGCTCAATCCGACAAGTTGTCAATTGTAAGAATCCGTATACACTTTCCTTGTGTAGGATTGAGGGTAAGAGTTTGTGACTCAAACTTGACTAAGTTCTTGTGTAGGACCTTGGCTCTTGTGTAGGATCATAGCTCTTGTGTAGGGCCTAAATCAATTCCTTGTGTAAGCCACCAGACAAATGTGCATGTGTTAGTCTCTGGCGGGAGTAAACGTAGATCCTTGGATTATGACCGATGTTGTTGATTAGCCTAAGGAAAACTAACTAAAGTATCTTACGGGAGCCCTCCGACGAGAGTGTACGTCAATAGGTTCTTGTGTAAGACTGAAGTTCGTGGCGAGCCTATACAAAACCACAGAAAGTCTCTTGCGGGAGCCGATCCTTGTGTATGATTGTACAGGTTAAGAGGTCAACTTGATTTAAAACCTCCAATAGTGAAATCCAGTACACTCATGGGTTGAGTGCATCCGTCGAGAGTGGAGTAGGGAAACCGAACCATTATACATGATTGTGTTTGGGATTGTATTTGTGCACTTGTTTAATTATGCTTATGTGATTGAATGTTTAATTATATGTATGCATGATTAGATGAATGCTAGGAATTGATAATTAGCACATCCCACACACACATGTATACTATCATGTTTATAAACTAGTTGCTTAATTTGCATAGCACTTGTAGTCTATGTGATTGGACCCTCTATTAGCTTGGAAGCCTTAAGAGTTAATTACCTTGCTTAGCTTAATTGCATGTTAGCTTAAATAGGCAATTGGGTATTAAGAGACAAATATTTTTAATTGGTCCTAATCACCCCCCGACATAGCCTTTATTCCGTAGCTCTGCATAGCTTCCACAATGCAACCGTAGTAATCCCATTACAGCATGTGTGAATTTTCAGTGAAGTCACGTTTGACTCTACCTTGATCATTTGTCTTTTTGTAAGAGAAAATCATACTCACAAATGACTTGATCGTCTGATGAGCTTTTAGGCCAACTAGACGAGTCTTGTCGGGCCCCTACCTAGTCCACTCATCAGCGAGTTTTTAAGAGACTGGGATCCAATATCTCGTTGAGTTAGACTCAATCACAGCCGAGTTTTAGAACTATGTATGAAACTATATATATATATATATATATATATATAACGCATTTCTTCCACAATCACATGCAGCATTGTTGCATGCCCCATTAGAGAGCACCATTCGTGATTGAGGCAGAAAGAAATTATTCCGCTCATGATTGAGTGCACCCAAACACACCATAAAGAGAGAAGTTCAGCAATGTGTACCTGCAACCTCACGATACTGTTTATCTGCTCACGGTCTAAAGGCTGGAAAACTATATATTCATCGACACGATTCATAAACTCGGGACGGAATATTGATCTGGCAGCTTCCAGTACCCTCTGCTTAATCAATTCGTAATTTGAATCCTTCGACGAAGTTTCATCATCTGTGTTGAGAATGTATTGGGAACCCACATTCGATGTCATGATGATAACAGTATTGGTGAAGCTTACTGTACGGCCTTGAGAATCAGTCACCCTGCCATCGTCCAGAATCTGAAGAAATACGTTGAACACATCGGAATGAGCTTTCTCAATCTCATCAAACAAGATAACACAATATGGCCTCCTACGGACGGTCTCTGTAAGCTGCCCACCTTCTTCATAGCCTACATAGCCAGGTGGAGCTCCAATCAATCTGGAAACGGCATGCTTTTCCATGTACTCACTCATGTCAATCCGCACAAGAGATTCTTCAGTGTTGAACATGTAAGAAGCAAGAGCCTTGGCAAGCTCCGTCTTGCCAACTCCTGTTGGACCCATGAACATGAAACTAGCAATAGGACGATGTGGATCAGAGAGACCAGCCCTGGATCGCTGTATGGCCTCTGCTACGGATTTTACAGCTTGGTCCTGACCCACAACACGTTTATGCAGCTCTTCTTCCAAATGTAACAGCTTCTCTCTTTCTGACTGTTTCAGCTTTGAAACAGGAATGCCTGTCCACTTACTGACTATTTCAGCAATGTCATCACCTGTAACCTCTTCTCTTAGCATGGACTTCCCAGATCTTTGATATTCATCCAACTCCTTTTCTGCAGCTACTAGTTGGCGTTGCAAAGACATAAGGCTCCCATACTTCAATTCTGCAGCACGATTAAGGTCGTAGTCACGTTCTGCCTGCTGAATCTCTAGATTTACCCTGTCAATCTACAACATGAAATGACCAGTCAGTAAAGGTGCTGAACGATTCAAGTCAACTTGATTAAAACTAGTTAAAGTGGGTTAGCCGGTTAGTCTTTTAAATTTGGAAAAATCTCTCAATTGATACCTTGAGGAACTCAAAGCAATTACTTGAAAACTTGAGTGAATTGGTATAAACTTGAAAATTCAAATTAAATGTCTACAGAGTCAGATTACTTGAAAATTTGAGTGAATTGGTATAAACTTGAAATTTTGAATTAAATGTCAACAGCATCAGCTCTTTAGACGCAAAAAGTTCAAACTTACAAATCTCAATCATGATTCACATGGATGAAGACTTGGTAAGGGGTGGACCTTTTCTTGGGATCAGCTCATTCTCATGATTTATCTACAAATGTTTGACAATTGGTACATAGCTAACATCAACCCTCTACTCAGGATTGGGATCAGCTGGCATCACTACTAGGCAGATATGCTTGTTAAAACTGATCAAACATGCAAAAACTTGGTAGAGTTCTGTCAAAATTCAATCCTTGGAAAACCCTTGAATGCTCAAAAACTTGAAATAGAAGACATCTTTGTAAGATTTTTCAAAACTGAATACTTAATTGAATCTAGATTATCAATATGTCCAAACTTGATTTCAAGTTTTTAAACCACATTTCATGTTTAATGTAAGTTCTGAACAAGGGATAGACATATTCTCGCTTTGAATATCCTTTATCCTTCAAAAATAAAAAATAAAAAAAAGTCTTCACTTTGAACAAACTCTAGACTACAAACATAAAGTCTTGTATACCTCTTCCTTGACAGACTGAATGCGTGTCATTACAGATTTCTCGTGCTCCCACTGCTCAGTCAGCTCAGCTTGCTTTTCTTTCAAGATAGCCAGCTCTGCTTCCAAGCGACTCAACCTATCTTTTGAAGCTTTATCTGTATCATGAGTAAGAGATAAACGCTCCATCTCTAGCTTCAATACAGAACGGTTAATTTCATCCAAAGCAGTTGGTTTGGAAGTTATCTCCATCTTCAGTTTTGCAGCTGCCTCGTCAACTAGATCGATTGCTGGAACAAAAATGGATGCGAGATCACCATACATAGGGAAATCTCACCAAATCCATACATATTGGTACATTGTGCCTATTGTTCAATAGATGGACTAACACTATATACAGACTTGTGAAAGACAATGCATCTTGGTTTTTGAGTATGGATGATCCAGTGCATGAAAATAGCATTTTATTCCTTCCTCGAGTCTCCAGCCCTGGTCAAATAGCAAGACCTTGAGTTCTATTTAGAGGATAGATGCCAGATTCCATGTCACATGCACAAAAGATGCATGTCAGGGATCGTTAGGACGTTCAATGTCAGATACGAAGACTCAACTATCAGGTATGCCGACATGTCCAAATAGTTAGCTGATGATATCACTTGATATATCATCTACAAATACTGTTGGTCCTATGTAACTGACTATTACATAGCCTGCAGGAGTTTTGTGCTCTCATTGCCAGTCCCAAGC
This sequence comes from Magnolia officinalis, assembly GCA_021015155.1. Taxonomy (NCBI): domain Eukaryota; kingdom Viridiplantae; phylum Streptophyta; class Magnoliopsida; order Magnoliales; family Magnoliaceae; genus Magnolia; species Magnolia officinalis. The sequence goes on from JAJHSJ010000001.1 coordinate 91,132,360, forward strand.
CCAGGTAAAGGAGGGCTGCACAGATTGGCAGCTGGTGTGAAACTTTTACCACAACTTTTATGTTGTCCCCAATTAGTTGGGATAAGGCTTTCATGATGATGATATATGGTCTATAAATATAGTTTCAGAAGCCCAAACATAAGAAAAATATGTACTTGAACAGAAACTTTTACCACGATTTTTATATTGTCCCCAATTAGTTGGGATAAGGCTTTCACGATGATGATATATGGTCTATAAATATAGTTTCAGAAGCCTAAACATAAGAAAAATATGTACTTAAACAGAGAAACGCATAGCCCCTCCCCGCTACAAAATTGCTGCATGTGTCAACACAGCACTGTGTGGAACTGCAAGCCATCCATTGGTGATTCAGTTTGCCAATGCCCTGTGCCAAAATTTGGTGCCCCATTCATTTGGTAGGCTAGTATACAGACAAATAGACTGCTAAAAACTAGGCCAAGATTTTTGGGACATCCATTTGTTTCATACAGTGGGCCACCTAATGAGTGATAAAGCTAATTTTTGGCCCAGGCATCTCTACACAGTTGAATCCATATGATGAATAGATCATATGTTCCACAAGTCCCAGATCATGCGGCATCAGGTAGACAAGTTGGAAAGCAGATGTACACAAGTGTGTAATTAACAAACATCTACAAATATATTCGAATTATATAAAAACAACAAAATCAGTAAAATTATTCAATCCAATTTTCACTAGTAAGCAAGCAGGGGAGCATCAGGCATGCAAAGCAGAGACATTATTGGGTTCTGCATATCAGCAAACAGAGTTTGCCGACACGCAGAATCCCATTCATGTACAGCTTATGGTCCAGCAATCCAAACCATCAATCTGCTAAAATTACAATGTCAAGCCCAAAGATGTGTGTGCTTCCAAACGCTGGCACAAAAATAAACACTCACGAGGAATATACTCCAACGTGATCCAGATTCAATGAAGAAAATATCATTTCTTGAAGGGTCAGGATCTTCCAGTCTAAGAGATTTACTGGCAATCCCCCATTTAAAAACAATGATGGCCATCAGCAGATGATGGTTCAGATCACAAACCATGGGCTGACATGTATGTAACAACGTGAGTCAGAAACATAGTTACTGATTTGCAGGACCCTTCAATTACTACGTAAAACATGTTGTAATACAGTGAAAAATGGAGGGTTCTTTCAATATGGATTACCTTTATCAGGCAAAAAGCGACCACTGATGTAACGGTCCGAAAGAATTGCAGCCTCAACAAGTGCGCTGTCAGAAATGCGAACCCCATGATGCAGCTCATATCTTTCACGCAACCCACGTAATATTGAGATTGTATCTTCTACTGTAGGTTGATCAACATAAACTTGCTGGAAACGACGCTCAAGGGCTGGATCTTTTTCAATATATTTGCGGTATTCGTCAAGGGTAGTCGCACCAATACATCGCAGCTCTCCGCGACCAAGCATTGGTTTCAACAGATTGCCTGCATCCATGGCGCCATTTGTGGCACCTGTAATAGAGATTTGAAACACGTTAATTGGCACTTTTGCCTCACCTAAAACACTTCAAATCACATAAGAGTTTCTCTGCATGACATTCACTAAACTGTCTTGTTATTTTGCAAGTCACGCCTTAGAAGCACATAAGATAACATGTGTGTCATTAGCCCTGACACCTGGTGCTCATATTTCCCATGGAATTGATTTCCTTTCAGCAAGTGGCTCTAAGTAGTGTCTATTAATACAATGGTGGTACACAGAATAAGACGGAAAAAAAAAAAGAGAGAGAGAGAGAATTTGCAGAGACTCAAATGGAGCAAATCAAGAATTGGTCGAGTTTGAGGAGTGAATTTGAGTGAATCATTTTTGTAAAACCCATTCGAGTACCCAAAATTTTTACCAAGCACTAAATACTCAAAATAAATAAATAAATAATCAGACAATTGCTTCAGAGTAATCTGATATGAGTCTAATGGACCTGGTTTTGGCTCTAGTGATTGAACAATCCAGGGAGGACAATATTAACTATTTATGGAACCTATCATGGAAATTTCGGTAAAATCTTTGGTCTGAAGCTTTCAAACGTTGGAGAATCACGTGCTCCCATGGCCGAAGGTGCCTGCTAGGGTAATCGCATTCATGTGCCTTGCGGATCACCATTGCATTAATCAGTTTTGTGTGTGAGTATCACCTTCTCATCCACTGCCCCTTTGCTTTGCCTGTTTGGGACTGGGACTAGTGTCTGCCAATTTAAAGTGGCATGATCCACGCTGAAGTCCATCTAGTGCTTGTTCGAAGACTGGAACAACTGCACTTTAATTAGTAAAAGTGATACAGTTTCTGCTGTCAACTTTCGAGTTAAACATTGCTCCTGGGTGGAGGCATCAGATTTTTCTCTCCCTAATAGTACGAGGCTTGTCCCTTCTTGTTGATCAGTCCTCCTCTGTAATGCGTTAGAGCTCTAGTTGGCCTTCAGGCTCTTCTTATTTACTGATTTTTAAATTTTAAAAAAATAAATAAAATAAAACTTGTAGACTAAAAAATCTCAATGTAAGCATCCAACCAAATAATGAGTCGATTCACTGGCTCCCTAATCAATTCCAGGTTGAGTTTTGATTCTTTAGAGCTTGTTCAGTAATTTTCCAACCATCGAACGGTTAGATATAATGCAAAGGATGAAACAGAACAAATGAAAAGGGCATAAATAGTGGGGATCTCATCAATGAAGTGGGCACTGGCAATGAATGCATCCAAAAGAAAATGGTAAGTGTGCATGCTAACTATAACAACCTGCCCCAACAACAGTGTGGATCTCATCAATGAAGAGGATTATCTGCCCATCAGATTCAGTCACTTCCTTCAGCACAGCTTTTAATCTATCCTCGAACTCTCCCCGAAATTTCGCCCCCGCAATTAAAGCACCCATGTCAAGGGAAATCAACTGCAAAAGAGTGAGAATAGCACGAAGAACAAGGTAAAGCTACGGGATTCAAGCAATTTTACACTCAAAGAAAACTAGATATTCCCATCAGATTTTAAGGCATATAAGAGCAGCTGAAGTCCCATCAACTTGAATTCAACATCTGGTCCCCCCCACACACACATGCATGCACACGCACAAGGGAAAAATAAAATAAAAAAGGACGATAAAAAATGGAAAGAAAAGAAGTCCAAGAGTTTAGACTTTGTATGCATACACAAGAACTAAGAGGCCAACACAAACTGGGTTATCTCAGTCTTTCCACGTTGATCAATGATTTTTGGAACGCCAGTAATCTTATTGATAATGCAAAAACATTAAAAAATTATCAGCTACTACAAAGGCAAAATGTCGATCAATAATTTCTAAATTAACACATTAATCATGAAGAGAAGCTTTTTTTTTTTTTTCTGAAAGATGATAAATTTATTCATGGAAGACTGGAGCCAAATCTATAGAAAACTAAGAAACAAGAAAAATACATTACAACTCAATCCAACTGATCGGGAATTGAGAAATAACTTTGGATATAATCACCCAATCCATTACATAAGATTTAGCCCTACTAAAAACCTCCAACACCTCCCCCCGCCTTTTTCCTGAAACAGTGATCATTCCTTTCTAGCCATATGAACCACAAACCCACCACTAAACATAAATGCCACACTTTTTTCCTATGTTCCCATTTGCCTCCACCAAGTCGCACCAACATGAACTGGTCAATAGAGCTTGGCGACACCTATGCGACCCCGAACAAATCAAAAAATCAATCCCAAAACCTCTGTGCGAACAAACAATGTATGAAGAGGTGATCCACTGATTCCTCATCTTGATAACAGATTAAGCAAACATTCAGGATGATCATCCTTCTTTTACGAAGATTGTCCACTGCTGGCACCTTCTTTCTTCCCACCAACCAAGCATGCACCACTATCTTTGGAGGAGGCCCATACCGGCAAACAAAAGATGTCGGACAAATGTCCTCATTGATGTCAGCCTCACTTATATGCTTGTAAAAAGATTTAACCGAGAACTTACCCAACTTGTTCTTGAGCCATATCATTTGGTCCACTTCCATAGGCACCAGGGATACTTTGGAGAGCAGATCTATCAACCAAATAAATTCTTCTATCTTTGAATCAACTAGATTCCTACGACACGGCAGTGCCCAAGTAACAACCTCTCCCTAAATTGAATAGCATCTATCTACCCTCAAATCCAACTCTATAGCAACCCCCGCTAAATGGGGAAACAATTCACTCAATTTTTGCTCCCCCCCCCCCCCCCCCCCCAAATATCCTCCCAAAATGTAATGGTCTTCCCATCCCCCAAATGGAAGCCTACCCTTGCCCGCACCCTGCTTTTTTATCGAAGCCACCGCTTTCCATAAATATGATGCCCTGTGCAGACATGATGACCTTATCCACATACCCCTCTCATCCAACCCATATTTCCTAGTTATTATTACCTCTCTCCATATGGAAACCCCCCCATCAATAGATATCTAGTCTTCCATTGCGATAATTTTCTTTCAAACCTCTCCGCCACTTTGTTCCAAAGATGTTTCGCCCGTTTTCCTTTACATAGTGGAAGACCAAGGTATGTGGCTGGAAAAGATCCCACCTTGTATCCAAATATTCTCGCAAACCTACCTACTCCTTGGAGATGCCCACCCCCAATATTTTGCTTTTATTGATATTAAGCCCCGATACCGCCTCAAAACTTATTATAATCGATCGAAGATTAGAAACCTTTTGATCATCTGCCTCACATAATAAAAGTGTATCGTCTGCAAACTGAAGATGTGTAACTTGAAATTATGAATTGTCCAACCTAAAGCCCTTCACTAGATTGACCTCTACCTCTCTATCTATCATTCGATTAAGTGCTTCCTTGACTACTAGAAACAAATATATAGACGAGGGATCTCCCTATCTTAGACCTCTGGACACAGAGAAAAAGCCATATGGTTGGGGAGCCATTGATCAGTATTGAAAACTTAACTGAACTTGCACATTCCTTCATCCAAGATCCCTATCTCTGCCCACGACCTATCATTCCCAATAGGTAGTCCATGAAATCCCAATCGACATGATCGTAACCTTTTCTTATGTCCAACTTACAAATCACCCTCTCCAATCCTATCATATTGTATGAATCAATACATTCATGAGCCACCAATGCCACATCCGCTATCTGTCTTCCTTCCACGAAGGCCACTTGAGACTAAGAAATGACCTATCCGATAACTGCTTGAAATCTTAAAGCTAATGTTTTTGCTAAAATCTTGTGCTGACCCCCAACAAGCTAATGGGTCTAAAATCTCTTAAAACTTCTGACTCCCTCTTTCTTTGGAATTAGAGCTATAAATATAGCCCCTAATTCTAAAGCTATACGATCCGAAGGATAGAGTTCCTTGATGAAAGCGAAAACATCATGATTTACAACTTGCCAAAACTTTTGATAAAACACTAATGGAAAGCCATTGGGCCCTAGCGCTTTGTCACCTCCCAAATCTGATACCGCTTTGTCTATTTCTTGCTTTGAAAATGCTCTTCCAATGATTCTGCCACTTTTTTTTAACACACACACACACCCCACATGGGCACTTGAATCCATGACCTCGGTGATGAAACGCACTCTGTCTACCATTGAGCCATGGGTAGAAACCCTAACGATTTTGCCACTTGCAAAGACATGGAGTCGAAGAAAAGGTTATCAAAGTGGAGGGCGCTTCCATTCTTCCTTTGTCAAAAGGCCTTAATAAAAAATTAATTATAGATTCACACACCTTTGCTTTCCCTTCTACTCATAGTCCCTTCCACTAATGATTCGCTCTCATTAACTCTTACTCGAGCATAGCAAGAAAAAAAAAAAATCGTATTTTTTTCTCCTTTTAACCAAACGGCAGCATAACAGCAACTAATGCAGTACTAAGGCAGGCAAGATCAAATCAATGGATTCAAGCTGTCAGACATGCCAAAGTGTTCGAATTTGCCACATAAGAAGTTTTCAAAATGTAGTATTTGAGCATTCACGCATATAACACAAGCCTCCAATACATGCAAGGTAAAAGAAACACTTTATAAAACTACTCAATGAATCTCTTCTCATTCTAAATAAGGTCATTCTTAAAGGAGAACTGATCTCCTATAACCAGTTGCAGGCTAACTTAACCCACGACACATTTGTACAAGCATTTTTCCCTTGAAAATATCTGTAACTTAAACGGGCAAAGTGGAAACATAGGTTCAGTAGGGCTGTCAATGGGCTGGGCATATAAGGTTGGCTTTGGCCCAGAAATTGGACTGTTCGGGCCAGGCCTATTCAAAATTTTGATTTTGCCCAGCCCGAGCCAAGATTATTGACAAGCCTATTCAGAAGGCATAAGGAAAAAACAAAAACCAAAAAAAACAAAAAAACAAAAAAAAAACAAAAAAAGGTCATAGGTGCAGTTCGTTTCATTTCAAGCATATTTCTCCTCACTCTTTAATCTCCCTTTATTCACTTTTGACTTTTTTTCCCTCTAAACCATCTCTCCCTAGGTCATTGTATAGGATTGGTTGCCCAACTTAACAATTCCCGTTGTGTGCCAGCATATGTCCACCATACCAGTGGTGGGGGGGCCTGGGGGCATGGTAACTATAACTATTCAATTGATATCACACCATCTTGGATTTTCAGATGTGAACCGCGACCTAATGTATGATCTGAAATTCAAATTGCCATTTACAGATAAATGGGGAAATCCTTTGAACCATACATTTGCAAGTCACAAAATAGACGTTACGATTCTTAGGACTAATCAAATGGTGGAACCCCTCAGATGAGTAGCTCGTGACAGTGACGTGGATGTGGGTTGTACAACCCACCTCGATTAATGTAATAAGGGGTTGTACGGCCCACCTAATTTATTTTGTCCTTGTAGCCCCTCTAGCAAGGTGTTCCAAAACAGTAACAGTGGCCGTAATGGCTACCACCGCTACCGTTATGATACGGGCCATGATGGCCGTTACGGCCCTTTTTTATTTTTTGAAAAAACTATTACGGGGCCGTTACAGGGCCCTTACAGCCTGTTTTTTTTTGTAACGGCCGTTTCAACCCTGTATCCCATAACGCGTAACGGTTATAACTGTTACCGTTACGTAATGGCTGTTACGTAACCGATTTTGAATACCTTGCCCCCTAGTCTTTAATTGTTTTGTCCATGTGTCCCTTTATTTAGTTTATTAGGTGCACTTAATATGCACATGTCATATTGTAAGTAGGTTAGGGGTATTTTTGGTATTTTTCACTTAATATAAAAAGGGAGAGAGTAGGGTCGTACAACCCTAGTTCTCTCTCTCTCTCTTTTCTATCATTTCACTTTTACCCAACTTTAAATAGTAAAAGAGCGGGTTTTGTTTTGACTTGCACTACTATTTTCCCTACTATCTCATAAATTCTTCTTTTTCTTTTCCTCTCTGATCTTCATATCTCCCGTGTGCTGAAAGTTATCTAAGAAACCTAGGGTTTCTTTTTCTTTTTTTTTTCTTTTTTTTTTATGTGTGTACTAGCCTTTGTAATGGTTTGCGTGTGAGAGTGTGGATGGTGCATTCGTTATCATCACTCTTCTCATGTTTGCTTGGAAAGGTGGATTATTTTGATTAGATGCAATTTGTACATCATGTGGAGCATGCAATTGGAGAGCTCGTATATCTAGAAGAGTTGGTCCATTAGTGTAAGAGCTGTGGTATTTTCTTTAATTTCTTCATCTACTAGAAATGAAGGGTGATCAAAGATCTGGGTTCTTATATCCATCAGATTTTCCAAGGGTTAAAATAACCGTTATAAAACTAAATGGAGGAAGGTATCTTTAATGGTTTAAATGACCCAAGGAAAATTAAAATATCTTCCTTTTTTTTTAAAGGCAACAAATTTTTTTATTAAGATAACTCGCCAAGCGAAAGCTAGGTGAGGAAAGAATACAAATCCCAATTACAACCCAAAGGCCAAGGACAACAAACAAACATCCATTTCTTAACATTGGAGGCACCCCAAAACATCAACCTTGATCTTCCTCACCACCACTTCCAAAGAAGCCCTCCTATTTTAAAAGCATCTTCTATTCCATTCTCCCCAAAATTACCTAAACCACTTAAACCACTGCCATCATAACAAGCCTCCAAGTCACTTTTCCTTCCTTCTCGGCACCTCCCCATGCCAAGCCCACAAAAGATCATCCACTGACTTGGACGTTACCCACGTAGTGGTGAAAAATGCAAGAAATATTCCGAAACATCTCTAATGGAAGGGCAACGAATGAAAAGGTAGTCAAACATCTCCGTGCCGCGCATACATATAGGGTAGATATTGGGGGATACCAAATTAAAATATATGACCGTGGAGAAATCAGAGTACGTATGATTAGTAGATCCAGGAAAATGCTCAAATCATTATATGGCTGTGGAACAATATGGAAACATTTATTAGTGGGAATGTGATGTTTCTAGATACTACAAAGGAGGTATGGGATGCGTTACAAGAAATGTATTCATCTAATAAAAACATCACTGGCAGATATCAGTTGCTTGAAGAAATCTTTATATTCCAACAAGGGGATAAGTTATTAGTAGTGAATATTATTCAAAATTTACAAGAATGTGAGAAGAGTTAATTATGTATTAGCCACTTAATAATGACCTAGAGAAAAAACATCAGCAGTGTGAGAAGTTCAATGTATGTACCTAAATTCATATTTGACTTGAAACAAATATACACGCCTATGTCTACGTAGTTCTTGGGTGGCAAGGATATTCCATCCCTAAACGAAATTTATGCTCACCTTCACTATTTATTTCTTAGCTCTGCAGGTGGAGCCAGTGATATTTCTGCTTTGGTATCATTTTGTTGGACGAGACAGGGGTGGCGGTTGTGGTGACCAATGTAATCAGGGAGGTGGCAAAGGTAATCAAGATGATCGTAGTGATGTAGGGGGAGATCGCCGTAGGGGTTGTGGACCTAGGAAGTGTAATTACTGTGGACTTACATATCACACTATTGAGAAATGTTAGGCTATCCATGAGAAACCAACCTTGGCAAATCTGGCATCTTATTCTGAGGAGAGCAGTGGGTGTCACTCTGCTGGTTCTACAATTAAGCCACTAAGTCAATCTACTAACATAATCACGCTTACCAAAGATGAGTACTCCAAGTTATTGAAGAATCGACTTATCTCTACCACTACTTCCACTTATACAACCACATTTGTGACCTCAAGTATGACTTGTTTAGGGTCTCAAGTCTTGTACTCCATAGGTCATTGACTCTAGGGCCTTTGACCATATAACAAGTGAGTCTTTCTTCTATTGATACACTGTTATAAAGTTCATTGGTCACTTTAGCAGACAATACCCGATCCAACGTGTGTGAAATGAAAATTGTTCATCCAAGCGTCATCTGTTATCTATATACGTAAATTTCCTTTTAACCTTATGTCTATTAGTAAACTCATAAAATCAATTAACTAGCCTATTACTTTCTATCCTTCATGTTGTGTTTTTCAAGATCTAAAGATTAGGAGAAGATTAGAGGCGGACATGAACATGGTAAGCTTCACTATTTTGAGTCTTTGACCGTAAAGTAATTTGAGCAGCAGCACAGAACATCTCTCCTTATCAGTGCCACCAAATATTAGAGTATCAGTATAGTATCAACCAATCAACTGATATGGCCATATCGTATCCATATCTACCGGATACGATATGCGACACGGGTCTGTATCAGCCCGTTATGAAAAAATGGTACTATATTGGCCATATCGACACTGATATTTTATAGCTTCAACCGATATGGCTAAAAAAGACTCCCTTTTTTTTGCGTTTCCATTGCTTCTTTTTTCTTTTTTTTTTCTTTTTTTTTTTTCATTTTTCGTTTTTTTTTTATCTCCTCCTAATTTCTTTGCAAAGAGGGATTGTTTTAAAGGCATTTTCAACCAAGTCTAGATCAAATTTGAAGATCAAAACTGGTTTTTTTTTTTTTTTTTTTTGGCATCAAATCAAAGGATCGAAACGCCCAGGTCCGGTTTTACAAAAATCGAAAAAAATAATAATAATAATAATAAGTTAATTTTTTTTGTTTTTGGTTGTTTCAATCTGGAATCCAATCAAACCAACAATATAAACCATTTTGATCAGATCTTGGTGGATTTGAACTGGATTTGGGATGCTTCCCTTTTTATAACTTTTCTATTAATGCAGGTATAGTATCAACCAATCAACTGATATGGCCATATCGTACCATATCTACCGGATACGATATGCGACACGGGTCTGTATCAGCCGTTATGAAAAAATGGTACTATATTGGCCATATCGACACTGATATTTATAGCTTCAACCGATATGGCTAAAAAAGACTCCCTTTTTTTTGCGTTTCCATTGCTTTTTTTTTTTTTTTTCATTTTTTCGTTTTATCTCCTCCTAATTTCTTTGCAAAGAGGGATTGTTTTAAAGGCATTTTCAACCAAGTCTAGATCAAATTTGAAGATCAAAACTTTTTTTTTTTTTTTTTTTTTTGGCATCAAATCAAAGGATCGAAACGCCCAGGTCCTGTTTTACAAAAATCGAAAAAAAATAATAATAATAATAATAATAATAAGTTAATTTTTTTTGTTTTTGGTTGTTTCAATCTGGAATCCAATCAAACCAACAATATAAACCATTTTGATCAGATCTTGGTTGATTTGAACTGGATTTGGGATGCTTCCCTTTTTATAACTTTTCTATTAATGCAGGTATCTTCTGAAAATTTTAGAAAAGAAAATTAAATTAATTTTTTTCACCAATTTTTGTTATAATGCTTTAGTATAGAAAACTATGGATTTACAGATTTGTTGAAGATTTGGGAGTTTTTTGCTTCTTAAAATTTTATTTTTATTTTTATTTTTATTTACATAGGTATTCTCTAAAATTTTCAGAAAAAAATTTAAAAGTTTTTTTTTTTTTTCTCTGATTCTTGTTATGATGCTTGAGTATTAGAGGACTATGTATCTACTGCTTTATTAAAAATTTGGAGCCTTTTCTTTTCTTTTTTTTTTTTTTTTCTTTTTTTTATGTAGGCATTTTCTAAAAATTTTAGTAAATTTATTTATTATTTTTTTTATTTTTTAAAATTCTGATTCCTGATTTACTTCCTTAGGAGTGTTAGAATATGGATCTATTGATTTGTTGAAGATTTGTGTACTTTCATTTATGCATGAATTTCTTAAAAAATCAGGAAAAAAAAAGTTATAAAATCGTTATATATATATATATATATATATATAACATTTTTTCTATTTTCGAATTAATTTTTGGCCATTTTCTGTTTTTAAAGTAATTTTAGAAAAATCATATTAGTTGATAGATAATCATACTAGCAATATATGATAACAATTTCTGACATATATCAACAATTTATATATAAAAAAATCAACAACACACCTTACAATAGGTCTACCCATCACGACAACATTCTTACCAAAGAATGGTCTGATACACCATTGAATACAAGGTCAGAACACAAATAAATAAATTTAAAAAAAAAATGATAGACTCTTGAATGTCTCTTTTTTTTCTTTTTTCTTTTTTTTTTTTTTCTTTTTTTCTAATATATTTCTGCAATTTTTTGCTTTAAAAAACATTTTAACCAACACAGGCCGATATGGCCTAATACGACCTTGATACCGATACGCAACGCCATTATCTCATTTTTTTCTGGCAGGCCAATACGATGACCAATACCGTCATTTAGTACCATAAGTGGCATTGTCGCCTCAGTCGCCTGTCCTTGAAGATTCTAAAAGTATTATTCCTTCATTATCATTTGTGTCCAATGTTTAAATTATCAGCGACAAAATCGAATTGTTGCCAATAATTTTGCTACCGTTGGTTCCTCGAAACTAATAACCCCTTTTTTCGTCTCTTCTAGATATTGGAGAGATTTCACCGATTTTTTCTATTTCTTGAAAATTTTGAAAAAATCATTGTTTCCAGGGTTAATTATCAGTGACAAAATCGACCCAAAATCTAACATAAATTTAGAAAAATAAAAATAAAAATTAGCAATACCTTTTTCTCTTTCGGATCTTTTTGAAAAAGAATTTTTTGGCACCTTAGATGAGTTTCAAAAAATCATTTGTGATTGGATTGTGAATCAATAAACTAGTCTTCAAAGTATGAAAGAAACCCAAAAATCTTCAAATTTTCCGCTGAAAATTCCTTCGATGGTTCCTCTGATAGCTATTTTCCAGAAAAGAAGTGGCATTGCGTACTTATGAATGTGATTTTAGGGTTAAAAAGATCAGGGTTCTTCCCTCTCATTTAGGGAGGAAAAAATGGGATTTTGGGGTTTCGAAGGAAAAATGAGATTTTTCGAGTCTCGGAGGAAGAACATATTAGGGTTTGGGTCCATAATCTACTTTCTTATCAGGTACGCAACTTGAGTTGACTGTGGGGCCCACCTCAATGTATGCGTTGTATATCTACACCGTCCATTCGTTTTTCCATGCTATTTTAGGGCATGTGCCTAAAAACAATGCAGATCCAAATCTTAGGTGGACCACACGACAAGAAACAATGGTCATTGAACACTCACCATTAATAACTTCCTAGGGTCCATATTTGCCATCCATGTCATTCATAAGGTCGACCTGGATGAAAGAAAAACACAAAATCACCATGATCCCAAACTTTGTGGCCCACAATGTTTTTAACGGTCAGTGACCATTGTTTCTTGTGGTGTGGTCAGTGGTCCACCTAACATTTGGATTTGCTTCATTTTTTGTCCCATGCCCAAAAATGTGCTATGACAAATGGACAGTGTAGATATACAACACATACATTGAGGTGAGCCCCATGGCCAGGTCCTATACCACCCATGTTGGTGTGGCGCCACCGACCTCAGTGGTGTGTTGACGTCAGCAAGTTCAGTGGTCCCCATCATGATTTTTGTGTTATATCCAAACCGTTCGTCCATTTGGCGAGATCGTTTTAGGGATTGAGTCCAAAAATGAGATGGATCCAAATCTCAAGTGGACCACACCACAGAACGCAATGGAGGCAATGATTCCCACTGTTAAAGCCTTTATAGGGCCCACCATGATGTTTATTTGTCATCCAACCTGTTCATAAGGTCACAAAGACCTAGATGAAGGGGGAAAAAACAAATATCAGATTGGTCCAAAACTTTTGCGACACCAATAAGTTGCCACTTCCTAATGAAGGATTAGGGTCATCTTCAATATTTTCTTGAAAGGAATTGAATATCTTAAGAAGTATCTTCAATGCCACTTCCTAATGAAGGTATTAGGTCATCTTCAATATTTTCTTGGATTAGAAGTTGTCAAATCTAATGAATGCTTTAATTTATCTAAAAGGAAATATGCTTGAATTTTCTCAAAGAAACATGCCTTCTTGTACTAAGTCAATTGATTCACCAATGGAAATCATAAACTAGTTAGTGATATAGGAGATGTGGTTAAACACACAGGAAGATATAGAAAATTTGTCAGATAACTTATCTTACCTAACAATCACTAAGCCAATTTTATCATTCGTTATGTGTGTTAAGTCAATTTATAAGTTCTCTTGGGGTGCCTCAAATGGGTGCAATTGTTTGAATTTTATGATATCTTAAATGAGCATAAAGCCAAGGCATTTTATATAAAATGAATAATCATCTTGGGTTGGTTCATTGGGGACTTGATGTAGGACAATTAACCACTTGCTCTAAAAGCTCAAACTGATAAAGCATGGTGAATTAATCCCTTCATCTCATAGCCCAGGCCCCAAATCCAAGGGTTAGGTCCTCGGCCGAACCCTCCTCATGGGCCCCAAAATCCATAAGCTCCACTCCCTCGTGGGCCCCAAATTCATGGGTTCCGCCTCACACGAGCTACCTGCCTCACATGGGCCCCAAATCCATGGGTTCCATGGGCTGCCCACCCCGAGCGTGCCCCTGCGTTTCACAGGCCACCCCACTCGAGCCCGGTGTGAAAATGCCCCCGCATTAATCACTCCGGTGAGGAGTATCGAACACGAGACCTCCCGCCCTGATACCAATTTGATGCAGGACAATTAACCACTTGCTCTAAAAGCTCGAACTGATACAGCATGGAGAATTAATTCCTTTATCTCATATCCCAGGCCCCAAATACATGGGTTAGGTCCTCGGTTGAACCCTTCTCGTGGGCCCCAAATCCATGGGTTCCATGGGCCGCCCACCCCGAGTGTGCCCCTGCGTCCCACAGGCCACCCCACACGAGCTCGGTGGGAAAATGCCCCCGCATTAGGACTTCTCTCTATAGAGCATCCTTAGCCTTATCTGGTCTCAAATCCCAATTCTGGGAGGATGTCTCGTTGAGCTTGGGGAATGGGTCCAAGATTAGATTCTGGCTCGACACATGGATATCAGATAGCTCCCTTACTTCTGTTTTCCCTAGTCTAGCCAACCTTTTCTCCTAATCTCTCCATTTCAGTTGTTGACTCCAGAATCTGGTGTCCGCCTTGTAGAAGAGGCCTTTCAGAGCTAGAATATGAAGCCTTCTTGGACTTCCTAAAGCTTCTTCAAGATATCCAACCTTCTATAGTAATGGAGGTCTCCTCTACTTTCGGTGGATTCTCTTGCAAATCCTTCTTACCCCACATTGGTGCCCCTCATTCGAACTCGCCAACGGCCTTCCTTTCTTTATTTGGGCGTCAGATGCTCCCACCAAGGTGGTGACTTTCATTTGGTTGCCCACGAGAGGGACCCTCATTGTTGACAATCTGTAGTGAGGCGGAATGACCCTCCCCAATGTCTCTCCTATGCTACACAAATGTTGAATCCATTAATCACTTTTTCTTGCATTGCCCTTTTGCCAAAGAAGGGTGGTGTTCCGTTCTGTTTAAATTTTGGCACCTTTGGGTTAAGCCTAATTCAATTCAAAGTTGCCTCCTCGCTTAGCATGGTTTGAAGGTTAGAAAGAGATCTCTGCTCTTTGGCTTCTGGCAACTTTAGGCTCCTATTGGGCAATTTGTAGAGAGGAATCAGCACTGCTTTCATGACTCTTCCTTCTCTCCATTGCAAGGGCTTCGAAACAAATACTCTGAGATCTGAAAGATTGGGCTCTCGCCATCAGCTTCAGCGATAGCTCTCTAATCTCTTCTATTTTGGGATAATGTTCTTCCCCTTCTTTTTCAAGTTGTATTTTGTTGTTTCTTTTCCTTTCTTTTGTTGTATAGAGTTGTGTAGTTGTTCTCAGGTTTTCTTTTCCGTTTCTTCGTTTGCTTCTTTTGTCCACTTGTTTTGTTTTTTTTCCCTTTTTTAGGGTTGCTTTGGCTCCCTTATTTATTGAATATATTTAATCTTCAAAAAAATAATAATAATAATAACAAAACTCCATAAACTCCCCAATTAGATAATCCTAATTCTATAAATGGGTATATGCATTTCCCAGCTCTCTGACTATTGGCAATAACCGTTTATTTGCAAGCCATCAATTGAATAGCTCAAACATGACCCATCCTACAATAGGCCAGACCAAATAAAGTGTTTAGATTGTCGAAAGATTGGCCCAACCATTACTATTGCTAGGATGAACAAAAACATTTTGTTTCTTTCGAGTGATGTGAAACGCTACTTAGATTTATAAACCAGTTTTAGGATTCTTTTGTTTTTAGGTTATAATATCTCTATTTTTTAAAAAAAAAAAAAGGTTACACAACTTTATTAAAAGAGCAAAAGAGGGTGATGCGAAGGAATCGACACCATACAATATTACAAAAGAGCATCCTCGAACACCATCATTCGGGCTATCACAATTGCAAAAGCATCTATTATTACATTTGGTCAAATTGACCAAAGGGTCTCTGTCCATTTTTTCCCAATGCCACCCGATGTCATGCCAAGAAGAAAGGGCCAAGGCAATGCCTAGCTATATAGAGAGGTTGACGAATCGCCCTTAAACTGCCCTGGAGAAGGTATAATGCATATGTACTCAACATCCCAAAGACACAAATACATGCATAAGTGATGTTAATGTGTCTTTTCTAGAGTTTGTCATCCATGAGCACTTTATTCTTATCCACCAGCCAACCAAAGGCAACAGCCAGTGAAATAAATTCTATAAGTCATGAGCTCTTGGGTGTTTGGATTTTAAACACCTTAATAATAAAGCTCCCTAACCTCTCCGAACTCCATACCAAACATCACTTTCATGCATAGAGGGGATCCTATTCTGCAGACGGTACAACATACCATCCCATCATTCAATTCCTCATCAAACTTCCATACACCATCCTCCTCCAAAACCACTTCCCTAGAAGCACAACAACCAACACACTTCAAATCTTTGATACCAACATCCCAAAGACACAAATACACACATAAGTGATGCTAATGCGTCTTTTCTAGAGGTTGTCAACCATGAGCACTTTATTCTTATCCACCAGCCAACCAAAGGCAACAGCCTGTGAAATAAATTCTATAAGTCATGAGCTCTCAGGTGTTTGGGATTTTAAGCATCTTAATAATAAAGTTCCCTAACCCCTCCAAACTCCATACCAAACATACTTTCATGCATAGAGGGAATCCCATTCTGCAGACAGTACAACATACCATCCCATCATCCAATTCCTCATCAAACAGATTGCTTTGGCCCCTATTCCATAGACCATCCCTCATCCAAGACCACTTCCCTAGAAGCACAACAATCAACGCACTTTGAATCTTTGATACCAACTTTGCCTTCACTAACCGCTTTGCACACTTCACTCCACATATAGGGTTGTTAACAGACAAGGCTATGGTAGGGCCAAGGTCAATCCAAGCCCGGCCCACAATATAGAACATTGATTGGAGCCCAACCCAGGCCCATGCCGAACCAAACCCAATAGGCCCAAGCATGGCTCAAGATCTTTATTCGAGGCCCGAACCCAGCCCAAGATCTTTATTCCAAGTCCGGCCTGAGCCCAATCCCAGCTCTACATGGCATGCAACCCAAATTAAAAGCCTAGAGAATGGATCATCTACTGGCAAGGTACACAGCTTGTTAATGTACATTCTTTCCTGCCAACACAACCCTTCTGGAGAGAAACATCTGGATTTTCAAGAACAGTGATCATGTCATGGTGCTGATTTCCTGAAGAAATGGCATGTTGGTGGAAAGGAAGGTATTGTACCACTAGTGGTACTGTTGCCTGCAGGTGTTTAATTCTCAATATTTCTCCCACTCACAACTAGCATTGGGATAGATTGACTGAAATTCTATGCAGCATTTCTTAAAAGGAAAAAAAAAAAAAAAAAAAAAAAAATGTCCTATGAAAGTCTATTGATGGAAGAGCATGAAACATTTGAGCTACATAGGGCCCGCCATGGTGCTTGCCTAAAATCCACTCCATTGTCAGTTGAACCACCCATTTCCAACATGAATCCGGATCCTCTACTTGCCACAAACAGGGATTTCCTGTTTTCCTGCATTGTGATTGGTCCACGTCATCACTGAAGATGTCAGCACTGCTGCATTAAATGCAGTCTTTGATGATGTGGTCCAATCACATTGCAACAAACAGAAAATTCCTGTTTATGTCAAGCAGAGGATCCGGACTCTTCCACCATACATAAGAAGAAGAAGGTTATCCAACACTTGTGTAGTCAAAGGCATGCTCTAACACTAAGCTAATAGAAGCCCTTGTGGGCCTCCCACGAGGAGGCCTACTACGCCAAAACACAAGAAAAATGTAAAATCACGACTAAAACCTCAAGATTCAGACAATGTGGCCAAATTGAGTTTGGATCGTGGTAGTTTTTATATGATTCTTCATGTTGTTGGAGCCCACCTGATGAACGTGTTGGATGGAATATAACAACATTGAGCCCCACTCCTACAAAAGGTTTCTACTGTGGGCGTCTCCGTTGCTGTTGTTCCCCATGGTGCGGCCGACCTAAGTTTTGAATCGGCCTGACTATTAGGGTCATGTCCTAACATGATGTGCCACAAGTGATGGACAAAGTAGGTGTCACACAAACATTACAATGGCCCACGGAGTGTAGGTGTTGCACACTAGTCTTGCAACAATCACATCTTTATCATAAAATGAATAGTATTCAAGGGGAGAGTTTATTGCATTAAATAGAATGCCAAATTTCAGGCATTGAAATTAGGAACCTATAATAAAAGCTAATCATATAGGTGCAATTTGTCAAGTATAAACACATAGATATATTACAAAAGAGTAAGCAAGCAGGCTGATCAAAGCCAGATTCAGGCTGACGGGCCTTTATACAAAGCCCAAGCCCAGCCCAATTAATAAACGGGCTTGATTTTTAAGCTTGGACATATCCCTCAGGCGTGATACTCTAACCCAAACCCAACATAAAGAGGGTTATGGCTGAAAGCCTGACAGGCTAGTCAGGCCCATTAACATCCTTACTTGTGGGCATCAGCCAAGCCTCTTCATAGAAAATCTCTGCAAAATATGGGCATAAAATATAAAGGCACATTGGAAAAGGCCATATTAATAAGCGTGATTCTTCCTCCAAATGATGAATATCCGCTTTTCCATAGAGTTTTGATCCTCCCAACACCTTGCTTCATAGATGCTTAGCTAAATGCTCAAAGGAAGACCCAAATAGGATAAAAGAATACTTGACCTACAACTAAAAACCCCCATGGCAAGCTATCTACTGTTGCAGGATCCAATTTAACACGAGAATTGCTTTTTGTGAATATTATCTTAAGGCCAAAACCAACTTTGAAGCACAGAGAAAACATTCCTCAGATTGTCAGGCATCAACATCATAGAAGAGGAGAATGCCACACAGGACTGAAGGTGAGAAACCTGGAAGCTTTTTTAAACCACTTCAATGCAGTTGATCAAAACATTAAAATTTGTTTTTCCAACATTTTGTTAAGGGCGTCAACGACAACCAACCACCACAAACTAACGAGAAAAGTGGATCACCTTGATGTGAGCCCATCGAGCCCCTTAAAAAGCCTTTTGGAGAGCCATTAACCAACATAGAGTACCTAAAAAAGCTAATAAACTCAAAAACCCAACATCTAGCCCTAAAACCAAACCTCCTCAACATGTCAGGAAATTTCCAATCAAGATGGCCTTATGCCTTCTACATGTCAAGCTTGCATATAACACCAGTCTTCCCTCCGCGGTACCTCAAATCGATGCATTCATGAGCGATTAATGCATCATCCAAGATCTACCTACCAAAAATAAGGGCCCCTTGAGAATTGAAGATTACTTCCCCAACACTTGGCAAAACAATCTAGTAGCAGGAATCATGTTTCTTAGGGATAAACACTGAATGAAATAGTGACCTCGTTTGAAAAAAATCAAAATCAAAATCAAAATAAAAGCCATCTGCTCTCCATTAACATCGTTCAAAAAAGTTTGGAAGAAGGCAATAGGGAACCTGTCTACCCCAGGAGCCTGATCACTCCCTAAGGATGAAATTGCTCGTTCAATTTCATCTTCCTCAAATGGATTTTCTAGGCATTCGGCATCTTTAGCTAAAATACCATCGACATCCAAGTTATAGCGCTTTGGTCAAACCCAACCCTCGTCGTGGAGAATGACTAGAAGTCAACATTAGAGCCACATAAAGCCTCCTTATAAATATTTTCTTTCCATATTGACCAAGACACTCTGTATCCAATTACTTCTCTACATAGTACTTGCAATCTCATGGAAATATTGTGTTCTTGTTAGCCTCTTTAAGCCAAATCCCCATTAGAACAGCTGCCACTTGATTTCCTCTTCTTTTTAACTTGTTTTTGTACACAAGCTAAAGTTGGGATCGGAAATTTTTATTGTTATCTGACA
This sequence comes from Magnolia officinalis, assembly GCA_021015155.1. Lineage (NCBI taxonomy): Eukaryota > Viridiplantae > Streptophyta > Magnoliopsida > Magnoliales > Magnoliaceae > Magnolia > Magnolia officinalis. The sequence goes on from JAJHSJ010000001.1 coordinate 91,152,177, forward strand.
AGGATGCAAATTCTTCCTTTAAGTCTAATTCTTTGTTCTTTTTTTTTTTTTTTTGTTTCTTCTCTTTCTTCTCTTCTTTTGAGAATTGATATCTTATTAAAGAGCCAAAGGCAAAGACAGCAACAATGAAAAAGAAAACCAAAACAGACCCAACCACAGGAGGGCTAAGAACCCCAATCCTGGATTAACAATAGCACCTTTCTTGCACCATCTAATCTTTTGCTTCCTTGCCTTCCCAAAGTAATGTTTTCCACCTATTTAATTTTCCCCTGGATGGTTTTTTTTTTTTTTTTTAAACTATTGGATTTATTAAAGAAGATAAGATGGCATATATGAGGAATCTATGCCCAAATTACAACACACCAGACCAAGAGTCCATATAGCCCACAAACCAGTGAGAGCAAGATTCCACAACCTCATTCCTTAATGCAACCCCCTCCCCTGGCCCAATCAAGTCTGGTAAACCCAGCAACAGTGGAATTGGTCAAAGAAATATTCCCAAACAAATCTAGCAAAGATAAAGTACATAAGTAGTTGATCAACAGATTCCACATTCCTCGTAAACATGATGCACATTTGAAGCAGATTCTGCATTTCCCTTAAGGAGTTATGAGTTTGGATAGCATGCAAGATTTTTCTTCTTTTTTTCCTATAGGGTGCATTAGGTGAAATGCTCTGTACTCTCAGATATAGCCAACTTGTTCTTAGTTGTAAGAATGCTGGGTAATGTGTTGTCTTTAGATGGTGCACCATAAACGGAACTATGCTAAATTTTCAAGGAACGAATGGTCTTTGATAGTTCGATCATTTTTCTACAATAAAGGATGTTAAAAAAAGCCTATAAAGCATCCATGTGCACCATATAGATTGAACAATTATTCAATCGTTCACAGCACAGCCCATCCAAATTGGAGTGGCAAAAAATGCTTTTGCTTCCCATGACATCTGTAAAGATTGGGAGGGTCACAATTTTGATCCGTCAGGTATGCGCGTAACATGTGCCTTTTGCTAGTGATAATTGTTAAATACCTTCAGACTGAAGTGGCAACTAAATTAATATGACATCAATTTGGGCCTTGGACTTCCTATGTTTTATCGACTTGCTACTAGTTGTCACCATGCAAAGTTATAAGTAATTAGAAAATCATTAAGATGGAAAAGAACAAACCTTGCTTACCTTCAAACTGAAGGGGCAACTAAATTAATGTGGCATCAATTTGGGCCGTGGACTACCTATTTTTTATCTACTTGCTACTAGTTGTCACCATGCAAAGTTAAAAGTAATTACAAAATCATTAAGATGGAAAAGAACAAACCTTGCGGTTCATCAAAGCTTGAGGCACATCCCCTTGGACAATTCTTTGGGCAAGACTGACAAAAATAGGTTTAAAAAATGGTCAGTGATGAGCCTATAGGATGTAGCAACTTCATACAAAGAAAACAAAATAAGACAAACGTTTTATATCTCTGACATATAACAAGAAATAACAAAGCTTGTGGTTCTTACCCTTCAGAAATCGCAGTTTTACCAACCCCTGGCTCACCAATTAGCACAGGATTGTTCTTTGTTCTCCTCGAAAGAATTTGTATGCATCGTCGTATTTCATCATCCCTCCCTATCACAGGATCAAGTTTCCCTGCCCGCGCCATAGCTGTTAAATCCTTCCCATATTTATCTAAGGCCTCATATTTCCCCTCAGGATCTGTTACGAAATAATTGTGAGGTGTTAAAAGTTTAGTAACCCGTAGTTTAGGCTTACAAAATCTTAAGCATACAAGATAAAGTTAGAAAAATGTATATGTAACCCTTGTTTTCTTTTTATATCTCTGTGAACAGGCAAGTTTGGTTGCTCAGAAGTCAGTTCTGTTCGCTATAAATTTTCATTCAAAACAAAAATTTATTTCTAGAAATTAAGATCTTCTAAGAATCGCACAATAAGGGCTCTTTTAGTTATAATCACTTTGCACCTCCAATTTCATTGGTGATGCGGGGGCATCTTGGTGTGATTCTAAGGATGCACCGTATCTCCACACTCAAAAAGTCGATGCACACAATAAATGGTCCAGACCACCATGAAGCTATGCTCAAATTAAGTACACAATATGATGCTACAGAAGAAATTCATAGAAAAACTCTGTTAACTTATTTTTGTGTTTGCAATACACTTGGTTGTTATGAACAGCCAGGCGCAACACTGAGCACATAACAAGTCTATAGTCTTTGCCGACGAACCTGGGCAATATTTGAAAGTCTCATTTTGATATGAGCCATGGTAGATATGAGCCTCCACCATGGCCAGTTCCAAGTGCCCAGGTAGAAGAGGAAATTCATGTCTTACTAAGAACCAGTTGTAAAACTTTCACCAATCTACCATTTAAAAGCCTAAGAAGATATGATGATGAAGCGGTTTTTATGTCTAAACTTACAGTAATCAAAATGAAACAAATATACCACAACTGTGGGTTCCAAGACAACGCACAGGAATAAACAAAGCTCAGAAATGGCTGGAGATCCCATCCAAATGGGAGAGCTTTTGGGTTTAAGTAGTAACTTAAATTTCAACATTGTGTGGTAAATTGGAAAGAACTTAGGGTCCATGCTTATATTGAAGGGGCTAATTCTCAAGCAACCCCCCCCCCCCCCCCCCCCCCCAAAAAAAAAAAAAAAAAAAAAAACACAGCAACTGCGGGATTTTGAAGATGGCAAGGAACCTGTCCTACACTCAAAAGGACACGAAACAAAAAGATGATCCAATGACTCTACGCTCCTCATTTGGAAGCATCATTTTCCTCTTTCGAAGATTATCTATGGGTAGCACTTCATTTATTTCCACTAACCAAGCAAATGCCGCCACCCTTAGAGGTGCCCCGCACTTATAAATGAAAGCCGAGCTTCACCCTAATTCCCTTGTGTCTTCCTCAAATCAGATTTAAGAATGGCATGACCGAGAAACATAGCAAACTCTCTTTCCTCCAAACCAAGTGATCCTTTTCTCCCACCGAAGGATAGACATTTTGAAGGCAGTCTAGCAGACGTAGGAACTCTCTCAACTTCTCATCAGTCAGATTTCTACGACGGGGAAGAGACCAAACCACTCTACCTATGCACAATGAGAAACACCACGCTATGTAGATATCCACCTCCCGGGTTATCCTAGCTAAGTTAGGGAAAGCATCCTTGCGCTTCTGCTCATCGGACCAAGCATCACCAGAATCTTTTCATTTCTACATTGCCTATGTAGAAGCCAATCCCCTCCCTAAAAGAAGGGCCCAGCTTTGCAACCACTTTTCAAATAGCCGATGCTCTATATAAGGATGATTCCTTCATTCACTATACCCCACTACCAACCCCATATTTTCTGGCTATCACTTCCCTCCAAAGGCTGTTTTCCTTCAACCTGAACCGCCACCGCCATTTCCCAAGGAGAGTGGAGTTCACATCCTCCAGCTTTCTTATGCCTGCACCACCCTCCTGAATTAGAAAACATACCTAGTCCCACCTAAGGATGTGGAATTTGTTCCTCTCTTCAGTGCCCTTCCAAAGAAAATCCCTTCTCACCTTCTCAATTAAACAAATAAAAGTAGCATTCAAGGCTTAATAAACTCATTATGAGAGCTAGGGGAATCAACGAAGGGAATGAGTTACACTAATTCCACATATTGTATGAAGGAAAGGAAAGAACAGGTAAAAGGTTTGTTAGGTTAGAGAGCTAAAGGATGGAAGTTTTACAATTAAGATGATCTAGTTGGCTTAAAACACGAGGTAGACAAGGCCAAAAGACCTCAATATATCTGGAATATATATATATATATATATATATATATATATATATATATATATATATATATATATATATATATATATTAATATATATATAGTGAACAGGTTATACAAGAGCTAGAGGCTAGCAATGCAACATACAAATAAACCGTTGAGAGCATCGACAAATCATTATTTAAAAAGGAGAGCTAGTCACTGGTCTTCTCTGAAAGGAATAGCTTTCAATATATACATACAACAAATGGAAGGAAAAGAAGATTGAGCTACCAGGAGCATGGAATCTCCCCTATCTCAATGTTGTTGATATCCACAAATGCCATTCAAGCAACAAAGATAACATCAACTCGAGGACAACTTCTCTCCAACCATGAGAGAACAATGAAAATCAGTTGCTCGTTGGCCCCAAGTCAACACATGGGAGGAGATATAAAGCCCAATAAGTGTTGGGCATCAACGGATTTTGGGTTCTAATAGCTTTTTCAAAATCAACAGGTGAGATAATTTGAATGCATGTGTTAAAGCAGCTAGTTATTAAGTTGCATATAAGCTATGTTCAAACTCCTTTATTTGGATAGTCAGAAAATAATAAGGTAAAATTAATGCATTACTTCATATCATGGGCTATTAAAAGGAAAAATGAAATACATGAAAGGCTGGCTTAGGTTTTGAAATAATCAGGTATAGGGAAGCAATTGTTACCTTGGTCTATAACTGTTTGCCGTCCTCTTATAGCTTGAATGGCAGATGTAAGAGTCTTGAGAGAAATTTGGAAATCTTTAAATAGTTGCTGTCCAAATCGCCGATCTTGTGCAAAACCAAGAACTAGATGTTCAACTGACACAAACGAATCTCCATACTCTTTCTTGTAATCCCTTGACCGCTGAATCAGAGCTTCCAAGTCTCGGCCTAACATGGAACCAGCTGTTTCCCCTAGAACCTGCAATGATTGGACAGGGTTAGGAGTACAAAGGATCTTAAATAGAGCACTTTGAAAGAAATGTTTGGAAAGAGAGTGTAAATATGTGGATCAACTCTTGAAATGACAAGATCGCGAGGCTCACGATAGCATCTTGGAGATTCAAGCCACCTCTCTCCAACATCTCCACCATACAGATATCTAACGTAGTAGGAGTTTTACTGATCAGGCAAGCAACAACATGAACAGATCATAAACTAAAATGATGATGACTTGATAATCGCCGGGCTTGAGTGGACATATTGAAAAAGGCCTACTTTAAAATTTAGTCAATTTTCTGGTGACTAATTTGAGAATCGCAGTAAGTAGTTGCTTAGGAGGTAAATTTGTCCACCTTAAAAATGACAAGTTGACAAAACCACTTTAAATACAACTTAGTGATTTTCTTCTAAAGGAGTAAATAACCTAATTTTAAATATAGGAGATCTTATCAAGGTAGACTGTTTATTTTATCAAAATACAATTGCTAGAATTTTCCAATCAAAGATTATTTAGAGGCCACGAGAAACTGAAGTGGAACGGTCAGTCCAAATCAAAGCGATTCTTGAGAGTCATGATGACATTGCTCAAATGGACCTTGGTGGATCATTTGGACCGTTCCAAAGAGTATTCTCAATGGAATAATCCAAACGTTTAATTGGTTGATTGAAAACAAATAGGCAGACAAGAAGAAAAATATAGCAGCTATCCACATTCAGCTGAAAAAAGGGTATAAGATTGGTGGATCGGATCTTCTTCTCTGGGAGATTTTGGAGGCATGCTCCATGAACAGAGAATCACAGCAAACCAGCAGTTAAGATCACAAACTCACGGGCCCCACTTGTACAAACTGAAAACCCAAGTATACCATGTATATCCTTTGGCCGAGAATCATGCAGTAACCATTTAAAAAGTGATCATTGCATACCAATCAAACTGAAAGGGAGATTTTATAGGATAGCTATAGGACCATCAATGCTTTACATGACAGAATGTTGGGCAGTCAAAGAACAATGTTCATATAGATGGAGTAGCTGACATAAGAATGCTGAGAAGGATGAATGGCGAGTCGAGGAAGGATAGATATGGAAATGAACACATTCAAGGAAACTTAAGACTCGCACAAATAGGTAATAAGATGAGGGAAAATAGACTTAGAAGGTTTGGCCATATGCAAGTGGGACCAAGAACCGCATGGTCCCAGTTAAGGAGTGAGTTGGTTCTAATTGAAGGCTCTAAAGGGCAAAGGGAAGGCCCAAAAGGATGTAGGTGGAGGTAGTAAGAAAAGATTTGATGACTATGGTTTAACTAAGGAGATAGCCCTTGATAGAGTGAAATGGCCAAACGGAATTAGTGTAGCCATCCCCAATTAGCGGGTATAAGGGTTAGATGATGAATATGACAATAAAATATTCTGATTATATACCTCCCAATGGGCCCTGATCGTTACCTTTGAATGTGAACCATTGGTCATTTTCCTACACCACTTCTTTTTTAATTGTTCGGTTGTTACTACTAACGCAACAGCTACAACAGTTTTTTTTTTTTTTTGAAAGATAAACAGCTATGACAGTTTGATCATCATTTTCTATTAATGGTCTGCATGGGCCCTGATCATCAGGTTAGAGTAATGTTCCCTTTGAATGTGAATTGCCGGCCGTCTTCCTACATCACTTCTATTTAATTGTTCATTTGTTACTACTAACGCAACAGCTATGATAGTTTGATCATCATTTTCTATTATTGGTCTATCTGCATGGTGGCCGCCCACCAGATTAACAATTCTAATCACCAAGACTGCTGCCATGCATCAGTAGAGATGCTATTGACCAGCAACCTCCACTGATCATTGCAATTTTTTATTAATGGGTCCCTTCACATGATGGCCCACAAACCAACAGTTACAACTGTGAAGGGTGTTATGACTTATGAGCCAGTGAAGATGCCATTGACAAACGAGCTCCACTTGCAGAAGGAGACTCGTGTGTGCATCCCCAACAAACTATGACAATTCTAATCACCAAGACTGCTGCCATGCATCAGTAGAGATGTTATTGACCAGCAACCTCCACTGATCAGTGCAATTTTTTTTTATTAATGGCCCCTTTACATGATGACCGACAAACCAACAGTTACAACTGTGAAGGGTGTTATGACCAGTGTTCGTAATATTGATAATATCAGTATCGGCAGTCAGCGATATGAAACCCCTCGAAAATACAAAAAAAAAAATACTGAAAATTGCCAAACTTCCATTTATTGTGCTTTATATCACAAAATATCGTGAGATATCACCGATATGTCGCACGATAATGCCTGATATGGCAGATTTTTGCGTAGGACTGTAGCCGCGCGGCATACCACGACATTTTATCCACATCCCATCCAAAAATTACAAAAATATATAATAAAAAAATTACATATAGAGAAAAAATAAATAAATCTATAACCTGTTCAATCTGCCTAAGAGCGGAGCTTTCTACTGAATTTGGTGGGCCGTGGTCGACATTTCCGGGTCACAGGAGAGAAATCTGTCGACATCCGAAGAAATCCAAGTGAAATCCGGAGAAATCATCGTGAGATCCGAAAATTTATGGATTTGGGCGAGATTTTAGGGTTCCGAAAGGCTTCCGGAACCCTCTCTGCATCGAAAAAAAGGGTGTCCGAGCCCTTTTGACATGAATTTGGGTTGGCTGGTGTACCGCACACCACCGAACTTACTGGTGTGTTGACGTCACCAAGTTCTGTGGGTCCCATCATAAGGTATGCATTATATCCAAACCGTTCGTCCATTTGGCGAGCTCGTTGTAAGGCTTGAGCCAAAAAATAAGACGGATCCAAAGATCAAGTGGACCACACTGCAAACAGCAATGGGAGATTGAACGTCTACCATTGAAACCCTTTTGAGGTCAAAAGTTTTGGATAAATATGATATTTCTTTTTCCTCTTCATCCAAGTCTATGTGACCTCATGAACAAATTGGATGGAAAATGAAAGTTATGGTGGGCCCAATGAATGTTTTAACAGTGAGAATCACTGTCCCACTGCTATTTGTGGTGCGGTCCACTTGAGCTTTTGATATGACTCGTTTTTGGGCTCACGATCTAAAATGATCTCTCCAAATGGTTGAACGGTGTGGATATAATAAATACATTATTGTAAGCCCATATAACTTTGAATCGTCTCCAAGAGTGTTAGCATAGGGTAAGACGCGGATTTCCTGTAAAGCCGGAAACCTAGGTGGGGCCCACCATGATGTGAGGAATCTACCCCGTCCATCCGTTTTGTGAGATCGTTTTAGGATTTGAGACCAAAACTGATCAGGATCCAAGACTCAAGCGGACCACACTAAAGGAAAAGGTGAGTAGGGAAATTCCTACCGTTGGAACCTCCCTGGGGTCGATAGTGATGTTTAAATGCCATCCATACCGTTCATAACATCATTCCTACCGAGATGAACTGAGAACGCAAATATTTCCCTGATTCAAAACTTTCGTGGCCCCACGAATATTTCAACTGTGGACGTTCAATCCTCACATTTTCGGCCCACTTGAGAACTGGATCTGGCTCATTTTTGGTCCCATGTCCTAAAATAAACTCACAAAACGGATGATCAGCGTGAATTTCTCACAAACATCACGGTAGGTCCCACCTAGGACTTTTTGCATGAAATCAGCATCCTATAGCGTACTGAGTAAACTTCGTGGGGCCCACTCTAATTTATGTATTTTATCCACTCCGTCCATCTATTTTACCAGATAATTTTATGGTTTAGCCCAAAAATAAAGCATATCCAAAGCTCAAGTCGACCACACCACAAAAAACATTGTGAACTGAAGGTGTACGTTGAAAATTCCTTGGGGGCCAGAGAAGTTTTGGATCAAGCTGATATTTGTTCTTTTCCTTCATCCATATCTTTGTGATCTTATGAACGAGTTGGATGATATTTGTTCTTTTCCTTCATTGTAGGCCCTGGGAAGGTTTCGACGATGGAAATCAGTATTCCTCCATTTCAGCTTTGGATATATTTCATATTTGTGCTCAACCCCTAAAATGAGGGGAAAAATGGATGGATGGTGTGGATAAACCACGTACATTTATGGTGGACCCAACAGAGTTTACTCACTACGATAAGATCCAGTGTGGTGCCAGGCGGGGATTAGGCGAGACTGCAGGCTGCAGCCTCACCCAAGAACGTACAGCCCCTACCGTGGGGCCCAACTTGAAGTGTATATTCTATATCCACTCTGTCCATCCGTTTTTTCAAATCATCTTGTAGCATGATTTCGAGAATTACGAAGATCCAATTATCAGGTGGACTATACTCAAGGAAACAATGGTGGTTGAACACGGTACCATTAAAAACTTCTTAAGGTGCACCTTGATTTTCCCTATATTTTATTAGGCACTTAATCTGTTGATAACTTCACATAAGTTTGAAAGAAGATAATAAAAACAATTATCAGCTTGATCCAAACTTTTGTGGCCCACTAATGGTCAATCATCATTGTTTCCTATGGTATGGTCCACCTGATTATTGGATCTACTTCATTTTTTTTGGATAATGTCCTAAAATGATATGAAAAAACAGATGGACAGGGTGGATACTTAATATATTTGTCTTAGTTCAATCGAACAACGCATAGCTTAGTACCATATACAAAGGAAACCTATTATATCCACTTCTTTTTTGAGATTTTATGATTTAAAAGTATGTATTAGGGTCCTTTTAAATAATCCCTGAAGTTTCATTGAAAAATTCAACAATTTTCCCAATGTTTCCCCATGCATCTCAAAAAAGTGTGATAAATTATGCGATACAAATGATATATCCCATGCGATAACCGATACGTATCTGTATCCCAAGGGTGCGATACATTGCGTGATATCGATATTTCGAACACTGGTTATGACTTATGGGTCAATGAAGATGCTATTGACAAACGTGTTCCACCTGCAGATGGAGACTCGTGTGCACATCCACAACAAACTACCCTGAATAACAATAGTTCTGACAACAAATGCACGTCAAACAAACTAAACACATGAATTTGATGGTCGACCTAATCAAACATGTGCCCAAAGTTACGATCAGCATTTTTAAGAGTCCCAAGCTGCAATCATCCATTGCTTCTATAAAAAGAAGAAGAAAATTGATTATGATGATGATGATGATGATGAGGGAAGAAAGAAGAGAAAACAGAAACTTGTAGCTTTGTTCATTGAAGTTGCAAATTAGCAGAGGCACCAAATCCCATGGCTACCACTCAATGAAGAATTAAATCAACAAGAAAACGAACAAAAGAGTGACATTCACCTACGATACATTGCATTCACATGCACTGAGGAAAAATTGCCAACATGTCGTGCGCGTTCAACATCCAGCCATGCAAAAGGAGGGACTGACCATGAAGATCACTTGGCACAACAATCAGATACAAAAACAATCAGACATTTTATATCAAACCTGCCAGTAGTCTGATTCACTGTGCACTAGCCTAATATCAGTGCCACGTGATCTTCGAGGTGTGGCCACTTTTTACATGGCTAGAATGTTGTCTACATATGACACATGTACATAGTACACCCATTGCATGTGGAATTCACACATTAGGCTGGTAACTCGTCAGGTGACCACCTTATACAAAAACAATTGAACCGTTTATATCAAATTGATGCAGGACATGGAAAATTAAATATGATATGCAAGATCTTAGGCTTTAGATCATACTAACTCAAGACAATCCATATTAATTCCACATCCTACACAAAAGCTCAAACATTCAAGTAAAGGGGTATCTGCATGGGTCCAGGCCTACACAGGTTAGGGTTGGATCTGTTAAAATTATAAACCAAACGATGCTCAAAGATAAGCAGTAATCATCCACACATGCACAACAATCAGTCCCTAATCCAAGGGATTCACCAATTTCAATTCAAAGAACCATATGGTGAGAAAAGGGGAAACAAATTAAGGATAATGCAATCTAAGGTTAGAGTTTATGAAAAACTGGTATGAGAGGGTAAAATAAGAAGAAAACCTGAACCGAAAGACAGTTCCCGCGCGCGGACAACAACAATGGCCCAGACGCACATGCGTGTGATCACGGCCGCACGTGTGTGGGGCCCACTATTCAGTAAAATGTCACCTTGGCCCTGGTCGGCTAAGGATGGACTCCAAAACCCCCAAATTTCAGCTCGATCCGATGCACGGTTTGTGCGTGGTGCTCCGCCAAAGCTTCGGCCCTCCTGCAGGGCCATATTCTGGAAATCTGTTGTAGAGAGAAAAACGGTTGCAACTGTTGATGGATTTGCAGATGGAATGCTTGTAGGAGAAGAGAAATATGGATGGAAGAAGGTGAGGGAGAATCGGGATAGATGTGGCTTCGCACCGCGGTAGTTAACCCTTCGAAGAAGGGAGGGCTTCGCACCCAATTAGACTTCATAACTCAGAGAGTAGGAAAACGCAGAATTTTTATTCATCTTCAATTAATCAAAAGAACTACAAGGGGTGCCTATTTATAAGAAAACCCTATACCCCAAAACTCGCGCCATGTGCGCGACCTATTACTTAGCGATGAAGTAAACTAAAATAAAAACCAAACAAATAAACCTAAAGCGTTCATGATGTTTTAAATAATAACAATAAACAAAACCTAAAATATCGGGCTTTTCCTGATTGTCGGGCCCACTCTTTTGAATCAAAACTTCGTCTCCTAACTAGGAGGCCCTCCCTAGATGTCGTCATCGATCCAGATTGACGGTGGGGTCCTCCTTGCGTACGTGCGTAGGGGGCGGCGTGCGTACGCGTGTACGCGTGATGTCCCCATCAATTCTCCCCAGTTGTGAAGATTTCGCCACTGGCAAAATAAAACTCCTGAACCGCTCCAGGATGTCAGGATCAAGTCTCTGAAGCTCCTCCTCAGTGAGCCACGTGTTGTCTGAAGTTGGGCGTGACTTCCATTTAACCAAGTACTTCTGAAACCCGCCGTCCTACGTTGAAACTATCTGAAAGTCCAGGATATCCTCTATTTCTTCTCTGAGTGTGTGAAGGTTAGGTATGAGAGACAGAAGCTGAGAAGAAAGGTCAGAAAGAGTAGGTATAGGAGGTGGTGGCTTGGAAAATGAGTCGGGACGGGTAGGTACGGGAGGTAGAGGCTGGAAAAATGGGTTGGGACGGGTAGGTATGGGACGTAGAGGCTAGAAAAACAGATCGGAAAGGGTAGGTATGGAAGGTAGAGGCTGGGAAGAAATGTCAGAAAGAGTAGGTATGAGAGTTAAGAGGTTGGGAAAATGGGTCGGAAAGGAGCTATGGTTCAAGGGATAAATATGGGGAATCAGGATGGGTGGGTGAAGGGCCGGACAAAGTATCAGTGGTCCCCTGAAAAGTAACTAGATCCTCCACATCGAATGTGAAACTAATTCTCATGGAAGGTGGAAGATCTACCTCATACACATTGAGACCGTTTTGTTTTATAATTTTGAAGGTCCAGCGCTACGCGCGTGTAACTTACAAACGGCCCCTGGAGGGTACCGCTCGGGCCTGATACGGACCATCACAGTCCCCAATATTGAATTCTTTGAAACATTTATGTTGGTTTGCAGAAATTTTGTAATGTTCGTTACTAGTAATGATATTTTGCCGGATTTCTTGATGTCATGAATGAATGTGATGCGCAAAAGACTTTGCAGGCTCTGACGCCCTATGAGACGAGCTGTACACGAGTCGAGTCGAGTCGAGTATCGCCCTACTCGTACTCAACTCTTAACGACCGACCGCTGCTCGTACTCGAGCTCTACTCGGCCGAGTAGCATGACCCCCTGCTCGTACTCTACTCGCCCGAGTACGAGTCGAGTACGAGTAGTAAACGAGTCGAGTCGAGTCCGAGTTTTCGAGGCGAGTTCGAGTACGAGCACACGAGTTGAGTACCGAGTGCGAGTTTTCAAGTCGAGTCCGAGTACGAGCACACGAGTTGAGTACCGAGTACCGAGGCATTCTTATTTTTTAACGTGAGGTGTGGATCACCGTATCAATGGTTTCGTTCGTGGATTGTTTTTTAACCGACATCTTAATACGGAAGCAGATTGGGGGACGCGGATTGGGTGAGAACCCCACCTGTCTTGAGATCAGCACAGGCAGGGGCTATGAGGGGCAACTTTTGTGTATGGATTTTTTCCACACCGTCCTTCCATTTTGACGTATTATTTTAGTATGGAGGCCTAAAAATAAGCCAGATCCGAGGATCAAGTAGGCCACACAATGATGATTAAACTACCACCGTTGAAAACTTCTTGAAGCCGTTGAAGCTTTTGATCAAGTTGATTTGATATTTGTATTTTCCCAGATCCAGGTCTATGTTACATTATAATTAGGCTAGAAGGCAAATAAACATCAAGGTAAGAAACAGTGCTGATTAACCATCCTACCATTGAAAGCTTCTCAGGGTGCACTTGTTTCCCTAGTGCTTATTTACCATCCAATTAAAAATGGTGGGACGAGCTGTGGACGGACAGGGGCACCGGACGGAAAATGGTGGGCCCAACACAAGAAAATCTGCAGACGGACAGGGGCACCGGACACAAAATGGTGGGCCCCCCAACACATAGATTATGTAATCCATCAAAATCAACTTCGGAAAGCTACATATTCAAAACAAAATTCTTACCTGATGGACGGACAGGGGCACCGGGCAGGGGTGGGACGAGCTGCGGACAGGGGCGTCGCCGCGTCGGGCAGGCCAGGGACGAGCAGCAGCAGGGACAGGGGCACCGGGTAGGGTAGGGACGAGCTGCGGGCAGGGCAGGGCAGGGCAGTGAGCCAGTGACCAGACGACTGACGAGCTGCGGAGTGCGGACAGGGACAAGCTCCAGGGAGAGAGAGAGAGAGAGAGAGAGAGAGAGAGAGAGAGAGAAAAGAAGAAGAAGATGGGCGTGCCAGACAGGGGAATGAAAGGAGAGAGAGAGGGAAATGGGAATGGCCGAACGGGCGCTGGCCGATGGGAGGGAGGGAAGGAAAGGGAAGGGTTTTTTTTCGATTTGGGCGGGCGGGCGTGAAAGCTGAAAGCGACCGGGATTAGGGATTTAGAGTTATATATATGGCCCTGGTCGAGTAACAAGTCGAGTAACGAGTCGAGTAACGATTCGAGTAACGAGTCGAGCAACGAGTCGAGTAACGAGTCGAGTACTCCTTTGCTCGTACTCTACTCGAACTCAAAACGAGTAGTAAAAAACTGCTCGTACTCGGCTCTAACTCAGCCGAGTCGAGCATCGAGTCGAGCATTCCGAGTCGAGTCGATCGAGTACCCGAGCTTTGCCTGCTCGTGTACAGCTCTATATGAGACTGACATAGGGACAAGATCAATAGGTTTCCAAGGTTTATAAACAGTAACAACTTCATAAGGACTGAGACCTGTGGACCTATCGACAGAACTATTAAACACAAACTTGGTTGTAGGTATTACGATGTCACATGTTTTGGTGTGCTCTATATCCCTCCTAGGGGGAGACTCATCCGGTAGATCATCAAGAAAGACGTCACGTAACTCATCCATTACCGGAATGGCCTCAGTGGGTAACTCTACCCTAGCCTCTAGTTCACTCTCTCCAGCCACAAGGCCGCACATGTTGTACCCCTCAAAATAGTGGTCTTGATGTCCCTCATGGGGTGGGTGCACGAGTGCATGCTCATAATTGATTCCTTGACCAACTTCATTCATTGGTCTATCCTCCAGGCCACTTGCCTGAGATTGGACATCTACCCCAATGGTGGGGTTTGTCCTCACGATGGTCTTTAGTCAGGTAATGCGCACATCAAGTTGTTCAAAGCGTTGATCCATTTCCAAGCGCTTATCCAAATACTCGATTTGCTGGGACAGCTTGTTTAGTGACTCTAGCAGTTGTTACATGTTTAGTGTAGGGTGCAAACCAAAATTCAGCAATATAGTTGTCAAAATATAAGAACTTTTAAAAAAAAAAAAAAAAGAAGCAACCTGGTTTTTAAAAACGAAAAAGGAAAGTTTCTGAAAACAAATTAGGAAAGTTTATAAAAAAGCAACCTAGTTTCTAAAAACGAAAAAAGGATTTTTTTTCTAAAAACAAATTAGGAAAGTTTCTAAAAAAAACAAATTAGGAAAGTTTCTATATATATATATAAAAAAAAAAAACCTAATTTCTTAAAAAAAAGAAAAAGGAAAGTTTCTAAAAATAGAAGTAAGTTAGTTTCTAAAAAAGAAAAAGGAAAGTAAACTAGTTTCTAAAAAGAAAAAGGAAAGGAAATTAGTTTCTAAAAACAGATTAAGAAAGTTTCTAAAAACAAAAAAGAAAAGTTTCTAAACCTAGAAATAGAAAGCTAAGTTAATTTCTAAAATAATTCAAATAAGGGGATAACAGAAAATTTCAGCAACTTATGTCAGGGTTTATGAACCTTTAAACAGTCATATATGATGAGAATTGATGCGTAATGGACATAAACAACTAAACCTTAAACATGTAATGCATTCCCTAATAAGAACCCTAAGCTCTGATACCAAATTTGATGCAGGACATGGAAAATTAAATATGATATGCAAGATCTCAGGCTTTAAATCATACTAATTCAAAACAATCCGCATTAATTTCACATCCTACACAAAAGCTCAAACATTCAAGTAAAGGGGAATCTGCAAGGGTCCAGGCCTACACAGGTAGGGCTAGATCTGTTAAAATTATAAACCAAACGATGCTCAAAGATAAGCAAGGATCATCCACACATGCACATCAATCAGTCCCTAATCCAAGGGATTCACCAATTTCAATTCAAGGAACCCTAGGGTAAGAAAAGGGGCAAACAAATTAATGATAATGCAATCTAGGGTAGAGTTTATGAAAAACTGGTATGAGAGGGTAAAATAAGAAGAAAACCTGAACCGGAAGACAGTTCCCGCGCGCGGACAGCAACAATGGCCCAGACGCACGTGCGTGTGATCACAGCCGCACGTGTGAGGCCCACTATTCAGTAAAAGGTTACCTTGGCCCTAGTCGGCCAGGTATGGACTCCAAAACCCCCAAATCTCAGCTCGATCTGATGCACGGTTTGTGCGTGGTGCTCCGCCGAAGTTTCAGCCCTCCTACAGAGCCAGATTCTGGAAATCTGTTGTAGAAAAAAAAACGGCCGCAACTATTGATGAATTTGCAGATGGAATGCTTGTAGGAGAAGAGAAATATGGATGAAAGAAGGTGGGGGCGAATCGGGATAGATATGGTTTCGCACCATGGTAGTTAACCCTTCGAAGAAGGGAGAGCTTCGCACCCAATTAGGCTTCACAACTCAGAGAGTAAGAAAACGCAGAATTTTTATTCATCTTCAATTAATCAAAAGAACTACAAGGGGTGCCTATTTATAGGAAAACCCTATACCCCAAAACTCGTGCCATGTGCGCAACCTATTACTTGGCGATGAAGTAAACTAAAATAAAAACCAAACAAAGAAATTTAAAGCATTCATGATGTTCTAAATAATAACAATAAGCAAAATCTAAAATATGAAATCAATCCGACTAGTGGGCTACGACCATGAGATCCCATGGTGGTCTTTTTGATTGTTGGGCCCACTCTTTTGAATCAAAACTCCGTCTCCTAACTAGGAAGCCCTCCCTGGATGTCGTCATCGATCAAAATTGACGGTGGGGTCCTCCTTCTGGCGTACGTGCGTAGAGGGCGGCGTGCGTGCGCGTGTGCGCATGATGTCCCCATCACAAACTCAGCAACACTCTGATTCAACATACAATGTAGTGTTCAAAATATCGGCATCGAGTTACATATCACACCCTTGGGATACGGATACGTATTGGTTATCGCATGGGATATATTGGTTGTATCGCGTAATGTATCGCTATTGTTGGAAACATAGGGAAATTGGTCAAATTTTTCAGTAAAACTTGACTGATTATTAAAAAAGACATCAACGAATTTATAAATCAAAACATTACAAAAAATAAGTGCACATAATAGGTTTTTTTTGTATGGGGCCCTAATCTATGCGTTGTCTAACTGAATTGATGCAAGTATATTCAAAGTCTATTAAAATAATTTATAAATGAAAGAAGACGTATGAAAACACAAACAATACATTCAAAAGTAAAAGAAGAATCACTAAATCAGGTAATATACATGTTTGATTTTATGTTTGGATACGAGGATTGCAACCGATTTGCAAGAAAGTAGAAATTTTTTTTTTTTTTCAATTTTCCACAACTTGGCCCATCTCCTCCAAATCTCGAAATTGAAGCTCCCAATCCATGACTTTTCAAGCAAAATATGAAAAACCGTGGATTTGTAACTATTTGACATTGATTTAACATGATTTATAGAAAAAAAAAAAAAAAAAAGGATCGAAAATGCTCACCGGATCAAACATGTGAGATATATAACACTACTTGTGAGTTTCGTATCGCACAAGTGGTATACAAGATATATCGTGGGATATATCGGATGATACCGTTGATATTTAAAACACCGCAATGTACATTTGCAGCCTGCTTGATGAGTGGACCAGCCTAATTATTGACAGTCTTCATGCTGAGGCCCACTTTTTGCATGGCAATAATGTTGTAAAACATGACACAATAACACGTGGTGCCATTGCATGCAAGGTTTGCATGCAGTGAATGTAGGTATTGAAATTTATGGAAATTTAAAACCAATGTAGAGGCCCTGGTCAAAGAAAGTGAGAAAACTAGTGAGGGCCCGTTTGAAATACCGTAATACAGGAGAATTTAGTGGTAAAAAAGGTAATCATTTTCTTTCACAAGAGTTTGAAAGGGAGGAGTTCCGCCTCGAAAATCAGACCAATTTCAGTAACCCAACACATGATTCCAAGCCAAAAACTCCATGGACCCCACCATGATGTATGTGTTATATCCATACCGTCCATTCATTAGTTCAAACCATTTTAGGGTGTGAGCCCAAAAATGAGGCCAGATTCAAAGCTCAAGTGGACCACGCCATAGAAAACAGTGGGGATTGAATGATAACCATTGAAAGGTTCTTCCTATGGTGAGGTCCACTTGAGCTTTGGATCTGCCTCATTTTTGGGCTCATACCCTAGAATGATCTGGCAAAAAGAATGGATGGCGTGGATAAAACACATACATCATGGTGCCATCTACAGAGTCTGTCTCGTTTTCTGAGTCAGGACCTACCCAAAAGGGGTTGTTGCCATCATACAACCCCCTTTCCATCATAAACCTCTAGGGTAAGTAACTAATGCTGAAAAAGGTTAAAAACATAACAATTCACATGAATTACAGCATTTCAAACAGGCCCTTAAGGAATGCAAACATCTTTTCAAGGATGTCGAGAACTCAAGAACAGTTTATCATCAGATATAGAGCACCGCATCAAAGACCATTTCTCCCACACTATAAATCAAGAAAATCTCATATACTAGAAAATAGAGAACTTAAGGCACAACAGAATACCTTTGGTTGCCGCTGAATGAACTTATCCGTTGATTCAAGGAGACGAGTATTATCAATTCCTGCCTTGGAAAATATACGACGAGCCAGCCCGTTCTTCTGCTCCAACAGTGCCTTCATCAGATGTTCCGTCTCCACGATCTGATGCTTACTCTCTTTTGCCACTTCTGGTGAGGAAACGATCGCTTGCCAAGCCATCTCTGTAAATTCTTGTTGAGTTATCTACCATCAAAATTAAAATTCCACATCAAGACTGCAAATCTCACCCCAAATCAATACAAGTTATATATTGAAAAAAAAATAAAATAAAGTAATAGTGAAATCCACCCAAACCTGATAAATAATAAAGAAAATTCCCTTCATTAATAAGGAAATACAACCAACCCAGGAAACAGAAATATGAAATATAAATGCACCCAGAGCAAAATATGAAGTTTCACTCAAGTTACTTAAAAAGTGTAGAAGAAGAAATAAGAAAACATTGCCAAATTTCCACACTCATATTCATTCCAAGTATTTGGATTCCTCTTCATTGACAATTAAATGCAACCAAAGAGAAGGAGAAAGAAATGCAAAAGGTTATCAACACTTGACCTTGATATTCATAGATAAGTAAATGGAAGAAGAAAATCAAACAGAAGAAATGAGAAAATGGCAGAAAAAAGAATCAAGAACACAAACACAAACACAAACACAAACACAATAGGGAAAACCAATATCAAAACTTTAAAATCCCCCAAATTCCTCAAAATCACCCGGATTTGTCAAAATCAACATTTAAGCTGATAATAACATGGCAAATAACCAAGAAAAGATAGAAACCAGGAAAACAAATACACAATAACAAAAAAATGTGGAACCCATCATCCAGAAAATAACAAAATGAGCCCAAAAGACATTTCAATAGAAGGGCATAAGACAAGTATGAAAAACAAAAGGCAAACACACCTGTTGACACGAAAAAAAAAAAAATTTAAAAAGCATTTCAATTTTCATCCAAATTATCCAAAGTCATATGCAACTAAATGACAGCAGAAAACACAAGGAAAAGCTTTCATTCTCAATGGTAAACATATTTAAGAGGGAATTTATTCGCTTGTTGGGAAAAAAAGCTAAAGAAAAGGGGTGATGTAGGATAACTAACCACTTGTTCTAAATGCTCGAATTGATAAAGCGTGGCGAATCAATCCCTTTATCTCATAGCCCAAGCTCCACATCACATGGGTTAGTCCATGTATCTCATAGCATAGGCCCCACATCCTATGGGTTAGGTCCTTGGCCGAACCCCACTCGTAGGCCCCACATCACATGGGTTCTGACTCACACGAGTCACCCGCCTGCCCTTGCATTAATCACCCCCGATGAGGAGTTTCGAACACAAGACCTCCCGCTCTGATACCACTTTGATGCAGGACAACTAACCACTTGCTCTAAAAGCTCAAATTGATAGAGCATGATGAATCAATCCCTTTATCTAATAGCCCAGGCCCCGCATTACATGGGTTAGGTCATCGGCCAAACCCCCTCGTGGGCCCCACATCACATGGGTTTCACCTCACATGGGCTGTGATGAGGACATCACTTCACGTACACCTTTGCATACGTATTAGAGGAGGAGGCGGGCCGCACCGATTTCCCTATGGCTGGACGTGTACCCATGATAGTGCTGAAGACCCCATGTGCATATGCAAGCATCTGGAAGACCCCACATTGGGAAGATGCACATGGGTTGCTTTATGGAATGATCCAAACCATTGGATTGGAGAGAAGTGGTGATCGAGCCATTAATCGTGGATTGTCCACACTAGTTTTTATTAAACTTTATCAGCTTATAGGATTTAGTTTTGTTTATGTATGTTTGGACACCATTATAAATGTTTTTAGTTGATTTTATTTAGACTATGGCTATTTTCGTTAAAATTTATAGGAGGGTGATTATTGTAATTATTGAAACTTTTTGGAGCTATAAAAAAAGGGTGGGCATGTGACACTCACTCCCATTGGATTTGTGGATAATAATAATAATAATAATAATAATAATAATAAACAAAGAAGCATTTGCTCCTTTTTTTCTTCTTCTTCCATCTTCATGAGATTTGAAGATACTTCCATGTGATTTGGAAGGGAGATTGGTGTGAGACTAATCTTCATCAATGAAGGTGCAAGGTCTCCATCTATCCCCACATCATCATCCCTTTACTCTCCATCAAGGTATTTTCTTCAAAGTTCTTCAATTCTCCCATTTCAAATCTTCTTCTTCTCCTAAACCTAACTTTCCCATATACATCTACAATCCACCTAAAAGACTTAAACTCATCCAACCTAGTCATACGTGTGACCGTATGGCCACACGTGTGTTCCCCGCGGGATGGCCGTACAGCCACACCTTGTTCCTTTTAAGTTTCCCATCGTCCTAGAATCAAAACATTCTTCTCTATTGTCCTAAACCCTAACCCTAAACCTAGAAATCCCTAACTTTCTTAGGTTCCCAAATTACCAAACCCTAACTTTTCCCATTCTTTAATTTACCCAAAATCCTTACACCCCTTCTACCCGAAACCCTAATCCCCACATCCTAACCTATAAACCCTTTAATCCTTTCACCCGATTTGATCCCATAAACCCTAATTCCTAGATTTCCCCAATTTCCCTAACCTTAATTTTACTCTAGGTTGTATTAGGTCTTTTACTTTGAAATAAGCTTTACCCTATGCTAATTGGATGTCTCTATATCCACTAGATCCTAGTTTCCTTTATTTAATGATCTTGTGTGATGGTGTTGGTAACCTAGGCTAGGATTATGAATGATATTCTTTTGGTTTTCGTGGTATTTGTGATGATAATGGCAAGGTTTATGTTTTTTTTGTTAATTACCTTAATTTTGCTACTTGATCTCATGTGATATTTGGTTCATGCATCGGTCCTGCATCAGTCCGCCCACCCCGAGTGTGCCCTTGCATCCCACAGGCCACTCCACTCAAGCCCGGTGTGAAAATGCCCTTGCATTAAGGTTAAGGGGGCTGGTCCCCTACAGAATTTTAGAATAAGCTATTCTACAACACATTTTTGTGGGGCCTACCATTGGGTCTGAATGGCATCCAACCCATCCAGCAAGGTCACCCCACCATGAAAGTTCGGCACCCTAAAACTTAGGCCAATCCAACCATCATGTGTGTCATCACGTGAATTTGGAGGTTTGGGTTGTTGTCCATTGTTTTCCATGTGGCAACCCACCTGATGATTGTATGAGCCTGATTTTTGGGATATCCCATCATCATGGTGGGGCTCACTTGGCACATGGGTTGGATGGCATCACACAATGCAATGGGCCCCACGCAGTTGAAGAGGAATGGGCCTCTAAAAAGAGACCGAACACTCTACATAAGCAGTTTGTTTTGCCCGCATAAAATAAAGAGGAAGCTTTCTTGCTCTGGCAGAGTGTAAATAAAGAGGAAAATTTTGACAATCTGGCAGAACGTGATGGATCACACACACACACACACACACACACACACACACACACACACACACACACACGGCATGAAAGTAATTCAAATGAAACTGGCAAAATTGTGGGTCCCAGTTCAGATGCATCATAAAGCAAAGATGACACTTATTTGATCATTAAACTGTCAGATACTCAGATTGGTGGAAGATGATTGAAATGAAAAATACTCAACAGTCCAATATCAGTAAAAGTGTCCGCGAATCACAGGTTAGAATTGTTCAACGAATCTAATTTCTTGGGTGTTAACCTTTTTTTTTTTTTTTTTTTGGATTGCGACTTAGTTACAGTGGGTTACACAATTTAGGTGGTTTGATATGAGTTCATGTATCACACATATACAATTTCTGAGTGGATGCATATCAAGCATCATATGCAACCATAGCATCAAATAACTACCCAAAAATTAAAAGGGTCATGTTTCAATGAGGTTTGCCTCATGTGAGGCCATGGAAATTACAATTGGATCAATCAGTAGAACAGCACGAATCAGAAATCAGCATCATTCATCAGGTAGAGTACGATAATGTTGGTCTATTAATCAGGCAAGTCATACTTATATGAGAAAAATGGGCAGTTAAAAACACATTTTTGCTACAAAAGCAATATCCTGCAAGGTGTGCCAAAACAGTTACGTATCGGCCGTATCGGCCGATACGTAATGGTAACGGCCTGAACCGATACGCGATACGGGGTCGTATCGGCCGATACGGTTTTTTGCACCCGTATCGGCCGATACGGGTGTAACGGTCGACCCGTAACGGGCTGCCCGTAACGGTCGAAAAACGGTTTTTTTGTTTTGCCATTTTAAGCTCTGTTTTGCTGTTTTTTTTCAAATTTCTTGCTTCCGAAGTACTTCTCACCCCTTCTACTGCCAATTTCGACCAACCTTGGTTGGGTTTTTGTGATAAAAACGCATTGTATTGCGGCTTTTGTTGAATCGAAGCTCGGGGGGCCATTTTTCAGAAATTCCAAATTCGTCAAAAATAGGTATTTATACTTTTTTTTAACATGTTTTGCTGTTTTAATCATGCCATATGTTGTGTTAATCATAGTAGAACATATTAATGTGCATTTTGCAGATTTGGGGTGCCATTTAATATTTTTTTAATATTTTTTTCTATTTACGCATGTATTTTTACCCTTTTTTAAAAAATTCGAAAAATCAAATTTTAATGGTTGTTTTACTGTTTTAATCATGCCATATGATGTGTTAATCATATTAGAACATGTTAATGTGCATTTTACAGATTTGGAGTGCCATTTAATATTTTTTATTATTTTTTTCTATTTACGCATGTATTTTTACCCTTTTTTTTAAATTCGAAAAATCAATTTTAATGATTGTTTTGCTGTTTTAATCATGTCATATGATGTGTTAATCATAGTAGAACATATTAATGTGCGTTTTACAGATTTGGGGTGCCATTTAATATTTTTTTAATATTTTTTTCTATTACGCATGTATTTTTACCCTTTTTTTTATAATTTCGAAAAATAAAATCAAATTTTAATGGTTGTTTTACTATTTTAATCATGCCATATGATGTGTTAATCATATTAGAACATATTAATTTGCATTTTACAGATTTGGGGTGCCATTTAATATTTTTTATTATTTTTTTCTATTTACGCATGTATTTTTACCCTTTTTTTTTTAATTCGAAAAATCAAATTTTAATGATTGTTTTGCTGTTTTAATCATGTCATATGATGTGTTAATCATAGTAGAACATATTAATGTGCGTTTTACAGATTTGGGGTGCCATTTAATATTTTTTTAATATTTTCTTTTATTTACGCATGTATTTTTACCCTTTTTTTTAAAATTCAAAAATCAAATTTTAATGGTTGTTTTACTGTTTTAATCATGCCATATGATGTGTTAATCATATTAGAACATATTAATGTGCATTTTACAGATTTGGGGTGCCATTTAATATTTTTTATTTTTTTTTTCTATTTACGCATGTATTTTTACCCTTTTTTTTTAAATTCGAAAAATCAAATTTTAATGATTGTGTGTTGCTGTTTTAATCATGCCATATGATGTGTTAATCATAGTAGAACATTTTAATGTGCGTTTTACAGATTTGGGGTGCCATTTAATATTTTTTTAATATTTTTTTCTATTTACGCATGTATTTTTACCCTTTTTTTTTTAATTCGAAAAATCAAATTTTAATGGTTGTTTTACTGTTTTTTTAATCATGCCATATGATGTGTTAATCATATTAGAACATATTAATGTGCATTTTACAGATTTGGGGTGCCATTTAATATTTTTTAATATTTTTTTCTATTTACGCATGAATTTTGACTCTTTTTTTTTTAATTCGAAAAATCAATTTTTAATGGTTATTTTGCTGTTTTAATCATGCCATGTGATATGTTAATCATAGTAGAAAATGTTAATGTGCATTTTACAGATTTGGGGTGCTATTTAATATTTTTTTTGTATTTTCGAATTAGTGACTTTATATTTTTATTTGCTTATATTGGACAGGTTTTGGAGCTTCTTAGGGTTTAGTATTTTACTTAGAACATAAAATCATCTTATTAACATAGGTCATACAGACATACACTCATCTACCTAAACTTAAAGAAATGTCTGGGTCTGGCCAACAACAAGTAAGTGAGGATATTGGATGGCAACATTGTGAGAGGGTTGGTGGTACTAGGCACCAAATGAAGTGCAACTATTGTGATAGACATGTGACTGGTGGAATTACCCGTCTCAAACAACATTTAGCACATCGAAAAGGTCAAGTTGCGCCATGTGCCAGAGTACCGAGAGAGATAATGCTTTTAATGCAAGCTAGTCTGGATGAGTCGAAGGGTAAACGTGCTGCTGTACAAAAGAAGAAAGATGATATTTTGGATGCAGCTCGACAGGAGGTGTTTGGTCCTGAATATATGGGCGTTCGTGATGAAGATATTATTGATTCTGACGAAGATTCAGATCGGGAATTAACTATAGCTAGGAGAGAGAGCTTGCGTGTAGCTCGTGAAGAGGAAGAACGTCGCCGCATGTTTGGCACGCATGGGTCAGTGCGTGATAGAGGGGGGGGCAGTGGGAGTGGGAGTGGGAGTGCAACTGGAAGTGCAACTGCTTCTGTAGGTGGGACTGAGGGTCTGGGGGGTAGGTTTGGTGGGTTACGACGTATGTTTGGGAGCCGACGACAAACATCTTCACGTGATGCCCCTATACGTGAAGATGAAGAAGTAAATGAGTCTAGGAGACCCTCTATTGATCCAATCCTGTTTAGGAAAGAATCAACTGAACAAAAAAAAATAAAACAAATGTTGCGTAGAACTTCCGTTGAGAAATTAGGTAGAGCAGCAGCAAAGTTATTTATACATGCTAACATACCTCCTAATGCGGCCAATTCTCCATATGGCAGGTGGTAATTGATGCAGCAGCAGAAGCAGGTGAAGGAATAAAAGCTCCCACGACTAAGGACATTAGAGGGAAATGGACAAATGCAGAGTAGATGCGGATGTGAAAGCATACGTGGCTACCTTTAAACCTGTATGGCAAGCCAGAGGATGCACGATTATGTGTGATGGTTGGACTGGCCCAACCAGACGTAGCATGATCAACTTCATGGTGTACTGCCACTTAGGAACTATATACCATAAGTCAATTGATGCGTCAGAGGCAACAAAAATGCTACTTATATTAATGAACTAATGGATAAAGTTGTGGACGAGATTGGAGAGGAGAATATAGTGCAGATTGTGACAGATAATGAAGCAACATATAAGCTTGCAGGACATATGTTAATGGATAAGAGAAAACATCTTTTTTGGCCACCATGTGCTGCCCATTGTATTGATCTTATATTGGAAGATATTGAGAAGAAGAAGAATGTTAAGGAAATGGTCGAAAGGGCAAGGGAAGTGACGACGTTTATTTACAACCATAATCAAGTAGTCGCAATAATGAGAAAGTTCACGAAAGGACGAGAGTTGTTGAGGCCTGCGGCGACTAGATTCGGAACAAACTTTATAGCATTAGAGAGTTTATTCCAGCATAGGGGAGAGTTGAGTGAGATGTTCGCTTCCCGAGAATGGCTCAACACAAAACATGGGAAGAAGACATCAGGGACACCGGTCGACGTTGCGAACACCATACGGGACAACAAATATTGAAAGAAGGTTAAGGCGATCCTAAAGGTGATGGAGCCACTAATGAGGGTACTCCGTCTTGTTGAAACCGATGAAGCACCTACCATGGGCTTCCTATATGATGCCATGGATAAGGCAAAGCTTACAATTCAACGTGATTGTAGAAGTTGGGAGACTTATTGGAAGATGATCGACAAGAGATGAACAAAGCAACTCCATCACGATCTTCATGCAGCAGGTTACTACCTAAATCCTAGGTATAGATATGCCCAATCATTTGTTGCGGATGATGAAGTTCGTGTCGGGCTAAAAAATGTGATAAAGAGATTAGAGCCTGACTTAGATCTGCAAATAAAGGCGTTGAATGAATTAGATACATTTGGAAATCGCCTTGGTAGCTTTGGAGATGCTCTTGCACAGCATGCAGTATCTAGGTTGCAACCGGCCGAATGGTGGATTAATTTCGGAGAGAGTACGAAGGCTCTCCAAAAAATTGCAGTAAAAGTTTTGAGCCAGACAACGTCTTCCTCTAGCTGCGAAAGGAATTGGAGTTGTTTTGCGCTCATTCATTCAAAGAATAGGAATAGATTGCAGACTAGAACATTGATAGACTTGTCTTCATGCACTACAATATAAAACTAAGAATGCGACGACATCATAGGAGCATTACAGCTGCTGATGACGGAGACTACTGTCCAATAAACTTGGACAATATTTATGATGAGGATGACCCACTTCTACCTTGGTTGGAAACAAGGGAAAAGCAATTGAAGAGGATAGTGAAGAATTGGAAATTGATGACCCAGAAATACGCAGAGCGCAACAAGAGAGTCGTGCTGATGTGTTGGACCCAGTAAGAGGGGCAGCGTTTATGCCACGTACGGATACGGCTCAAGATCAACAAAAGAGTACAAGCAGTGGTAGCGTGACCGTGTCAGATGATGACGACCCCCCCCCCTGGTGTTGGCACTTCTGGTGTTGCTTACCCCCTATACAGCCGTCTACAGATCGCGATGGCGATGAACATCGACGACGTGGTACACGAGGTCGGACTTACAAGTGTACCGAGTCACGATACAGCCAGCCGGAGGAGGGTACATCTAGTGGTGCACGGGGACCGAGAGGTCCGGAACATCAACAGGCTCATGGTCTTGGTTATTATGATGGATATTCTTATGGTCAATTGGATTATAATTATGGTGGTTATACTGAGCCTGTTCCATCACATTCATGTTGGAGTAGCCCTCCCGATCAATATCCATATGATTATAGATATCCAGATTCAAATCCAAGTTACTCATCACAGCAGATGCACTCTCAATCTCAAGATTCTCAACAGCCTGAGTATGGGCACCAGTATGGCTATTCGACGGGCTGGTGGATATCCTTACTCGGGGTCAGAGTCGTTGCCTAGTCAGGATCAGTCATCCTCTAGTTTCGTTGATCTAGTATTTCCTTCTGGCACTGGATATTATGGATATGCAGCACCTACACCTATTGGACAGCCTCAGCCTGATGGTGACGATGACGATGATGTGTGGAGTCGAGCAACCACAAAAAGCAGATTTTCATTTTGGTGGTGACTTGTGATTGTGAGTAATATTTGTATTGTATTAAGGTAAGTATTTGCAGCAGACAGCTCACAACAGTATTATTGCAAGAAGCCATGTAGTCATGCACACACTTGACACTACCGAACTTGTATTTAAAATAACTCCCCTGACAACCAATCAAGTAATCCTTAATCAAGTTGCAGGGGAGTATATCAGACACTACTAATTTTTTAAAATATTCTTGACTTGAGGATGACAGGTTATAGACAGGAATCACAATCACGTGCACAGGTATGTTCGAGAAATTCCTCAAAAATAATTGCAAACACCTAATGTAAGATATTTTCATATTACATTCATTCTAATATATCTATCATTGATAGTAGATAGTTAGAAAATTAAATATATGAATTTTGTAGTCAAATTTAGGTTATCTGATTCATAAATTCATCAGACAATCCGATACAACTTCTCACCAAAGAGTGGACCGTTACACCACCGTAACCATGTTCCAATTTATAAATGAATGCATATTTGGATTGCTTAGAATATTCCGGATTTAATCCATATTTTTTCATATTTTTTTGGCAAAAAAAAATTTTTGCGCCGTTACACCCCCGTATCCGTATCGGTTTTGGAGGTCACCGTTACGCCAACCGATACCGATACGGGACACCTTGATATCCTGCAGGAAATTGTCTTCTTCTTTTCATGTATGTTTACCGAATATGTTTTTTTTTTCGTACAAGCAATTCACAGTAAACAATTCTAGAAAATTATTCATTGTGAATCAATTTTGCACTTACTAGAAGCACACACAAACAGGCCCTATAGTGGATTTTTTCACCCAAATTATCCAAAAATCCTTTGGTGCTCAATTAGACATAGCAGAATAAAACCCAGAAAGGACTGGATGGTCAGAGCAGATTGAACAAGAATCAGCCACAAAAACAACCTGGGATACTAAAAAGGGGGCAATGGCTAGTCAATTGTTTTCTTTGTAAGATATGTGATCCTAGCGGAGCTAGAACCTACAACCTTTTACAAAGTGAAAATTCTAACCATCACACCAGAGGCTTTTTTCTTTTCATTTTCATTCCTTTTTTTCAACATTTCGGTTTAGAAATTCTTCAAGTAGGTTTCCCAAATCAGAGTAGATTATACCGGTTGTTACAAATAGCCCACAAAAAAAGAACCAGGGTCCAGTCCAGGTCTTAAAGCAATTTAAAACAGATAAATCAATGAGAACATGAAAACAGAAAACACCCCTGCTGAGGGTCTCTCAAAGCCTTCTTTCTATGGAACTTCACCATTGCCTCTCACGCTTGAACATGTTTGATCCCTCAACAAACTTTTAGGGGTCTACAACAAAGCTCAGGCCTCCTTGTCATTGGAGACTCATTTCGAGCATCTCCATCATAAACATAGCACATCTTTTGCCATCATGTGAAGGGATTGTGATTTAGCTAAATATTCGCAACCATTTGGCACGTACCCATCACATTAGCAAGCCCAAAAAATGGATGGTAAACTAAAAAAACTTTCAAAAAATTAACAACTATCCACATTCAATGGAAAAAAAAATGAACTAATCAGATGGTCAGATGGCTGTGATTTTTGGGCCATGGCCTGCCAAAGTGGCAGCCAACCAGATCAATGGCTCCAATTGCCCTGGGAGAGCCCAACCATGCATATAGTGGTGTTCTCAACAAGGAAGATGGATTTTAACAGCTTCCACATCCTTTCCTGGATAATTATATGGGAGAATGATCACATGGAGTCAAGCTGTTGTGGGGCCCACATGGTGTATGGATGCCATCCATACCAGCCCAATAAGTGTCCCAAACCTGATGGTAGGATGCCCAAAAAAAAAAGAAATAGAGAATTGCCAAAAACTTCTAAATAACAATTAATACTTCTTGGTCTGTGTTTTGTATTTATTGATGATGTGTCACTAAAGAAGCAAAATTCATACTGATGCAGCTGATACACAGTGCGCATCAAATGTACCAATTCTGAAGCCAATTTTAAAGATGGCTGAAACTCAAACAAACATGTTGCAATATTTATGAAGGAAACTAAAAACCAAAACAAAAAGCTCCAAGCAAAGGAACTTGACTATTTTGGTCTCGCAAGGACCCAATCGAAGAGAATTTTCACGGCAAGTCCTTGTAGGGATCTCCTAACTAGAACTGTCTAGTTTCTTCTTTTCCTTTCAAGGGTTAAGATACTTTTTTTAAGAGAACACAAAGAGGAAAACAACAAGACAAGAAACTAAAGATCCGATGATGAGAGATTAACAATAAAGTATACATGGAATGCAGAACTATAAAATACATGAAAAGACTTAGCCCAGTTGGTCACCTGTGATTTGCCTTAAATAAATTATAATTAAAATAAATAAATAAATAAATAAATAAATAAAAAACTGTAGGGCTCGACTTCTTGCGGAACATCCTAGTATTGCATTCGCACCGAATCGAGCCCATCAAGCAGATAAATCTCTACAGAAATTTTCAAGAAGTTGATAATCACTTGCCATCACTTAATTCAACAGAAAACAATATACTCAATTTTTTGTCCTTTTTAGGATTTTCTAATGGAAAATTCCTACACGAGTTTTCTTTTTTTCTTTTTTGTGAAATTGCTGGTGATAAATTTCTGTCAACAAGTGGCTTCTTCGGTAACTTTCAAGCTAGATTGTTACTACCTTTTTGTGATTGGCAAAAGATTCAAGTCCGTGTAGTATGAGATGTCTAACATTCATATATCTATGTTGGGCTAGTTTTTCTTACAACTTTCAAGAGGGCAGTTCACATCATATTATTTTAATCATGGTTTAGAAACAATAGCAAGGGTAATCTAGGAAGAAGCATCATTTCTTTTGCTTAACAAGTAAAGCAAGGGAAAAAAACAAGGAGAAATGCTGTTAGATCAGCCTTGTCCTTGCAACTGAGCAAGTCCAAGTAAAGATGTCTAGGGTATTAAAATTGAGAGGGAATCAAATTTAAGCAGTTTTGCCTAATTTCACCTAGGTGTTTTTATCTTTTCAAAGTTCCCAGATGACAATGCAAATAACATTACTCTAAATGGATCTTTCTACCACCTCCCCACTATAAAACTTCATGTTGAAGCTAGTGATTTCCACCCAAATCACCCAAAATCCATCAATTCATCTATGAAAAACAGAGCAAAACAATGAAATTGTGAAAAAACAGACAAGGGGAACTTATCCACCAGACACATAACATATATGTAAGTGAATCTAGAACATCCACCAAAACATGGAGCACGTCCAGGAAAATACACCAAATGGAGAATCCTAATAATCCTATTGTTGGCATCCCCATGATGGTCGAAAGAAAATGGACCATCTCACCAGTGCTTTTTGAGCTATGCTCCGTCTGCAATGAGGCTCATGATTCGTAGGATGTGGTTAATAGGTGCATGGTGGATGATAAATCACCAGTTAAGAAGTTATTATACAATCGCACTCAGTTGTCTTCCAATAGATCTATATGTATATTATAAAAGAGAAATGATCCACTGCTTGTTTGTAGTTGCACTGGGACAATTTGATTGTCCAACAGTTGATCTGGACTGTCCAATAAATCCACCACACACTACATGGGCTACCACCGTGCAACAGTCAGACTGATCAAATGATCTAATCCAACCACAAGTTCACATTTTTTTATTTTACAATCCGTTTTACACACCCCTGAAGGAATGGTTTGGCTTCTATAATACAAGTGATTCTTTGGAATCATAAGAAACAGGGCCCAATAACTAGATGGCTCGACTTGTTAGCCCATGAAATATGCGATGGACCTAACGCGCAGTTAAAATTCATTAATTAGACGGTCCAAGAGTCTCCAACAAGGTATAAGTACTCTGAGAGCACTAGATCATTTCTCATAATATTTAAAAAAAAAAAAAAAAAAAAAATTAAAAATTAAAAAGGGAGAAAGGACCGGCGTTGGCATTTACCATTATCTAAGGGACATTTGGGCATTGGTAAATTGATTACATGTGTAAAGTGTTTACATTGTTTGGTTCTTGTTCGTGCTCGGCATACTCTTACACTGGTAAAGTCTTTACTCAATACTATCTGCAAAATGTTTCATGCAAAACAGATGAATCACACTCTCTACTGCAGCAATCTGACTCCAAATCACGGTTTAAAATTGTTGTGTTGTGTAATGAATCCTTCACCACCAATACCACTACGTATCGCCTCGTATCATGCTATTCCAGGCCGATACCCATACCATTCGCGGGCGATACATACCAGATTCAGACAATACTTTAAACCTTGTTCCCTAAGGCTAGTTTTTTTTTTTTCTGAAAATGTGTTAGTTACTATCAACTTTTTATCACTGCCCAAACACAATCAATTCCCAGTGCTCGAACATGACAAATTGAAACTCTTTACCTGTGAAATATTTCGTGAAATATTTCATCTGCCTGTGAATTATTTAACTAGCAACTCTACAAATCCAAAAAGACAACATTTGAGACGGCAATTTTCCTCGAAAAATCATCCAAAACCGAACAACGAAACCGAGGAATTAGAGAAAGAATGAAAGAGAAGCAAAGAAAAGAATCAGCGAGAGAGGGGATACCCTTCCATTCCCAGTAGCTTCGCATCGAATGACGAAGGAGCGAGGATTCTTTTGGGACCTCGCCCTCCCTCTCGGAAGAAAGGCATCAGTCTGCGATGATTTAAGGATCTTTAGGGTTTTACAGTGTGGAGGTTTCAGGCCGAGAAAGGATAAGCGAGGAGAAGTGTTTCTGCTGCTGCTGCAGTCGCTCGACCTCAGTGGAAAATGAATGTGGTTGACAGAAATGGTCGCTGCCATTTTAATTTCCTTTTTCTTTTCTTTCTTGCTCTTCTTCTTCCCTCTTTCTTCTTCCTTACTTTTTTTTTTCCTTTTTTTTTTTTTTGTCACGCTTGCTCTCTGCAGAAGGGAACTCTATCTGGAAGCATCCATTTCGTTCCAGTATTTAACGAATGCCTCCAGAGAGAGACGCTGGTAGAAGGATCCGGTGCTTTCGCACCTCTTCCTTACATCAGTGATGAAGGCGGTGCGTTCTCATGGTACCGCTACCGTCGCAGCCAGGAGACTCGCATCAAATTTATATCCGATCAAAACCGTACATCGTGTTTTACGCTTCGTGATCACCGTAGAAACCAAAATTTATTCTGATACAAAGCTTAGGTGGGCCACTAGCCATATCGCATTGAACAATGTAAAATCAAACCTAAGACCTCTAAATTCAAGTGGTGCGGCCCAATCTGGGCTCTTGAGTAGCGTATTTTTTGTTTCAACATTCATCCGAGAGGGAAGCTTCTGATGAATGAATTGGATGCCGTGTACACGGTATGGTGAGCCTTATAAAAAGTTGGGAATGTTTTATTGGTAGTGTGTCCGTCGACAACTTTGGTGCACCAGAGTTTCCGTTTGGGCTGATTTTTGGGGAAGCGGATTGGCTGGTGGACCACACACCAGCTATATAGCTCGTGTATTGACGTCAGCAAGCTCTGGGTCCCATTATAAGGCATGTGTTATATCCAAACCGTCCATCCATTTGGTGATCTTGTTCTAATGTTTGAGACGAAAAATAAGATAGATCTACCTATCAAGTGGACCACACTACAAGAAGCAGTGGGGGATTGAACATCTACCATTGAAATCTTTTTGGGGTCACGGACGTTTTGGATCAATATGAAATTTTTCTTTCCTCTTCACCCCGGTCTTCATGAAATTATGAACATATTGGATGGAAAATAAACGCTATGGTGGGCCCAACGAATTTCTTAACAGTGAAAATCATCATCCCTGCTTCTATTTGTGGTGTGGTCCAGTTAATCTTAAGATATGATTAATTTTCTGTAAGAGCTCTGTAATAATCTCCAAAAATGTATGAACAACAGTATGGATATAATAAATACATCACTGTGGGCCATCTAACTTTTATCTCCTTTGAACCGTTGGTACAACTCAAATCTCGAGTAGCATCGGACCTCATATTCACGGAAGCAGAGTGGCTGGTGTACCTCATACCACCTATATAGCTGCTAATGTAAGCAAGTTCTATGGGTGTGATCATGACATATGTGTTATATTCAAACCGTCCCACCCTTTAGGGACAACCATTTAGCGAGCTCATCTTAACGCTTTAGACGAAAAATAAGATAGGAATGGTAACTATCAAGTGGACCACACTGAAAAATGTAGTGGAGGATTGAACATCTATCATTGAAACCCTTTTTGGGATCACAGAAGTTTTGGATCAATATGAAATTCGTTTTTCCTATTCGTTCGCCTTTGTGGCCTTATGAATATGATTTTTTTTTAATGGTGAAAATCATTATCTCCGCTGTTATTTGTGGTGTGGTCCAAATGATCTTTGGATATGATTTATTTTTTGCATAATGCTCTAAAATTACCTTTAAAAATATATGAACAGTGTAGATATAATAAATACATCACTATGGGGCCATGTAACTTTGATCTCCTTTGAATCCTTCGTACAACTTAGAGCTCGAGGAGCGTCAGAGCTCGTTTGGGCACGACACGTACCTACAGCACCTATATAGCTGGTGTGTTGTACACCAGCCAATCCGCTTCTTGTCTTGGCACAACACATGCCTATACCAGCTATATAGGTGTGTTGTACACCAGCAAATTCGCTTCCGATTTTTGGCTCGTGGCCTGACATGGAAGGGGATGTATTGACGAAAGTAAGTTCTGTGGGTCTGATCATGAGGTATGTGTTATATCCAAACCGTTCATCCATTTGGCGAACTTGTCTTAAAGCTTTAGACGAAAAATAAGATAGATCTAACTATCAAGTGGACCACACTGAAAAAAGAAATGGGGGATTGAATGTCTACCATTGAAACCCTTTTTGGATCACAGAAGTTTTTTATCAATAAGAAATTTGGTTTTCCTCTTCATTTAGGTCTTTGTGACCTTATGAGCAAATTGGATGGAAAATAAACATTATAGTGGGCCCTACAAATTGTTTGACGGTGAAAATCATTATCTCCGCTGCTATTTGTGGTGTGGTCCAGATAATCTTTGGATATGATTCACTTTTTGGATAATGCTCTAAGATTATCTCTAAAAGTAGATGAACAGTGTAGATATAATAAATACATCACTGTGAGGCCATGTAACTTTGATCTCCTTTAAATTGTTCATACAACTTGGAGCTCGAGGAGCGTCAGTGCTCCTCTTGGCACGACACATACCTATAGCAGCTATATAGTTGTTGTATGGTACACCAGCCAATCCGCTTCCCATGGAAGGGCCCATCTAATGGATGGGTGGGTTTGATGCGCTACTGACATGAGCCTCACAACGTCTTTTCTGACATTCGCAGCATGTTACTAGTTTTGCAATTTATATAAACTCTATTTAAGTAATGAGAGTGCATGCCATATAACCCCTTGGGCCACAAACTGGATCATATGATTTAGAGGTTTGTTGAGCGCACACATGTCTAAAAGGTTTGTTAAGCAAATTAAGAGGATTGATTAGGACACACATGTATAAGGCAACTGCCTAAGCTCCAGCAAATATGGCATACGAGTGAGAGATTTTTGTGTTGATTTTTGTTTTGTCTACTTATCTTTCTAAAAAAAACAAAAACTTTCGCGGCGTGTGGAATTATTTTTATCCTTTTGTGTTTATTACCATTTTAAGGTGATTGGACAATTAAGACCATTTTGAGGTAATTAAATTATTAAGTTGTTTAATTGGTATTGTTGATGCAGGAATCTGGCTAGCCTTCCTTGGACCGTCGTGTACCTTCACAAGGAACGGACAAAGGAAACCTGGCTTGAGTAGGGGACCCTCTAATGCCTAAGTCAGGTAAGGAATCTGGGTCTTAGTCGAGTAAGAGGTTTTTGGCTATAGGTTGTGCATATCTTTCACCGTCAGGGATACTCCGGAGAGGCAATAACGTAGTAGATGGATTCAGTTTGGTAGGTACGTATTGTAGAGGGATTCAGATCCTGAACGCATGAGAGAATATTTCGAGATCCATAGCGAAGATTTTAGGATCTTGAACGTGTCGCGGATATCCTCTGAGATCTTTGGATAAGATCTCGAACGTATCTTAATTAGATAAGATCTGATTATTCGGAATCAGCGTAGACGTGTAGTAAGCGGTCGATGTGGTCCTAGCTGACCTGACCCAGAGGATGCCAACCTAGGGTTCGACCTGATCCATTCGGCAAGTGCTTGGGCTTCTTTCGATGTTGTGCAGGTCGGCCTGCTTTCCAATCTTAGCGGGAGGTCGAGCTTGAGCTCGGTTGTTGCTCGGTCTGGAGCTAGAGGTGGGCATCGAGCCGAGTCGAGTTGAGGTGGGCCAAGATCGACTCGGCTTGTCCATGATGTACTCGAGTTCAAGCTCAACCTCGAGCTCGGCCTCGAGCTCAACATTGAAGCTTAGCTTGTTTGCCAAAGCTATCGAGTCGAGTTAGTGGTTCGAGTCGAGCTAGTGGTTTGAGTCGAGTCGAGTTTACCTCAAGTCGAGCTCAAGCTTGTTGGGTGAGATCGTAGTGGATTCTGTTCTTGATCCTCCTCCATTGATGAAAAATTCAAAAATCTTAAGAGAATCAAAGCAAAACCGATGAAAAAACCAAACAAAGCTTCGAATCGAATGAGGAAACCTGTAAGAACCGATCTGTTCTTAATCTTCTTCCACCAGCAGAAATCCAAATACTATAAAAGAAATAGAGCAGAACATAGATCAGAAATCCAAGTAAAGAACTCTAGCCAATCAGATCATTGGATTTCCTTGAAGCTCTAACAAATCTGAGAAGAACCCATCTCATATTTCTTGGATTTCTCGCCCAGGAAGTAGATCTCAAGAGATTGAAATCATACTATTGTGAAGCTGAAATGAAAACTGGTGGTGGTGGTTCGGGCGAGCGTGTGGCTGACAATGGGTAGAGAAAAAGAAAAAAGGGAAAGGGAAAGGGGTGCTTGCGGTCGGGTAAAAACTCTAGGGTTTTTCTTTTTTAAAGTTTAAACTTATATATATATATATATATATATATATATATATATATATATAATATTTAATATATTTATTAATCGAGCCGAGTCGAGCTCAAGTTCGAGCTTCGAGTCGAGTTGAAATGCCCCGTGGTTGAACTTGGCTTGAACTCAACTCGAGCTTCAAATAATTAGCTTGGCTCGGCCTGAATCGGCCATTCAAGCCGAGTCAATCCAAGCTGACTTGAGCCAAGTCGAGCGAGTTTTTTGAGCTAGCTCAACTCGTGAACAGCCCTATCTAGAGCCAAGTGGCGGGCTTCTCGTTTAGGTTAGTTGTCGTCTAACTTGGTCAAGTGTGTGAGGGTCTGACCTGACCTTTGATTATTGGTCGACCTATTTTTCCCATAACAGGTATCCTTGCGTTGTTGTGTAATCTCAATCCTAGAGCACTCGTTATGAGAAGTCTAGATCTCATTTTAATGTACATTTGTCTATATCTAGCCATAGACAATTGACATGCTCTTAATTGTGAATCTCATTTACCTGTAACTAATAATTTCCTCTTTTATTTAGACATTCATGTTTTACTACGTACATCACATGACAAAACTATTAGTTAATATACAAGTGTCCATTTGGTAATCATCTTGTTTTAGTTGTTGTTGCTAAAAACTGGTAAGTCCTCTTCCGTTCCTTCACCTGCACAAGAAGGAGACAAAGGAGACCCTGGTCGGAGCCGAGGACCCTACGATGCTAAAGTCAGGGACAGGATCGTATAAGAGGGTTTATGGGAGAGTTTCTGCGTACCTTTCACCTTGGAGATCTCCTGTATTTATAGGAAGGGGAGGATCCCATCGTGTCAGGATTCTTCTCCTGATATCTTGGAGATTTGGTGTCAATCCGTTTTTGGATTCCAGCCGATTCCGAGATCTTCGGGATCGGGGATCCTTTTACTAGATTTTCGGGAAGATATTATGAGAAGGTATTCCACTTTGCACCGTTTCTACCTTGCTCGGATCGGGCCGGGCTGACTCTACTGATGAGTGAGTCTCGGCTAACTATAAAGGATAGAGCTACTTGCCTTATATCGGATGAGATGATTCGTAATCAGTGTACTCTCTTAATCCGATAGCTGACTCTATAACTGACATAAAGATGGGTCGGTTTCATGGTCGATCGGATGACTTCTGAGCTTTGGGCCTTAATCGGCCTCTTTGGATGTTGCTGCCTCATTTAGCAAGTCAACTTTATGCATCTAGTATATTTTGCCTTATGGTTCTGGACTTTGTAAGTCTTGGTCGGGATTCATTTCCTACAATCTGAGCTAAGTCTCTCCTTTAGGCATTTGGTATACTTGCCTCGGTCGGGCTTATTGCCTCAGGATCCCGGGCGATGTTAGTAGAGTTGGTCCATTCCATAGTCGAGTCCCTGGACTTGTCTTATTTTTCCCCAACAGTAAGCCCCCTACTCCTCGCATCAACTTTGTTGACGATAAGGAGTAGAGAGTCGTTGAGTCGGCTTGAGCCGGGACTGACTTTATGATGGATCATTTAATGCTCGGATGAGTCCTACATTGTCCAAAACACGCGCTAGTTTGTTGATCGAGGTTGCACGAGCGGACAGCCGTCAGAATGCTTTTCCCTCTTATGAGCGCTAGACACGTGGCGAGGGCAGCACTCGCATAATCCGAAGTGCGCCACGTGTCGGGCTGGGAAGTCGAAGCAATCGTCGACTCGACTCCTCCTTAAATGCCCTTGCCACGTGGTAGGGCTATAAAAGGGGAGCGGGAAGCTCTTCTCCCATTTTCGCGCGCACATTTTCCTCTTCCCCGATTTCCATTTTCACTATTTTCGCATTCTCCACCATTTACGCCTTCCGTTTTATATTTCTGCTTCCACGTCCACCTCTTTCTCGCTATCTCCAGTGATTTTTTAACTCTCTCCCTCCCTTTCTCTTTCAATTATAGCAGCAATGTAAGGTTCCCAGAGCCCTCGGGAGGGAGCTTCCAGTGACGAAGGTGAAGCGAGGCGTCTTTGGGACGTTTTGAAATCACCTTCGTTGTTGACGGAGATGGCTACAAGCGCTAATGCAACTTTCCGGCATTCCGAAAGGATGGGTGGATTTTCAGCGGAGCGTCCTATCTCTGCAGGTCCCTCTCGCAGAGGGGCATCATTGGCGACTACCCCTGGTAGGCCCAATTCTCCTGGGGAAGAAACAGAGGAAGAGGATGAGGTGGACGAAGGGGTCAGTGAGTCGATCTCTACCCGGAGATCGACAAAGGCTGCGGAGTTGGCGGCCGAGGGAGGGGAGGCCGGAGATGAGCAAAAGGGGCCCGTTCCCTCGATTTTAATTGAGGCAGATCTGGACAAGATCAGGGCCAGGTACCATGTCCAGGACTCGGTCATTATTCGTCTCCCTCTTCCGAGTGAGTTACCTGACCGCCCTCCTGCTGGGATGGTCACTATTTTCCAAGTCACTTTACAGTGTGGCTTACGTCTGCCCCTTCAGGGGATAACTCGGGATCTACTTTCCCGACTCCGGATAACGCCAGGGCAGATAGTTCCGAACGGGTGGAGGAACTTGTTTGGATGCTCGGTGTTGTGGGCTGGGACGGAGCAGCCCCCACTGACTGTCGACGAGTTTCTCCATCTGTTTCAAGTACGGCCGAACCCGCAGCAACCTGGACGGTACTTCTTGCGTGCTTGGCGGAATAAGGGCGGACCTTTGATAACCGACCCTCCCACCTCCAACAAGCACTGAAGAGATAGATGGTTCTAGGCGTGTGGCCGCTAAGAGACCGTCGAGCCAGGGCCCATCAAATATCGTGTTCCTCGGGTATTTTCTCAAGCAGGTGACTCGGCGTATGCTCTTTTCTTTATCTTCTCACACTATTATGTCTTTAAGTCTAACTGAACGCGTTTCGCAGATATCCCCGAGCGAAGGCCGAAACTCGAAGTCAGCGCTTTAACTCGGATTAAAGATCTGAAGGCGCTGAGTCCGGAGCAACGATCTTGGAAGAGACTTCTCCAACCGGAGCGTCTTTTTTATTCGGGTTTGGACTCGGCCTTAACAGGTAATTTCTAGTTGTCTTGTCACCTTCCCTTTGAATTTTATTTAACTGTCTTGCTTTTGGTGCAAAGATGACTGAGGCCCGGCATTTCCTCCGTCCACCTTCCAAGATGAAGGCCCCTCAGAGGTCAGAGCCTCAGCCCCCAAAGAGGCCGAAGACAGTCTCAAAGGTTAAGGGGCAGGCCGCCCCGACCATCCTGACCGTGATAGTCCCCAACTCGGAGGAAGGGGCGGAAGTGGCGGACGCGGTGGCTCCCGAGTCCCAGGTGGCTCCTGAGCCAGGACCTGGTTCTGGAGTAGAGGGGGGAGCCCTCAAGAGGGGAGATGACTCAACAAGAGACGACGGTCTTCCAACGGGCTATGAAAGACATGATCCCCTGGGTGATTTCCCATAGGAGCGAAAAGGACTTCGCTACCCTCTTTGAAGCTTCCCCGAGGCGGACTCTCTCTTATATGGCGAAGATGCTTCTCGAGGTAAGAATTAAACTTTGCATTGTTCTGTCGATTTCCTCAAACTTGATCTGACCTTACGTTTTCCTTTTGCATTCGCTCCTTGTGCGCTTAGGCTGGCTCAGATCTGGCCAATGCTCAGAAACGGGCAGGGGAGGCGGAAGCACAACTCGTTGTTGCCGTGACTCGGCTCAATATAATGACTGGCGACTTAGGGCTTGACAGGAAGGCCGTTGATGAAGCCAGGGCCGAGGGTGCTCGTTCAGCCTCACAATTGTAAGAGGCCTAGGAAGAGAGTCGGCGGAATCACCAGGCCCTGGCTTCTTCTGAGGAGTTGTCTCTGCTCAAGATCGAGACTAAGGCTATCATCGAGTAAGCCAAGGTCCAGGCTGTAGGGGCCGTTCTTGAGTCCCGGGAGTATTTGGAGGAGCGGGACCGCTTATATCAGGACGGTTACATCAAGTGCATGGACCTGATGAAGCAGTCCTACCCCAACCTTGATCTTTCAGGATTTGATGAAAGTGGCTCTAGGTCTGAAGGTCCGGAGGCCGAGGCAGCTGGGTCTGCTGATGCGGTGGCATTCTGATCCTAAGGTTGCTTCTGAGGCTGCTCTTGAGGTTGCTCCAAGTGGCGGCAGCAGCAGCTGAGTCTGAGCCACCTCCTATGTTAGCTCCTAATGAGTCTGGAGGCAAAGTGTGTGAAACACTTTAAGCACACCATACTTCAGGAACTTCAAGCACACCAAGCTTCAAGCCGGCTTGAGAGCATTTGCAACCGAGGGAGGGGGGATATCGCTTATTTTGCCTGACCCTTTTTTGCATTATCCTCGTCACTTTGTCAATGTAATTCCAAAGTAGAAACTAATGTACTCCAATGTAAAACTCATACTGATGAATGAATATACTCGGTTTTCTCATTCATTTGACTCAGTTTACATGTTTTTCATTCTTCGCTCAATCGAGTTTTTTCAATTGCTCAACGGCCGACCTAGGGATAATAGATTTTTAGATGCTCGACATTCCAAGGATGGGGGGTAATTGCCCAGTTAGATCTTCCAGTCGATACGTTCAGGGTCGGATGGTGCTCGAGACAACATAGGGTCATTCCCAATTGGGTCCTAGTGTGCCTGCACCAACTTCCGTAGTGTTCAGGAATGTTTTTCGGAGGACCACATCTCCTACTCGGAAGCGTTTAACCTTGACTTGGGCATTGTAGAATCGAACTACTTGTTGTTGTCGAGCCATCGTCCGTAACCAAGCCCTTTCCCTTTGCTCTTCCAAGAGATCGAGTCCGAGAGCTAGCAGTTCTTCGTTGTATTGTTCGTTAAACAAACTGACCTGAGCTAAAGGTAGTCCAATCTCGACCGGAGCGACGACTTCGATCCATGCGCAAGGGAGAAAGGAGTCTCTTATGTGGTCATTCGAGTGGTAGTTCGGTATGCCCATAGTATTTTAGGTAGTTTCTTGGCCCATGCTCCCTTAGCTCAGTTGAGTTTGGTTCGGAGATGTTGTTTGATGATTTCGTTGACTGCCTCGACCTGTCCATTCGTCTAAGGATGATGGGAAGACGAGTAGACATTCCTTATTCTGAGATTGTCGCACTTCTCTTGATATTGCCTGTTATCGAACTTAGTTTGGCCTTTCCCCAAAGGGAACGGTCCGATGATGTCGATTCCCCACTATGCGAAGGGCCAAGGACCGGCCATAGGAGTCAGCTCCTCGGGCGGCTACTTCAGAACGACCGCGAATCGTTGACATTTGTCGCAACTTTGGATGAGCTTGCATGCGTCGTGCTGAATGGTTGGCCAGTAATACCCTTGTCGTAAGACCTTACATGCGAGCGATTGTCCTCCCAAGTGATTTCTACAAATCCCTTCGTGGATCTCTCGTAATACATAATTAGCCTCATCATGATTTAGGCAGCGTACTAAAGGAGCGAAAAATCCTTTCTTATACAGTACCCTGTTGAGTATGGTGTAACGAGAGACTCGGATCTTCAACCGTCGGGACCAAGCACGATCATCGGGCAACTTTCCGTTGTCGAGATATTGGACGATCGGGTCGAGCCAGGTGGGTTCCGAGTTGATTGAGTGTACGGTCAAGCTAAGCAGTTCGTCGATGCTCGGCTTTGCAATGTACTCGATTGGAACGGACCTGGGTATATCATCTTCGTCCGCAGAGGCAAGTTTCGCCAATATGTCGGCTTTAACATTTTCTATTCGGGATTCGAGTGACAATACATCGTTAAAAATCGTCGATCAACTCTTTAGCTTTCTTCATATATGCTTTTAGCTGCTCCTTACGTGTTTGATACACGCTAGTAACCTGGTTGACGACCAACTGCGAGTCACTGAATACGTTGAGATGAGTAACACTCAGACTAGCTGCTAATCAAAGGCCGATCAACAAGACTTCGTATTTTGCTGTGTTGCACGAGGCTTGAAATTCAAGTCTTAAGGCATATTGCATGTAGGTTTGATCGGGAGTTTCCAGGACGACTCCTGCCCCGCTTGCCTTAGAGTTGGAGGAGCCGTCAATAAAAAGTTTCTAGTAGGGTGGGTCGGGAGATGACTCGGGAATGGCAGTCGTCGACTGATTGGCTGACTCATCTGCAAGCTCGGTAGGTGAATCGGCTTGTGGGGTAACTTCAGTTATGAAGTCGGCCACAACTTGTCCTTTAACTGCTACCCTCGGCTTGTAATGAATATCGAATTCACTGAGCTTGGCCCACTTCATTAGTCGACTGGAAGCTTCCGGTTTCTGAAGGATTTGACTGAGTGGGAGGTCGGTCACCAGGTACAAAAAGGAAGCGGTTGAGTGCGGCTACTCGTCCAGTTAGCCTTTGTATGTCTTTGATCATTTTCGGGGATTCCATGTCGAGCAATGTTTTGATTTTCTACGGATTTGCTTCTATCCCTCGCTGGCTGACCAGGAATCTGAGAAATTTACCCGAGCTTACCCAAAGGCATACTTGCTCGGGTTCAATTTCATCTGGTATTTACGAAGGATAAGAAACATCTCTTCTAAGTCGGTAATATGATCAACCGCATGTATTCTTTTGATGAGCATGTCATCAATGTATACTTCCATGGTCCGGCCGATCTGCCGAGCAAATATTTTGTTTACTAATCGTTGGTAGGTCGGTCCTGCATTCTTTAGACCAAATGGCATCACACGGTAACAGTAAAGACCTTTGTCAGTGACAAAGGTAGTCTTAAATTTATCTGATTAATGCATTACAATTTGATTGTATCCAAAATAAGCATCCATAAAACTAAAAAGTTCATGTCCTGCCGTGCTGTCCACCAGTTGATCGATCCTCGGAAGAGAAAAGTTGTCTTTTGGGTAGGCTTTGTTTGAGTTGGTATAATCAATACAGACTCGTCACTTCCTGTTGGCTTTTTTCACTAGTATGACATTTGCTACCCACTCCGGGTAGTATATATCTTCGATAAATTTAGCCTTGAGGAGCTTGCTAACCTCTTCTTGATGGCGTACCTTTCGGGGCCAAGTGATCGTCGCTTCTGTCGGATCGGTCGGTAGGTTGGATCGATGTTAAGGCGATGAGTCATCACCGAGGGATCGATCCCAAGCATATTTTCATGGCTCCATGCAAACACGTTGGCGTATCGTCGGAGTAGGGATACCAGCTTTTCTTTCAAAGGCGATTGCAGAGACGAGCCAATCCGAACTGTTTTAGACTCGTCTGTCTCCACCAAAGGTACTGGGATGGGGTCTTCTACCGGATATCCTCGCTCGTGGGTCTTAGCCCAAGGGTCCAACGATTCAATCGTGGTTACCTCGGCTGGAGCTTTTACGACTGTTGCATAGCAGCGCCTTGCATCCTGTTGGTCACCTTTGACGACTCCTACTCTCGACTCGGTCAGAAATTCCATGGAGAGATGGTACGTCGATACTACAGCTTGGAGAAGGTATAAAGATGACCATTACTGTAGACTGATGGTTGTAGCATTACTGTCGCCTGATGGTTGACCGAGTATAGCATTGTAGACTGATGTTTGTCGACTATTAGAAAGTTGACCATTACTGTCGCCTGATGTGGAGAATTTTCGGCAGTGAGCGGTAACATATGACTCCTTTGGGGAGTGTTTGTCCACCAGAGAATCCGATAAATGCCAATCGTTCGACACTTATTTTTTTAAACGCTTGAGTTAACAATACATCCGTGGATGACCCTGTATCAACGAGAATGTGGAACACCTTACGGTTTGCTATAGTAAGGGTGACGACTAAAACGTCATCATGCGTATGATGAATGCCCCGAGCGTCTTCATCGGTAAACGATATGCAGTATTTCTCTTTTTTCCTCTCTTTCGAAGGTCGAACTAAAATAAGGATTTCGGACTCAGGTCGACTGATGCTCCTGGCATGATTTTTTGAGCATTGTTTGAGTCGCCCCCGCCTCAGGGACCACCAACAATAGTTCGAATTTCTTCCGTGGGTCGGTTATCGCCCGAGCATTCTTCTGTTGTCCCGGTTCTCTCGACATGCTCTCTGAGAAGGCGTTCTTAGATGAGTCTCTCGATTTCTTCTTTCAAGTGATAGCAGTGACTCGTATTGTGCCCATGATCGCGATGGTAATGGCGGTATTTATTCTTATTTCATCGGTTCGGATTGCTTAGGAGTCTATCTGGCCAGTTGACAAACCCTTTGCCCTTGACTTCCATCAATACCTGCTCCTGTGGTTTATTGAACGGGGTGTACGTTGAGAATTTGTGGTCAGGCCGCTTACCCGACCTACGTTCGTCGCAAGAGCAGTCATTTTATGCTTATTCCCACTAACCGAGTCAACTTCTTTCTTTGCCGACTCTTTGGCCGGAATTTTAGCGTTTTGAGCGGCCTCACGCAGGATTCAGGTTTCTTCGGCGTCCGCATACTTATCCGACCGAGCTATGAATTCTGCCAAAGTGGTAGGCGGGTTCTTATCCAAGGATGCCAGAAATGGCTTATCTCTAACGCCTTGCATGATCGAGTTAAGTGTTGTCTCGTCCGAATGTTTCCGGACTTGAAGCGAT
The DNA here is from genome assembly GCA_021015155.1 of Magnolia officinalis. Classification (NCBI taxonomy): domain Eukaryota; kingdom Viridiplantae; phylum Streptophyta; class Magnoliopsida; order Magnoliales; family Magnoliaceae; genus Magnolia; species Magnolia officinalis. The sequence continues at coordinate 91,197,124 of JAJHSJ010000001.1, forward strand.
TCGAAGTTGAAGCGTTTGATATAATCTTTTAGCAGCTCTCCCTTCTTTTGGACTATGTTGTTTAGGTGCGCAGATGGTTTCAACTTTTTCTTCCCACCGATGAAATTAGTGAAGAAGGCATCACTGAGCTCTGTAAATGAGCTAATGGACTTTGGTTTCAACTGTTTGAACCAAAGCCGAGCCACGTCAACTAAAGTGAGGGAGAAAGCTCAACACATCATGGCTGTAACGCCCCGAGTTTTCTGGACCCGAGTATATGACTCGTTTCCCAAAAACCCGAGTGTTAACCTTAAAGGATGGTCCAATTCGAGTGTACATTTTTTTTTTCTTTATCAAAGTAAGCAAATGAGCGTAGCGTGGACAAATCGACATAAAGGAAAGTTCTCATTATCATTTAAATATACAAGAGCTGCCCATAATGACTTATACAAACCAATTGTCTCCACAATAACAAATATAAGATACATAAATGAGAAATTTAAAAACATATGAAACACAACGAAAACTGCAAGATCGCGCCGCTTCCTCGACAGTTACAACCACGTGTCCTTGACCCCCATAATGGCTCCTCATCAATCTGAACCTGCATATCACTTAAGCCACCTGTGCTACCTGTACGGTTATATTTTGATGGATGAGTGGCCAACTCAGTGTGACTTCCCCTCAAGAAGATTACACACCGCCGCATTAGGTAAGCATAGTTATAAAACATTCAGACAAACCAAAACAAAGTAAATGCAGTCTTATTAAATGCATGGATGTATGGAATGCGTTCACGCCCCGGGGATGCTCATCCGTGCGGACAGGGCCGCCGCCCATGCAATGCGTTCACGCCCCGGAAATGTTCATCCGTGCGGACAGGGCCGCCGCCCATGCAATCATCGACCTAGGAAAAACATCCAGTCGGAACAAGGGTCGATAGTCGGTGGTCTGGGAGCTAGCGAAACGATACCCTAACAACTCTAGGGCACGTGCTACAACATCCAGAATAGCCACCCGTCATCGTCAATATGCTATGAATGCGTGATTAGCCAAACCATTATTAGTCCAGTTACAATCAGCCAATTTAAATAAGCTCAAGGTCACTACGGGGAGCGTATAGCCCAGCGTAGGCCGACAGCTCGGGCATAGTGTCCCATTACCACATCTCCGGCTCATGAGGCTACACCTTAGGATGTTTAATGGAACCCCGTCGACTAGTGGCCAATCATATTACAATACATGGGCTTACCATTGCATGGTTGCACGTTATAAAACATCGAACCCATGTAGGGCAAATACCAAAAAACCACCGTAGGCAGATATCAAAATAAGCCACATAGGGCGAGTATCAAAATATGCCACATAGGGCGAATATCAAAACATACGATAAAGACCATCCTTAAAAAATCATTGGGCACAACAACCCTGGATGGTAGGCCCGCTCAATCATCCATCTAGACCACCACTCAATAGCCACCTAGTCGAAGGTCCATTATGATCACAACTAGTCAAGTTACATCCCAAGATGGGTGTACATTCATATGTGGGAATTTCCCACTAATGTACCAGTTTAAGTTTCATAAGCAACCCACACAAAGAAATCCATAAGCATGAGCAATTATACAGGATAATCATAAAGCATGTAATATAGCAATTCAATTTCCACTAACTAACACATGTGATTATAAAAAGGGAGATATCAATTATGAATTAAATAAAAACTATAACTTAAGCTAATGAGAAGATGGAAAGCTCAAGGGGAAGAATCATCACCTTATAGTTGGATCGCCTCCAGCATGGCTAGGGGACGTGTGGTCCCTTATAATCGAGTCCTATCATGAATTAGGAATTACATGGTTAGATCGAGTTTTATACACTAGTTAGATTATAACCTAGGGTTTGAATTATTATCTTAGGGTTTAGTCTTAAACTTAAATTCTAAAATTTGAATCCTGATTTTTTAATATTATTATTATTATCGTGCAACTGATCAAATAATATATTATAGGGGTATTAATCCATCAATATTAATAATGTGGGTTCATAAGTTCATATTTGAATGTAACGTCATTATCCAATGACTAATAACCTCCTAAGTATAAATATTTACTAATGATAATAAATAAGGACTAACACTAGTAATTTCAAAACAACAAGTAATATTAATAATATGCCCAATATTAGCTAACATGCATGAACACTAATAATCATTGTGATGAAAAATACATAATATGCTCTACCCTTAATGATAATAATTTGATAATGATAGATATAAAACATTAATGTCTACTATTACTAATCTTATATGTAATTTATATGTAATATCTAATATAAAATATAAATAATTTACTAAAGGCCATACATTTCTAATATTAGTAATCCTAATAATGATAATTATGGAATGCTTAAAAAGAGTCTAGTGTGGGTTTGAGGGGCCCCATGAATAAGATTATTTGGGCTGTAACATACACAACAGTTAGGAGGTTTATCCACCATTAAAGCATTCATAATCATTTGTTGGGCCCACCAAGTTGTGGTTCACCAATCCAACCCATCCATTATGTGTGTCCCACTACGTTAAGGGGTCAAACCAAATTTCAGGTGCATCCAAATCTCAGGTGGACCCCAGCAGTTGCTTTTATATGATTAATATGTCTTTCACAAGGTTGTAGATTGTGTGGGCCATCTGAGCTCTATGTATGGATGATGATTTTTTGGAGGCCCACCTCATATAAAAAGGGGACCCTCAAATGGACGGTTTTGATGTTCAACACACATCACGGTGGAGCCTAAGGTGGGGCCATGGTCCTAGCCAAAATCATGCAAAAAGGAGGCAGCGTACTCTGGACGTTTACGTGCATGTTACCCACATATATATATTTTTGTTTTTTATTGGTGGGGCCCGCCTAAGGATGATCTACTCCGTTGATTGGGTTCCAGGGCTCAGGAAAGGTCCAATGCCCAATTTTGAATATGTCTTGACGCACCGAAATATCACAAAGGGCCCTAATGATCTACCCCTATTAAATTAGTCTTTATGCTAGTGTGGCCTTCCAGAAAGTTAGGTTGGGTTCATTTTTCGGGTCAACGCCTAAAATGAGGTAAGAAATGGAGGACGGTGGAAATGTAACATACATCTAGGTGGGGTCCACTGATTACATGCATGCACACAGATACACAATTTAACATTTAAAATATATCCATACAGATATCTATATATTAAAAACGTCTAGGGCCAGACGTTCCTGATGGATTGTCTGTATGTAGCCCATCCATGCCACGTGTGGGGAAGGGATACATGAATACAGAGGTGCGTTATGTTATATGATATCTTATATATATATATATATATATATATATATATATATATATTATTTATTTATTTATTTATTTTTCCTTTTTTTAAATTCACGTGCATGTATGTGTGTATGAAAGAAAATGTCCAGGCCTGACGCCTCTTGTTGGACGGCCTGGATGTGCCACGTCATCAAAGTGGGGCCACATACACGGCCCACCTAACTGTGGTAGGGTGGGGTCCACTTGCTGATGCAGGGTGCGGCCCACCTGCACTCAAGCAGGGCCCAAAACCACAGCAGTCCCTTAGTATTTTGGTGAGGCCCACCTGCATCTGGCGAGGCCCAGCTGAGCTTTGGTGAGGCCCACGTGCACCCACCAATGTTTGCAACGTGCACAGCACCCCATTGCATGCTGGTTGAAGCTACTTCCAGCCCCGCTTTTTGACCCAAACACGGCTCTTTTCCGGGCCGTTTTTCGACCCATTTCAAAGCTCAACTAGGGGCACAATGGCTGCCATTTTCTTGGCCAAAGAATGGCCCGAACAGAGCTTATTTCCGGACTGTTGTCCGGGCTGCTTTCAGTTAGATTTTGGGGCGTGTTGCAGTTCAAACGGAGCTCGTTTGCATGCCATTTCTGGACTGTTACGATATTACCTGGACTTTCATGAAGTCTGGACTTATCCAAACTTGTCCCAAAACGTGGATGGATTCGCCCCAATGACGCGGCATGGTCACACCAGTGGTAGGGAAGAAGATGGTGATGATAATGGCGGATCGTTAAACAACGAGTTTTCCTCCATTTTGCTTCTGCTGGACATCCGTATAGGTTCACAAGAGCTTCTGGAGGGCGACTGTTCAAAAGCTTTATGGACATTTTCATGATGGGGTTCGAACAGGTAAGAAACAGCTACAGGAGAGTTGTCTTGGTTGCAGGTTTTCTTCCCAAAGCCTTAGCTCTTTTAAAAAGGGAAATAGACGGCTAGGATTGTTTGCAATGAACGGACGAGATCGAAGATTCCCACGCACGCGGATCGTGCCAGCTGGAGACAAAGAAATTTCATTTTTGGAAAGTTTGTGTTTTCGGGCTCACTTGTGGCGAGGATGTGTGCATGTACACGCGTGGAATAGGGTGAATGAAACTTAAGGGTTTTGGATCACTTTGCCCTCTGTCAGATGGAGTGGATCTGATCGTCTTGATGGTTCCTCATGGTGGGCCACAGTGCAAGCAAAAGGACGTCCGGACCATCCGCTGCCAACGCCGACGAAACGAACGAAGAAGAGAGGAAGTTTCTCTTTTTTTGAGAAACACGAGTCAGAGGCTCTGACTGAGCGTGCTCTGCTCAATGCACTGTGAGAGTTTGCCCCAGGTGCACATGCAGTGCATGTGTGGGGTCCACCACGATGTTTGGATGAAATCCACTCCGTCCATGACCTCTGGGCCCATTTGGGTCGGCTGGCAGAGATGAGGGAAATCCGAAGCTTGGGTGGGCCATACACTTAAACTTTTACTCCCAATGGTGGGTTTCTGTCAATCTAATGGTTGAATTATCCCGGGATTGAGTGTCAACGGTTGGAAAGGGCCAAGGGACTAAAATATGAAACTTATCTAAGTACTAGTGGGTCATATGTTAATCAACGTGGACGGACTTAATTCCCATTGAAGCAGGATGTCATTTACGTACATGGATTTCACATGAATTCGTGGCTTGCATGCACGGTTGTAAAAAAAATCAGATGGAGTCCTTTTGTGATGACTTCTGAGGATCTATGCCATTCACCACTTTTGTATTGGTATGTTAGGACACTCTGTTGAAAATGGAGTAGTTTAGATAATCTAATGGACCGCAGAGTCCCACCCAGTAGCGAGAATTCTCACCATTAGAAATTCAACAGTGGCATGCATGATAGTGTATTTACACTTGTACCCTTGTTCTTTAAAAAAAAACTTCTGCCATCCGTAACTATGAGTCTACCGTCCAAATGTGATGAAATTTGACAGGTGGTCTTTATTTTTCATGCTTTTTACGTCGCCCAAATTTGAGCTCTGATTTCTCAAGAAGACTAAAAAGATCTCTTTTAATGGCAATATATTTTAAAATTCTAAAATAATATTTGTACTCCTCTGATTGACAAGTTACGGGCAGTTTGGACTTAAACCCAAATATTTCGTAATGACCGATTCATCTTAATATTTAAATGGCCCACTTGACGGATCCAAACCTGATGTGTGGTAAGATGACTTGTTAAAAATAAGTAAACTTGGTGGTTAGTATTCTAATCATGTATTTAGGTGATTGTACGATCAATTTTATAAATAGATGAACCCAAATGGGTTTTTAGAGTGATCAAGGGGCCGAACACGTATACTGTTGGATTTGAGTGACTTGTTCATATGTGTAAGTTTCTCGGATTGAAATTCTAACGGTAGGTTAAGCATATTTATATGGGGTGAACAAGATGGACGGGTCAGAATCTTATGAACGGATGTAGAGGTCAAGTAGCTGATTTACTATGATATAAGGGCTAAAATTTAACGTGTATGGTTAATTATGATAATTAGGTCTGGTATAAATTTTCACATGAAACGGACCGTGGGAACCATGCGATCTAGTGTTAGGGGTCTAGGTTAGTGGCAATTTCGTAATTACTGCCGATCTATGAGTTTTGGAAAATCTAATGACTTTATTGGTTGTGAAACACGTTTCTAAGCAAGTTACTAAAGAACTATATCTAAATCATTATGGATAGGGATTATTCGTCACGTCATTAAGGGAAAGTACTTACGTGAAATCATGTGATGGGTGATGGGTGAGCTTGTCTTGAAATTCAACGATCAGATGGCTTGATTTATGATGAAGACATCCCCAACGGTTATGTTTATGTCAGGGCAAAGGATGTAAGGCTAGAATAGTTGGATTGGTGTCGTACACATGTATATGTCACGTTGAATCTTATGGTAACGCTCGAGGACTTTCGATGCCGAGCATCGAAAAGTTCGGGGCGTACAATGGCGTCTGAGGCATCATGCAATTCCATATACGTCGAAAGGATTCGAATGCGTGGTTGGATCGGTCTTGCCGGTTGAAGGGCGTAATCTGAGGTGCGAGGAAAATGTTCCGATAGTCGAGCTTGCATAATTTCCTCTGTAAACAAGGATGCCTTCATCTCGGGTCTGGTTTGACCCAGATTTCGATTTTGCCTCATGTCAGCGATCTCTTCGTGCACTTCTCTCTGGAAATCCTGAAGGACAGCTTCCAAGGTACGTCGCTAAGTTGTGCCTTTAACGACTGCTGCGCCTTTCCGATCATTGTGGGAGCAGAGTGCGGGCAGGTAGCGGGGGGCGGGGCCGGCAATTCAGCAGACTGCAGAGGCAGCATAGCGGGGAGTTTCTCGTGTGCGGGACCTTCTGCAGGTTGATCTGGAGAGTTCGAAGGAGGCTGGGCAGATCAGGGTGGGAAGACATGGTTATGGCTCGGCCGGCTCCTAGCAATTGGAACGAGGAATTGCGGATATCTAGGGAGGGAGATAAACTCTTCGAAGGCATTGCTCATGTAGGGACAAGTCGCAGATCTGCTCCATGTTCCGGGCACTCCGTCTACTCATCGTGCGATCGGATTCGAGTCGCCACGCTCTCGGCTTGAACGGACATGAAGTGTCTGATAGCCTTACCTAAGGCCTGTGTCTTTTATCGGTATGGTTCGTTGTCGAGTTCCGGTAGCGGGGCAGTAGTCACAGAATGAGAGGGCGCAGGCTCGGCCGGGGGCCTGGTGCGACTTACTGAGGGACAGATCGCTGAGCAACAGGCTGGGATCGACAAATTGTTGTAGGGCATTTGCCCGACTGCTATCATGTTGAGGCAGAACTTGCTTGCGATGGATCTGTTCCAGCATTTGCTTCATGTAGTTCATGTCGGTCCTAAGTTCCTGGACCTCCTTGTCTAACTGCCCGTTCCCTCGGTTCCGCTGAGTATGCCTGGTAGAAACGGAGGTTGCCGGATAGACTGTAGAACCTTGTCGGTTATCGGTCGGTTCTGGGCTCCTTGGGCTCCGTTCGTACCCGGCAGGCCTTCTATTGCCGGAGGTCCAGTGACATCGACCTCATTAGGCTCGTTTTGGACGGTTCTCCTTGTTCTCACCATTGGAGACCTATTTGAAGCTTTTCGATAGAGCTTGGGAAATGACTTTTCATATCGTTTCCCACATACAGCGCCAAACTGTTGATGCTAAAAACTGGTAAGTCCTCTTCTGTTCCTTCACCTGCACAAGAAGGGGACAAAGGAGACCCTGGTCGGAGCCGAGGATCCTCCGATGCTAAAATCAGGGACAGGATCGTGTAAGAGAGTTTCTAGGAGAGTTTCTGCGTACCTTTCACCATGGATATCTCGTGTATTTATAGGAAAGGCAGGATCCTATCGTACCAGGATTCTTCTCTTGATATCTTGGAGATTTGGTGTCAATCCATTTTTCGATTTTAGCTGATTTTGAGATCTTCGGGATTGGGGATCCTTTTACTAGATTTTCAGGAAGATATTCTGAGAAGGTATTCCACTTTGCACCATTTCTACCTTGCTTGGATCGGGCCGGCCGACTCTATTGATGAGTGAGCTACTTGCCTTCTGTCGGATGAGATGAAACTGATTCGTAATCAGCGTACTCTCTCAATCCGATATCCGACTCTATAACTGACCTAAAGATGGGTCGGTTTTATGGTTGATTGGATGGCTTCTGAGCTTTGGGTCTTAATCGGCCTCTTTGAATGTCACTGCCTCGTTTATCGAGTCAACTTTATGCATCTCGTATATTTTGCCTTATGGCTCTGGATTTTGTAAGTCTCGGTCGGGATTCATTTCTTACAATCCGAACTAAGTCTCTCCTTTGGCATTTGGTATACTTGCCTTGGTCAGGCTTGTTGCCGTGGGATCCCAGGCGATGTCAGTAGAGTTGATCCATTCCATAGCCGAGTCCCTAGACTTGTCCTATTTTTCCCCAACATTAGTTAATCACAATTAAGTATTAGAGATCATGATATAATTATATATTAGAGACCGTGATCTTTGATACATACCTATGATTAACAAAATTGTGATGAACTTATTTTCATGTGTCCACCAAACAGGTCAGTACATGTTTGCATTGCAAAGATATATGAATGACTTTATGATGAATTGGTTGGACAAGGGTCCTTCTTTGGTTTATTCTTTGAATTATTCATCTCGTCACAGCTATCGGCGTTGACAGGCATTCGATCTCATTCACACTATTATAAGTGTCCGATGCTTCTGCTTTGGTAACTTTGAAATTGAAGTACCATGTACCTTTGAGTATCGATACAATCATCTCTGCTGATTTTAATGATGAAGAAGATGAGCCTCCTTTATCCCATGATGTTGAAGAGAAGGAAAGTAGTTGTTGGGATGAGTTTAGTGTCCATAGTAAACTTACCTCAAGGGAATGCAAGGAGTGGATGTGTATTCTCATGTTATAGTTTGATGTTTTAATTGGACTGGAACTCTCTGCCCTTCCCATATCATTTTCCAAGGTGTTTTTTGGGCTTTCTCTCGTTTTTTTACGGTGGTGCCTAAATCCAATAAGAAATGGCATTTTTAGTTAAAGATTGGGTGTCAGCTTATGCTAGAAAAATTTCAGCTTCATTTGGTTGGAAGGCTTCAAATGGTTGGGATGATGGCCGAGGTGGGAGGAGTCTAGAAACTCAATTAAAGCATCAACGTTGTGTATCCCTCTAATAAGAACATTCAAGAGGTTTGTAGTATTTCCTCTGATTTTTTATGTGCATTATGCATTTGTTTAAATGATAGTGATGTGCTCCGTTGCATTTTGAAGTTGAGCTTTGTTGATGCTAAAAACTGGTAAGTCCTCTTCCGTTCCTTCACTTGTACAAGATAGAGACAAAGGAGACCCTGGCCAGAGCCAGGGACCCTCCGATGCTAAAGTCAGGGATAAGATCGTGTAACAGGGTTTCTGGGAGAGTTTCTGCGTACCTTTCACCTTGGAGATCTCCTATATTTATAGGAAGGGGAGGATCCCATCGTGCCAGGATTCTTCTCCTAATATCTTGGAGATTTGGTGTCAATCCGTTTTTGGATTCCAACCGATTCCGAGATCTTCGGGATCCTTTTACTAGATTTTTGGGAAGATATTCTGAGAAGGTATTCCACTTTGCACCGTTTCTACCTTACTCGGATCGGGCCGGGTCGACTCTACTGATGAGTGAGTCTCAGCTGGCTATAAAGGGTAGTGCTACTTGCCTTCTGTCGGATAAAATGAAGCTGATTCGTAATCAGCGTACTCTCTTAATCCGATAGCCGACTCCATAATTGACCTAAAGATGGGTCGGTTTTATGGTCGATCGGATGACTTCTGAGCTTTGGGCCTTAATCGGCCTCTTTGGATGTCGCTACCTCGTTTATCGAGTCAACTTTATGCATCTCATATATTTTTCCCTATGGCTCTGGACTTTGTAATTCTCGGTCGGGATTCATTTCCTACAATCCGAGCTAAGTCTCTCCTTTAGGCATTTGGTATACTTGCCTCGGTCGGGCTTGTTGGCTCGGGATCCCGGACGATGTCAGTAGAGTTGGTCCATTCCATAGTCGAGTCCCTGGACTTGTCCGATTTTTCCCCAACAAGCTTCATTGCATTTCATTAGCTTCTTTACATTGTTAACAAAACTTGAATGTTGAATCATCCACCATTCTTATATATACATTTCCTTCTGTTTGTTCATCTAATGAATGTTGAATTGTTCTTCACATTGAATGACTTATATAAAAGTTGTTTTAAGTTTCTTTCAGGTGTGTTGTACACTTTGTTCTCCAAGGGAGTAAGGTATCTTTGTAAGCAGTGGACATGGGAACCAAAGATGGCTGAGAGCTTGATCATTTTGCTTGTTGATCCAAATGAGATGCGTATATTAGTTTTCTTATAAAAATCTAGAGCATGCCTTGGATCCATTTGAATGGTTTCAAAACCTTGCAACTTCCATTCTTTGTTTTGTAGCGGCTGTTGCGTGATTTTGTTTTTGACTGTACGTGTGTGGGCGTGCCAGAATTGAAATCACGACTTAATTCAAATCGAACAACTATGACCCCAGGCGTTAAGATAGGCAGACACGTAATGTACGACCAATATCTGATGAGATCGTCAGCCAATTCAACCACCTGCTCAAATGTGTAAACAAGATCAAACGATATTCAGAGGGTGGGGTTCGTCCTCTGATGATGGGGTTGCACCTTTGCCTTCCATACGAAAGGACTTTTCGATAAAGATAAAGGAGATGAGAAAGGGATTCTTAAGTTAGTCGTATAGAACAACTGTAAAACACCTTTTCGAGTGAAGAACTGAATCTAGCATGCGAGTGTAGACTCAAATTACAGTTAAAATTACCAGCTACTTGATTAACGTCACGGATTACACTACGAATTGTAAACAATGAGCTGAAAAGTAAAGAATTACAATAAGAAATGCAATTTGCTTGACAGGAAAAGTAAAGGTACACCATGGAATGTAAATTGATTGATAATTAAAAGATAATGTTTGGTGTTATTGCATTGGTATGAGATGATCTTTTCTTACTAAATTCCTCTGCCATTTATATCCTTAATCCAGTCATCTGGATCATTCTCACATTTTGACGGTTGTTACAATCGTTCAGCACTACCACCTTCCTCTATTTCTCCCTTTGCCATTTGTCCTGTAACCATTTCTTCACAATTGCTTCTTTATCGGCCACTTAGACATTGACGTAACATTGTATGATACGTCTCAGCTTTTGTTTGCTGAGAAATCTTTTCAAATCTTTAAATACACCACACGGATTTTGTATAAATCACACGTAATCTACTCTGATTGGCTCTTAAGAGGAATGATGATAATAGGGACGAACATTGTTGTTAAAAGATGTCTTAAATCTGGAAAAGTTCGACTAACCCAAGAAAGTTCGGCTCGAAGTCCAGAAACAAAGTATATTGGAATTTCTGTGATCCTCGACTCGTCGAAGATCTGCTTCGACTCGTCGAAGGTTACGCAGACAGCACACGAACTGCGTAAATTTGAGGCGATTTCGAAAATGTAATGGAACTTAAGTAAATTGAGCCATTCGCTTATGCGCGAAATTGAGGATTTCAAGCCGTCGATTTCTGACCAAACTTCACCCATGGAAAAGGGAAATTTCATTGCACGAATTTGTATACTTTTCGCCCCGATCGAGTAAGCATGACCGTTGATCTGATATGGGTCCTCCATGGTCAATCAGCCTATCCAATTGCGCTGAAACCACATCCTGGCATAGATCCATTGTCATAGAACTTGCACTATGACGTATGTGAGTAATGGACCTCTCTAAGAGCCCCGTTTACCCAAAACAGACATCCTTTAGTTATAAACTAAGTATACTATGGCCCTGGGGCCATTTACATCACTACTGGGCCTATATAAAGCCCTTAAACCACCCCATTTCTATTCCATACAAATTTCTCTAACCCTAGGAGAGAGAAGAGAGAAAAGAAGAGAAAAGAGTAAGGAGAGAACAGAGAGTTTGGGAGATCCTTGCTGTGATTCTTTCCCGCTACTCCACGTACTGAATCACTTCTCCTTTTTCGTTACACAATCTGTTTCAGCTACAATTTGGGTAAGAAAACATAACCCTAATCTCAATTTAGAAATCCAAGATAGCGTAATCAGCGAATTAGCTAACCTATTTCGTTGTTTAAGTGCCCGACGTTCTGTTTTCGGGAACGTAGAATTTAAACAATGTCTGAATCAAATATTCTAATGAAATGTGCGGACTATAAATGCTTAGGATATGGTTTTCAACGCTTTTAATGCCAGTTAATGGTTTATGTCTGACTTGATTGCTATCATATTGTCTTACACACCCCGATTTCGATGTATTTTACATGTATGAGATATGTTGAACAAAATATGCATTCCATGTGTTTGTTGAAATGTCTGAATGAACATGTAAACATGATGTATGCTTGTCATGCCTACTAATTTAGAATTCATCACTGTTATATGCATGTTGACCTCTCTGCATAAGGATTTACTAAAATGAGTGTTGTAACTAACCTAGTCTATATATTGGGTGAAGTATAGTTTAAGTGTTTGATGAATTGCTTGAATGAGAAATTGATGATAATTTATATTTAATAAGAGTATTAATATAGGATTCCTAGTTACCTTTTTCATATGTATGGTTTCTTTCATGTAATCATATTTACCACTACGCCAATTTGGATAAAGTACAAGTGTTTACGATTATGTGTAAGGCGTTTGATGAAATGCTCAAATGAGGAATGTATTTGGATTATTTGTTAAATGCTTATTTTTTTATCACATGTGTTTACTTACTGCATCTGAGTAAGATTGGGCTACATCCTAGCCCAGGCAATCAGTAACGGTCTCTGTTCAAGTGGTCGAATTAGTCTCGCCACATTGAATATATTCGACGAATCTGGGTCGCACAACGATTACCGATAGTGATTAGGCCACGAGGGGTGCTTATGAACTCCATGTCGATTAAGTCAGCGTGTGCTAGTACCAATCGAACTTGTCTAATAAACTGATTGGCCCATTGCATGTTCACCATGTGTGGATACCACTGCTTGAATCTAAGGTACCCCTTACCAATGTAAAGGCCCATTTTAGCCATGGTACCACAATCCGCTAAGACTTATGAGCCGGGCATGGTGGTATGGGACACCGTGTTTGAGTTGTCGGCCTACGCCGAGGTGATCAGCCACCCTGTAGTGACTAGTGAGCAAACTCAGACTCGTGAGCCGAGCTTGGTGATATGGGACACCGCGCTCGAGCTGTCGGCCTACGCCAAGGTGATTAGGCACCCCATAGTGACCGCGAGTATAAACTTATGAATGTGCCTATCCACTACTTTCCTTTGGGAGTGATGACCCCATAACTTGCCTATCGTATGTGCTTGACTAGAAGTAACGAACCTAGATGGATCCTTCAGTTCGGGTCAATGATATAAAGAGAGATACCCTAGCTTCTCAAATCTGTTGTATGAATAAACTAAATTAATTACTAGGCTAACATGACCATGCATAGCACTGCATTAGTTAGGACGTGCTTTAAAGGCATGGAAGTCGCACAGGAGGCAATGTAGTCATATGTGATATGGTGTCGGCATTGCTTGTTGAGGGAGCTTTAATGTGAGGGCATGCATCATTACTTGCACTCCATTCCTGCATTAATAAGAGTAGTTAGGAAGTGATTATTATGCTGCTTTATCATTACTGCTTGATTGAATTGATAACATGTTAACCTTTACCTTATAGTACCACTGAGTTGATTACTCACTCCCACTCTAGGACGGTGTTTTAAAACACTAACCAGACACTGGTTTAGATACAGATAATGATGAGGTTTACGCAACGGAGCAGGATTTCATGGACGAGGAGGAGGAGTTCTCCTACTGTCAGCTTTCAGGTGGGTCTATGTAGACCTAGAGCTGCTTCGCTGGGATACTGGGATACTTGTCTAGTTGGACATCTTACATTTTCCCATCTTGTCTATTTTTTAACAAATTTTGTATATATTAAACCCTGTTACATTATCATACTCTAGAGATTGAGAACTTCTTACTTATTTTAATACATATACGTCAGACTTCCGTTTATTTAATTACATTATCTCTGGGGTATGATATGTTGTTTTAGTATAATCTCACTCATGTTAATGCATTGGTATGGATGACATCTAAACATCATTATCCATGTTGCATAAGTGATGTGCTGAATCTTGGGAGTAGAGCTTTGCTCGACCCTCGAAATTTAGGGCGTTACACAGGTGGACTGTTTGGGTGGTGCGAGATCAGGAGCAGCAGAGGTAGTAAGGACCTTCTTCTTCCCTTTCATCATTGTTAAGATATTATAGTGGGATGAAAATGGCATTTATTGTCGTTCTCACAGACGGCGCCAAACTGTTGATGCAGAAATCAGGTTAGCCCTCCCTGGGCTCTGAAAAGGTCAAGCTATATGTCCTAGAGGGGGGGTGAATAGGAATATGCTAAATTTAAAATAAAATCAGCGGAAATAAATTAAACCAATAGCCTTACAATTATGAATCAATTCACAATGCTAAATTTAAATCACCTTGATAAATAAGTATTGAGAGATTGATACAAATTCAGTTCTAAGGACAACCTTACACCATAATAAACAAGGGCTTATGGTAGGACAACCTTATTTCTAAAACATCTTTTGGATCAAGGACTCAATTTCAATAGAAGTAAATGAAATAGCAAGGAATTGAAATTAAATGTAGAAGTATATATCTAAATTATTACAACAATCCCACACACTTGCTTGAAATGTAAATAGTTACAACATTCACATCCACTTGTACATTCCACACAATTGAATGATAAAAGATATGAAAATTAAGCAAGCATTCAATCCACAAGACAAAGAGTTATAGTGGTTCGCCTGTGTGTACACCAACTGTCTTTCAACAACCACACAGAAAGCTACTCCACTCCTAATATCCTCACACAGGGGATATTAGTGTTCACTATCAAATAGGTTTCACAGGTTCACCAAAAACCTTACAATTGTGTCTTTTTCACTTGGGCTTACACAATTCAAAAAGCCCTCTTTTCTGAGTTTTCTGTCTCTCCTCAGATAACCAATACAATGAGATTTTTTCTGGTTCAACCTCAAACAAAACCAATACAATGAGATTTTTCTGGCTTAACCTCAAACAAAACCAAAAGTAAATAAATTTTACAGAATTGTAAAATACCTGAATTTCTCCTTTTCGTAGTAGCCCGGTAGAACCAATCGGAGTAGATGATTGAATGTCAAAGTTCAATTTCTAATACTCACATTCATATGGTTCTAAATTCTAATTGATTTTAGATTTTAACTAGTTGGGTGTAGCTATATTTGATTTTGATTCCAAGAAGAAGGAATAAGATAATTCCTCTTTTCAAAAAAAAGATTAGAATACAGAAACAAAATCAAATTAAATAAGCTAGCAAAAAGGAATATTAAATAAGCACAATGTAGCTTAAAATAAACACAGACTTATCTCAGAGTGATCACTTGAAATTTCTTGAATTGAATCGAGTTGAAGTATGAAAACTCTGAATTTCGTTTTCAATTTATAGAAGCAAAAATTGCTCCTACGACTGGTCTTAGAAACCTTCGACTGGTCGTAGCTCTAACGGATATTTGAAATATTGAGTGCGATCTTTGAAAGTCGTTCCACGACTGGTCGTGAGAAGCTACGACTAGTCGTGGGTCACCTACGACTGGTCGTAGATCTCTACGACTGGTCGTAGGACCATAGATTAGGTTGCTGGATTTGAGTCGTAGCTCTACGACTGGTCGTGGACGAGTCGAAGCCACACCTACGACCGGTCGAAGGACCTCCAGGACTGGTCGTGGGTGTACCAAAAAATTCTGAAAAATCTTCAACAACTTAGGACTGGTCGTGGAATTTCTTGGACTAGTCGAACCAATGCTAGGACTGGTCGAACAAGAGCTAGGACTGGTCGTAGAATAGACCAAACTTATGTAAAATAAACATTTGATTTATGTATCCAAAGTAACCTACTTAAAGGGTCAACCTAAGGTCATTCAAACCTGAACCATGTCGTATGGACATTGAACTTCAACCATTCAACGAATGTAGATTTTTTTTGAACCATATCAGGCTTGAGATCTTGAACTTGTTGTAGCTTTAAACTTGAGATCTTCATCAGCATAAAAACTACTCATGCGTTGCTTATTAGTCTTAAAGTCATTCTTGAGTTTTTTCTTAAGACTTGAACTTCAACATTTTAGCTTCTTGAACTTCAATAATGTAGCTTCTTGAGACTTCAACATTGTAGCTTCTTGAACTTCAATAATGTCATGAAGTGTTTATGCAGTGTCTTGAATACATATAAATCACCATACAAGCACAAGACACAGATAGATGTTTTGACACATCAAAATTTGACAACCAAAGGAGCATGAGACCATAGTACTTACAGGCTCATAAACCTGCACAAAGAACAAACAAAGAAGACCTTAGCTCATGTCAGAGATCCTCCGATGCCTAAGTCAGGATTTTGGGTCTATTTGGGTGTCGAGGGTTTAAGGCTAGAGATTGTGCATACCTTTTACCATTAGGGGCCTTCCTATTTATAGGTGAGGAGAGGCGGTGTCGTAGAGGGCACATATCCCTGTTTGGTAGGAACCGATTATAGTAGGATTCAGACTCCTTAAGCTGCGGATCTTTCTAGATACTTGACTAAAATCTCGAGGTCGTCCATGTGGAAGTCAGTTTCCACGATCTTCAGCCAAGAATGCGAACTGACCTAATTGAGGTCAGGTCGGTCCTCACAGAGGGTAGGTTTAATTGCCTTGAAGTAGTTCGGGCTAGGTCATGACAGAAGGCAGTGTTGTGTTTGCCTGAGGGTAGGATGAACTCACCTTGTATTGTCATTGATTGGTAAATGTCTTGACCTTGTGCTTAGGGGTCAAGCTCGACCTTGCACTTAGAGGTCGGGCTCGGCCTTCTTCCACGCCTGACCGAGGAGATTAAGCTTGGCCTTTCCTCGTATTTGGTCAAGGAGGTCGAGCTCGACCTCTCTCCATACTTGGTCAAGTAGACAGGGGTCTGATCACTGGACCGCATAGGTCGTTTGAATTGTTGACCTGGTTTGTCGATGGTAGGTCAGCCTATTTTTCCCATAATTGAGTCCATTCCACTGGGGACCCAATATATACAAGTCTAAAAGATTATGAAGTCTAAATCTGTTATCTCTTATATGCTCTCAAAAACTAAAATGAAAGAGGTGGCCTAAAAACCTAAAGTTGCTCATCTACAAACTGAAGGTATGACCTACTGGAAACAAGGCCCATTAATCCATCATATCTCACTACTGCCTCATTGGTACCTACATCACAATCATTTGATTGGAGTTTTAAAACATTGTCATAAAAAGGAGTGAGTGATCAACTCTGTATTACCATTTCCTAAGTTAAACATAATATTAACTCAACCAAGTTCAGATAATGAAGCATAACATCGCAAACAATTCCCAAACTAGTTGATTAATGCATGTATGCAATGACATGTATACATGTTCTGAAACTTTTAACATGGAGCTCTCTCACCTTCCACACTATGATAGGGCTCGAGTTATCCTCTGGGGTTCTTGTTGAACATGCATGCACTCAATAACACCCGTGAGTACATATGCACATGAATGCATGATTACAAAGCATTTATCCATATTCCAATAACAATATCGATGAAGTTAGATTACCACAATTGTAGTACGAGTCAAATACACAAATCACTAGTCTTGTCAACAAGGTCCTTAATCCATTATGGTCATCACCGAGTGTCGAAAATCATCAAATTCATAGGTGTTGGCAATTTGCCCAAGACACATGTTAATAAGGTAATGAGTCATCACCCAAAATCATGGATGTCAAGCTCGTCACCTCCATTAGTGCTCAAGACTCACTATAATCATGGTATTATGTACTCCACAGGATATTCGATAACATTCATATAATACCAATTATACATTAGTTAGACTAATTCAATAGATTGAATGAACATTTAATAGACCATCCTTGAGTGCAAAGTAACCCATAAGTAGCCCAAGATAGAGTCAGTCAACTATGTTTCACCTCAATCAATCAAACAAGTCTGTGACAACCAAACCTAATGAAGGTGCTCCATTTATTCAACTGTTTTCATAGACTAATTCAAAGCAATGAAATTCCATAACATTCTAAACATGGTTACTGTTATCGGTAATAAGGACTGACCAATAAGATAAGGTCAGGTTGGACACGCGTGTGCTCCACGAGGCCAGTCAAACAACCGATACGACAAAGGGCTCAACCTCAACCTCAACCTCTATCCGAGCAAGAAAAGAGATCGGCCTCAGTCTTCTTACAGTCTCCAAAGGCGGGTTAGTTGACCACTAATCTGCCTGACGCTAAAAGGAGCTCAGTAACGACTCAAGAGAAGAAACCAGGTCGGTCGACCCCTCCTCGGGACGACTTCCCTGTACGACCCCATACTTTCGATACTTGGGTGCTACTGAGTAACCCTAATTAGTGTAGGTACAAACCTAGCTCAAGTGAATGTTCACATGCATTCCAGTCAAAATCTAACCGTTGAAAATGGTTCCCATCCATATATCATACTATCCATCTGCTATCCTTCGAGACGAACCATCACGTCGTCAAATAGCCTATCCTTAGGATTCTAAATTCATTGATAAACAGATATAATTAACCACCCATTATAGATTTAAATCCAGGGACCACAAGATCCATCGTTTGTTAAGCCTACGGCTTCCTATGGGATGATTTGACGCCTATCCACACGGTATAACCACCTAACTCTAAAAAGAATGGTTAGGGTCCATCCATGATTTCACTGGGACACCTAGAAGCATCAATGAATGACATACTTCAAGCAATTTAATGACTTATATAAAATATTTAAAGCGTAACACAAGTATAACGAGACAAATAATATACATATAATATATATTAATCTTCACTTACTAATATTCATATAATTTATATACGTTAACGAGCTATGATAATATAAAGTATATGACAAAACATATGAATGATAATAATAATAATAATAATAATAATAATAATAATAATAATAATAATAATAATAGTAATAGTAGTAGTAGTAGTAGTAACAACAACAACAACAACAATAATAATAATAATAAGATGATAAAATTATTCTAATAATAGCATTTAGTGTTCTAAATTCATGGAACAGAGTTCCCAGTCGTCTAAATGAATCCTTGGACCTTTTTAACCATCGGTGTTAAGTTTCGGAATCATCTGACCATTAGATTGACGGGAAACCACCATTGGGACTACAGATCAAGTTGTGGGCCCCACTTAGACCTTAGATCTACCTGATCTTTAGTCAGAGGCTTTGATTGAGCCCTCCAAGGAAAATGGATGGTTCTGATATCGTTGATCATCACAGTGAACCCTACTTTGATGCTGTGCACGTGCACAGTGGTCGTGCACTCGAGGTGCACCCGGCCTGTCAACACGGTCAGACCGTGCTGACCCGTGTTCTACCAAAAAAAGAGAGGTTCTCTCCCGGTAGTTATAGACAGCGGACGGACAACATCCGTGAATTCTTTGATCAATGGCCCTCCTACACTATCCATATGGACGATCTAGTCCGTCCATCTTGTGTAATACATGACCCTAACCAAAATTATGCCCTCCATCCCCGTTAACACGACCTTATGTACACACAAACTCTGGCGCGAACAAGGCCTGAAAGCACAAAGTTTCCAGAAACGGAAACTGTTTTCCATGAAACCTGTCGGCGAACCGCGTGAGCTAGCATAAGCTCATCTAGACCGTCCCAAATAGGGTGATCTGGACCGTCTAAGCTAGTTTTTCTTTCTTAAAAGGGGAGAGAATGAGAGAGGGAAAGGAAATCAGCTGCAGCCTTTTATCTTCATACCCATCAACAAAACCTTCTCCACACTCCAATGAGGCTGGTTCACAAGCTTTCTGTGGTCCTTGCAGACTGTCTGAAGGAAGCAGATTGAAGGGAGACGTGGTAACGGCGAGGACGCCATTGATAGCATCGTCTTCTTCCTCGCCGACCCACCACACTCAGCTACTCAAATCGAGTCACGTCTGGCCAGTGTGGCGTCCCTCTGTGGGACGTTTCTAACTGGAAAAGAAAGGGAGAGAAAAGAAAGGAATAAAAGAGAGAAATCAGAGAGGAGAGACAGGGAAGGAGGGAAAGGAGGAAAGAAAAAGAGAGATAGAAAGGAAAGAAAAAAAGGGAAACAAAGAGTAAGGAAGGTGAAACAGGGTGGTCGTGAGCACCACCATTCAGCCAGGTAACACCACCCCGCCCTCTTCCTATTTCTTCTTCATTTTTTAAAAAAGGAGTCAGCTTGCTGCTGAGGTTGAATATGGCCTGAAGAAGAGCTCTGTTGGGGGCCAAACATGGCTTGAGGGCATGTCTCGTTTTGAGACCAAACGATGGCCTGCATACGGCCTCAACAAAAGGCTGAAAATGGGTCTAAGATCGGCCTACAAACAGGCCCCTTTTTGAGCCACAACCCGCCCCAGAAAAATGGACTGATAGTAGTCCGGAATCCTGGCTAAGAAAACACACCTGTCAAGCCATTTTTGGGCTGGTGGCGTTGCAGCAAGTGGGTCACATTTTGAGCTAAAAACGGAGGCATGATTGAAGCCCAAACACGGTGGAAAGCAGACCTTCTGCTGGATTGTTAATCGATCTAATCAGGGAGGTGTCGGGCCCTAGCGAACGAGTTCTAGCAGAACATGAAAACAACACTCAGTTGTGCATAAACACGCTGAAAATCAGCCTGAAAACGGCTGGGACTTCAATTGGGCCACGC
This sequence comes from Magnolia officinalis, assembly GCA_021015155.1. Lineage (NCBI taxonomy): Eukaryota > Viridiplantae > Streptophyta > Magnoliopsida > Magnoliales > Magnoliaceae > Magnolia > Magnolia officinalis. The sequence goes on from JAJHSJ010000001.1 coordinate 91,217,823, forward strand.
CACTGATGATGGGCCTCACTTTGATTCCAGGTGGGCCGCACCCAGCAAAAGCATGTGGGCCCCACTTTGGATCTGGCGGGCCACACCATATGAACTGGGTGTGCCGCAACTAAGATTCCTTCCCCGTGGGCCTCATCCAACTAGATTAGTGGCCACACCTCAGCCTAACAATGGGTCGGTAGATGAACTCAGTGGGCCACTTGTTGGGACAGAATTTGGTGGGCCTATTCACTCTAATGTGGGCCCAAATAACCTTATTCATGACCCATTTTAATGTATTATTGCCATTGATAATATTAGTACTATTAATACTAATAATGATCAACCATTAGTAAGTCATTCATGCTAAGACTAGTTAGCATAAACAAAATTTCAAGCACCGTATTAGTAGTGTTTAATTTATCACTCTTAAATATTATCAATAATGGTAGGTTAAAAAATTTACTATCATCATAACGGTTATTATTATCATACCTAACATTGATAGTGGTTTTTCAATTTTCAATATTACTAACGTCGCGATTAACCATACATCAATTAGTGCTCAATCTTATGATCCAAGTCTAGGATTGAACTATAGGGTGAAAACCTAGATCTACATCAATGCATTGTTGTGCTAACATTAGTTATTATAAACAAATTACCGCTAACGATATTAGTATAGCATCCATCACCTAAAGATATTATCATAAAGACAAAATAGATTACACTATTACATTGTAATGCTTAAGATTACCATGGTCACAAATATTGGTTATATAATTAACATTAAATTATAACCAACCATATCATGACATTGTGTTTGAGCTACACATATGTCCTAGTCCAACTCCTAGAACTAAACCCCAGAGTGAAACCCTAGAACTTAGGTAATCCAAAACCTAGGTTAAAACCCTAACCCTAAATAGAGTGTAAGCTTGGACCTAACTGTATAACTTTACAATCCATGATAGGGTTGGATTATAAGGAAGCCCGCATTCTCTAGCAACACTGGTAGGCGATCCAACTATAAGGTGATGATTCTTCCCCTTGAGCTTTCCATCTTCTCATTAGCTTAAGTTATAGTTTTTATTTAAATTCACAATTGATACCTCTCTTTATAATCACATGTGTTAGCTGATGGAAATTGAACTGCTGTATTACATGCTCTACGATTATCTTGTATAATTGTTCATGCTTGTGGATTTATTTTGTGGATTGCTTATGAAACTTAAACTGGTACATTAGTGGGAAATTCCCACATATGAATGTACACCCATACTTGAGATGTAACTTGATTAGTTGTGATCGTAATGGACCTTCGACTTGGTGGTTATTGAGTGGTGGTCTAGATGGATCATTGATGTGGGCCTACCATCCAGGGTTATTGTGCGCAATGGTTTTTAAGGATGGTCTTTATCGTATGGTTTTGATATTCGCCCTATGTGGTATATTTTGATACTCGCCCTACATGGTTTTGTTTTGATATTTTTCCTATATGGGTTCGATGTTTTATACTGTGCAACCATGCGATGGTAAGCCCCATATATTGTAATATGATTGACCACTAGTCGATGGGGTACCATTAAACATCTTAAGGTGGTAGTCTCATGAGCCAGGGATAGTGGTATGGGACACTATGCCCGAGCTGTCGGCCTACGCTGGGCCTTGTGCTCCCCGTAGTGACCCTTGAGCTTATCTAAATTGACTAGTTGTAAATGGACTAATAATGACTTGACTAATCATGCATGCATGACATATATCGATGACTTGGATCACTCTGCCCTGCGATTACGCCGCGTGTTGCACTTATGACCAGTCATTCGATTTATGATGATAACTTGGATCACTCATGCCTATGCGATTACACCGAGTATTGCACTGATAACCAGTCTCATCCTCGGGTGACGACCCCATTGCTTGTTTGGATATTTTTCCTGAGGCACAGCCCGTCTGGATGTTTTTTCTGGGGCATAGACTGTCTGGATGTTTTTTCCAGGTCCATAATTGCATTCATGCATCCATGCATCTAATAAGACTGCATTTACTCTGTTTTAGTTGTCTGGTTGTTTTATAACTATGCTTACCTAATGCGGCGGTGTGTAATCTTGAGGAAAATTCAAACTGAGTTGGCCACTCATCCATCAAATATACAACCGTACAAGTGGCTTTAGTAATATGCATGTTCAGACTTGATGAGGAGCAGGGTACGATCGCCAGGGATGCATGGCTATATTTGCCTGGAGGAGCTGCGTGATCTTGCTGCTTATATTTATATGCTTTCTTCTATTCTTCATGTATTAAATTCTTATAATTCTTGCACTTGTTAAATTTAGAGACATTGGTTTGTATAAGTCATTATGGGCAGCTTCTTATATATTTGAATGATAATGAAATTTTCTTTTATGTCGATTTGTCCACACTACGCTCATTTGCTTACTCTGATAAAAGAAAAAAAAAATGTACACTCGAATTTGACCATCCTTTAAGGTTAACACTCGGGTTTTTGGGACACAGGTCATATACTCGGGTCCTGAAAAGTCGGGGTGTTACATTCCCACCTCGGCCTCCCACTGAGCGTTTCTACCGATTCTGACCTGGAACCAACTGTCCAAGTCTTACTAAACTTATTCGTCCAAGATCCTACCCAAAGATCTAGGAGGACGAGTGCAACACGGACCTGTCCAAGATCTCCACCGAAGATCTAGGTAGATCTGCACGATACGCCAGAGATTCGAATCCTAATACAATATGTCCCTACTAAACAGCGAAACCACCTCATACGCCACAACCTTCTCTCACCTATAAATAGGAGCATCCCTAATAGTAAAAGGTACACACAATCCTACCCAGAAAATCCCAAAAAACCTTACGTTCTACTAGACCTAGCTTTCCTGTGTGACTTTGGCATTGGAGGGTCCCCTATAGCAGCCAAGGTCTCCATCTTTGTCTTCTCTTGCAGGTCTCAAGTGGTCCAGGAAGGACATCCAGATTTCTGTATCAACAATTACCAAACACTTAGTACGCCACATGAACAATTTATTATTTTCACAAATCATGCCTAGATGAATACCAAATACATACAACCCAATAAACATTTTACCAACTCAACACACATAGGATATGAATCATAACCATGAAATAATTTTAACATTCAAATAAGAAAAATTGCAACAAAAACCCAAAAATTCACTAACTGAAACTGTTAAAGGTTGATAAAAGCTAACTTAGGAGAATAGTCCTCACCTGCAAACTTAATTTTGTGTTCTAACTATGAGTATGACCTAAAATCCAAAGAAAATCCTAAAACTCTACATGAATTTTGAATGAACTTCAATTAAGAGAAGAAAAATCACAATTTCATTTTCCTAAATTGAGTGGATGATGCGAACTCTCCTTTCGATTACTACTTGACAATAATTGAACGAAAGAACGATGACGAATTTGAAATATTCTATCTAAAAACCCAAAAGAAAACTATAAATTTCTGATTTCCTAACCCTATTCTAAATGAAAATTCATATATATATATATATATATATATATATATATTATATATATATATATATATATATATATATATATATAGGTTCACTTGAATATTTGAAGTGCATCACATAACTCACACTCCTGGGTTCTGATCTCAGTTGCATAGTATGGGGCATCAAAAACCTGATCCATATGGAAGGTCAAGCCCACTAAGACAAATATATCCCTATAATTTCACAATGAATGGCCCACCAACAAAGGATCATGAGCTCTTTTGGACATTTTGACCACTATTACAACATTTAGGGAATAAAATCTCATCAATCACATTACTTAATTTATAGTAGCTTTGTTTGGCACAAAATGCAACTTATGAGGCACATTTATTTGTTATTTAATGTAGTCTAATCATACTCATGCAGATCTATTTCAATAATACTCGCATTTTTATTCAAGTCAAATATAATTAAAGATCCATGTCATTAAGAAAAGGGCAATGTTAATGACATTTTGCCATCAAATGGTTGTTTCATCATTTTAAAGCTACTTGATGGCTCAGATTGATCACATGGAGCTTGTAAGTATCATCCCTCGAAGATTTACATTTGTTTGCATGGTGGGTTCGAGCTTAAACTATTTCGGTTGCGAACACTTAATTTTTTAAAGAAAATGGAAAAGAAGACGCCTATACTTTTTTAATATGGTTTCACTATTTAAAGAATAGAGTGGGTCCCACAATATCGAGTGGTGAGGATTTCTCTACGAATCTTCTTATTGTTGAGTCTCGAATGAAGAAAACAAAGAGATATCTGCTACTTTAATGGCATGTGCATCGGTAGTGACTAACTCGGTTGGATGGACGGTTGTTATCCTTAGTTTGGACAACTTAGAGGAACTAGAGGAACTCCTCCTGCATTCATGGATGCATTGAATGAAGAAGACAGGAAACAACTCATATCCACAATGGATGAGTGTAACACCCTGTACTTTTCAGTATTTGAGTGTTATCCTATAACCTAACTTAGTATAAATACTAACCTAATGTTCATAACCCCAAGTGTAGGGTCGCGATATAGTAATAACTCATGAGAATAAGGTCGAATCCACAGGGACTAAACTTGTACGTATTCTGAAAGGAACTAGAGCTAGAACTGAAAGAAGATCTAAATCAGAATTCTGAAATAAAAGAGAGTAATTGTGAATAATGTTTAAACTATCAATTAAAGGTGGGAAATAGGGTGTCAAGGATCCACTTGTAGCTATCAAGATGCTACCTTACTTGATTCAAGGAACACAATTGGAATTGGTGTCCTATCCTATCCAATTGGAAGATAAAACAGTTAAATCAAATCTAAATTTTTCATTGACCTAATTCTCAATGAAAGAGAATTGTGATGAGTGGAAGGGATTCCATCACCCTACCATGCCTAGGAGATGATGGTGAATAACAAGATTTACCAGTCTCACAATCTCAGAATGGAAAAGAAGATACTAAAAGCTATCACAGCATCTATTGTGATTTAAGTCACAACGAACCATAGAAAACTGAAAATATTCCTTAAATTCGAACTAGAAGTCAATGAAGTTCAACATGAACTAGAATCAAAGTAAAATAAACATCCAAACACGCTACAAGCCTCACCTCTTATCCCTAGCTAAGAGGTTTATCCAACCAAAGAAATGATTGAACTAAAAACTCTTAAGCATAAAAACTAACTAGAAGAAGAAGATTGAGGAAGAAGGAATGACTCCTTGAAGTTCTCCAACACTTTGTTATACTCTTCCAACCCTAATTCGTGCTTAGAAATAATTACAAGACCCATATTTATAATATTTGCTTGGACAGACTTTAAAACCACCTCAAATTTGCATAAAAAGTTGTGCTTCGATCGAACCGAATTAAGGCTGAAAATCGCACTTTCTCGCTGGACAATTTGCGCAATTTTGGTCAGACCGAAATTGCACTTCGGTCAAACCGAAAGTTTGTTTCAGGAAATTTCTACTTTATACTCAGAAATCCAGAATATGTTTTTACAGGATAATTTTCAGGAATCTTTTTTTTTTCAAGATTCATTTTCTTCACTTCAAATCTTTGATTCTCTTCATTCCTCACTTGGTTTCTTTAGATCTTTGGCATGTGAATTCTTCATTAATGACTTTCAAATCTTCAAATCTTCATCTTTTGAGCATTAATCTTCCTTTTGGTATTAATTTCACCTTAAGCTCTCGAAATCACCTCGCACACGAAAACATGCATAATTAGATCGATTAAGCACTATCATGTTTATAAAATCAAGGTATAAATAAGAAGAAATATGCAATATTTCACACTCAACACACTCCCCAACCATCATTTTACTAGTCCCAAGCAAAACATGCGTGAAGAAATCTTCAATTCTCAAAGTTCAAACCTCTTTTAGAAAACAATCTTATATATAATCAATTATGAATGAGTAGAATCAAGATGAGAAAGTGAAATTTTGAAAACCTAAAGCCGAATCACATAAGCAATCAATCAAATAGGTTCTATATCAATCACTTAGGAGCATAAGTTCATATATCAAGTCTTTCAAAGTGTTCAGTGAATTTCAACTTACTTTCCATAACATACTACTATTTCATAATGTTAGCCATGCTCATCACCTCAAGATTTTTGAATAATCAAGTACTGATTTTGAAATTATCACATTTTTCTTATTTTTTCAGTTTTTTATTTTATATCAACAATCCCTTTATTTATTCATTCTTTTCATTCTTTTTCAATGTTTTCATCATACGTGAGTTTTTTATCGATCTTTCTATTTTTTTTTAACTGGTTCCTTTCATCTTTTTAAGGTGGATAGAATTCTCCTGACTCAATTCCCAACATCTATTAATGATACCCATACAAGCAATCAGAAATTTTAGCATTACTCACAGGAAGCAAATCAAAGGTGTCTTGTAACTTAGATCAACATGATATTCAAACTTCCTCTTAATCAATTAAATGAAAGAACTTAAGTGAAAGTCTACTTAGTTCATCAAACTCCAACAATTCAAAATTTAATCTCCATCTTATCATCATACTCAAAACATTCTTAAGTGCACAAACTATCGCATTCCAAACAGGTTTTTAGCTTGAAAATTTGAAAATTTTCACAATTTTTGCTCAAAACTAAGAAAACACTAATTAGTTTACCTAATCCATACACCCCAACCTAAAACCAACATTCTCTTCAATGTAAAAGATATGAGCAAGCAACGCACATGAGACAATGAAAAGAAATGAGAAGTGATGGGAAGATAATACTTGAAGAATGAGAATTGAAGCTTTTCCAAAGTTCTTAACATGTAAATAGGTTAGTACAAAGACTAAACAAACTGAAATCAAGCTCTACTAATCTTAAATCCTATGAAAGGAATAAACCTAACTACACCTCCGTCAGACTAGGAGGTCAATCCTGGTGCACAAGATCAATCAAAGGCACGGACATGTCCTCTGAATCAAAACTTCTCAACAAGTGGCTTGAGATGATGTCCATTCACTTTGGAAACATTGTCATTCATCGAATTATTTATCTCAATGGCCCCATGAGGATAGACATTACTAACAACAAAGAGACCTGTCCAACGAGATAGAAGTTTACCTGGAAAAAGATATAACCGAGAATTTTACAGAAGGAATTTTTAGCCAGTTATGAATGATTCTCGAAGGATGTTCCGATCATGAAACACCTTCATCTTGTCCTTGTAAATTCTCGAGTTCTCATATGTGAAAGTGCCCTAGTTTGTCAATTAGCGTAAGTGTTGAGTCAACTAGACAAGAAAGCTCCATAGGAAGATCAATCAGCTGTCTGTCTCAACTGGATGTGTGCTGAACTCGCCACAGGTAAATCTAAGCCTCACATCCCATGTCCCAAAACACCAGGTAAATAAAACCCTTAAAATTGGTTAGAATATCATAGGGTTTTTGAGTTAGAAAACTTTCTACAAAAATCAGAAAATCTCTAAGTTTTCTAGCTCTGTCGATTTATCGACATCGGGTTCGATAAAATCGAGAAAAGCTGCCGATGTCCTCAAAAGCTCAATCGATAAAATTGAATGAGGACATAAAGTGTCCAACAACTGCATATACATCTGGAATTATCGATGTATCGATACCCATATCGATATCAGCGATATTTGAATCTCGAGTTTATCGAAGTAGACTCGATATGATCGACACCAGAGTATTTGTGTCCCTATTTTTTATAAGAAAATCATATAGACCTTCGATATATCGATGTACCCCTCGATATCCTCGGAATTAAAAAACCGATGATATCGAAAGTCCATCGATGATATCGATCTTAGACACAGTCTTTCCAACAACTTTTTTCAGGTGGTTTTTCTTTCAAATCGAGGGTCACTCGATAGAATCGATATTCAAATGTTGATGATATCGAGGCTGGATCGATTACATCGAGAAAGGACATAAACTGTCCAGCAAGCTCACTGATAAAATCTATGGATTTATCGATGCATCGACATGACCTTCGATATCATCGACATTCAAATTCCAATGATATCGAGTGTACCTCGATCATATCTTTTGACCTGAAAATTTTCAAAGCAAGTCTCTCTCATTTTTCAAATGTCGAGGAATCGATCCTTGCATCGATATTATTGGATTTCGAAATCCGATGACATTGACATGTGTTTCGATGCCCATGACCAGCTAGCAAAAAGTTTCAAAAGCATATGACATTTGAGTTTGTGTCATCGAGCGGCCACTCGATGCAATCGAGAGTATACGCTCGATGATATCGACCCTGCTCAATGATATCGAACTCTGTCATAAATGCGACGGTTTTATATCCGTTGGAACTTTTTGCCTATATATAGAGAGAGCTTGTCTTTCGTTGTCGTGAGAGAAAGAAGAGAGAGCTTTCGAGTGTTTAACCTTAGATCATTTACCCAAAGCCCTTTCTCTCAAGGGAGTTCATCCTACAATCCACCCTCATCATTGATATTCAATAGAGCGGATTGGGGAATGAACTTCCGCATTTAAGGATCCTCCAGCTACCACCTTAATGGCAAACCATTATGCTGGGATGCCTTGAATGCATAGATGATTGGAATCACTCTATCTCCTTTATAGGAAAATATTTGAGAGTAGGATTCCATCATAACCTTGACCCAACCCATCGCCATGCATCGGTATATCTTCTGAGTTGTGGTTCAAGGAAGCAGAAGACTCTTCATCAACAAAGGAGGAGATCTTCATCAATGAGCTAAAAAGGGGCTCATCTGCTTATTTGTAAGTTATCAAAGTCCAGAGGACCCTTGTGATCGTTCCTTTGTAGGATTTGGTCTAAGGTGTTTCTCACCCTTGCAAGTCCTGTAGGAGGCCTCCAGCGGGAGTGTACGTGGTGGGTACGTAGTGTTGACCCTTGCTCTGTGGAGAGCATAAACTTTCGGTTAAAGGTGGTCCTGTCTAAAACCTTGGGTTAGAGGTGAACCGTGTGAAACCTCCATTAGGGTCTTATGGAAGATCCTTGGCCAGTGTGCCTAAAAGTGGGTGCATCATGTTGACACTTACTCGTGAGAGCATAAACAGTCAGCGGAGATGTAGGTTATAAAGGTTAAAGGTGAACCTAATTTAAAACCTTGGGTTTGGGGTGAACCGTGGGAAACCACCTTAGTGAAATCTGGTACACTCAAGGGTTGAGTGCGGTTACCAAGAGTGGAGTAGACAAGTAGTCGAACAACTATAAAAATAACTGTGTTTGAGATTGTTATTCATTTACTTGTGTGATTTCCTTTAATATTTTCATTCCTGATTATCTGAGATCACACCTCACACACACACAGAGTTATATACATCATAAACTAGTTTGCATATTGTACATATCTCAAATAGTTTGTGATTGGATCCTCTGCCGGGCATGTAAGCCAGTAGAGTTACTCTTGAGTAATCCTAATATATGCTTGTTGTTAGGATTAGTGTAATAGGATTTTAAATTGGCATAAAATTATTAAAAAGTCCTATTCACCCCCCTCTAGGACATATTGGCATATTCCTACTTCAACTAAAGCGATTTTTACAGCAATTTCAATTGGTATTAGAGCGGGTCTCTCTTTAAGGGCTTCACCGCCTAGAGACTGATCTTAGCTGAAGTTGGGAATATGGCTAAAGGAGAGGGCTCATCAGTTTCTAGACCTCCAGTATTTCATGGATCAAATTATGCATACTGGACGGCTAGAATGCACTACTTTCTAAGATCCTTGGATCATGACGTTTGGGATATAGTTGAACGAGGATACGTGCCACCATATGAACAAATAGTACTTGATAATGGCACAACTATCACGAAACCAAAATCTAAAGAGAAGTGGATAGCATTCGATAAAGAAAACTAAACTGATAAGGCTAAAGCTATAAATGTTAGCTATTGTGTTGTGTCCCAAGATATTTTCAATCAACTCAGTATGTGTGGGACATCCAAGGAAGCATGGGATTTGTTGGAAACAACTCATGAAGGCACAAGCACTGTGAAGAGAATGAGACCTTGATGGAGTTTTTCACAAAGTCGAAACTCATTTGTAACTCCATGGGTGGATTAGGAGAGAAAGTTCCGGTACCTAAAATTTATAGGAAAATTTTAAGATCCCTACCGAAACGATTCAATCCTAAAGTAACAACCATTGAAGAATGTAGGAACATAGATGAAACGAAAGTAAAAGAACTGGTAGGCTCCCTACAAACATTTGAACTACACTTCAAACAAACCCAAAAATCTAAAAATATTATCCTCATAACTTCAAAGAAAACAACAAATGAGGACATTGAAAGTGAAAAAGAAGATGAAGATGAGGAAGTGTCTTTGTTGGCTCAATGATTTAGAAAGTTCTTTCAGAAGAATCGTGGCCATCCTTTTAAACGAAGAAAGGTGGACAACAGACCTTCTACAGGAAAATTTGGCAAAAAGGCCAAAGAACTACAATGTTATGCCTGTCAGAAGTAAAAACACCTGTCTATTGAATGCTCAAACAGAAAAACTAAGGGCAAGGCAATGACTGCCACATGGGATGATACAGAGGAGTCAAACTCAGAATCTAGTGACTCATATAGCGATGGAGATCAGAAATCTTTGAAAATTCTTATGGTCTCCAGTACTCCAATCTTTCTCATTGAGACTGAGAACGAGGAACCACAAGCCACTGAATCATTTCCATCTGATAATGAGGAAACAGAGAAGGAAGAGGAGAAACAGGATAAACTACAGGATGCCTACAATCAACTCTATATTCATAGCATCCACATCCTTAAAAGACTGGGAATGTTTGAAAACAAAAAGCAATTGCTACAAAGAGATCTGGACAAAACCTTGGAAATTAATACACATCTAATCAATGATTTACAGCAATATCATTCAGACAATGATAAGTTGGAAAGAGTCAATCTATCCCTAAAAACTGAATAATCAAAACTTACAAAAAAAAAATTGAATTATTAGAAGATGAAAATGAGCACCTTCAGAATGAGAATCACACACTCTGTTTTGACTTAGAGAAATCTAGAAAATTTGCTGAAATAAACTATAAATTTTCCTAGAGTAGTGAAAAGCTAGAAAAATTGTTAGGGATGGGAAGACAAGGAAAAAACAAGAGTAGCCTAGGGTATGATAAAACTAAAATGAGAACTGGAAATGCAGCACCAATATCTGAAAAATCTGTTGCTTGAAGTAGTAATGCGAGAACTACTCCAGTTAGTCATTTATATGGTAATTTGGGTCATTATAAGTTTAAATGCTTGACACCTAGAAGGACTGCACATAACTTTGGTCAAAATCATATTGGTAAATTCAAACCGACTAGAGAAATACAGAATGTCAAAAGTCCACCTAGGAGATTGGTTAAAAGAAATACTCACCCATCACCACCTAGAATGAATGACAGAATGAAGGAGTCAGAGGATCAAGTGGGTAAGATAAACATGAAAACTAAATCCACCACAGTTAAGAATTCTGTCTCAAAATGGATAGTGAAAGAAAAGCTGAATTGTCTGATAACTCACTCTACACCCTGAAATATGAAGCATGAAAAGACAAGACTAGGTCATACATCAAGATCTGGATATTTCCTGAAATGATGTAACTTTTGATGAGCTCCTAATGATATATATGAGCTTCCTCACCTCAATCTTTTTGTATATAAACAACCTAATGTTTATAATTTTGATTTGTACAATGCTTGTACAAAATTTTGTTGTGTATACTGATACAAAGATATTTTATTCCATACATGAGTTTGTGGTAGTGTGGAAAAATAAAAATCATTCATCCTCGATATGTCTGTCGATAAGTCATTCTCGATTAATCGATCAAGGGTCGATATCATCGACGCCTCTTTGGAATGTGAAAAGCCATATGATCGAGAATGATATCGAAGACGGTCTCGATAACATCGGTGGAATTATATCGATATCATTGAAACACTGGTCGATGATATCGAAGACTGCCGCCTCGAGCAAAAAATTTGTTATTTTTTGGAAAAAGGGCATTCAATTTTTTTCTCTACTCATCCCCTTAGCCGGAAGTACATCGTAGGTCCCGGAAGCTCCTCGAGAACTAGTATTATCCTTCCATTCCTTACATTCCAGATTCTATCTTGCCTTTTGGTCGGGCATTTTCAGTTGCTTTAAAAGAGGAATTTTGTCCATTCTTCCCAAATCTGATATGGTGTTGGGACCTAGGGAGTCCTCCAGAGCCTCACGACGAAAAACTCTTTCTTCCAAAGAGAAGCAAGAGCGCCTGAACGAGGGACCCCCACTCATCAAAGGTCACGACAAACCTCACGTGGCGGGTCCCAGTCTGAACCACCAGCACCTCCTTCGGCTAGAGTAAATCCACTTCCAGCCAAATACACGGGTAGAAAGCTCATTCATGAGAGGAAGGTACACAGGGATTGTTTAAAACCATACAATCTAGAATCCCTGTTTTCTGCAATCGATTGGTTGTCTGTTCTTGACTTTGGTGGGCCGTGTCATCTTGAGCGCACACGCAACTTTCATGTCGCTCGTCACTCACTCGTGTCTGATCCTCCTTCAATCATGGTCTCTCTTGAGGGTGATGATGTCCTAATCATTCCTGCCATAATGGCAAACATCCTAGGGCTGGAAATGGCACCAGGTCTCCCTAAAATGGACCTCGAAAATGTTGAAATTCGGTCCATGGTCACTAAGTACCTCTGTCATGGTAGAGACATCCCTTGGTATCAAGGAAATGCGTTGAAATCTAGGTACATGGAACCACGATTTCGGGTTTTGCACGGTATCTGAAATTGTGGTAAAGACCGCTTTAGTTGAAGTAGAATATGCCAATATGTCCTAGAGGAGGTGAATAGGACTTTTTAAAAATTTTATGTCAATTTAAAATTTTATCACACTAATTCTAACAACAAGCATATATTAGGATTACTCAAGAGTAACTCTACTGGCTTTCAAGCCCGGTAGAGAATCCAATCACAAACTATTTGAGAAATGAACAATATGCAAACTAGTTTATGATGGATATGACTGTGTGTGTGTGAGATGTGATCTCAGATAATCAGATATGAAAATATTAAAGTAAATCACATAAACAAATAAATAACAATCTCAAACACAGTCATTTTTATAATGGTTCGACTACTTGTCTACTCCACTCCCGGTAACCACACTTAACCCTTGAGTATACTAGATTTCACTAAGGAGGTTTCCCACGGTTCACCTCAAACCCAAGGTTTTAAATCAGGTTAACCTTTAACCTTTACAACCTACACCTAGGCTAACTGTTTATGCTCTCACGAGTAAGGGTCAACACATCGCACCCACTTTTAGCCACACTAGCTAAGGATCTTCCACAAGACCCTAACGGAGGTTTTACATGGTTCACCTCTAACCCAAGGTTTTAGACAGGTTCACCTTTAACTGGAAGTTTATGCTCTCCACAGAGCAAGGGTCAACACTACGTACCCACCACGTACACTTCCGCCAGAGGCCTCCTAGAGGACTTACAAGGGTGAGAAACACCTTAGGCCCAAACCTATAAAGGAATGATCATAAGGGTCCTTTGGACTCTGATAACTTACAAATAAGCAGATGAGTCCCTTTTGGCTCGTTGTTGAAGATCTCCTCCTTTGTTGATGAAGAGTCTTTTGCTTCCTTGAACCGCAACTCAGAAGATATACCAATGCATGGCGACGGGTTGGGTCAAGGTTATGATGGAATCCTACCCTCAAATATTTTCCTTTAAAGGAGATAGAGTGATTCCAATCATCTATGCATTCAAGGCATCCCAACTAAATTTATGCCATTAAGGTAGTAGCTGGAGGATCCTTGAATGCAGAAGTTCATTCCTCAATCCACTCTATTGAATATCAATGATGAGGGTAGATTGGAGGATGAACTTCCTTAAGAGAAAGGTCTTTGGGTAAATGATCTAAAGTTAAACACTCAAAAGCACTCTCTTCTTTCTCTCACAACAATTAAAGACAAGCTCTCTATATAAAGGCAAAAAGTTCCAACGGATATAAAACGGTCGAATTTATCACAGAGTTCGATAACATCGAGCGTATACTCTCAATTGCATCGACTGACCGCTCGATGACGCAAACTCAAATGTCATATGCTTTTGAAACTTTTTGCTAGCTGGTCAAGGGCATCGAAACACGCGTCGATGTCATTGGATTTCGAACTTCGATAATATCGATACGAGGACCGATTCCTCGACATTTGAAAAATGAGAGAGACTTGCTTTGAAATTTTTCAGGTCAAAAGATATGATCGAGGTACACTCGATATCATCGGAATTTGAATGTCGATGATATCGAAGGTCATGTTGATGCATCGATAAATTCATAGATTTTATCAGTGAGCTTGCTAGACAGTTTTATGTCCTTTCTCGATGTAATCGATCCGGCCTCGATATCATCGATATTCGAATATCGATTCTATCGAGTAACCCTCGATCTAAAATAAAAACACCTAAAAAATGTTGCTGGAAAGACTGTGTCTAAGACCGATATCATTGAAGACCTTCTGTAACGCCCCGAACTTTTCGATGCTCGGGCATCGAAAGTCCTCGAGCGTTACCATAAGATTCAACGTGACATATACATGTGTACGATACCAATCCAACTATTCTAGCCTTACATCATTTTCCTGACACTAGCTTAACCGTTGGGGATGATCTTCATTCGTAAATCAAGCCATCTGACCGTTGAATTTCAAGACAAGCTCACCCATCACGTAATTTGACATAAGTACTTTTCCTTAGATGACGTGACGAATAACTCCCTATCCATAATGATTTAGATATATGTTCTTTTGTAAGAACTGCTTAGAAACGTGTTTATAACCATGTGGAGTCATTAGATTTCCCAAAACTCATAGATCGACAGTAATTACGAAATTGTCACTAACCTAGACTCCTGAACACTAGATCACATGGTTCCCACGGTCCGTTTCATGTGAAATTTTATATCATGCCTAATTATCACAAATTAAACGTACACCTCAAATTTCAGCCCTTAAATCATAGTAAACTACCTACTTGACCTCTACATCTGTCCGTACACTTATCAGATCAAGATTCTGATCCGTTCATCTTGTTCATTACCTATGAATATGCTTAACCCATCATCAGAAGTACGATCTGAGAAACCTATACATGTGAATAAGACACTCTAATATGACAATACACATGTTTTACCCCTAATCCTCCATAAACCCGCTTTACGTCTATCCATTTATGAAACTGACCATATATACACCTACATACATAGTAAGAGTGCTAGTCATCAAGTTCCCTTATTTTTAGCTAGTCATCTCACCCTCCGTCATATTCGGATCCTCCAAACGGGCCACAAGAACATCACGATAAACCGATCATCATGAAGATCTTAGGTTCTGGGTTCAAACCACCCGGTAACTTATTAATCAGAAGTGTACAAATGTTGTTTTAAATTATGGATTGTGTTAGTCACTAAAAGAGCATCTTAGTCATCTTTGATGGATCAGGGCCCAAATTTAACCTGTTGAGAGGGTGTGAAAAATAATGATCACCTGTCAAATTTCACCTCGTTTGGACGATAAAGTTGGGAGTTACGGACAGCAGAAGTTTAAATACAATAAAGGGTAAATTTGTAAATAAGATATACTATTTGCATGTCACTATGCGGATGAAATTTTCAATTGAGTTTTTAACGGTGAATGTTCTCAAGCACTCGGTTGGAGTCTGTGATCCACCTGATTTACGGAATTGCTTTATTTTCAACCTCGTGTCCTAAAATAGCGCAGTGAACCGGATAGGCGGAATTGATCCTTGGAAGTCATCACAAGCGGACGCCACCTGATTTTTTTTTCCAAGCCATGCATGAAGTCAAGAATTTACATGACGTAAATTAATTCCTGGTTCAACGTTTGATTAAAGTGTGTCCCACCTAAGACATGAATGTGTCCCATATTTTGGCCCCTAGCCTAACATCAACTTACAAAACTGATGGAAGGAATGGATTTTCTATAAACCATAATAGTGGACCCCACCAATATGACCCCAGCTTGAGTTATGGGCCCTACTTAGACATTAGATCAACCTGATCAATGGCCCAAGATCCCTTGGAAGGGCACCCTAGAAGGATGGACGGAGTAGACTTCTCACATACATCACGATGGGCCCCACCTCACAGCGCAAATGCACAACAGAGATGTGCACTCGCCGTGTACTGAGTAGAGGACACTCGGTCAGACGAGCTCTGACTCGCGTTTTTCCAAAAAAAAAGAAAAAAAGGAGAAAACTCTCCTTCTCTCCTCAGTTGCAGCAGCCGACGGACGACCGTCCGTTTCCTTGATCAAAGGTCCACCTACACTGGCCATCTTTATGATCCAGACCGTCCATCCTGTTGGGTGAGGGGCGACGACCAAAACCATGGTCGTTCCACCAAGTAATATGCGCAGGCGTGCACACAAGATCCACACAACAGGACCCGAAAACACATCCTTCCAAAAACAGAAATCTGCTGTTGTTAGGTGCGATACGTGTGAGCATTTACCTTCGGATCATATCCGTCCGTTCTAGCGGAGCGGTTTAGGGCTTCCTCAGCAAAAGAAAACCATGGGCGGTTTCGCCCTTACCCACTGTTTTAGGGGCTGTTTCAGGCAGAAAAATCCTGACTGACCAACGTCCATCCGATGGTTGTTGTTGCTAGGATGAAGGGATAAAAGAGAAAGAAAAGGAAAAAGGAGGAGAAGAGAGAAAAATGGAGAGAAAAGTGAGGAAAAGAAAAGAAAGAGAAAGGGGAGAAGCAGGGAGTAAGAAAAGGAGAAGCCGCCAGGTAACACCACCCCGCCCTCTCCCTTCCTTCTTCTTCATTTTTGCTAAAGAATCAACTTACTGCTGAGGCCGAATATGGCCTAAAGGCGAGCTCTGTTTGAGGCCAAAACATGGCCTGTGGACATGCCTCGTTTGAGATCAAACGATGGCCTGCAAATGGCCTCAGCATGAGGCTGAAAATCAGCCCAAGATCGGCCTACGAACAGGCCCTGTTTGAGCTGAAAACAGGGCCAAAAATGGCCTCCAAAAGACAGCATGCAACAAAAACTGTTTCCATGTTGCCAACGGTTGGTGAGCTGCACATGTTGGACCTCACCAAGCGTCATGGGCCCTGCAAAAAATTATAGGTGGGCCTCACCAAATATCAAATAGATTGCACCAATTATGGGCCTCACCCTACAATTCCAGTTGGGCTGCTCACATTAGGGACATCCCAGTTAGGCTGGAGCCTGGACGTGCCTCCTTATTCAAGAAAAAATATATATTTTATAACGTATACTTGTGAAATGTACAGCTAGCGGGCCACACACGTGACCCACCTGACACCTGATGTTGGTATCCAGACCGTCCAATGTTTGGACGTGGCCCACCTCTGCATATATGCTTTCCTTCCACACACGTGCTGTGGATGGGCTACATGCAGGCCGTCCAGCAGGGAATGTCCGGTCCCTGGACGTTCTTACCATAAATATATATATATATATGTGTGTGTGTGTGTGTGTGTGTGTGTGTGTGTGTGTAGGGATATATTTAATATTGTATCTGTGCATACATATGATCCGTGGGACCCACTGAGATCATGTGTTTCACACCCATTTTTTATCCAGATCGTCCACCTGAACGATGGGCCAGCCACTCCGCCAGCTGATAACGTCAGCAAGTTCTGTGAGCCTCACCATGATGTCTATGTTGTAACCCACGCCGTCCAATAGCAGGACAGTTGGCCACAAGCTGATGCATGTGCTGCAATCCAAACCGTCCATCCCATTTGGTGAGCTTGCCCTAAGGTTTGAAACAAAATAAGACAGATCCATCAGGGGGACCATAGTGCACTTGAGATTAAGCATCCAACATTGAAACCTTTCAGGTCACAGAAGTTTTAGGATTAATATTTTATTTTCCTTGGTCCAGACCCTGTGACCTTATGAGCGGCTTGGATGGAAAATAAAACACCATGATGGCCCTGTGGGGTTCAACAGTAGAGATCATTACTGCCACTGTTATTTGTAATACTGTCCAGATGGTCCTTCAACTTGATTTGTCCCCTTGAAGAATGCTCCAAATAGCCTCTAAAGGCGAAATGCAATAGAGGTCATGGTGAGCCCATTGGCCTATAGAATATGTACACCATCATGATGCATAGGCCATTCCCACTTGGGTCAAATTTGGACCCAACACCTAGGGCCAAACTGGGCCCAGTTCGGCCTATAGTGGTGAACCCAGTTGGGCTACCCTACTTGGGTGAATAAGTTAGACCTAACACTAGCCTAAAAGGGCCTTGTTGTTGTACCCCTTTGAACTTTTGTTAGATGTGCAAAGCCATAGAAATACCTGACAAATATGAACCATAATTTTAGGAAATTCCTCAAGCAACCTCGGACTGAGTATGTAGACACTACCATACAGGTGATGATTCTTCCCCTTGAGCTTTCCATCTTCTCATTAGCTTAAGTTATAGTTTTTATTTTAAATTTGTAATTGATATCTCCTTTTATAATCACATGTATTAGCTAGTGGAAATTAAATTGTTGTATTACATGCTTTACGATTATCCTGTATAATTGTTCATGCTTGTGGATTTATTATTATGGATTGCTTACGAAACTTAAACTGGTACACCAGTGGGAAACCCCCACTTATATGTGTACACCCATACTTGGGATGTAACCTGATTAGTTGGGATTAAAATGGACCTTCAGCTTAGTGGTTATTGAATGATTTACCATTGATGTGGGCCTACCATCCAGGGTTATTGTGTTCAATGGTTTTTAAGGATGGTCTTTATCGTATAGTTTTGATATCGGCCCTATGTGGCATATTTTGATACTTACCCTATGTGGTTTTGTTTTCATATTTTCCCTATGTGGGTTCGATGTTTTATCCTGTGCAACTATGCGATGATAAGCCTCATATACTGTAATATAATTGGCCACTAGTCGACAGATTTCCATTAAACATCCTAAGATGGTAGTCTCATGGGCCGGGGATGGTGGTAATGGGACACTATGCCCGAGCCGTCGGCCTACGCTGGGCTCTGAGCTCCCCGTAGCGACCTTGAGCTTACCTAAATTGGCTGATTGTAACTGGATTAATAACGGTTTGGTTAATCATGCATTCATAGCATGTTGGCGATGACGGGTGGCTAATCTGGATGCTATAGCACGTGCCCTTAAGATCTTCGGGGTATCGTTTTGCTAGCTCCCAGACCACCAACTTTCGACCCCTGTTCGAATGGATGATTTTTCCAAGTCGATGATTTGCATGGGCGACGAGCCTAAGTCCGGCTGGATGTGCATCCCCAGGCCGATGTGCATTCATGCACTCATGCATTTAAAAAGACTGCATCATGTATTGTTTTGATTGCTTTATTGTTTTATAACTATGCTTACCTAATGTGGCGGTGTGTAATCTTGAGGAAAATTCACAGAGTTGGCCACTCATCCATCAAATATACAACCGTATAGGTAGTACAGGTGGCTTTAGTAATATGTATGTTCAGACTTGAGGAGGAGTAGGGTACTATCGCTAGGGATGCATGACTGTATTCGCCTGGAGGAGCTGTATGATCTTACGGCTTATATTTATATACTTTCTGCTATTTTTCATGTATTAAATTCTTGTAAATCTTGTACTTTTTTAAATTCAGAGATATTGGTTTGTATAAGTTATTATGGGTAGCTTCTTGTATATTTGAATGATAATGGAATTATCCTTTATGTCAATTTGTCCACACTACGCTCATTTGCTTACTCTGATGAAGGAAAGAAAAATGTACACTCAAATTTGACCATCCTTTAAGGTTAACACTCGGGTTTTTGAGAAACGAGTCATATACTCGGGTTCTGAAAATACGGGGTGCTACACCTTCCGATATCATTGAGATTTGAATTCCGAGGATATCGAGGGTACTTTGATATATTGAAGGTCTTCATGATTTTCCTATAAAAAGCAGGGACACAAATACTCTGCTGTCGATTATATCGAGTCTACTTTGATAAACTCGAGATTCAAATATCGATGATATCGATAGGGGTATCGATACATCGATAATAATGTTCAAATGTATATGCAGTTGCTGAACACTTTGTCCTCATTCGATTTTATCAATTGAGCTTTCGAGGACATTAACAGCATTTCTCGATTTTATCGAACCTAATATCGATAAATCGACAGAGCTAGAAAACTTAGAGATTTTCTGATTTTGTAAAAAAGTTTTCTAACTCAAACACCCTATGATATTCTAACCAATTTTAAGGGTTTTATTTACCTGGTGTTTTGGGACATGGGATGTGAGGCTTAGATTTACCTGTGATGAGTTCGTGCACACATCCAGTTGAGGTAGACGGCTGATTGATCTTCCTATGGAACTTTTCTGTCTAGTTGACTCAACACTCGCGCTAATTTACAAACCAGGGTACTTTCAATCTCCCCCTTTGTCAATTACATGACAAAATACCAAAACACCCTAGAACAGTGTCTAGACAACCATATCCTAAATTGTGTGTACATGAATTTACACAATTTTATAATGTCTAGTAAAACTATACACACAACCAGTAGCTGCTCCCCTAACAGCGTTCTCCCCCTATCTTGATGTAGCTGCTCCCCCTAACACTTGTATCACAATTCAAGTAGATATGCAATTTTCCTTGCGGGGTGTTTGAATTGTTTTCCCCCCTTTTGTCAGTCATTGGCAAAGATATAGCAGATGATATTGACTGAAGTGAAAACAATTTGGGAGAATTATCATTCAGAAGGCACACATGTAGAAAGTATAGATGTATAATGATTAAAACAGTTTAAGCAAACAACACTTTCAGAAACTATGTATGCATATCATATCAAATAAAGCAGTGATAGAAGCAGATAAAATAATCAACAAAACATCACATGCATTCCACACCATAAACTAGATAGACTATGGGATCTTTAAGACATAATTATGGCAGTAAAAATGTGAAAACATACTGCCCCACCTTGGTAGTAGAAACAGTTATACAAAAAAAAGGCCCATTCGTGGGCACTCAGAAGTAACCATCAGTAGCAAACCCGCACAGGGGCATATACAACATGTCAAAAAGAAATTGTCAAACTGTTAAGGAGCTATCTCATTCACTCATGAGAGCGTAGAGCATCCAAAAAGATACTTATTGTTCATACGCAAATATAAAAGAGGGTGAATGTGATAGCTTTCAGAGTCCCGTACTATGGCAGAGGAGCAGAGGTAGATGGTTCTGTGTTGTCTCGATGGTAGGTTATCAGATCAACCAATTGTTGTACAGTCTACTGCACTCCGCGGACCAACCATTCCAAGATGGTAAGACGCTCGTTCATTGATTCCCTGAACTGGGAGACATCCCACTGAATCTCTCCAATCCGATCCTAATTGAGCTTAAATCTCTTTGCATGCCCAGGCCCTGATGTGGATGGTTCTTGATGGGATGCAGACGGTTCTCCCCAGCCATTTCAGTCTCTGTAGTGGGAGCATCTCCTTCACCTTCAGCTGCTTCTTCTTAAATGCCTTCCTGTGGATCCTCGGGATATTTATGGAACTTCAGGTCCATCCTCCGAATGTTATTTTTGTTGAAGATTTGGAGGGGAAGTTTCGGATCATTGGTCGTTGGGAAGCCGATGACATTACACACCCTATCTATGATCCAGGGATATGGCAGGTGAAGATCTCAGGACGTGTAAACGGCATAGACCAATTGGTGGACAAGCAAAGTTGGAAGACAGATTTTTGTCCCATTGGCAACTGAATACATTATCATGGTCATGAAACTTGTGAGATCGGACTAGTTGGTACTTCTAGGATAGATGTTTGTGGCGAAGATATCGTGCGAGACCTGAAATCGTGGTTCCATGTACCTAGATTTCAACGCAATTCCTTGATACCAAGGAATGTCTCTACCATGATAGAGGTATTTAGTAACCATGGATCGAACTTCAACGTTTCGAGATCCATTTCAGGGAGACCATCAGGTGACATTTCCAGCCCTAGGATGTTTGTCATTGTGGCAGGAGTGATTAGGACGTCATCACCATTAAGAGAGACCATGATTAAAGGAGGATCAGACACGAGCGAGTGACAAACGGCGAGAAAGTTGTGTGCGCTCAAGACGACACAGCCCACCAAAGTCAAGAACGGGCAACCAATCGATTACAACAAACAAGGATTATAGATTGTATGGTTTTAAACAATCCCTGTCTACCTTCCTCTCATGAATGAGCTTTCCACCCATGTATTTGGCTGGAAGTGGATTTGCTCTAGCCGGAGGAGGTGCCGATGGTTCAAAGTGGGACCCACCACATGAAGTTTGTCGAGATCTTTAACGAGTGGGGGTCCCACGTTTGGGAGCTCTTGCCTTTTCTTTTGAGGTAAGGGTCTTTTGTCGAGAGGCTCTAGGCGAGCCCCCAGGACCCGACACCGTTTCTTTGTCCTTACCCATAAAGACAGATTTGGGAAGAATGGACAAAATCCCTCTTTTAAAGAAACTAAAAATACCCGACCAAAAAGCAAGATAGAATCTGGAATGGAAGGGATAGAAGGGTAATACCAGTTTTTAAGGCATCTCTAGGACCCACCGATGGACTTTCGACTGAGGGGATGAGCAGAGAAAAAAATGGAATGCCCTTTTTCAAAAAATAAAATTTTTTCGCTTGACCGGCTTTAATCGGGCGGCAGTCTTCAATATCATCGACCAGTGTTTCGATGATATCGATGTAGCTCCCCCGATGTTATCGAGACCGTCTTCGATATCATTCTCGATCATATGACTCTTCACATTCCAAAGAGGCGTCAATGACATCGACCCTTGATCGATTAATCGAGAATGACTTATCGATAGACATATCAAAGATGAATATTTTCAATTTTCAGCATTCAGACAACCCATCATGTATACTTTTAGGATATCCATGAATCAACAGTATACACAGCAAAATTTTCTACAATCACTGTGCACATCAAAATTATAAACATTAGAATGTTTATATACAAAAGATTGAGGAGAGGAACCTCAGATATATCATTTAAAGCTTAGCAAAAATTGCATCATTTCAGTAAATATCCAGATCTAGATGCATGACTTGGACTTGTCTTTTTATGCTTGATATTTCAGGGTATATGAATAAAGTTAGTTATCAGACAATTCAGTTTTTCTTTTACTATCCATTTTGAGACAAAATTCTTTACTGTGGTAGATTTAGTTTTCATGTTTATCTCACCCACTTGATCCAATGATTCCTTCATTTTGTCTTTCATTTTAGGTGGTGATGGATGAGTGTTTCTCCTAGGTAGACTTTTGACATTCTGTATTTCTCTGGCCGGTTGGAATTTACCAATATGATTTTGACCGGAGTTATGTGAAGTCCTTCTAGGCGTCAAGCATTCAAACTATAATGACCCATATCACCACATAAATGACAAACTGGAGTATTTCTCATATTACTACCTGGAGCAGCAGATTTTTCAGTTGTTAGTGTTGTATTTCCAGTTCTCCTTTTAGTTTTATCATACCTTAGGCCACTCTTGTCTTTTCCTCGTCTTCCCATCCCTAACAACTTTTCTAGCTTTTCACCACTCTGAGAAAATTTATAGTTTATTTCAGCAAATTTTCTGGATTTTTCTAAGTCAAAACAAAGTGTTTGATTCTCATTCTTGAGTTGCTCATTTTCATCTTTTAATAATTCAACTTGTTTATTAAGCTTTGATGATTCCATTTTTAGGGATAAATTGATTCTTTCCAACTTATCATTGTCTGAATGATATTGTTGTAAATCAATGATTAATGTGTATTAATTTCCAAGGTTTTGTCCAGATCTTTTTGCAGCAATTCCTTTTTGTTTTTAGACATTCCAAGTCTTTTAAGGATGTGGATGCTATGAATATAGAGTTGATTGTAAGCATCTTGTAGTGTATCCTGTTTCTCTTCTTCCTCCTCTGTTTCCTCATTATCAGATGGAAATGATTTAGTGGCTTGTTCATTCTTAGTTTCAATGGGAATGATTAGAGCAGTGGAGACCATAAGAATTTTCAAATATTTCTGATCTCTATCGCTCTCTGAGTCATTAGATTCTAAGTTTGACTCTTTTGTATCATCCCATGTGGCAGCCATTACCTTACCCTTAGTTTTCTGTTTGGGCATTCAGTAGACAGGTGTCCATACTTCTGACAGGCATAACATTGTGGTTTTTTGATCTTTTTACCAAATTTTCCTGTAGAAGGTCTATTGTCTTTCTTTCTTCCTTTAATTGGGCGGCCACGATTTTTCTGAAAGAACTTCTTGAATTGTTGTGCCAGCAAAGCCACTTCCTCATCTTCATCTTCTTTTTTACTTCCACTGTTCGCATTTGTTGATTTCTTTAAAGTTTTTAGGACAGTATTTTTGGATTTTTGGGTTTGTTTGAAGTGTAGTTCGAAGGTTTGTAGTGAACCTACCAGTTCTTCTACTTTCATTTCATCTATGTTCCTACATTCTTCAATGGTTGTTACTTTAGGATTGAATCATTCCAGTAGGGATCTTAGAATTTTCCTACAGATTTTAGGCACCAGAACTTTCTCTCCTAATCCACCCATGGAGTTGCAAATGATATTCAACTTTATGAAAAACTCCATAAAGGTCTCATGCTCTTCCATTCTAAGATTTTCGAACTGTGAAGTCAGGAGTTGCAGTTTAGATCTCTTCACAGTGCTTGTTCCTTCATGGGTTGTTTTCAACAAATCCTATGCTTCCTTGAATGTCCCACACATACTAATTTGATTGAAATATCTTAGGACACAGTACAGTAGATAGCATTCATGGCTTTAACCTCTGAAGTTTGATTTTCCTTATCGAATGATGTCCATTTTTCTTTGGATTTTGGTTTGGAGATAGTTGTGCCATTTTCGAGTACTATCTGTTCAAGTGGTGGCACATATCCTCTTTCAACTATATCCCAAACATCATGGTCCAAAGATCTTAGAAAGTAGTGCATTCTAGCTTTCCAGTATGCATAATTTGATCCATCAAATACTGGAGGTCTAGAGACCGATGAGCCCTCTCCTTTGGCCATATTCCCAACTTTGGTTAAGATCACTCTCTCTAGGCGATGAAGCCCTTAAAGAGCGACCCTCTCTGATACCAATTGAAATTGTGGTAAAGACCGCTTTAATTGAAGTAGGAATATGCCAATATGTCCTAAAGGGGGGTGAATAGGACTTTTTAATAATTTTATGTCAATTTTAAATCATATCACACTAATTCTAACAACAAGCATATATTAGGATTACTCAAGAGTAACTCTACTGGCTTTCAAGCCCGATAGAGGATCCAATCACAAACTATTTGAGAAATTAAGAATATGCAAACTAGTTTATGATGGATATGATTGTGTATGTGTGAGATGTGATAGCAATCTCACACACACAAAAACAAACAAATAGCAATCTCAAACACAGTCATTTTTATAGTGGTTCGACTACTTGTCTACTCCACTCCCGGTAACCGCACTTAACCCTTGAGTATACCAGATTTCATTAAAGAGGTTTCCCACGGTTCACCTCAAACCCAAGGTTTTAAATCAGGTTAACCTTTCACCTTTACAACCTACACCTAGGCTGACTGTTTATGCTTTCACAAGCAAGGGTCAACACATCGCACCCACTTTTATCCAAACTGGCCAAAGATCTTCCATAAGACCCTAACGGAGGTTTCACACGGTTCACCTCTAACCCAAGGTTTTAGACAGTTCACCTTTAAAAGGAAGTTTATGCTCTCCACAGAGCAAGGGTCAATACTACGTACCCACCACGTACACTTCCGCCGGAGGCCTCCTAGAGGACTTGCAAGGGTGAGAGACACCTTAGGCCCAAACCTATAAAGGAATGATCACAAGGGTCCTTTGGACTCTAATAACTTACAGATAAGCAGTGAGTCCCTTTTAGCTCGTTGTTGAAGATCTCCTCCTTTGTTGATGAGGAGTCTTCTGCTTCCTTGAACCGCAACTCAGAAGATATACTGATGCATGACGACGAGTTGGGTCAAGGTTATGATGGAATCCTACCCTCAAATATTTTCCTATAAAGGAGACAGAGTGATTCCAATCATCTATGCATTCAAGGCATCCCAGCTTAATGATATGCCATTAAGGTAGTAGCTGGAGGTTCCTTGAATGCAGAAGTTCATTCTCCAATCTACATAATTGAATATCAATGATGAGGGTGGATTGGAGGATGAACTTCCTTGAGAGAAAGGGCTTTGGGTAAATGATCTAAAGTTAAACACTCAAAGCACTCTCTTCTTTCTCTCACAGCAACTAATGACAAGCTCTCTATATATAGGCAAAAGGTTCCAATAGATATAAAATGGTCGCATTTATGACAGAGTTCGATATCATCGAGCAGGGTCGATATCATCGAGCATATACTCTCGATTGCATCGACTGGCCGCTCGATGATGCAAACTCAAATGTCATACACTTTTGAAACTTTTTGCCAGCTGGTCGAGGCATTGAAACACGCGTCGATGTCATCAGATTTTGAACTTCGATAATATCGATACGAGGATCGATTTCTCGACATTTAAAAAATGAAAGACACTTGCTTTAAAAATTTTTAGGTCGAAAGATATGATCAAGGTACACTCGATATCATCGGAATTTGAATGTCGATGATATCGAAGGTAGTGTCGATGCATCGATAAATTCATAGATTTTATCAGTGAGCTTGCTGGACAGTTTTATGTCCTTTCTCGATGCAATCGATCCTGCCTTGATATCATCAATATTTAATTATCGATTCTATCGAGTGACCCTCGATCTGAAATAAAGACCACCTGAAAAATGTTGCTGGAAAGACTGTGTCCAAGACCGATATTATCGAAGACCTTCCGATATCATCGAGATTTGAATTCTGAGCATATCGAGGGTACTTCAAAATAATGAAGGTCTTTATGATTTTCTTATAAAAAGCAGGGACACAAATACTTTGCTGTCGATTATATCGAGTCTACTTCGATAAACTCGAGATTCAAATATCGATGATATCGATAGGGGTATTGATACATCGATAATTTCGTCCAGATGTATATGTAGTTGCTGGACGCTTTATGTCCTCATTCGATTTCATCAATTGAGCTTTCGAGGACATCGACAACTTTTCTTGATTTTATCGAACCTGATATCGATAAATCGGCAGAGCTAGAAAACTTAGAGATTTTCTGATTTTGTAAAAAAGTTTTCTAACCCAAAAATTCTATAATATTCTAACCAATTTGAAGGGTTTTATTTACCTGGTGTTTTGGGACATGGGATGTGAGGCTTAGATTTACCTGTGGCGGGTTCGGGCACACATCTAGTTGAGGCAGACAGCTGATTGATCTTCCTATGTAGCTGTTCTGTCTAATTGACTCAACACTCATGCTAATTGACAAACCAGGACACTTTCAGTATCTTCCCCATAAACATCTATCATAAAAGTACCAACCAGTCCGATCTCACAGGTTTGATGACCATGATAGTGTACTCAATCGCCAAAGGGATAAAAATCTGTCTTCCAACTTTGGTTGTCCATCCATTGGTCTATGCCGTTTACACGTCCCGGGATCTTCACCTGCCATATCCCTGGATCATAGACAGGGTGTGCAACGCCATCGACTTCCCAACGACCAATGATCTGGAACTTTCCCTCCAAGTCTTCAACAAAAACAACATTCGAAAAATGGACTTGAAGTTCCACAAGTATCCCAAGGATCCAGGGGAAGGCATTCAAGAAGAAGGAGCATGAGGTGAAGGTGATGCCCCGATGAAGGAGCTGAGGTGGCTGGAGATGAAGCTCCTGGACCCCATCAAACACCATCCACATCAGGGCCTGGGTATGCAAAGAGATTTAAGCTCCATCAGGATCAGATTGGAGCGATTCAGTGGGATGTCTCCCAGTTTAGGGAATCGATGAACGAGTGTCTTAACGTCTTGGAACAACTGGTCCACGGAGTGCAGCAGACCGTGCAACAGTTGGTTGATTTGTTCACCCGTCGTTGCGACGATATGACTCCATCTTCCTCAGCTCCATAAGTACTAGTCTCTGGATGCTGTCACATACACTTCACTCTTATTTCCACGTATGAACATTAGTATCTTTTTGGATGTTCTCCACTCTCTTAAGTGTATGTGATTACTCACTAGCCTGCACAGTCTAAACAGTTTCTTTTTTTGTTGTGTGATGCCCATGGATGGACTAAAAACTGATGGTTGAGTTCGGATGCCCATGAATGGGCTTGGTAATTTTGGTCGGATGACTGTAATACTACTACCAATCTGGGGCAGTTTGTGTTTATGGATATTTTGAATATGGCCGATTACAATTCACTTCTATTTTCTGTCATGATTATGAGTTAAGATCTCCTGGTTTATCTTGTTTCTGATATGGAATGCATGTGATGTTTTTTATGATTATTTTATCTGCTTCTATCACTGCTTTACTTGATCTGATATGCATCCATAGTTTCTGAAAATGATGTCTGCTTCAACTGATTTAATCGTTATACATCTATATCTTATATATATATATATATATATATATATATACATATATATATATATATGCTCTCTAAATGATAGTTCTCTCACATACTTCAAACTTCAGTCAATATCAACTGTTATATCTTTGCTAATGACTGACAAAAAGGGGGAGAACAATTCAAACACCCCGCAAGGAAAATTGCATATCTACTTGAATTGTGATGCAGGTGTTAGGGGGAGCAGCTGCATCAAGATAGGGGAGAACGCTGTTAGGGGGAGCAGCTACTGGTTGTGTGTATGGTTTCACTAGACATTGTAAAATTGTGTAAAATTCATGTACACACAATTTATGATATGTTTGTCTAGACGTTGTTCTAGGGTGTTTTGGTATTTTGTCACGTAAATGACAAATGCGGAGATTGAAAGTGCCCTAGTTTGTCAATTAGCGTGAGTGTTGAGTCAACTAGACAGGAAAGCCCCATAGGAAGATCAATCAGCTATCTGTCTTAACCGGATATGTGCCGAACTCACAACAAGTAAATCTAAGCCTCACATCCCATGTCCCAAAACACTAGGTAAATAAAACCCTTAAAATTGGTTAGAATATCATATGGTTTTTGAGTTAGAAAACTTTTTATTAAAACCAGAAAATCTCTAAGTTTTCTAGCTCTGTCGATTTATCGATATCAGGTTCGATAAAATCAAGAAAAGCTGTCGATGTTCTCGAAAGCTCAATCGATAAAATCGAATGAGGACATACAGTGTCCAGCAAGTACATATACATATGGACGGAATTATCGATGTATTGATACCCATATCGATATCATCGATATTTGAATCTCGAGTTTATCGAAGTAGACTCAATATGATCGACAACAGAGTATTTTTGTCCCTGTTTTTTATAAGAAAATCATATAGACCTTCAATATATCGATGTACCCCTCGATATCTTCGAAATTCAAAAACCGATGATATCGGAAGCCATTGATGGTATCGATCTTAGACACAGTCTTTCCAGCAACTTTTTCAGGCGGTTTTTATTTTAAATCGAGGGTCACTCGATAGAATCAATATTCAAATGTCAATGATATCGAGGCCGGATCGATTGCATCAAGAAAGGACATAAACTATCTAGCAAGCTCACTGATAAAATTTATGGATTTATCGATGCATCGACACAACCTTCGATATCATCGACATTCAAATTCCGATGATATCAGGTGTACCTCGATCATATCTTTCGACCTGAAAAATTTCAAAGAAAGTCTCTCTCATTTTTCAAATGTCGAGGAATCGATCCTCGTATCGATATTATCAGAGTTCGAAATCTGATGGCATCGACGCGTGTTTCAATGCCCTTAACCAGCTGACAAAAAGTTTCAAAAGCGTATGACATTTGAGTTTGTGTCATCGTGTAGCCACTCGATGCAATCGAGAGTATACACTCGATGATATCGACCCTGCTCGATGATATCGAACTCTGTCATAAATGTGATCATTTTATATCCGTTGGAACTTTTTACCTATATATAAAGAGCTTGTCTTTAGTTGCTGTGAGAGAAAGAAGAGAGTGCTTTTGAGTGTTAAACCTTAGATCATTTACCCAAAGCCCTTTCTCTCAAGGGAGTTCATCTTCCAATCCACCCTCATCATTGATATTCAATAGAGTGGATTGGGGAATGAACTTCCGCATTCAAGGATCCTCCAACTACCACCTTAATGGAAAATCATTAATCTGGGATGCCTTGAATGCATAGATGATTGGAATCACTTTATCTCCTTTATAGAAAAATATTTGAGAGTAGGATTCTATCATAACCTTGACCCAAGCCGTCGCCATGCATCGATATATCTTTTTAGTTACGGTTCAAGGAAGCAGAAGACTCTTCATCAACAAAGGAAGAGATCTTCATCAACGAGCTAACAAGGGACTCATCTGCTTATTTGTAAGTTATCAGAGTCCAGAAGACCCTTGTGATCATTCCTTTGTAGGATTAGGTCTAAGGTGTTTCTCACCCTTGCAAGTCCTTTAGGAGGCCTCCGGCGGGAGTGTACGTGGTGGGTACGTAGTGTTGACCCTTAATCTGTGGAGAGCATAAACTTCCGGTTAAAGGTGATCCTGTCTAAAACCTTGGGTTAGAGTTGAGCCATGTGAAACCTCCGTTAGGGTCTTATGGAAGTCCTTGGCTAGTGTGCCTAAAAGAGGGTGCGTCATGTTGACCCTTGCTCGTGAGAGCATAAACAGTCAGCCTAAGTGTAGGTTGTAAAGGTTAAAAGTGAACCTAATTTAAAACCTTGGGTTTGGGGTGAACCGTGGGAAACCTCCTTAGTGAAATCCGGTACACTGAAGGGTTGAATGCGGTTACCGGGAGTGGAGTAGACAAGTAGTTGAACCACTATAAAAATGACTGTGTTTGAGATTGTTATTCATTTGCTTGTGTGATTTCCTTTAATATTTTCATTCCTGATTATCTGAGATCACACCTCACACGCACAGTTATATTCATCATAAACTAGTTTGAATATTGTACATCTCTCAAATAGTTTGTGATTGGATCCTCGACCAGGCTTGGAAGCCAGTAGAGCTACTCTTGAGTAATCCTAATATATGCTTGTTGTTAGGATTAGTGTAATAGGATTTAAAATTGGCATAAAATTATTAAAAAGTCCTATTCACCCCCCTCTCGGACATATTGGCATATTCCTACTTCAACTAAAGCAGTCTTCACTGCAATTTTAGTATGTGTCGTTCTAGATTTCTTCGAGTTCATTCAATTGAAGCTTACATAGGGAGCCAGTGTTGTCAAAGTTAAAGTTTAGATTCTTAATAGCCCAGTAGACCCTATGTTCAAACTCCACTGGTAAGTGGCAACATTTTCCATAGGCGAGTCTAAAGGGAGACATTCCAATGGGGGTCTTAAAAGTTGTACAGTAAGACCATAAGGCATCAGTCAATCGAATTGACTAATTCTTCCGCTCTGGGTTAACCATTTTTTCCAACATTTGTTTAATTTTCCTATTGAAAATCTCAAATTACCCGCTTGTCTGCTGGTGGTATGGAGTGCTCACTTTATGAGAGATGTCATATTTCTTCATTAAGTTCTCAAATGGCCTATTACAAAAGTGTGAACCTCCATCACTAATGATGGCCCGAGGCATTCCGAACCAAGAAATGATATTTTCTTTTAAGAATTGAATGATCGTTTTATGATCATTATTCCGGCACGGGATCGCTTCGACCCACTTAGTGAAATAGTCTACTGTTAACAAAATGTAAATATTCTCAAAGGATTGGGTGAATGGTCCCATGAAATCGATGCCCCAGCAATCAAATGCTTCAATGATAAGAATGGAGTTCAGAGACATCATATTTTGACAAGTCAACCCTCCCAATTTCTAACAACGCTCACAAGCTTTGCAAAACTCATGAGTATCTTTGAACATCGTGGGCCAGTAAAAGCCACACTGCATGATTTTGGCAGTGGTCTTTTTAGCAAAAAAGTGACCACCATAGGCCTGAGAATGACAAAAGGAGATGACACTCTGATGTTCATTGTATGACACACATCTCTTTAGAATTTGGTCTGGACAATATTTAAACAAATAAGGATCATCCCAGAAAAATTTACGTACCTCCGCGAAGAATCTTTTCTTATCTTCTGTAGTCCAATATGTTAGCGTGAAACCTGTGGCAAGATAATTTGCAATGTTAGCAAACCATTGTAATTGGGAGAGTTTAAATAATCGTTCATCAGGGAACATGTCATTTATCGGTGTCAGCTTAAGGGAATCGAGGAGATCAAGTCTTAAGAGATGGTCAGCTACTACGTTCTCTACTCCCTTTTTGTCTCTTATTTCGATGTCGAATTCCTGGAGTAGGAGTATCCATCTTATCAGACAAGGCTTGGAATCATTGTTAGAGAGAAGGTACTTTAGCGCCGTATGATCAGTGTAAATGATGATCTTTAATGCGATCCAGTAGGACCTATATTTATCCAAAGCGAACACTACAGCTAAGAGTTCATTCTCCATAGTAGAATAGTTCACTTGTGCAGAATTTAAAGTTCTATTCGCATAGTGAATCATATAGGGATTCTCCTCTTTTCTCTGACCTAACACTGCCCCAATAACATAGTCAGTCATATCGCATATCATCTCAAAAGGTATGCTCCAGTCGAGTGGCTGCATGATAGGAACAATAGTTAACATGCCTTTGATCTTAGAAAAAACTTTCTAGCATTCTTCACTCCACTTGAATGGGGTATCCTTTTGGAGAAGATTACATAAAGGACAAGAGAGAGAAATAAAGTCCTTTATGAATCGTTTATAAAATTTAGCATGTCCTAAGAAGAATCGCACGTCACGTATGCTCTTGGGTGGAGGTAGGTTAGAGATAAAGTCAATTTTAGCCTTGTCTATCTCAATTCCCTTGGATGAAATTATGTGTCCAAGTACTATTCCCTTGGGAACCATGAAGTGACACTTTTTCCAATTCAAAACCAAATTCTTTTCCTCACATCACTTCAGCACATTTTTAAGATTCTCCAAACACTCGCTGAAGGATGGACCAAAGATAGTAAAGTCATCTATGAAGACCTCTAAATATCACCCCACCATGTCAGAAAATATACTCAAATGCATCGCTGAAAAGTGGAGGGGGCATTACACGGTTCGAATGACATTCTTCTATAAGTAAAGGTGTTAAAGAAACATGTGAATGTTGTCTTTTCTTAATCTTCAAGGGTTATCTCTATTTGATTGTAGCCCGAATACCCGTCAAGGAAATGATAGAAAAGTGACCATCTAGTCTTTCCAGAATTTAATCAATGAAGGGCAAAGGAAAGTAGTCCTTCCTTGTGACGGTATTCAATTTCCTGTAGTCAATGCATATTCTCCAACTAGTAGTCACTCTAGTTGGCATGAGTTCATTGTCAGCATTGGCTACGATGGTGATTCCGGACTTCTTAGGAACTACCTGAGTTGGACTCACCCATTGACTATTAGATATAGGATATATGGTACCCGCATCCAACAACTTAATTACCTCAGCCTTAACCAGTTCATTCATGTTTGGATTTAATTGACGTTGTGGTTGCCGGGAGGTTTTTGCATTATCCTTAAGATGAATGTGTGAGTAAAAATCAAATGATCAATTCTCTTGAGGTCCGCGATCGACCATCCGATGGCTCTTTTATGCTCAAGGAGAGTAAAAATAAGCGTACTCTACTGTTCTTTCTCAATATGAGAAGAAATCATCACCGGGTATGTCTCATCTTAACCTAACTAGACATATTTAAGATCAGCAGGTAATGGTTTTAGGTCAAGCTTTGGTGCTTTGAGGCTAGACGGTAGAGACACTACATTGGTTTGGGGTAATTCTTCAAATCGTGGCCTCCATCGGTTGACTTTAAGTACCAGCGCAGCATCAAGCATGGCATCCACTCCCTAATCATGTCTTCATCCAAATCAGAGGAGTAGGCTAAGCATGTCTTTAAACTGTCAGAGTATAGAGTCAGAAGTGCTCTATCTTCCACGAAAGAATCGATTATATTAATGTCGTGGGTATCGTCATGATCCTCTAACTTTTTGTTCATATTGAAAAAGAAGTTGAGCTCCAATGTCATATTTTTGAAAGATAAATTCATGATTTCATTCCTACAATTAATAATTGCATTTGATGTAGCAAGGAATAGGCGACCAAGAATGACGGGCATTTGAGTGCTCACATCTATGATGGGTTGAGTATCCAGGATAATAAAATCTACTGGATAATAGAATTTATCAACTTGGACC
Organism: Magnolia officinalis; assembly: GCA_021015155.1. Classification (NCBI taxonomy): domain Eukaryota; kingdom Viridiplantae; phylum Streptophyta; class Magnoliopsida; order Magnoliales; family Magnoliaceae; genus Magnolia; species Magnolia officinalis. The sequence continues at coordinate 91,252,136 of JAJHSJ010000001.1, forward strand.
AACACATCCTCAATCATCCCTCTCGGTACACGAACTGAGCAATTGTTAAGTTGTAATGTGGTCCGAGTGGGTTTTAATTCACCTAGACCCAATTGTTCGTAGACCGAGTAAGGGATCAAGTTAACACTCACCCACAAGTCAAGAAGTGCGTGCCAATCCAGTGGTTCCCAATTACACAAGTGATGGTTGGGCTACCAGAATCTTTGTATTTTTGTGGCACATCTTGCTTGAGGATGGCACTAACTTTTTCTATAAAAAAAAAATTCTTTTATATGTTTTGTTGTCTTTTGGTAGTGCATACATCTTTCAGGAATTTGGCATATGAAGGTATTTGTTTAACGACATCCAGTAGAGGGATATTGACCTTCACTTGCTTAAGCACCTCTAGAATATCCTGAGAGTTAGAGAGAGGTTTTGGTATAATCAACCGTTGAGGGAATGATGCAATCGGCTTACTTTGAGGTTCCGGTTCTAACCCATGTGGAGCATTGCTAGGTCTATCATTCTTAATTTCTTCCGGATCCTTAGGTTTTTTAGCCCTCGCTGGAATGGTTTTGTCAATAATCTTCTCACTCCTAAGAGTGGTGATAAACTTAGCTTGCTCTATCTGATTTGAAGAGCTTAGGTCACTTATTTCATATAGCGGTTTTGGATTGGGGAGGGATTGGGCTGGAAGCATCCCTTTCTCCCCATTCGCTAAGTGTGACTCAATCTTTTAAATTGATGATACAAACATTCTCATTATTGTTTTGAGATCATGGAATGGTTGAACCATATTTTGATTGAATAACTGTTGGTTTTACATGAACTTTTGAATCGTATCCTCTTGAGGTTTCCTTTGATTCAGTTTATCCATTCCTCTAACTGAATTTTGGATGGTTCCTCCAACTTGAGTTATATGTATATGAGGTGGGTCCACTAAAAGGTCTTTGGTAGTTGTTTACAGCATTTGATTGCTCATTTAATATCTCTTGAAAAGCAGGAATTGTTGGAAAATTCTCAGTTGTATGTATGTTGCAAGCACAAATACCACAAACAACTTCCACAGCCTTGTCGGGTTCTACCTTCTTAAGTTCCATAGCCACAACTTTTCTTGTGAGTTTGACCATTCTTGCATTTATATCATCTTCCTCTTTTAAAACATAAATTCATCCCCTTTCCTTCGATTGAGTAGGCTTAGAAGTGGTACTTTTTGAGGAGGTATCTCATGATTGCGCGTTTTCAGTAAGTTTATCAAAATAATCCCACGCATCATCGGCTCCTAACATTGGAAGAAGGTCTCATCGTCTTTTTGTGCAAAATTTGTGATTGTTTTCCTTAAGGTATTTGTTTTATGATAAGGGAAGAGCTTTTTAAGGAACTCCCTTGTCATCTCAGCTCATGTGCCAATAGACCTTGGTCTTAAGGAATGTAACCATGACTTAGCTTTTTCTTTCGAAAAGAAAGGAAATAATTTCAGCCTAACTATGTCCTCGGACATGTTTGGAAAGTGTAATGTAGATATTATTTCATCAAACTCTTTCATATACAAGTATGGACTTTCAGATTATAGTCCATGAAACTTAGGAAGGAGTTGAATTACCCCTAGTTTAATATCCACAGTTCCTGTATTCAATGGAAATATCATGCAGGAAGGTGCACACACGACCACCGGTTGTAAATAATCTCGTAGAGTACGAGGCGAGGGTACATTATGTACCTCATTTTCATCTTGAACTTCCTCAACTGGAGGTTGAGGTTGAGGTTGATTTGTAGCCATTACTTCTACTGACTTAGAGGATTTTAAGTGGTGTCTAATCCTGTGATGGATAGGCAACCCCTCAACTAATCTTCCTTCACTCAAGAGACGGAGAGTGTTGTCACGAACCCACTTGGGCATGAAACACTCTCAGCCCTCAGGTAACTAAACAATTAAACCTAAAAAGAAAACTAGAAAAACTAAATTAAATAAGAGATCTATAAAAGATAAGAGAGAGGGTTGGAACAAAATTACCGAATAAGAGTTACTATGTTAGGATCTTACAAAACAGAAAACAATGTTAGTTTCTATATATATATAAAAAAATCATAACCTAAAAACAAAGCAAAAAAGTTAACCCCAATCTTAACCTAATTCCAATACCAATTAATTTCAGAAAAATGTAGCTGTAGTCCCTGGCAACAACGCCAAAAATTTGTTCATAACCCCAAGTGTAGGGTCGTGATGTAGGAATAACTCGTGAGAATGAGGTCGAATCCACATGGACTAAACTTGTACGTATTCTGAAAAGAACTAGAATTAAAACTAGAAGAATATCTAAATCTGAATTCTGGAATAAAAGAGAGTAATTGTGAATAATGTTTAAACTATCAATTAAGGGTGGGAACTAGGGTGCCAAGGATCCACTTGTAGCTATCAAGATGTTATCTTATGTAAGACCCTGTGTATTTCATTTATCTTGGTCCTGCGGTCCTACCGGTCGAATCCCAGTGACCCATGATCCTCGGATAGTGCTTGCGGTCATCCTTAAGTCCGGTCACGTTGACCCGACCCGTATCGACCCAAAACCTATGCCATCTTGTCATATCGTTGTTGCGGTTCTGATGACGCATCTTGTGCGTCCATCCAATGTGTAGATCATAAGTTGTAGGCATTTAATCGTTTTAGCCCTTTGATCATGTTGTGTGGCTCACCTAGAGTGGTGTACACATTTTTTCAGGATAGCCCATCCCATTTGCACAATTTCCAACCAACACTACCCAAACTTCCATCTTCTACACTACCCACACCACAAACGCTACCCATCCCTAGTCTATAGCCACCATCTAGCCCTTCTTTTACTAGCTCATAATGAGCTCTCTATCCAAGCCACCCTTCCTTAGAGAGAAACCATCATGGTTGCTCTTTTCTAGTCATTCACAATGATCATTTTCTTACAAGCTCTCTCCTCTCGCTTCTCTCCCTCATTTCTCCCTTCTCATTTCATTCTCCCAATCTAGAGAGAGACCTTAGACGTCCCACCATTCCAGCCCTCTTTTCCTCCATTTTCTCTTCATCCATCCATCCATTGATCTTGATTCCTTGGAACATTAGGAGCTAGGAGTTGGAGTTTTAGTTGAGATCAAGAGGTGGGTGTTCCTCTAGAATGTAGAATTTCATTTCCATAGCTTAGATCTCTTATTTCTTTCATGAGGGAAGTGTAGGACCCACCAATCAATGGTGGAGATCCCACACATTCCCATAGGTGTGGCCAAAGGGCCTACCTTATGCATGCATGTCCCATGCATGGGGTTTTCCTCTATGAACCCCATCATGGTGGTATCCTTTGATTTTATAGCATGATAGGTCATTTAGACCTTAGCATCATGGTGGGGATGGCATCCCAACCATCCATTTTGATTATAGGCTATGCATGTGCTAGATTCATGTTGTAATTATAAATTAATGAAGATGTGTGAGTGTGATTGTTCTTGGGAGGGCTCATTAGTGGTGGAGCCCTTTCCCTATGGCTGGATTGTTTCCCTCTCTCTCTCCTTTTTCCTTGATTTTCCCTGATGTGTGTGTGGCCCATTTGGTGGGCCTTCGGACATCCAAAAAATTCAGCAATGCTGAGACGCCCATGCCAACTATTTCCCAGATTTTGGGTGTCTCATTTGCTGCCCAAATAATGCATGTAAGGTGTGTAGACTTGAGTTATGATCTGGGCATTTGTGGGGCCCACTAAGGAAGGCCACACCTCTCTTTATTTGATGTATTTATCCAGGTATGGGCTGGTATATCCAGCCATATATGGCTGTCCAGAAATTCTAGACTGTTTGCATGGAATGTTGTATCTGATTTTTGGCTTGGGGTTTACCCATGATTTCGATCCCTTTTTCTCCCTGATGTGGGGTGTCCCTTAGAGGAGTGGACCCCACCTTGAACTATGTCAAATCCCTCCTCCACCTGTCCATACCGTCCAGCCCTGTTCAATGAAGGGGAAACACTAATATCAGCTTGACCTTTTGAGTTGGTGGGTCACTTTTGTGGACCCCACCTTGCTGTACCCTCAAATAAAACTTATGGCCACTCATCCCTCCCCTTTTTTGACAAGATTGGGTCCACTTTAATGGGTGAACATTGTATGGACAGCAGCATATTTTGTGCAACAGATTTTAATTTCCTACACTGCTGTCCATGTGTTTTCTTCATGTTTTGCTTGGGTTTATGCCTTCCTAATTGGCCCATCATGTAGGGACCCATCTTAGGTATGTGGGCCACCCTTTTTCCACCTAAAATTGAGGGGTTTGCAGCTGGAGTGGCAACCCACAGCTGGACGTTTCAGTTGGGCTGGCCGTCCACCCCATTTGGCCCACCCTAATGTATGGTTTTATCCAAGCCGTCCCCCCTCTCATGTGGCCCAAATGGACATGGCCCACCTCCCTGTGGGACGTCCACATGTGGGGCCCACCTTGATGTCTTTTGAGGCAGCCGTCCATGGCCCCCATGGACCGTCCAAGCTAGGACGCCCAACCGTACCACTTGATATATGTGTTGTATCCACTCCCTTCCTCTGGTGGGACCCATTGTGACATGTATGGGTCATCAGGGAACAATAATTTTACATAAATTAAATTATTGCTGGACTCTAGCAGGCTCAGAAAGTGGGTGGGCTGGAATTTCAGCAAGAGGCCCAAAGTTGCTGCCCATAATCATTTATTTTGCGATAGAATGACCCACCAGATTTAAGGATATTTTGTACACATATCTCGCTATTCCCTTATAGTATTTTTTTTGGCTTAATTAATGCATATTTGAAGCCCACCCCAGTTGGATTTATTTGGGTCCATATTTTTTTAGCTAATTGTTTGACTCTTTAGGCCTTGTTGGGCTAGAACTTTCTACATAGGCCTATTGGACCTTTGGGCCTATATTTATCATATTATTGTGATGGATTTGTGGGCCAAATTACACAAGTAGTTTGGCCTTTGGTTGCCCACCAAATTAACCTTGTACTTGAGCCAAGTGGTAAGGCCCGATTCACTTTGTTTGAGCTTAAGGATTTACCCATATGGTTGGAATAATGGGCTGCCCATTAGGCCCACCATAATATGTGGGTTTATGACCTTTATGATTAGGCTCAAACCTTGCTTATGGGCCCAAAACATTACCTATGAGTTGGGCTTTGTATGATTGCCCTCTAGGACCATGCTTGGCATAGACCTTAAGCCTTGATTCGTATTTAGTTAGAGGCGAGCTACCCCTTGGGAACCAGTTGAGGTTGGATGTCCTCCTTGGTGATCATAAGGTAGGCCCATGGGTTTTTCTATAGGTGGTTAAAGGCCCACCATAGACCCTTATTAGGACCGCTTATCCTTCTAGGCTCATATATTGTATTTCTTAGCTTATTGGCTACCCCAATCTATTGGGCCCCCACTTGAGGATGTCCCCTTAGAGGATCTATCTAAGTGCCTAAACTCGATCCCTCCTTGGGAAGGAGGAGTGTATTCCACACGTCATCGCCGTATGGCGCACCTATTTCATCCTCATGACCCATATGCATCATTGAGTGGTTAGATCGCATTTGTGTGTGATCATTGTGTTGATATGATAGAGGGATGGAGTTTTCCCCTCTTGTGCACATTGAGTGCTTGGAGCTAGTGCATGATTGGTATGCGTGATTCATGCATCTGGCATCACATCTCATGGTTATTATCGCCCTAGCTTCACTAGGGCCTTGCCTTCACAGGTATATTCGTGGATGACTGTATGTGGACACCGAAAATATATTATTTGAGCATTTGGGGTGCATAGGATATCCCTGGGTGAAAGCCCCTAAACCTTTAAGGTACCTAGAAGACGCCTCAACGTCGTGACCGAGTGAAAATTATGAGCGCCCGAGTGCCTTACACCGTTAGGCCGCGGCTCCCACTGTCGTGTTGTCGGTTGAGATGGGATGTAGCCCTATCCGCCTAAGTGAGAGGGCATTGCTAGGCTAAGTCTGACCAGCTCGTGAATGGATCCGCTACTGTCGAGCCTTGCTGGTTATTGGTTGTCCACGGGCGGGTAGTGAGGTCTCCTACGCTAGTTTGATGTGCGGGTCTGTAAAGCGACAGTCGTCCTACAGTGTACTTGACCCCAGAAGATTCCCTATGATAGAACTGTACTTGATATGTGGACTTATTATGAGCATCGACATTATTTCGCATTGCATTGGTATCAGCTGTATAAGCCTTATTGCATTGTATAACCTTGGTATGGCTTCCTGCATTCATGGCTTAGCCTAAGTAAGGCTAGTGATATTGGCATTGATCACGTTTCCCTTCTACATTCCCTATTATTCTTCTACACACCATTGTCACACCCCTTCACCACCCTCTAAGCTTTCTATAAGCTTATGTATGATTGATGCGTGCAGGAGATCCTAGGTCAGCGTAGTAGCGGAGGAGCCGTGGATTTGGTTGGCGCGAGCTGACCTGTTGCAGACCCTTCCTTCCCTCTCTCTACATTATGTATTTCCTTTTGAACCTTGTAAAGTTTAAATTCTTAGTGGATTTTGCAGTGTCCTTGGTTTATTTCTGAGATTTACTTGTTATGATCTTGGGTGTGCTTTATTGGATTGGAATTGTGATATAAAAATCTTCCTTGTAGGATCCCTGGATCAGAATCCTATTTCAGGAGTCTAGAATGGGGTGCTACAGAGGCTGTTACAGCCGGAACCGGTTATCGGGTTCCTTATGAGTCCAATCACCAAGTCTGGGGCGTGACACCTTACTTGATTCAAGGAACACAAGTAGAATTGGAGTCCTATCATATCCAATTAGAAGATAAATCTGAACTTTTCATTAACTTAATTCTCAATGGAAGAGAATTGTAATGAGTGGAAGGGATTCCATCACCCTACTATGCCTAGGAGACGATGGTGAACAACAGGATTTACCAATCTCATAATCTCAAAATGGAAAAGAAGATACTTAAAGCTATCACAACATCTATTGTAATTTGAGTCACAACAAACCATAGAAAACTAAAAATATTCCTTAAATTCAAACTAAAAGTCAATGAAGTTCAACATAAATATATAAGAATCAAAGCAAAATAAATATCTAAACACACTACAAGCTTCACCTCTTAGCCCTAGCTAAGAGGTTTAGCGAACTAAAGATATGATTGAACTAAAAACTCTTAAACAAAACATAAAAACTAACTAGAAGAAGAAGATTGAGGAAGAAAGAATGGCCCCTTGAAGTTCTCTAACACTTTGCTCCACTCTTCCAACCCTAACCCGTGCTTAGAAACAATTAAAAGACTCATATTTATAATATTTGCTAGGACCAACTTTGAAACCACTTCAAATTTATGTAAAAAGTTATGCTTCGGTCAGACCGAAGTTGGGTTTGGTCAGACCGAATTAAGGCTGAAAATCGCACTTTCTCATAGGATAATTCTGCGCGATTTCAGTCGGACCGAAGTTGGCTTCGGTCAGACCAAATTAAGGCTGAAAATTATACTTCTCGCCAGACTGTTTTGTGTGATTTCAGTCGAACCGAAATTACACTTCGGTCAGACCGAAAGTTTATTTTAGGAAAATTCTTCTTTAGACTCAGAATTTGAGAATATATTTTTCAGGACAATTTTCAGGAATCTTCTTTTTTCGGGACAATTTTCAGGATTCATTTTCTTCACTTTAAATCTTCGATTCTCTTCATTCCTTATTTGGTTTCCTTGGATCTTTGGCATGTGAATTCTTAATTAATGACTTTTAAATCTCCAAATCTTCATTTAGTAATCATTTGAGCATAAATCTTCCTTTTGGCATCAATTTCACCTTGATCTCTCTAAATCACCTCGCACATGAAAACATCCATAATTATATCAATTAAGCACTATCATGTTTATAAAACTATGGTATAAATAGGAGGAAATATGCAATATTTCACACTCAACACCTAACTTACTTGAACCTTCACATTCATTCCAGTTTAAGTCCGACCGTTGAAAGCAATCCACATCCATATATTAAGTCATCCATCTGTTGATGTTAGAAATAAACCATCACATCATCAGCAAAACCCATCTTTTTAGGGCTTCAATAACCTTTTTAGACAAATAGAACCGTACCCCGACATTTTAGGACTCGAATCATAAAACCCACCGTTCAACGAGTTTACAATGTCTCATTGGATGATCCATCCTTTGAAAACATGAATCAGCTTATCTGGTTTCATATTTAATGCCTGGACCACACCTAAACACACTTTAGGACCCTTAGGATTGTTAGAAGAGATCACCATCCATAAATCAATTGATCCATCTGTTAATTTTAAAAGATGGACCACCGCACCTTAGTAGAATCGATGTCAAACCTTAAAGGACCTAATTATGGGAATCTGATCATCACAAAATTTCACATAATGCTCTATTAGAACAATTGAAGAGTACACCATCACTTTTGGGACCCAACTCGGCAAATCCATTGTTCATCGAGTCCATGACTCAATGTAGGATGATTTGACACTTAATTACATGAATTAGCCACTAGATTTCAAAAGAAGTTGTTAAAATCTATCTATATTAGCTTAGGGACATTTAAAGTCATCGGTGATTAGATCGTTAAATGATCCAACTGTTAATTGTCGATAGTCGTCAAGTGAGGTAATATCCTGATAGCTACAAGTGGATCCTTGGTGCTCTAGTTTCCTTTTGATCATTGATAGTTTATTCTCAATTATTATCAACTATTTCAGATTTTAATTTAGATCTTTTTCTAGTTTTAGTTCTAGTTATTTTCAGAATATGTACAAGTATAGTCCTTGTGGATTCGACATCGGTCTCACCGAGCTATTACTACATCGCGACCTTGCACTTGGGGTTGTGAACAACTAACTTACTTTGATGTCATCGAAAGTGATTCGATTGCATCGAGTATACTTAGAGTATTTCAATGCTTGCTGGGGATATGATGCCTTATATCAATGTCATCTAAATGCATTCAATGCCATTGAAACTTAAGTTTTGATTGCATTGAACTGTCTTCGATTCCATTGAGTATATCCAGGTTTTTCACATTTGGTTGTTAGACTTGTAAGGCACTAATTCAATGCCATCGAACAAGTGTCTGATGTCATCGAAGTTGTCTTGATTAGACTTCGATTGCAATCAACAGAACATGAAATTTTCCTATTTTGCTTCTATCTCCATAGGCTTTAAACAACTTTAATCTAAGCTTACAGGGGGTTTTACAAAGATGGTTTTGAGCAAGTTTAGATGTATTCCAAGTGGGTCTTTTACCTGATAGGGTTTGGTTTAGGAAGTGAGGCTTAATATACCTGTAAAGAGCACTCGAATTTCTTCAACTTGATGAGTCTTGTAGTCTTCATATGGGGCTCACTTGACATATGCACTCAACATTCAGGTATATTGACAAACAATGGCACTTTCACAACTCTGGCACCCCGCACTTCCTAACTGCATAAGCAAACTTAATACATGACATCATCTGCACATGTGGTCAAGTATTTGATTGAACGGTGGAAACAACATGTACATTAAGGGGATGTTTGATTTTTTAACTTTCCTGGTAAATACATGTAAAAATAATAATTCTGACTAACTTCACCTGTTTGAAATCGGCAAGGAATTCCTTACATGTCGAAAATCGGTCCACAAAAACCATGTTGTTACTGATATAAACTTGTGGGCCCCATTGTGATGTACGACTTATTCACACCATCCAACCTTTTTAATGGCACATTTTAGGGTATGAGTACAAAAATGAGGCAAGTCCCAAGGTTGAGTGGGCCACACCTTAAGAAAGAATGATTGTAAAGACATTAACCGTTGGAAGCTAATTTCTCCCTAGGGCCCACATTGATGTTTATTTGTCATCCAACCTTTTCATAAGGTCACATAGTTATAGATAAAGGGAAAACAAAAATATCAGCATGATCCAAAACTTCTAAGACCCTAACAAAGTTTTCAATAGTATAAGTTCAATTCACATTGTTTCCTATGGTGTGGTCCACTTGAGCTTTTTATCTAACTCATTTTTCAGCTCATGCCTTAAAATGAGCTGGCTAAAGGGCTGAACGGTGTGGATAAGATACGTTTGTCATGCTGGGCTCTACAAATGTAACTTTTTTTTCCTCGAGTGACATGAGAGTGCTATAAATGAGGCAGATGTCAACGCCACTTTGAAAATGAAGCTGGAAATTCAAATGTAAATAATTATTATAAATATTACCCATCTATCTTACCACTACAATTGGAAAATCAAATAGCCCCTAAAAAGAAAAGAAAAGAAAAGAAAAATAGCCTTGAAATTAATTGGATGACAGATGGGAGGCCCGAGCTAGATGAAAAGAGAGGTAGGGCTTATTATGTAAGGCGGGTTATTCGGCCTTCTTCGACCTTAAGGGGTCATTTGGCACCATATATTTGGGGGGATTTCAAATCCACTGGTTGTATGGCAGCATAAAGTAAGTGGGGGTTTCAAATCTAGAGGTTTCAAATCTCCTCAAAGAGGGGGTTTGAAATCCACGGTGAGAGCTTGGATTACACCTAAAATCCTTTCAATAGTTACATGTGTAACGTGTGTCACCATACTATTATTCTATTGGACACATGGCCCACTAATGATATAAAAAAAACAATTAGATTATCAATTGCATCACTATAATTACTTTAATATGATGATAAGCACCGTCCAAACAATGTCCATGTAAATCAACGACTACAAATCATTGGTTAATCACTCGTACATGATCTTCCGCTTGTGTCCCATCCGAGACTCGGAATTTCATTATTTTCAGGTAAAGCATATATTCGAGCGGGCTTGTTACAACTATTGTGTCAAACATTACATACTTCACTAATTAGAGATTGAAAAAGGCGAGCTTAACAGTCCTGGGGGGGGGGGGGGTTTGAATATGACTATGCCAAATAAAAATTAAAGTACTAAAATAATAAATAAATCAGAAATTCAATCACACGAGTATTGAAAAATTGATTCAAATCACCCAAAACAAAGTTTATGTTGGACAACCTTATTTCACGAATGATCGTAAGGATTAAGATCTTAAACCAGGCAAGATAAAATAAAGCTATTTACTACAAACGTTCACCACTTTTGCATGAATAAGATTACAACCATTCACCACCAATGCAAAAAAGTAAACATTCCAAGAATTATAATGGTTCGATGTGTACACCAACTGTTCTCAAACAGCCACACTCACTCCACTCCCAATAATCACAACCCACGTGATATTGGCTTTCACTATAAACAAGGTTTTCACAGGGTCATCTTAAAACCTGATACAGTTGTGATTTTAACGGGCTATCACAAATAAAAACCCCTCACTGAGATTTTCTGTCTATCTCAATAAAACAAAAATACAAAAGATATAATATACTTATCTTCTCTTTGAAGACGTATCTCTTGATGTAGCCTGTAGATCCACTCCTCTTGAAGTAGATTGTTCAATGTCCAATCATATGAATGAGGGTTCTAGGTTCTAAATAGATTTTAAATCAATTCAAATAAAAGGCTACTTGTCTGAATTCTTCAAGATCTCAAAGAAGAGTATCTACTCTCTTTATAGAATAAGATTCATTAAAAAGGAGATCAAGGAATTGAAACAAAAAACTATTAAATAAATATAAAAATACCATGCAATACTTGACAATAATGGGGACTTTTCTCTCTTGATGAAGGCTTTTCTCAGCTTGAATTAGTAATTTCGGATTGAGAGAAGTCCTCTATTTATAGGTTGAAAAGTTGTTGCTTCAACTCGTCTAAGGTTTTCTTTGACTCATCTAAGGATCAACAAAATTTAAAATTTTAAGCACGATCGGATAAAACGGTTCTTTGACTGGTCGAAGGCCCTGCTCGACTGGTCGAGCATGGGCTTCGACTAGTCGAGGGTGCCATATTTTTAATTATTGGACTTCGAGTCGAGCAACCCTCGACTGGTCGAAGGCTACTCTTCGACTGGTCGAGCAGTCTGATCGACTGGTCGAAGAAGTAATGGAAAAATCTATTTTTCTGAATTCAAACTTGGACTGGTCGAAGATTTCTTAAACTGGTCGAGTCACAGCTTAGAGTAGTTGAACTTAAGCCTAGACTAGTCGAAGTTAAGCCTATATAAAGCATAAAGACCCATATAAGATTATGCTATGACAGGACCTAAGCCTAAGGTCTTTCTAAGGTCTATTATACCTGAAAAGATTGAACATTAAAGTAACTTGAACTTCTCGGAACTTGTTCTTCTATTTGAATCTTCAATAGAGCTTGAAAATGGAGCTTGATCTTCTACTAGAAGCGTAGTAGAACTTCAACTCAGTCATCTTGAATTTCAGTAGATTCTGAACTTTCCATCTTGATCTACTTCTTGACTTAAACTTCAGTAAAGTCTTGAAGTAACGACTTGAACTTTCCATCTTGATCCACATTAGCTGGACCACTTCTTAAGTTGTTTTGTCTAAACAAAATTTGACAAACAAAGGTGTGCTTTATACAATATAGCACTTATAATCTCCTACTTTGTCAAATTCGTGACAAAACACTTAACATTACAACAAGTAGAGTGACATCTTGAATTCCATGTTGTAGAAAGTGCAACTTTTAATACGAGTTTTTCCCTATTTTATGACATACATATACATTTCCAATGCAAAACTCCAACCACCATAAATCAATATATCAACATTCATATCCCGCCAAAACTCCAACCACCATAAATTAATATATCAACATTCATATCCTCCGCATCGCATCTTCATTCATTCTACTTATAAAATTAGCAATTCTCTCCCCCTTTTTGTCACAAGTTGACAAAGGGAAGAACATACATGTGATTATAAGCAATAAAGCACAACAGAATCAGTAGAATAATAAGAAGAAAATGCATAGAAATATATCAATTAAGGAGTTAATATAATGTCATCAACAACCATTAAGAGAGTAGTGTTAGAAAGTTATCAACTAGCACACACAAAGTATAAGGTTATACAACCCAAAGAAAGATGAAAATCAAACTAATCGGATCCAGAGGAAGATGAAGGAGGTATAGAAGGATCAATCTGGTGAAGCCCCTTGGTAATGCGATGAAAATATTTTCGCATATATTTCATGAAAGCTTTGTGACTTTCAGCCAGAGTATCCTGTGATACCTTCAACTCAACAACTTTCTCTTCTAAAAACTAGAGCTGGTCATCAACTTGGGAAGGTTGATAGTCAGGGTCAGCTTCATCATCCGATTCCAGCTTGGCAAAGATATCATCTATGGATGTGTCCTCAGGTAATGGTGTGTCTTCCTGTTCTTCTTCATCCTCAGCTCTCTGGCCGGGAAGGAATGCCAGGTTTATCTTATGGATATTTGTATTATCAAATGGGAGAGTGGACTCGGACGCCTCGGTCGATGGAATGACAACGTTGTAATAGATAGCAAGGCTTGTCATGAGATATGCAAAAGGTATCGACCCATGACCCAGATGTATACGAAGTTGGATAATCAAATAACATATCAAGGAGGGAAGACAAATAGGATACCAGACACAACAGCGTGAAGAACACGAGTCATAAAGGGAGTAAGTTCAGACTTATTCCCAAAATGAGGATACACATTAGAAGTGAAAATATGATGAAGGACTCTGTATTTTGGAATCATCTGGGTGGCACAAAGGGCATTACCAGAACTCCAATAAGCATTAAATCTTCATAATTTGCAAGTAATTTGCCTTTGCTCAGATTCAGACATTTTATCAGCAAGGGTAGCAATGAGTATGCCTTCGTCATTCACATTAACATCAAGTAAACCTAAAATCAAATGTCGATCAATAGGAACTGTCTCTTCCTTAAAATTAATAGAGAATGTCAGATTATCAAGGGACAATTCACCTATTGAAGCATACATGCCTTGAGCTATTGAACGGTATGCCGTTGTAACGACTTGAAAATTTCCGTACATTGGGCCGAGTACCACCTCGACCAGAAATCACATAGGATTAAATCCTTTAGAAATTTAACAAAGTTAACTAAGTACTAAACTCGGTAAATCATGAAATCCGTTGGATCGCTTTAAATACGATCTGCAAGACTCAAAACTTGCAGAATTGGTGACTCTAGGTTACCCTACAGTCTAGAGCCAAACTCATTACCCGTCTGCTCTCGGGACTGAAACGAAACGTCGTATGAGGTCTAGATCGCACATCGGGAGTCCGAGTAACACGAAGCTAAGGAACCAGGACCGCCCCACTGGGCTTGACAATCATCTCAAAAATCAGGTGATTCCGATGTCCCACGGCCATTATTTTCACTCCGGAGCGAGGGAGTGTGAAAAACACTATTTCCACCACAAGAGAAAATATCTGGAATAGTGATCTGGCACCTTTCGGTTGCGCGTCAGTATTAAGCAACCTGACCGTCGGAATCAGACCAAATTACACCCTCGGATTAAGAAAAATTTCAGGAACATTTACATGTACTCAGAAATTCCGATCGTGGCCCACGGACCGTTGAACTGAAAGTGGTCCGCCACGTGCGATCTGGGAATCCGATCGAGCCGAAAACGTAATCCCACGTAGATCCGCAGTGGGTGAGCTTAAGTCTGACGTTTGGCTCAAAGAGGGCCACCAGAACACCCCTTTTGAGCTTGGAAAGTGGCGAAATGCCTATGTAAGCAGTCACCCTTGAACCTGAGTCTGTTTTGGGGAGGTTTTTGGCTATAAAAGGGGCTTAGAACAGCCCCTCTCACAGCCATAACGAATTTGGGTTCAAACCCTAAGAGAGAAAGAGAGAAAAGAGAGAGAAACTTGTGGAGATCGACGCGCGATCTTCCTCCTGCTGCTGCTTCCACTTCTCCCACGGCCTACACCGCTCTATCCCAAGAGATTTCCCGGCGGTTTCCACCCCATTTGAAGGTAAGAAACCCTAACCCTAGGTCTGATTTGAGCCTGATTAGTGATAGGTTAAGGAAAGACTAATCGAATGCGATCTTTAGGCTAAGAAACTCCCGTATACGGAAGCACCAACCTTCTTGCTGATTCGTTGGAATTCCAAGGGCTGAGGTGAGGACTTTAAGCGTATAAGTTACGGTTTTCAACGCTTTCAATGTCAGATAATGATAGATTCATGATCTGCATGCAAATGCACATGTACAAAGTGCTTTCCGTTTCCTGTTTCGATTAGCGATAAAGATTATGGAATTTTACATACTCTTGATATACGTAGAAATACCGTATACGTATTTTTGTTGAGAAAATGTTTAACATGTTTATTTAATGTTTGATTATATCATGTGTGGATAAAATGCTAGTTTGGCGAAAGGGATCGTAAAAATACATGTTCGTGTGTAAATGTCATATATGTGGAAATTGTGTATTCCAGAAATTCTGCATACGTGCGGATTTTGGAAATATAATTGTGATGATTATTTGCCGTATGATTATGATATACATGGGAAAAATACTCTCGAGGCTTAGGGACAGCCCAATCACGAACTTGCCTAACATACGTCATGTATGTTGGAAAAGTGTATTCTAAGTGTTTGTATAAGTGCATGTATGTGTACATGTGTATGTACTAGTGCCTTAGATAGGCGCTGATATGGGTTTTTCAACTCCCTTAGAGACATGTAGGATCCCCTCCATGCGGTGGTTCACCGCAACCACTTAATTGTATTGCACATACAATTGTATCCCTATGGGGATAGTGCTTTATTACATGCATTACAACATGCTTTGTAATATGCTTTACTTCATGTTTTACTTCATGCTTTATAACATGCTTACTAACATGCTTGTATTGCTTGTTTATCATGTTTTACTTCACATGCTAATGATGAAACTGTTTGAGTTTGGGACTATGTATATAGTCCAAACACTCGGTACCAGACTTGTGATTGTGGCTGAGATTCATGTCGCCACAAAGGACGGGTCCGGCGAACTCGAGTCGTACTTCGGTTGGCGATAGTGGTTGGCCACGCGGAGTGCTTTTGCGCTCCATATCGCTCAACTTGTGGTGCGCTCGAGCTAGTCAGGCTCGCCAATAAAACCGAAGTGTAGTTGTGTGTTCACCCTGTTTGGTCGCTACTGCTTGAACCTAGGGTACCAAACTTACCAGTGGTGATTCCCGTTTAACCATGGTACCTAGATCCGCTAAGACGCATGAGCCGGGCATGGTGGTATGGGACACCGTGGTCGAGTTGTCGGCCTATGCTGGGGCCATGTGCCTCCCCGTAGTGACCATTGCGCAACTATCTCGTGAGCCGAATACGGTGGTATGGGACACTGTATTCGAGCTATCGATACTTCGGCGAGAGCCGAGTACGGTGAGATCTGTGCTCGTGCTGACGGGCGACGAGTCCTCCGTGGTATCATCGAGTGTACTCTAAGTATCTGTAATTGGCCACGAGCTTTTCACAGCAACTAGAGTGTGAGTTGAGCCGAGTATGGTGAGACCTGTACTTGAGCTGACGGCTAGTGATTGAGCCGAGTACGGTGAGACCTGTACTCGAGCTGACGGCCAGCAATTGAACCGCATACGGTGAGATCTGTATCCGCGCTGACGGGTGACGAACCTGTTGCGATGCCATCACTAAGCTTCTCAAACCATAACATCGTATGAGAATAACTAGGATTGACGACCCTAGAATGGATTATGTTGGGAATGATACAAGGGAGGTACCTTAGTTTCCCAATACTGCTGATTGAAATGGACTAATAATAACTTGGTAATCATGAACATCATCGCACCGCATGTGCTTTGTAGATGTGGCGCACTGAGGGAGTTAAGCATTCGCGAACGTAAGATGATGTCGCTTGAGGGTGGTTTGGCAAGGGCATACAGCATCATGTCATATCATTTTTGCATTTAACAAGAGTAGTTAGAAATGCTTGATTTGTACTGCTTTATCATTACTGCTTGGTTGATTTGATAACATGTTACTTATGCATTATTGTTCCACTGAGTTAGCTACTCACTCCCACGTTACGGGACGGTGTTGTACACACCAACCAGACTCTGTTGCAGGATTAGAGGGCGCCTTGGTTCAGGAGCCAGAGCCCGACGTTGATGAGGACCAGGAGGAGTTCTCTTTCATGCAGTATTCTGACGGCTACGCCTAGGCCGGCTGCATCGCGGGACTTTCGGGGCCTCTTTTGAGGATGTATTTTGGGTTTTTAATTTACAAACTTTACATGTATATTGGTGCTCAGCTAGTACTCATACTCTGAAGTTCAGAAAATTTTGTTACTTTACATACTTGTATATAAAATTTCAGTCTTCCGCTGTTTTTAAATGCAATTGAACTGGAGTATGAATTACTGTTTTGGTTTAATCTCATTCATGTTTATTGCGCTAACTCAGACAACATTTAACCGACATTGTGTATGTTGCATAAGTGATGCGTTGGAACTCGGGAGTTGAGTTCATACTCGACCCCCGAATTTCAGGGCGTTACAGCTGTTCTGCCCCAACCAAGAATGTTTTCTCAACCAATGGCATTAAGGATAGGCAAGAGATTGAAAGGAGCAATATGGTCGACGTTCACAGCCTTTCGATAATAATATCTCTAGAGTGGAGATTCTTAACATGCTTCAAATCTTCTTTAGGAGATTTTAGGGTTCTCACCCTAATTGAAGTTGTCCTATAGGAGGAGCCGCTAGGGCCCTTGCATATAGCCTTCCTCTTAAACCGATGTTCTATGTAGTGTTTACAAAAGAAAATATTAAAGAATTTAGATAGGTTTGGCTTAAATCAGATTTTGAACAAAAATCCTCTATAGAAAGAATGTAAATCTCAAATCAACCACAAAATGAAGATTAACTAGCAAGAAGGGACCCAAATGTGGAAAAAAATTGGAAATAAACCACTTACAATCACAAAATGGAGATGTTTCCAACGAGTGGAGCCACGACTAGTTGAGGAAGAAAAACAAAATGAAGAAAAAAAATGAGTTTTTCCCTCGTTTAAGGAGCACACTCGCGCACTTTGACTGGTTGAGTATGGTCCTCGACCCGTTAAAGGTCGACTGGTCGAGGACGTACTCGACCTGTCGAGCAACTAAAAAATTTAATATATATATATATATATATATATATATATATATATATATTGAAATATGTTTTGCATTTTAAAATTAAAAAAATACATAAATAACATGATTTAATTAATTAAAAGTACACAAACCAACATCATGTTTTAATTTAGAATATCTATTCTTGTCAAGCAGTTTGGTCATAATGTCCGCAGGTTGTTTTTCAATCTGAATGTATTCTAATGAAATGCTCTTGTCCTCAACTAATTCTCGAATGTAATAATATCGAATGTCGATATGTTTCATATGAGAATGTTAAATGGGATTTTTTGAAATATTTATATCGCTTGAGTTATCACAATATAGTATCATTATATCTTGCACAATCCTATAATCATTTAACATCCTTTTTATCCAGATCAGTTGGGTGCTAGCATTGCCAGCTACAATATATTCGGCTTCAGCTGTTGAGAGAGACAAAATTTTATTTCTTGTTTAGCCAAGAAACTAAATAATTCCCAACGTAGAAATATCCACCACTGGTAGATTTTCTATCATCGATGTTTCCTGCGCAGTCTGCATCGGTATATCCGGCAAGTTGTACATTTGTATCATAAGGATACCATAGACCGAAATTAGTTGTACTTGTGATGTATCGAATTATCCGTTTAACAACGATTAAATGACATTCCTTAGGATCAGATTGATATCTAGCACATATTCTAACACTAAAAGCAATATCAGGTCTACTAGCAGTTAAGTAAAGAAGACTACTAATTATACTACGATATAAACGGGAGTCTATACTTTTACCTGTTTCATCCTTAGGAAGTTTAACAGTTGTACTCATAAGAGTATCAAACTCTTTTCCATTTTCAAACCCAAACTTCTTTACCAGATTTAAAACATATTTGGTTTGAGAGATGAAAATACCATTTTCCTGTTGTTTTACTTGTAATCCAAGAAAGTAATTAAGCTCTCCGACCATACTCATTTCAAACTTGGATTTCATCAGATCTACAAACTCAATGGACAAGTTAGTGCATGTAGATCTGTAAATAATATCATCAACGTAGATCTGTACAATCAATATATATTCATTATATCTTTTAACAAATAATGTTTTATCAACGCTTCCCATGATAAAGTTGTGACTAGGTGAAAATTTAGTCAACTTTTCGTACCATGCCCTGCGAGCTTGTTTTAGACCATAAAGTGCCCTTTTTAGACGGTATACATGATCTGAAAGTTTAGGGTCCCCAAAACCCTTAGGTTGTTCAACATACACTTCTTCATGTAAATTACCATTTAGAAACACACTTTTAACATCCGTTTGATATATCTTGAATTTCTTATAGCAAACAATTGAAATTAATAATCTAATGGATTCAAAGCGTGCAACTGGTGCAAAGGTTTCATTGTAGTCAATTCCTTCATCTGAGTGTAGCCTTGTACAACCAGTCGAGCCTTGTTTCTAATGATATTTCCCATTTCATCAGATTTGTTCTTAAAAATCCATTTGGTTCTGATTATATGTTTATCAGAAGGTCTGGGAAAATACCAAACATCATTTCTAACGAATTGATTTAACTCTTCTTGCATAGCCAATATCCAACTTTCATTAGCAAGTGCTTCATTTACATTTGTCGGTTCAATTTGGGAAGTGAAGTAGACGTAATTACATATATTTTCTAATTGTTTTCTTGTTTGAACGTCAGTATGAGGGTTACGTAATATCTGATTAGTTGAATGGTCTTTGACTGATCTTAATTTAGAATTATCTGATTTAGATGAAGAATTAGGTTTGTTGATAATGTTGACTTCATCATCATCTTGACTTGGTGTGGGTGTGATTAGGTGATCGTCAATTACAACATTAATTCATTCCTGAATACTCCTGTTCTTTTGTTAAGAACACGATATGCTCGACTATTTAGAGCATAACTGTAATGCCATGAAAATTGGGGGTTGAGCAGGAGCTCAACTCCCGAGTTCCAACGCATCACTTATGCAAAATAGATAATGATGATTAAATGTTGTCCATATTAGTGCATTAAACATGAGTGAGATTATACCAAAATAGCATATCATACTCCAGAGACAGTTAATTTATGCAAGCGGAAGACTGTAATATCCAAAATTTACAAAATGATAAAGTGTAATGGTTGCTAATCCATATCCCTGTAGCCCTGATGCGCAACACCAGGTCTCCGTAGACCCGCCAGAGAGTTGCATATAGGAGAACTCCTCCTCGTCATCATAATAGTCAGGCTCTGCTTCGTAAGCTTCACTATTACCTGCAACTAAGACAGAGTCTGGTTGGTGTTTAAAGCACCGTCCCAGAACGTGGGAGTGAGTGATCAACTCAGTGGAGCTATAAAGCAAAGGTTAACATGTTATCAACTCAGTCAAGCAGTAATGATGAAGCAGTACAATCAAGCATTCCTAAGTACTCTGGTTAATGCAAGGATGATATGTATTAATAATGCATGCTCTCGCCGGCACTCCCTCTGCGAACTTTGTCTCACGATCGCAGCATGCACCCCTTCCTCTGTGCTCAACTCCAACGCCAAAGGCAGATGCAATGCGGTGCATGAGCATGATTACCAAGTTCTTATTTAGGCCTTTTCATGCAGCAAGATTGGGAAGCTAAGGTACCTCCCTTTATATCATTGACCCAAACAATGATCCATTTGGGGTCGTCAATCCTAGTTTATCACATACGATAGGCAAGTTCGAGAGTTACACTCTAGGTCACTACAAGAGGCTCGTCACCATCAGCGTGGGCCTATTTTGTACTCGAGGTCACACCCCCAATGCCCTACCAACTAGCAATCTATTTTTGAAGGCTCGTCACCAACCCGACTGGGGACCACAGCCAGGCTGCACTGGGGCAGACCTATTTCATACTCGAGGTCACTCCACTAACGCCCTACTAACTGACAGTCTATTTTTGAAGGCTCGTCACCAACCCGACTGAGGACCATAACCAGGTTGCGCCAGTGTAGGCCGACTGCTCGAATACAGTGTCTCATACTACTGTATTCGGCTCACCAGTTTGGGTTGCTCACTGGTCACTACGGGGAGGCTCGTCGCCCCAGTGTAGGCCGACAGCTCGACCACGGTGTTCCACACCACCATGCCTGGCTCATGAGTCTTAGCAGATCGTGGTACCATGGTTGAGACGGGTCTTTACATTGGTAAGGGGTACCTTAGGTTCAAGCAGTAGTGTCCATACATGGTAAACACACAATACGCCGATCAATTTATTAGACGAGTTCGACTGGTACGAGCGTACGCTGAATTAATCGACAAGATACCACCGTCGACGATCCTCGTACGATTCGAATTCACCGAACGCATCAATTGTGGCGAGACTAGCTCGGCCACTCAAACAAGAATTGTTACCGATTGCCTGGACTATGTCGTAGTCCCAATCATAGTCAAATGTAAGAAGTAAGCATACACGATAGTCATACGGCATTTAACAACCAATTCCAACGTAAATATCATTTGAGCATATTATTCAACACATATAACATGATATTCTACATATACAATTGCTACACAAAACATGCACTTAAAATTAAAGCTACATGAAGAAAAGTATACATATAGCTGAAATAGCGGTGAAGACCGCTTGAGTTGAAGTAGGAATATGCTAATATGTCCTAAAGGGGGGTGAATAAGACTTTTTAAAGTTTTTACAATGTACTTAAAAATCCTATTACGCTAATCCGTACAGATAGGCAGTTATAAGGATTACTCAAATGTAACTCTACTGGCTTCCAAGCCTGGTAGAAGATCCAATCACAAACTATTCAAGAGACAACAATATATAGCTAAGTTCATGATGGATATGACTGTGTTTGTGTGTGAGGTGTGCTCAGATAAACATATATGAAAGCATTGACATAAACAATCACACACACAGAGAATTAGCAATTGCAAACACAATCATTTTTATAGTGGTTCGACTACTTGTCTACTCCACTCCCGGTAACCACACTCAACCCTTGAGTGTACCGGATTTCACTAAGGAGGTTTCACAATGGTTCACCTCTATCATAAGGTTTTAAATTAGGTTTACCTTCAACCTTTACAACCTACACTGAGGCTAACTGTTTATGCTCTCACGAGCAAAGGTCAACACAACGCACCCACTTTTAGGCACACTTGCCAAGGATCTTCCATAAGACCCTACCGGAGGTTTTACGCGGTTCACCTCGAACCCAAGGTTTTGACTGGTTCACCTTCAACCAGATGTTTATGCTCTCCACAGAGCAAGGGTCCACACAACGCACCCACTACGTACACTCCCGCTGGAGGCCTTCTTGAGGACTTCAAAGGGTGAGAAACACTTTAGACCCATTCCTACAAAGGAATGATCAAAGGGTCCTCTGGACTCTAGGTACTTACAGATAAGTTGATGAGTCTCATTCAGCACGTCGGCGAAGATCTCCTCCTTGTTGATGAAGAGTCTTCTGCTCGCTTAATCCGCAACACAAAAGATGTACCAATATATGGCGAAGGGTTGGGTCAAGGTTATGATGGAATCCTACTCTCTAAAAGTTTTCCTATCAGGAAGATAGAGCGATTCCAATCATTTATGCATTCAAGACATCCCAGCTTAATGATTTGCTATTAAGGTAGTAGCTGGAGGATCCTTGAATGCGGAAGTTCATTCCCCAATCCACTCTATTGAATATCAATGATGAGGGTGGATTGGAGGATGAACTCCCTTGAGAGAAAGGGCTTTGGGTATATCATCTAAGTTTAATCACTCAAAAGCACTCTCTTCTTTCTCTACCAGCAACTAAAGATAAGATCTCTATATACAGGCAAAAGGTTCCAACAGATATAAAACGGTCACATTTATGACAGAGTTCGATATTATCGAGTGGGTTCGATATCATCGAGCGTATACTCTCGATTATATCGATGGTCCACTCGATGACACAAACTCAATGTCATATGCTTTTGAAAAAATCTTGCCTGTTGATCGAGGGAATCGAGACTCGTGTCGATGTTATCGGATTTCGAACTCCGATCTTATCGATACAAGGAGCGAGTCCTTGACACTTGAAAATGAGAGAGACTTGCTTTGAAAATTTTCAAGTCATCAGATATGATCGGGGGATACTCGATATCATCGGAATTTGAATGTCGATGATATCAGAGGCCGTGTCGATGTCATCGATAAATCAAAAGATTTTATCAGAAAGCTTGTTGGACAGTTTGTGTCCATTCTCGACGCAATCAATCCGGCCCCGATATCATCGATATTTAGAATATCGATTCTATCGAGTGACCCTCGATCGGAGTTGAAAACCACCTGAAAAATGTTGCTGGAGAACTTCGTACCCATGTCCGATATAATCGAAAGCCTATCGATATCATCGAGATTTGAACTCCGATGTTATCGATGAGAGCTCCGATATATCGAAGCATATATGATTTTCTTGAGTAAAAACAGGGGCGCCGGATCTGCCTGTCGATATTATCGAGTCACAGTCGATTGACTCGAGATTCAAATATCGATGATATCGTTAGGTGTATCGATATATCGATAATTCCGTCCAGATATTTATATAGTTGCTGGACATATTAAGTCCTCATTCGATGTTATCGATTGAGCTTCTGAGGACATAGACAGCGCAGGTCGATCATATCGAAATGTGTATCGATACAATCGACAGGGCAATAAAAACTTAGAGATTTTTGTTTTGTAGAAAAAGTTTTCTCACCTAAAACCCTAATATATCTAACTTGTTTTTAAGGGTTTCATTCACCTGGTGTTTTAGGACATGGGATGTGAGGCTATGATTTACCTATGCGAGCTTCCACACATCCGGTTGAGGCAGACACTTGAATTGATCTTCCTGTGAGGCTCTACAATTCGATTGACTCAACACACACGCTAATTGACAAACAAGGACACTAGCAAGGGCACTTTCAATCTCCCCCTTTGTCAATTACGTGACAAAAAATACCCAAAACACCCTAGGACAATATATTAGACAGACACATCCTAAATTGTGTGTACATGCATTTTACACAATTTACAAATTCTAATTCACCCATGTACACAACCAATAACTGCTCCCCCTTACTGCAAAACTCCCCCATTCTTGGTGTAGTTGCTCCCCCTAACACCTGCAACACCATGCATGCAAATATACAATTTCCATCCGGGGTGTTTTTACTTTTCTACCCTTTTTTGTCAGTCATTAACAAAGATATAGTAGGTGATATTGACTGAAGTAGAACAAAGCATATGGGAGAACCACAGATATAGAGAGTAATAAAGATTTATAGCAGTGTTAAATATACATCATTGGCAGATAGTATGGATGCATATGAAGGCAAGTACAGTAAATAGAATAGTCAATAAAAGTACATGTATTCCATATGTCAGAACCTCCATGAACTAGGGGATCATAGGCAGTGAAAGATGTGAGTTATATTCAGCCACGTTCAATCAGAATAAAAATAAAAAATAAATAAAAAATAAAAAATAAAAAACACTGCCCAAGGTTGGCAGATATTCAGCATTCTAAAAAAAAAAACTGTCAAGCCCATGTATGGTAACCCAAAAAAAAACCATCATTAGCCCAGTAGTAGGCATAGACAACCAATCAACAAAAAGAAATTGTGCAAGTTTAGAAATCTATTGTGCACACCCATGATAGTGTCGAACATCCAAAAAGATACTAATGTTCAACCGCGAGATAGGAGTGATGTGTGTATGATAGCATGCATGAACCGGCCTCATGGAGCAGAATGGGATGGCACCGTGTCGTCTTGACGGCACGTCATCAGATCCACCAACTGTTGGAGAGTGTGTTGTACTCCTTGAACCACCCTTTCTAGAACAGTCAGCCTTTCTTGCATCATGTGTATGTCCTTCTGAATGGCATCAATCCTGTCCAGCTTAAATCGTTTAGTATATCCGGGCGATGATGTGGTCGGTGCTGGATCGGATTCAGGAAGTTCATCTCCGGCCATTGTTGTCCCTTCCATGGAAGTACCACCCTCTCCTCCAACTTCTTCCGCTTCGGTTTCTTCCTCGGGGTCCTTGTACTCGTGAAAGATTAAATCCATTTTGCGGATGTTTCCTTTGTTAAAAACTTGGAGGGGATGTAATAGGTCAGTGGTTGGTGGGAACCCAATTCTGTTACAGATCATGCTGATGATCCAGGGGTATGGCAGATGGAGGTCCCTGGATGTATGGATGGCGTTTACCAACTGAGAGACGAGCAGAGTCGGAAGGCAGATCTTTGTCCCTCTGGCAACTGAGTATACGATCATGGTTATAAGGCCGGTGAGATCGAACCTGTTGGTACTTCTGGGATATATGTTAGTAGCGAAAATACCATGCAGAATCCGAAATCTGGGGTCCATATACCTGGATTTTAGCGCATTCCCTTGATATCATGGAATGTCCCTACCATTGCAGAGATACTTAGTGAACTTAGATCGAATGTCCATATTATCAACATCCATCTCTGGGATACCTTCAGAGGCATGTTAAGTCCGATAGTATCAGCCACTGTAGCCAGCGTGATCAACACGTCATCACCATCCAACGAAACCATGAACGAAGGAGGATCAGCCACCGGCGAATGACACGCAGCAAGAAAGTAGCGTGTCCTCTCAAGTTGGCATGGCCCCCCAAAGTCCAGAACGGGCAGCCAATCTATTGCGGCAAACAGAGGTTCCAGGTTATATGGTTGAGACACTCCCTGTCTACCCTTCTCTCTTAGATAAGTTTCCTGCCCATGTACTTAGGAGGACGTGACGTTACTTGAGTTGGAGGAGGTGCCGGTGGTAGAGGTGGGCATCGGTCCTGATCGGAACGGATTTGGTTTAACCCGATCAGATCCGAAATAGCAGTGCTTGGACCCGAATCCGATCAGATCCGGAATCAAATCCGAGTAACCTGAATCGAACAGATCCTATAAATAATTCACCTTACCCGAACCCGGACAGAAAAACTGAGTCGGATCCAGTTGTATATGATTCGGACATGTGTAATTTAATTTAACTTTTTATATAATGTGGTCCACTTCAACCTTTAATATATGTCATTTTTTTTTATCAAGGGCTAATTGATAAGTCAAAATGGATGAACGGCTTAGATAAAACATATACATCAAGGTGGGCCCTACATAGTTCTGAAAGAGCTTTTCACTTTCGTACTCATGTTTTCACTATATATTTATACGGCACGTAAGTTTGCTTTTTAAATACATGCAAAGTTTTGGTTTTATATATATAATAGTTAGTTGTGTGGATTTAATCATGGGATATGTGTTATATCCAAACCGTCCATTCATTTTGTGACCTTGTATTAAGGCTTGAGACGAAAAAAGACAGATCTATCTATCCAGTAGACCACACGGATTATTTAATGGCGAAAATCATTTTCTAATTCTATTTGTGGTGTGGTCGAGACGATCTTTTAATATTATTCATTTTTTAGATAATGTCCTATAATGATCTGAAAAAACTGATGAACGGTGTGGATAAACCAAAAAGATTTTGAAACAGGCCCCACACACTTTACTCAGTAGACCAAATGACTCCCTGTACGAAGGTTGCTTTGTGAAGAAGCTTTGTACGAAGGTAGCTTCTTGAAGAAGCTTTGTATTAGCTTCTTGAAGAAGCTTTGTACAACGGTACAAGGGCGGCGGATTGCGTACTAAGTAAATTCAGTGGGCCCCAGTGGCATTCATACATTTTATCCACTCCGTCCATCTCTTTTGAAAGATAATATTAGGGCATTATCTAAAAAATTGAGTATATCCAAACCTCAAATGGACCACACCACTAAAAACAGTGTGAATTGAACATATACCATTAAAAATTGTTGGTGACAACAGAAGGTTTCGATCAAGCTGATATTTGTGATTTCCCTTCACCCGTATCTTTCTGATCTTATGAACAGGTTGGATGACAAATAAACATCCCTGAGGGCCTTAGAAAATTTTCAACGGTTGAAATCAATACTTTCACCTTTTCCAGTGGTATGGTCCACTTTAGCTTTGTATACCCATCAATTTTGGGTTGAACCCATAAAATTATTTTTGGCAAAACGAATGGATGGTGTGGATGAACTACACGCATTCGAGGTGGGCCCAATTTCTTTACTCACTATAATAAGAGCGTGCGTTGCAAGCTTAACAGAGGCTATAGCCTATATAGCTAAGCCAGCTATACGTACCTGCTGTAGGTACGTGTCGTGCGAAGACGAGCACTAACGCTCCTTGAGCTCCGAGTTGTACGAACGGTCCAAAGGAGCTGAAAGTTACATGGCCCAACAGTGATGTATTTATCATATCTATACCGTTCATCTAGTTTCAGAGATCATTTTAGAGCATTATCCAAAAAAATGAATCAAATCCAAAGATCATCTGGACCACACCATAAATTGCAGCGGAGATGATGATTTTTTCACCGTTAAACAATTTGCAGGGCCACATAATGTTTCTTTTAAATCCAATCTGTTCTTAAGGTCACAAAGACCTGAATGAAGTGGAAAAACAAATTTCATGTTAATCCAAAACGTCTGTGAACCCAAAAAAAAGTTTCAATGGTAGACATCCAATGCCCCGCTGCTTTCCGTAGTGTGGTCCACTTAATGGTTAGATCTATTTTTTTTTGTCCTAACCCTTAATATGATATTGTCAAATGGTTGGACGGTTTGGATGTAACACATACCTCATGATTTAATATGATATTGTCAAATGGATGGACGGTTTGGATATAACACATACCTTCTTATTAGCCGCAACTAACTTTACACTAGCCCATCCGCTTCCGTCAGTGGATTTGGCTGACGACGCTGCTTCGTCTTTGGGTCTGGCTGTCAAGAGGATGCCCGTTTCCCTACTTCAAATACATCTCTCTCTCTCTCTCTCCCTCTCCCTCTCTCCCTCCCTCTCTCTCGGGCAGGAGATTTTTGGGGAAAAAAACGGGTAGGGTAAAACATTTTTAAGTTTGGTGAAAAAAAGGGTATTTATACATATATCCCTCAGAGAGAATGAGAGAATAACGGATACAGGGAGATAGAGAGAAATAGAAATAGAGTAGATTGAGCGGGATTTTTTGGCGGGATTTTTTGGCGTCGAACCTTAATTCTTAGGCAGAAAATATATATATATATATATATATATAGATATATATTATATATATATATATATATATATATTATATATATATATATACACACACGGGTCGGGTCGGTCTGTTCGAGTCGGATCCTATCGGGTCGGATTCCGGGTCGGGTCGGGTCGGAACATGGTCTATCCGGAACAGATCCGAAAATATTTCGGATCTGGTTTCTGCTACCCGATCCTGCCCGATCTTGACCGTCGGTTCTGTTCGAATCGGGTCTGATCGGGTCTGATCGGGTCGGATCCAGCGGATCGGGTATGAAATGCCCACCTCTAGCCGGTGGGGATGGTTGTGCTTCAGACGGGGGCCCACGTGGTCTTTTCGTTGCCTAGTGGGGGTCCCACGTTCTAGAGCCCGTGTGCTTCCTCTCGAAGCAACCATTTTTTATCTCGGATAGATCTTGATGATTCTCCCAAAGCGACACCTTTTTCTTTGTCTTTTCCCATGATGACAAAAGAAGTTTAAAAGTATTTGGGAAAAAGGACGAAACTCAATAGATACGGAAATACCCAAAAAAAAAAAAATTGGAATCTTGAAGATTAGAAGAGTATTACCATATTATGGAACTTTCTGAGGCTGTCTGACAATGTTCTGAACCGTCCGATTTGAAAGAAAACGAGCAGGAAACCCTGGAATAAAAAAAATTCCCTTTTCGCATTCCACCTTTTTATATCGGGCGGCATCTATCGATATCATCGATTCGTGTTTCGATTATATCGATGGTCCCTTTTTCGATTCGATCGATCCTCTCTCCGATATTATTCTTGATCAATGACTGTTTGCATTCTAAAGAGTCGTCGATAATATCGGCACATGACCGATTAATCGAGAATGACCTATCTGAAGGTAACTGATTTTTTTTTCTTTCTTTTCAGCGTTCAGCCGATCCTTCAAGTATATTTTTAGAATAGTATACCTCCAAAATTATGTATAATTATTGTCTATAGCAAAACTATAAACATGTGAATGTTTATATACAAAAGTTCGAGGTCAGGAACCTCAAATGTATCATTTGAAGCTCAGCAAAAATTTGTATCATTTCAGCAAATATCCCGGTCTAGATGCATGACTTGGACTTGTCCTTTATGCTTGATATTTCAGGATATATGAAGGGTAGTCATCAGACAATTCAGTTTTTCTTTTTCTACCCATTTTGAAACAGGTTTCTTTATCCTGTCTTTCATCTTAGGTGGTGATAGATGAGTGTTTCTCTCTCCTGGGTGGACTCTTGACATTCTGCATCTCTCTGATCAGTTTGATTTTACCAATGTGATTCTGATCAAAGTTATGTGAAGTCCATCCAGGTGTTAAGCATTCAAACTTATAATGACCCACATCACCACATAAATGACAAACTAGAGATGTTCTCATTTTGCTACCTGAAGTAGCAGGATTCTCTGTTGTTTGAGTTTTATTTGCAGTTTTCTTTTTAATTTTCTCATACCCTAGATCACTCTTGTCTCTTCCTAGTCTTCCCATCCCTAGCAATTTTTCTAGCTTCTCACCACTTTGAGAGAATTTGTAATTTATTTCAACAAATTTCCAAGATTTTTCTAAGTCGTAACGAAGTGTGTGATTCTCATTCTTGAGTTGTGCGTTATCATCTCTTAACAATTCAACTTGTTTCAAAAGTTTTGATGATTCTGTTTTTAGGGATAGATTGTCTCTTTCTAACTTGTCGTTGTCTGAATGATATTGTTGTAAATCATTTATTAGATGAGTATTGATTTCCAAGGTTTTGTCCAAATCTTTTTGTAGCAATTTCTTTTTGTTTTCAGACATACCAAGTCTTTAAGGATGTGCATGCTATGGATGTAGAGTTGATTATAAGCATCTTGCAGTTTATCCTTTTTGACTTCTTCTTCTTCTTCAGTTTCCTCATTATCAGACGGAAATGATTCAGTGGCTTGCTGTTCTTTTTCATTTTCAGATTCACTGGGAATGATTAGAGTAGTGGAGACCATAAGGATTTTTAATGATCTCCGATCACCCTCACTCTCTGAGTCACTGGATTCTGAATTTGACTCTTCTGTATCATCCCAGGTGGAGGTCATTACCTTGCCCTTAGTTTTTCTGTTTGGGCATTCAGTTGACAGGTGTCCATACTCATGACAGGCATAACATTGTGGTTTTTTGGTCCGTTTACCAAATTTGCTTGTAGAGAGTTTGTTGTTCACCTTTCTTCCTCTGGAGGGACGGCCACGATTCTTCTGAAAGAATCTTCTAAATCTTTGTGCCAGTAAGGCCACTTCCTCATCTTCATCTTCTTTTTCACTCTCACTGTCCTCATGTTTTGTTTTCTTAGAAGTTTTTAAGACAGTGTTTTTGGATTTTTTGGATTGTGTGAAGTGTAGTTCAAATGTTTGTAGGGAACCTACCAGTTCTTCTACTTTCATCTCATCAATATTCCTACACTCCTCAATTGTTGTTACTTTGGAATTAAACCGTTCCGGTAGGGATCTTAGAATTTTTCTACAAATTTTAGGTACCGGAACCTTCTCTCCCAATCCACCCATGGAGTTGCAAATGATGTTCGACTTAATGAAGAACTCCATAAATGTCTCTTGCTCTTCCATTCTGAGACTTTCGAACTGTGAAGTCAATA
Organism: Magnolia officinalis; assembly: GCA_021015155.1. Classification (NCBI taxonomy): domain Eukaryota; kingdom Viridiplantae; phylum Streptophyta; class Magnoliopsida; order Magnoliales; family Magnoliaceae; genus Magnolia; species Magnolia officinalis. Next base: position 91,282,917 of record JAJHSJ010000001.1, read on the forward strand.
GTTGAAATTTGGACCTCTTCACAGTGCTTGTGCCTTCATGGGTTGTTTCCAATAAGTCTCATGCTTCCTTAGATGTCCCACACATGCTTATTTGATTGAATATATCTTGGGACACGGCACAGTAGATGGCGTTCATAGCTTTTGCTTCAGCAGTTTGTTTCTCTTTGTCAAACATCGTCAACTTTTCTCTGGGTTTGAGTTTTGTGATGGTTGTGCCACCCTCAAGTGCGATTTGTTCAGATGGTGGCACATATCCTCTTTCAACTACATCCCAAACATTATGATCCAAAAATCTCAGAAAGTAGTGCATCATAGCCTTCCAGTATGCATAATTTGAACCGTCAAATACTGGATGTCTAGTGACTGATGAGCCCTCTCCTTTAGCTATATTCCAAACTTCAGTCAATATCACTCTCTAGGCGGTGAGGCCCTTAAAGAGAGACCCGCTCTGATACCAATTGAAATAGCGGTGAAGACCGCTTGAGTTGAAGTAGGAATATGCCAATATGTCCTGGAGGGGGCGAATAGGACTTTTTAAAGTTTTTACAATATACTTAAAAATCCTGTTACACTAATCCTTACAGATAGGCAATTATTAGGATTACTCAAATGTAACTCTACTGGCTTCCAAGCCTGGTAGAGGATCCAATCACAAACTATTCAAGAGACAACAATATATAGCTAAGTTCATGATGGATATGACTGTGTTTGTGTGAGGTGTGCTCAGATAAACAGATATGAAAGCATTGACATAAACAATCACACACACAGAGAATTAGCAATCGCAAACACAGTCATTTTTATAGCGGTTCGACTACTTGTCTACTCTACTCCCGGTAACCGCACTCAACCCTTGAGTGTACTAAATTTCACTAAGGAGGTCTCACAATGGTTCACCTCTAACCTATGGTTTTAAATCAGGTTCACCTTCAACCTTTACAACCTACACTGAGGCTGACCGTTTATGCTCTTACATGCAAGGGTCAATACAACGCACCCACTTTTAGGCACACTGGCTAAGGATCTTCCATAAGACCCTACCGGAGGTTTTACGCGGTTCACCTCGAACCCAAGGTTTTGACTGGTTCACTTCAACCAGATGTTTATGCTCTCCACAGAGCAAGGGTCCACATAACGCACCCACTACGTATACTCCCGTCGGAGGCCTCCCTGAGGACTTCAAAGGGTGAGAAACAAGTTAGGGTAAGGATTTCTTACCTAAGAACGGAGTCGGAATCGCTGGAATAGCTATACAGACTGGGTGGTTAAGCACGTGGAGCGGCCGGGAAGAATCTCAGGAACAAGCCCTCACTTTCTCTCTCTTTCCTTCTCTCTTTGCTCTCTTCTCTCTCCTAGGGTTGCAAATTCATATGTGAAGGGAGAGAGAGGGTTTAAGGCCCTTATATAGGCCCATAACTGATGGAAATAGCCCCAGGGCCATGGTATACTTAGGTTATAGCCAAAGACTAGCCATTTCGGTCCAACGGAGCTGATCTGGAGGCCCCTTTTCTACATGTGGTCAGACTTAAGCTTCCTGACATTGGATCTAGGTTAGGTTAAGATCTCGGCCCGATCGGATCAGTGGATCGGCCGCGGGGGACCAGTTTCAGTTCAACGGTCACCGGTACTCGATCAGGGCCACAAGTGCACTGACCTGTGTTGGCAATTTCTCCTGATTCGAGGGTGTAATTGGGTCAGATTCTGATAGTCTAAATCCTTAGATTTGGCCTACAAGCGAACGACTCAATTCACTTAAGTCTCAGTTCATTTCCTAAAGATATTCGCGTTTCTCACACACTTCGCTCCGGGCTCATGTTGTGCATTTTTGGGTACTATTAGGACTTGATTTCTGAGGTGGTTTTCAAGTCCAGAAAGGCGGTCATAACAGTATAGTTTTGGGGTAATCGGACTTTCGACGCGCGGTCCAAGTCCGATACGGGTTTCAATGTGCTCCCGAGAGCAACTGGGTTTTGAGATTGATCCTAAATTTTTAGGTAATGTTGGGTTAGTGATTCTAATGGATTTGGGTCTTGCGGTTCGTATAGAAAGTGGTTCAAGCCAAATCCATCAATTGTTTAGTTTAGTACTTAACCAAATTCCGCCCTTATTACGACAGAATACGGTCCTGGTGCAGTTCCATGCCCCTTTTGGCACTTTTGGTTAGTATATTATTTTAATTATTTTTTTAGTAGTTCTTTATCAAGTTTACTTTGTCTCCACCAAATTTCATTATATTTCGTTTTGTAAAAATATTCTAAAAATTCTAGAAGTAGCAGCTGTCCGAACTAATAAGTTTTGGACAGTTGTCACCTCAACCCAGATATAACTATATTAAAATTTTTATTATATTTTTTACTTATTTTTATATGAAACTAGACTTATCAAGCTTCAATCTGGCTTTTTAATCACCTAAATTGGAGTTATAACGAGAGAGATATGACTTTTTGAAGTCGATCAAAAAGTGCAGAAAATCTGCAGCGAGGGTCCACCAGAGCTTGGTGCTCCGGCGGCGCGCCGCCGACCTGGCGGAGGCGCAGCTCGCCTGCTCTGTTATTTTGCCCCGTGATTTTTGGAATGGGCGTATCTTGCAAACCGGGATGAGTTATTCGACATGCAATATATGATTCTGGGTATGAGAAGCCGATATATCCAAATAACCTATTTATTTTGTGAGATTTCATAAGTTGAATGATAAAAAACTTATTTTATTTATATATTTACTATTTATAGTAAAATTTAGTTTAAGTATTGTTCTTCATCATTTATACTTTAGGATTAGTGTCTAATATGAAGGTACTTAGAAAATTTTGAAGAATGAGGTGGTGAAAGGTGAGATTTTGATGGAAATGGGTTGAAAAGGGATTTTAGACTTTGGGATTGAGTTCTGAGAAGTTAATAAGGTGTTATGATCGACTCAGTGCCTAAGGATGTCCATCGCCAAGTTGGGAAAAAATCCGCGACGTTACAATAACCCAAGAATATTCCCTTATCACTCTTTACTTCGAACTTTCCCAAAATTTCCCAGTCATGTAAAATGTAACATTTACTTCCAAAAGTTCGAAAGTATTTGACAATTGATTTCTTATTAAACCATAGCTCATAGGTTGTTTTATCTTTTGCTTTTCTAATATACACACGATTTATATTGTAGCAAACAGTATTAATAGATTCAGCCCATAAGTTTTTTGGTAAGTTCATGCTATTTAGCATTGCATTGGCTATTTCCTATAACACTCTGTCTTTCTTTCAACAACCCCATTATGTAAAGGTGTTTTAGGAGTTTAGAACTCATGTGATATACCATAGTCTATACAATACTTCTCAAAACTGCTATTTTCAAACTCAGTACGATAATCACTTCTAATCTTAATCATATGTACTCTTTTTTTTCAGTCTGAATTCATTTTAGAATTTTTTTAACTCCATCGAAAGTCTTTGATTTCTCTCTTAAGAAAGCTACCCAAGTATATCTGGTAAAATCATCAATAATAACTAGAGAATACTTCTTTCCACCTCTACTCTCCATTCTCGTTGGTCCCACCAAGTCCATATGGAGTAGTTCAAGAGGTTTGGATATGGCTAAGGAGTTCACTTTCTTGTGACTACTCCTGATTTGATTGCCAATCTGACATGCGCCACAAATCTTTTCTACCTTTTTTAATTCGGGTAAGCCACGAATATGATATATCTTGCTCAATATATAAAGATCTCTAAAGTTGACGTGTCCAAGATGTTTATGTCATAGTTCTATTTCGTCTGTTTGGACCATGTAACATGAAAAGTTAGAAGAGCATGCTTTATTAATAATGTAGCAATTCTCAGAAGTCCTACGACCATTTAATATCACACTTCTCTTCTCATTTGAAATATCACATCCGTGATTTGTAAATTTAACACTGTGTTTGTTATCGTAGATTTGAGAAATACTTAGAAGGTTATGTTTTAGACTCTCAACATATAGTACATTCTCAAAGAGAGGAAGATTAGAGAGTTGAACAGTATCGTAGCCTATGATTCTGTAGTTGCTTCCATCACCAAAAGTAACTGAGCCGACATTCACTTCTTTGAAGTTGGTGAATATCGCTTTGTCACCTGTCATATGTCTTGAACATCCACTATCCAGGTACCATTTTGAATGGCTAGTGGCTTTAAAGGCTGTGTGGACAACAAGACATGTAACCTTTGGAACCCATTTCATTATAGTTCTGGGTTTAGGAGTTCCATTAGATTTTCTCCGTTTTTGGGAGTTGGAATTACTCCACTGTCTATTGACTCCGATTCCATTTGAGTTAGATTTTAGAAGCTATAAGTCCACTATTTTTTTAGCTCAATGAAGTTTATTATATCTTTGATTTTTATAGTTGATGACATTAGAATTAATCTTAGAAACTTGAAAAGGTTTAGGATTTTTAAAATCATTTAGACCATAATATCTCAAATTCTTACCTTTAGAGTTTAAGGATTCTCATTTTACCAATAAAGGAAATGAATTCTTATTTTTATGAGAATTATCTTTAATATAGCCCAGACCTGATTTGTCACCACATTTTCTGATGATGATAATAATTTTTTTAGTTTTGGGTCTACATGGGTATATCTCCAAGTATCCTTAGAACTCAAAAGGGAAGAAACTTCGAGTTTTAGATTCTCATTTTCAATTTTGAGTTTTTTTAACTCCGAGGTTTTGAAATTTAAGTTTAGTTTAGTTTTTTTTTTTTTTTTTTTTTTTTTTTTTTTTTTTTTTTTTTTTTTTTTTTTTTTTTAAACAATCTAAAAGATGAGATTTTTCTAAAACATTGTTTTCAAGTTCTTCTTTTAACTGAAGATATTTTTCTTTTTGAATTTTCAATTCGACAGTAATTTTGCAACTTTCCCTATATAGGGCATTGTAGACGTCTTGAAGATCATCTTCATTCTCATTTTCAGGGTCACTCCTGAGATTTTCATAATCAGATATGTTACAACTATCTGAGGAGGTGACTCTAGCTATAATCATCAGGGCTTTTACATCATTTGTATTTTCTTGTTCTGATTTATCAGACTCAGAAGAACTTTTAAAGACATATGATTCATCCCAAGAAGCTATCATACCCTTTCTTTTTGACTTATCCATTTTAGGACATTTATTCGCCAAGTGTCCGTATTCATGGTAGTTGAAACATTGACTATTCTTTATAGATTTTGAATATTTAAATTTTTCTTTTCTTTTGTCAGATGGTTCTTGAAAATCAGATCTTTTCTTGTTTTTGAAAATTTTGTAAAATTTCATAGCAAGTAAAACCATATCATCTTCTGTATCTTCAAAATCAGAATTAGCACTATTTTCTTTTAAAACAGATTTAGAAAATTTAAGAGCAATGGACTTACCTTCAGGTGCTTTAAAATTCAACTCATATGTTTGGAGAGATCCAACTAACTCTTCAACCTTCATATAATTAGTGCCTCCCAATTCCTGAATGACAGTTACTTTGGAATTGAATCTCTCAGGAAGAGATCGCAGTATTTTAGCACTAACCTTGCTTTATGGGATTCCATCTCCTAGACTTCATATGGAATTTACTATATCATTTAGTTTCGTATAGAAGTTCATGAAAGTTTTATTTTTTTCCATACGAATTTCCTCAAACTTAGTACTAAGGATTTGAACTTTAGATTTCTTAACAATAGAAGTTCTTTCATTTGTCATTTCAAGAATATCTCAGGCTTGTTTGACTGTATCACATGAAATAATTCTCTTGAATTCATCAAGTAATAGAGCACAAGTGATGGCATTTAAGGCCTTAGCATTAGTACTGCTTTGGCTTTTCTGAGCTGCAGTCCATAAAAAGAATATAGTTTCTTTCATAGATTTAGTTTCATCACTGCCTAATACTTCAGACATAGGAGGTTTCCATTTGATTACAGTGGCTTGCCACACGCTTTCATCTAAGGATTTTAGAAAAATCCCCATTCTGGCTTTCCAGTATGCATAGTTAGAGCTGTTAAAAGGTGGTGGCCTAGTAATCGACAAGACATCGAAATTTGACATAGTGAAAGCTCTAAATCTTTTAACTAAAGGAAATTAATCCTAAAAAAACAAGTAACTTAGCTCCAATACCACTTGAAAAAAGCGAGTTTAACAGTCCTTTTGGGGGGGGGGAGGGGGGGGAATAGGATTATGCCAAATAAAAATTAAAGTATTGAAATAATAAATAAATCAGAAACTCAATAACACTAGTATTGAAAAATTGATTCAAACTAGTTCGTAGGACAACCTTCACCCAAAACAAAGTTTAGGTAGGACAACTTTATTTCACGAACGATCGTAAGGATCAATATCTCAAACCAGGTAAGATAAAATAAAGCTATCTATTACAAACATTCACCACTTTTGCATAAATAAAATTACAACCATTCACCACAAATGCAAAAAGTAAACATTCACCACAACACTAAGAATTATAGTGGTTTGATGTGTATACCAACTGTTCTCAAACAACCACACATACTCCACTCCCAATAATCACAACCCACGTGATATTGGCTTTCACTATAAACAAGGTTTTCACATAGTCCACTTAAAACCTAATACAATGGTAATTTTAACGGGCTATCACAAACAAAAACTATTCACTGAGATTTTCTGGCTATCTCAGAAAAACCAGCAATTGAGATTTTCTAGCTATCTCAATAAAACCAAAATACAAAAGATATAATATATTTATCTTCTCTTTGAAAATGTATCTCTTGATATAGCCTGTAGAACCACTCCTCTTGAAGTAGATTGTTCAATGTCCAATCATATGAATGAGGGTTCTAGGTTCTAAATAGATTTTAAATTGATTCAAACCAAAAACTACTTGTTTGAATTTCTCAATATCTCAAAGAGGAGTATCTACTCTCTTTATAGAATAAGATTCATTAAAAAGGAGTTTAAAGAATTGAAATAAAAAACTATTAAATAAATGTTAAAAATACTATGCAATAGCTTGACAATAATGGATACTTTTCTCTCTCTTGATGAAGGCATTTCTCAGCTTGAATTGGTAATTTCGGATCGAGAGAAGACCTTTATTTATAGGTTGAAAGGTTGTTGCTTTGACTTGTCTAAAGTTTTCTTTGACTTGTCGAAGGATCAACAAATTTTTAAAATTTGAGCGCGATCGGATAAAACGATTCTTCGACTGGTCGAAGGCCCTACTCGACTGGTCAAGCATGGGCTTCGACTGGTCAATGGTGCCATATTTTTAGTTGCTGGACTTCGAGTCGAGCAACCCTTGACTGGTCAAAGTCCCCTCTTCAACTGGTCGAGCAGTCTGCTCAACTGGTCGAGGAAGTAACGGAAAAATCTGTTTTTCTGAATTCAAACTTGGACTGGTCGAAGATTTCTTAGACTGGTCGAGCTACACCTTAGACTAGTCGAAGTTAAGCCTAGACTAGTCGAAGTTAAGCCTATATAAAACATAAAGACTCATATAAGATTATGTTATGAAAGGACCTAAGCCTAAGGTCTTTCTAGGGTCTTTTATACCTGAAAAGATTGAACATTGAAGTAACTTGAACTTCTCGGAACTTATTCTTCTACTTGAATCTTCAATAGAGCTTGAAGATGGAGCTTGATCTTCTACTAAAAGTGTAGTAGAACTTGAACTCAGTCATCTTCAACTTCAGTGGATTTTGAACTTTCCATCTTGATTTACTTCTTGACTTGAACTTCAGTAAAGTCTTGAACTTAGTAGATTTTGAGCTATCATGTCTTGAAGTAACGACTTTAACTTTTTATCTTGATCCACATTAAGTGGATTACTTTTTAAGCCATTTTGTCTAAACGAAATTTGATAAACAAAGACGTGCTTTATACCGTACAGCACTTCAGACATATTAAAGTTAATTTAGTAATTAAATTTAATCCCTTACAAATATACCATGCAATGCATGGATTAAAGTTATTCTCAATCCACGCTCCTAAACAGGCTCTTCATCTTGGCTTTCACCCCACTCATCCCAACTACATGGTTTTGTGTGAGCGCACAGTGAGCGACGATGGTGCAGGCTGCTGCTCTGCTGAGGCAGTGTCCCAGACTCATAGGTTATCCAATCACAACAACTACAACAAAAACTACGATGAAAGCCATTCTTCATCATCTCCTTTCTTCCTCTCTCTCTTTCAAAACCGACTCTTCTTCTTTCCCCGTCTCCATCTTACCTTTTTCATCTCGCGCCATCCATCCCCGATCTAATGGCCTCAGTTTGCCCGAATCATCACCAGACCTCCTTGAAGATCAATACGCCCACTCCGATGATAACCTGTCCAATAATAAGAGCCGCAACGAGAAGAAGCGCGAGGCCCGCCGTGCTGTCCGCTGGGGAATGGAACTAGCCAACTTCTCCCCTCCTCAGATCAAACGCATTCTCAGGTATCGCCGAATCCGTGTGGGGGGATCTCCTTTCAGTGATCTAAGCTGTTCATCCGGTTGGACGATTGGTGTGTAGTGGGCCCAGGACCACGTTTTAAAGATTTGCAGACACTTCCTCAATCACATACGGCCCATTTAGCTGGGGCGGTCTCTGCAGTATTGCCTGTCCACTGCAGTGCCACACCAGAAGATGGTCTGGATCACTCATAGGTGGTCCCCATTGTACGGTTTTCTGGCCCAGATGAAGATGTGGGTAATTCAGACTAAGAGTTGTATGTTTTTCTCATCAGATGTTCTTACATTTTGAATATGGGAATTGGTCAGGGTGGCTTCTCTTGGGAGGGAGGTTCTTGATGCACTCATGTTAGTGAAGGTGCTGAACTTTTTTTTCTCCCTTTCTCTTTGTTATTCCATTTCCCTTTCTTTTTAATTTCAAAGTTCACGCATCTTGAAATTTGATTCATGTTTTGTAGAGATTGGGCCCAGATGTCCGAGAAGGGAAACGGCGACAGTTCAATTATATAGGTTAGTTTTGACAACTTCCAACTAATTGGGGTCAGCTACATAAATCCTTTTGTCAATTCCACTTCATTGAGGATCTTATTCTCAATTAAACAATAGGTCATCAAGTCTTCTCTTACCACCTCCACCCACGTCCTTTTGGGCCTTCCCCCTTTTAGAGCCTTCAACTTGTACCAATTCATTTCTCTTATTCAGTTCAGTTCTTCATCTCCTTTGCACATGGCCAAACTATCCAAGTCTACTATGCCTCACCTTATTACCTATTGGTGTTACTCCTAAGTTTTCTCAGATGCATTCATTTCTAATTCTATCCTTGTCTTGGCACTTATCCATCTCAACATCCCCATTTCAGCTGTGCTCATTCTATGATCATGTTGTTCCTTGATTGCACAACATTTCGTTCCACAAAGCATGGCTGTTCTTATAGATATCATATAAAATTTCCCCTTCTATGCATACATATGTCTCTTGCTCCGCATACGTGTGAGGCTTGTGAAGCATGATGCATATTATCTCCATGCTGCTACATATGCCAACATGGTAGACAGGTGCAATATCCACGCAGTCCATCAAGTGAGTCCGACCATTTACATGTTCTTACCTGAAAGGTATGCTGGTATACCGTATACTGATTATATGGTCTATGGTGTCAGAAAAAAGGTGGATGGCTCATAAAGCTTGGCAAATTCTTATTTTCGCCCTCACATTTTTTTTTCTTCTTAAACTGTGGTCCACATGATTAGTATACTTATCTGATCTTTGGATTGGGAAATTTACACAGAGTGAACACCTTGATGGATTTGTTGGATCTGGTGCCTATGACTCATGCTGAGACATGTGGCGGCATGTACATCGGCTGTGTTTTACATGTCTGTGGGCTTGCCAAAGTATTTACATTCATGCTTCTATAAAATGTGTGTATGTATATGTTCTTCTATAAAGAAGTGTGTGTATCACATCCATGGTTCAGTGATCCAAGATGCTGGTATGATGGGCCTCATCCGTGGTTAAGTTATCCAAGATGCTGGATTGATGGGTCTCACCGTGGATGGTCCATGCTCTAGAAATTCCCAAGATTGAAAGATCATAGCCATATAGTGTTTATCCTTGGGAATTTTACAAAAAACTACCTAATTAATCTGGAATTTACATTCCGGTATCTTTTTCAAAAAGCTACCTCAGTAATTGATGTAATTATCATTCTCCTACCTTTTGCTTCATTTCTTTAACGACCGGTTGGGTGGGCATGTGAGCAAATGGGTTGGCTCCTTGGGTGTTCCCCACTGTGATGTTTATGTAAAATCCACTCCAACCACCAGGTGCGTCAGCTCATGTTAAGCCAAGGGCCCAAAATTCACACCCATCCATGATTCAGGTGGACCACCTAATTGGAAACAGTGGACAGGGCAACAATTGCCCTCTAAACTGTTTTCCTCTGATTTTTAGGCCCTAGGTCTAAATTTTGATGTGGTATCTAATGGTTGGAGTGGATTTTGTGTAATCATTATGGTAGGCCTTGTAAAAATCAAGGGTGGATGTCTCCCCGCCAACTATTTTCTTTGGTGTGGCCCACCTGAATCACAAGTTAGCCTGATTTTTTTAGGCTCTGCGCCTAAACTGAGATTATGCATCTAATGTTTGAAGTAGATTTCACATAGACATCACAGTGGGCCCTGCCAAAAATCAAGTCCCGACGTCCTTCTTGATTTGTACAGAGATTATTTAGAAA
>JAJHSJ010000001.1:91293663-91445156 GCA_021015155.1 Magnolia officinalis
AAATAAGGAGTGAATGATTCTGGGAAAGATTTGCACCATGGAATTCTTTAACCACTCTAATGGAATATTTTATGCCATCAACAGATGCCCCATCGATCCTTCTTTGATTGATTTATGAAATCAAATTAGAGGATCGTTCTTTTCTGACCAAAGAACTAATGAACTGCAACTGAAGGATGACTGGATGATCATGCTTGCATAGAAAGACTTGAATGATCGTGTTCAATTGGAAGACTTGAATGATTGCGCTCGCACAAAAAACTTCAATGATCGTGTTCAATCGGAAGACTTGAATGATTGCGCTCGCACGGAAAACTTGAATGATCGTGTTCAATTGGAAGACTGAATGATCGCGCTCGAACGGAAGACTTGAAATGATCGTGTTCTATCGGAAGACTGGATAATCGCGCTCGATCGGGAGACTTGAAATGATCGCGTTCGATCGGAAGACTGGATGATCGCGCTTGATCGGGAGACTTGAAATGATCGCGCTCGAGCGGGAGACTGGATGATCGCGCTCAAATAAGAAACTTGAAATGATCGCGTTCGATTGGAAATGGATGATCGCGCTCGAACACGAAAAACTTGAATGCCCCCAAGCCAGTAGTAGTATTGCCGAATGTTTTACTAGAGGATAAAATTCTCTTTTCATCGAAACTGCCACTCTAACTGTAAGACCCGTATCCTAGTTCGTACTGTTCCTTAGCTTCCGCCGTCCCTCCAGGTCGAATTCAGGCAATCCTCGACCTGTATCAGCGTTTGCGCGTGATCCTAAGCTGAGTCTGCATACCGAAGTCGGCTCAACCCGAACTTGTACTCAAGCGACTGTGCCATCGCTGCGACTCGCGCACCAAAACCAATACCCGGGCTAGAAGATGTGGGCCCACATTCATTTTGAGGAAAACGCTGCGTGTTGCGAACTTCAAGGGAATCTCTATAACATGTCCCATCAATCAATCAATCAAGTCAAGTACAAGTCATACCACAAGTACAACAACCTATCCCTTTCCATTCCCAAAGTCAACTCTCTCTCTCTCCACCCATCACTTTCTTACAACCCCATCACTCCACCCATCACCCATCACACCTCATCCCATCCCTTTTCACCCATCACCTCTCTCTCTCTCTCATTCCCTTTCTTCACTCCCAAACAACAAAAATTTCATAAGTCCAAGCCTCCCCAAACTCTCCCAAAAACAGCAAGTGTGGCCCACCCTCTCATCTCTCATCCCCACCATCAAAACTCCATTAACCATCGTCAAAAGTTGAGCATTGGAGCCAAGTGAACTAAGGGACCAAGAAGAAGGCCGATAGGAGGGTGATCGACCGTTGGATTCCATTTTTTTGGGCCCACTTGTTGTGGGACCCACTTGATATATGCATTGTATTTGGGAGGACCCAATAGTGGCCGGGTCCCTCCCCTTCACGTGTCATCTTTTCTCCCTCTCTCTTTTCCTCCCCCTAGAATGAAGTGGGCCCCACCAAATTGTGTTAAATCTACTCCATCCATCAGACGATGTGGCCCACCACATTTCAGGGAGATCCGTCGTCCACTGATGGGACGGTGGGAAATCCCACCCGCTGGACTGTAAATAATATTATATATATATACTATCCTATATATATATATATATATAGTATATATATATATATATATATATATATATATATATAGCTTTTGGGGTGGACCACTCATGCAGGCCCCACCTTGATGTATAAGTTTGATCCACGCCGTCCATCCCATTCCTCAGCTCATTTTAGGCATTGAGCTGAAAACTGAAGTGAATTCGATTATCTGGCGGACCATACCATAGAGAACAGTGGTTTTACCGTTAAAACTCACTCTGATGTTTCTATACCCCAGAACATACTGAATATTGGGCTTGTTTGGTCAGTCTTGAGCCATGAAATGCAATGGCTGAGTCGGATTCACCTGATGCGGGCCCCACGTATGAAAAACTTCAGAATTTAAGTTTTTCAAAAAAGAAGAAAAACATAAGAGGCAGCAGGCGTTGCCACTGCTTGACGAGCAGCAGCGTCCTGCTGCGCTCCTGCGCCGTGGATGGACGGGCCTGAGACCGTGGGTCCCAGCCATGATGTATGCGTTTTATCTATGCCGTCCAACCATTAGTCGCCGTCCATCCGCTGGACTGCCAGTGGACCCCACCTTTGATGTATGGGTTACATCCAAACCGTCCATCCTTAAGCGAGCTAGCCTTAAGGCTTGAGACTAAATGAGGCAGATCTGCCTATCAAGTGGACCACCCAGCAAAAGCAGTGAGGATTAAACGTCTGCCATTGAAACCCTGGTTGGGGTCACAGAAGTTTTGGATCCGTATGAAATTTGTTTTCCTCTTCATTCTAGGTCTGCTGACCTTATCAACAGATTGGGTGGAAAATAAACATTATGATGGGCCCCACGTGGGACCCATTGATGTATGTGTTCCACACTTTCCATCAGTGTGGCCCCCACCATGATGCATGTGTTGCATCCAAATCGTCCGACCATTTTAGAAGATAATTTTAAGGCTTGAGACTACAAAAAGGAGGCAGATTTATCAGGTGGACCACACCATAGAAAGTAGTGGAGGGATGAACGCTTATCATTGAAATCCTTTGAACCTCGACAGTTTTGGGTTAAATTAATATTTGTTTTTTCCTCCCAACCAGGTCTTTGTGACCTTACAACAAACTAGATGGAAAATGAACTTGATGGTGGGCCCTGGAATTTTATAACGGTGAAAATCATTATCTCCACTGCCATCTGTGATATGGTCCAGTTGATCTTTTGATGCGATTCATTTGTTGTGTGTTGTGTGTGTGTGTGTTGTGTGTGTGTGTGGTGGTGTGTGTGTGTGTATATATATATATTAGATATAGATATTGATTTCTAAATAGTTGAGTTGGGTTTGACCTTTTTGAATTGGCCCATTCGACTTGGCCCATTTGATTCAGCCCATTTGACTAGGCCTGTTGTCAAGGCCCACCTTGATATATATGAGGCCCATGTGATACGGCCCATCTGATACATTTGAGGCCCAACGGGATGTATATAAGGCTCATTGCAATGTGTTATTCCACCATGGTTTATGTAATAAATTTTATGGCGGGTCATGCCTTAGGAGCAATGATGGTTTGACATCCACATTGTAAGAATAATGTTGATTAAATGTCCGCATTATAACTCTCCCTAGGGCCCATTTTTTTAGGCCCATAATTGTTGTGTGTAGGCCATCTAGGCCCATCTTCGTTATGAACAGAATCCATCACCACATAACATGTTTAGTATAGTTCCATGATTCATGCTCATACGCATCATATGTATGCTTTGATATGAGTGACTGATCATAGCATATGCCTTCTAGCAGATTATTGCATGACTGATAGTGTGATTCATGCACTTCGAATTTGTATGAGGAGTTGCCCTTCATTAGCGCGGTATGTGCAGGATTGTTGCATGACTGATAGTGTGATTCATGCACTTCGCATTTGTATGAGAGTTGTCCTTCATTAGTGCGGTATGCGCAAGATTGTTGCATGACTGATAGTGTGATTCATGCACTTCACATTTATATGGCATGATTACTATACGCCCTAGCGACATTAGGGCTATGACCTCCACAGGCACATTGTGGATGGCAGGATCGGACACCAGAAATATTGTTACTAAGCATCGGGGCGCCATAGATGTCCCTGAGTGAAAATCTCTAAACCCGATGGTACAAGAGGATGACTCTAACGTCGAGATCGAGTGGATATATGAGTGCACGAGGGCCGAATACCAAGAGGTCGCGTCTCCCACTGTGTTGTGGTCGGTTGGAAAGGGGTGTGACCTTATCCACCCGAGGGTAGGGGGCATTGTTAGGCTGATTTGACCAGCTCGTGAATGAGTCCACTATCGACGTGCCAGATAGATATTGACAGACTATTGGCCAGGCGAATAGTGAGGTTTCTTATGCTCACTTGGTCTATGCGCCTAGGAAAGGGGTTGTGCCATTTGGAGTGTACTAAACCCCGATGATTATCCAGAATGAGAAGTGTACTAATATTTGATGAGCTGTATGAGGATTTGGATGAGGATTGACATACTCGAGTTGCATCTCACATCGCATGGTCTTGGTATGGCCGATAGCATTCATATCCTGCACCGCACAGCTTTGGTATGACTGATTGCATTCATGTATCTATCAGCATGATTCCGCATTACTAAGACCTTGCATTCTAAGCACACTCATATTGCGCACACACTTACACCGCCCTCTAAACTTTCTATAGGCTTATGCACGATTGATGCGTGCAGGTGATGCTAGGACGCAGCCGTAGCTTCGCCGCAGTTGGAGTGTGCAATCGAGCTTCAGGAGTTTCTACTATTATCATTATCTTGTATTTCCCCTCATATGCACTGTACTCAAAGTTTTTTATCATAGTGGATTTTGTGATGGTGTTCTTGTGGTTATTGTTCGTGGGTTATGCTTATGGTTATGCTTATACTAAATCAAAATCATGTTTGAAATCTTCCTTGTAGGATCCCAGGATCGGAACTTGGTGTATGGGTGTCGAGAGCCGAGAATAGGGTACTATGGAGGCCGTCGGCGCTGGATTCGACTATCGGAAATTTTGTGAGCCTGGTTTCCGAGTTCGGAGCGTGACAGTAACAGTTGTGGTTGAAAGTGCACCTGCTAGTGCCCTGGTTTGTCAATTACCGTGTATGTTGAGTCAGTCGGAGTGCAGAGCCTCACGGGAAGAACAATTCAAGCGTCTGCCTCAACCGGATGTGTGGAAGCTCACCATAGGTAAATCATAGCCTCACATCCGATACCCCAAAACACCAGGTGAATAAAACCCTTAAAACAAGCTAAACATCTTAGGGTTTTTAAGGCGAGAAAACTTTTTCAAAACAGGAAAATTTCTAAGTTTTTCTTGCCTTGTCGATTTTATCGAAGCATATTCGATATAATCGACCTGCTCCGTCGATGTCTTCGATACCTTAACGATATGATCGATATGAGGACTAAAAGTGTCCAGCAACCACATATTCATCTGGACGGATTTATCGATATATCGATATACCTATCGATATCATCGATATTCAAATCTCGAGCCTATCGAAAGTAGCTCGATAATATCGACAAGCAGTTTTCCAGCGCCCCTGTTTTTTCTCAAAAAATCATATTCGCTTCGATACATCGGAACTCTCTCGATACCATCGGAATTCAAATCTCGATGATATCGGGCTTAGGCGCGTAGATCTCCAGCATCTTTTTCAGGTGTGTTTTAATTCCGATTGGGGGTCACTCGATAGAATCGATATTCAAATATCAATGATATCGAGGCTGTATCGATTGCATCAAGAAAGGACATAAACTGTTTAGCAAGCTCACTGATAAAATCTTTGGATTTATCGATGTCATCGCCGCGACCTTCAATATCATCAGTATTCAAATTCCGATGACATCGAGTGTTCCCTCGATCATATTTGATGACCTGAAAAATTCAAGCAAGTCTCTCTCGTTTTTCAAATGTCGAGGAATCGACTCCCCTGTCGATAAGATCGAAGTTCGAAATCCGATGGCATGGAGAGGAGTCTCGATTCCCTTGACCAGCTGGCAGAAGGTTTTCCAAAAGCACATGACATTGAGTTTGTGTCATCGAGCGGACAATCGATACAATCGAGAGTATACACTCGATGATATCGAACCCGCTCGATGATATTGAACTCCGTCATAAATGTGACCGTTTTATATCCGTTTGGACCTTTTGCCTATAAATAGAGAGCTTGTCTTTATATGCTGTGAGAGAAAGTAGAAAAAGCTTTTGAGTGTTTAACCTTAGATCATATATCCTAAGCCCTTTCTCTCAAGGGAGTTCATCCTCCAATTCACCCTCATTTATTGACATTCAATAGAGTGGATTGGGGAATGAACTTCCGCATTCAAGGATCCTTCAGCAACTACTTAATGGCAAATCATTGAAGCTGGGATACCTTGAATGCAAATGACGGGAATCACTCTATCTTCCTTATAGGAAAATCCTAAGAGAGTGAGGTTCCGCCTTAACCTTGACCCAACCCATAGCCAAGTACTGGTATATCATTTGTATTGCGGATCAAGGGAGCAGAAGACTCTTTGTCAACGAGGAGGAGATCTTCGACACTGTGCTTATCGGGACTCATTAACTTATCTGTAAGTATCTAGAGTCCAA
This sequence comes from Magnolia officinalis, assembly GCA_021015155.1. Lineage (NCBI taxonomy): Eukaryota > Viridiplantae > Streptophyta > Magnoliopsida > Magnoliales > Magnoliaceae > Magnolia > Magnolia officinalis. Next base: position 91,299,865 of record JAJHSJ010000001.1, read on the forward strand.
GAGGACACTTGTGATCTTTCCTTTCTAGGATTGAGTCTTAAGTAGTTCTCACCCTTTGAAGCCCTCGTAGGATGCCTCCGGCGGGAGTGTACGCTGTGGGTGCGTTGTGTGGACCCTTGCTCCATGGAGAGCATAAACATCTGGTTATGAGTGAACCAATGAAACTCCAGGGTTAGAGGTGAACCGAGTAGAAACCTCTGGGTGCGTTGTGTGGACCCTTGCTCTGTGGAGAGCATAAACATCTGGTTAGGAGTGAACCAGTAAAACTCCAGGGTTAGAGGTGAACCGAGTAGAAACCTCCGTGTAAAGGTTGAAGGTGAACCTGATTTAAAACCTTAGGTTTGAGGTGAACCCTGAGAAACCTCCTTAGTGAAATTCGGTACACTCAAGGGTTGAGTGCGGCAGGCGGGAGTGGAGTAGACAAGTAGTCGAACCATTATAAAAATGACTGTCTGTGATTGATTTTTGTGCTTGTTCAGTTGTGTGATTATGCTAACTGCATTCATATCTGCTCACACTTCACACACAGTCACATCCATCATAGACTATAACTGCTTCATGCTTATCATTTAAATAGTTCTGTAAATGAATCCTTTACTGGGCTTGGAAGCCAGAAGAGTTACATTGAGTAATCCTAAAAATTGCATACCTGTTAGGATTAGAGTGATAGTATTTTTAATATAACTCGTAAATCTTTAAAAAGTCCTATTCACCCCCCTTTAGGACATATTGACATATTCCGACTTCAACTCAAGCGGTCTTCACCACTATTTCAATTGGTATCAAAGCGGGTCTCTCTTTAAGGGCTTCACCGCCTAGAGAGTGATCTTGACTGAAGTTAGGAATATGGCCAAAGGAGAGGGCTCATCAGTCACCAGGCCTCCAGTATTTGACGGCTCAAATTATGCATACTGGAAGACTCGGATGCACTACTTTCTGAGATCTCTGGATCACGATATTTGGGATATAGTTGAAATTGGATATGTGTCACCAACTGAACAAATTGTACTTGACAGTGGCACAACTATCTCAAAACCCAAACCCAAGGAAAAGTGGACGACGTTCGATAAAGAAAAATAAACTGCTGAAGCTAAAGCTATGAACGTCATCTACTGTGCCGTGTCCCAGGATATTTTTAATCAAATCAGTATGTGTGGGACATCCAAAGAAGCATGGAATCTATTGGAAAAAACCCATGAAAGCACAAATACTGTGAAGAGGTCCAAACTTCAACTATTGACCTCACAGTTCGAAAGTCTCAGAATGGAGGAGTACGAGACATTTATGGAGTTCTTTACAAAGCTAAATATCATCTGTAACTCCATGGGTGGATTGGGAGAAAAAGTTCCGGTACCGAAAATTTGCAGGAAAATTCTAAGATCTCTACCGGAATGATTTAATCCCAAGGTTACTACAATCGAGGAGTGTAGGAACATAGACGAGGTGAAAGTAGAATAACTAGTAGGTTCACTACAAACTTTTAAACTACACTTCACTCAAACCCCTAAATCCAAAACAACTATCCTGAAAGCTTCAAAGAAAACAAAACATGAGGACAATGAGAGTGAAAAGGAGGATGAAGATGAGGAAATAGCCTTGCTGGCACAAAGATTTAGAAGATTCTTTCAAAAGAATCGCGGTCGTCCCTCTAGAGGTAGAAGGTGGATGACAAACCTTCTGCAGGCAAATTTAGGAAAAGAATCAAAGAATCACAATGCTATGCCTATCATGAGTATGGACATTTGTCTACCAAATGCCCAAACAGAAAAACTAAGGGCAAGGCGATGGCTGCCACGTGGGATGATACAGAAGAGTCAAACTCAGAATCAAGCGACTCAGAGAGCGATGGAGATCGAAATTCTTTGAAAATACTAATGGTTTCCACTGCTTCGATCATTCCAACTGAATCTGAGGAAGAACAGCAAGCCACTGAATCATTTCCATCGATCATGAACAAAGGAGATATACAACCATCACCACTCAAACCATCTGACAGGAAGAAAGGCTCAATGAATCAAGTGGTTGAATCAGATAAGAAGATCAAACCCGCCACAAGTAAACTCCTGTCACAAAGTGGATGATTAAGGAAAAGACAAATTGCCTTGTTACACATTCAGATCGTCTACCAGGAAGTGAGGCCAAATGGTACCTTGACAGTGGTTGCTCTAGACAAGTTACAGGTGACAAATCCCTTCTCTCCAACTATAAGAATCTTCATAAAGGGATAGTCACCTACGGAGATGGAGCCACTGCCAAAGTAATTAGACAAGGAATGATAAAAGGAATTGATTTGCTCAAAAACGAGAATGTTTTTTGCATAAAAGGTCTAGCACATAATCTGTTAGCATCTCTCAAATCTGTGATAATGGGCAGAAGAATGTGATATCCTAGATCAATCAGGAAAGTCAGTAATTAAGGGTCATCGCACAAACAACCACTGCTACATTTTAAGGAGCGATATTGAAGAACACTAGGAATGAAAGAACAAGTCCTGATCATGCATCTAGATCAGGATACTTGATGAAATGATGCAAATCTTGCTGAGCTTCGAAAGGATATATCTGAGGTACCACACCTCATTTTTTTTTTGTGTAAACATTTCTCAAATGTTTATAATTTTGTCTTATACATAACTGTACAAAATTTAGCTGTATACTGGCTATCATAGATACACTATAAGTATACATGAAGTAATGTATAAACTCTGAGTGTCAAAAAATCTTAATTCTGACTGATAAATGAATATTCGATCAAATCGATAAACAGTCGATATCATCGATATCACCTCAGAAGTTGAAAAGGCGCGTAATTGGGAATGGTATTGAAGGCAGGATTAATGAACTCAATAGAGACTTTCGATATTATTGAAATGAGTATCAATCATATCGACGAATGCCGCCCGATATAAGTCAGCAGAACGCAAAAAGGGGTTTCTGTCTCAAGGATTTTGTGCTCTCACCTCTACTCGATTCGCTCGGCCAATCCACTGGAACCCTCACAAGATTACTAAAATTACACATCAAAATCGGTAATACCTTTCTATTCCTTGAAAATCCACTTCTTTTGGGTATTTCTGTTTTCTATTAAGGTCGTGTCCTCTTTCCCAAATTCGTAAAATATTCTTTTGTCGTTATGGGAAAAGACAAAGGGAAAGTGTCGGGTCCCGACGAATCGTCACGATTGTCCCAATAGAAAGTGCTCGCTCCTAAAGAGAGAGCCAGGGCTCCAGATCGTGGAACCCCCACTAGGCAACACACAAGACCACGTGGGCCCCCGTCTGAAGCACAGCCATCTCCACCGACACCCCCAACTCAAGCATCGATACTTCCTCCCAAATACATAGGAAGGAAGCTTATCCATGAGAGGGTAGATAGGAGTGTTTGAAATCGTACAACCTAGAACCCCTGTTTGCCGCAATCGATTGGCTGCCCATTCTGGACTTTGGTGGGCCATGCCAACTTGAGAGGACACGCAACTTCCTTGCTGCGTGTCACTCGCCTGTGATTGATCCTCCCTCGTTCATGGTTTCCTTGGACGGGAATGATAATGCGTTGATCACGCCGGCTACAATGGCTACTACTATCGGACTCAACATGGCCCTTGAAGGTATTCCAGACCTAAATCTTGATGACATGGAAATTCGATCCAAGGTCATTGAATATCTCTGCAACGGTCGGAACATCCCTTGGCATCATGGGAATGCATTAAAGGCTAGATATATGGATCAAAAGTTTCGGATTCTACATGGTATCTTCACTACCAACATCTATCCCAGAAGTACCAATCGGTCCGATCTCACCGGGCTCATGACCATGATCGTATACTCTGTTGCTAGTGGGACAAAGATCTGCCTTCCTACGCCGTTGGTCTCTCAATTGGTAAACGTCATTCATACATCCAGAAACCTCCATTTGCCATACCCCTGGATTATCAACCTGATATGCGACAGAATCGGGTTCCCTCCAACAACTGACCCGTACATCCTCTCCAAGTTCTCAATAAAAAGAACATTCGGAAAATGGATTTGGAATTTCACGAGTACAAGGAGGAAATTGAGGAAGAAATCCATGTAGAAGGGGTAGAAGGAGAAGGTGGCATGCCATGGAAGGAACTGCAATGGCTGAAGATGCACCTCCTGGACCTGCTTCAGTTCCGTCCACGTCAACGGCCGGGTATGCCAAACGATTCAAACTGGATAGGATTGGCGTTATTCAGAGGGACATCCACATGGTGCAAGAAAGGTTGACTGTTCTAGAAAGGGTGGTTCAAGGAGTACAGCACACCCTCCAACAATTGGTAAATCTACTGACGTGCCGTCAGGAAGACACGGTGCCATCCCATTCTGCTCCATGAGGCCGGTTCATGCATGCTATCATACACACCTCCCTCTTATCTCGCGTTTTGAACATTCGTATCTTTTTTTTTTATGTTTGACGCTATTATGGGTGTGTATAAAAGCCTTCTCAACTTGCACAGTTTTTTTTGGTTGCCCACAGTTGGGTAAAAGATGGAAACTTTGGGTGCCCATACTTGGGCTTGTTTTTTTGGATGATAATTTACTGTTATCTGGGGCAGTATATAGATATATATATATATATATATATATATATATATATATATATATATAATATATATATATATTATATATATATTATATATATATATGTAATGGTTTACTGATGGTTGGGATATTCATTATTTCTCAAGCCATAATTATGTCTTGCATATCCCCTAGTTTATTCCGATGATATGCGTGTGTTGTTCTCTTATTTGCCAATCATCTGCGTTTATCTATTATGCATACATAAGTTCTGACACTGTTGCTTGCTTAAAATGATATGTATGTATACCTTCGGAATGCGTGGTTCTCCCATATGTGTTAAACTTCAGTCAATATCACTTGCTATACCTTTGTCAATGACTGACGAAAAGGAGGAGAACAGTTCAAAAACCCCGAGCGGAAAATTGTATATCTAATGATGTTGCAGGTGTTAGGGGGAGCAGCTGCGCCAAGAAAGGGAGAGTTTTGAAGTAAGGGGGAGCAGCTAATAGGTTGTGTACATGGTTCATTAGATTGTAAAATTGTGTAATTCATGTACACACAATTTAGGATGTGTCTGTCTAGATATTATCCTAGGGTGTTTTGGATATTTTGTCTTGTAATTGACAAAGGGGGATATTGAAAGTGCACCTGCTAGTGCCCTGGTTTGTCAATTACCGTGTATGTTGAGTCAGTCGGACTGCAGAGCCTCACAGGAAGAACAATTCAAGCGTCTGCCTCAACCGGATGTGTGGAAGCTCGCCATTGGTAAATCATAGCCTCACATCCGATACCCCAAAACACCAGGTGAATAAAACCCTTAAAATAAGCTAAACATCTTAGGGTTTTTAACGTGAGAAAACTTTTTCAAAACAGGAAAATTTCCAAGTTTTTCTTGCCTTGTCGATTTTATCGGAGCATATTCGATATAATCGACCTGCTCTGTCGATGTCCTCAATACCTTAACGATATGATCGATATGAGGACTAAAAGTGTCCAGCAACCACATATTCATCTGGACGGATTTATCGATATATCGATATACCTATTGATATCATCGATATTCAAATCTCGAGCATATCGAAAGTGACTCGATAATATCGACAGACAGTTTTTCGGCGCCCCTGTTTTTTCTTAGAAAATCATATTCGCTTCCATACATCGGAACTCTCTCGATACCATTGGAATTCAAATCTCGATGATATCGGAAGTCTCTCGATGTTATCGGGCTTAGGTGCGTAGATCTCAACATCTTTTCAGGTGTATTTAATTCTGATCGGGGGTCACTCGATAGAATCGATTCAAATATCGATTATATCGAGACCGTGTCGATTGCATCAAGAAAGGACATAAACTGTCTAGCAAGCTCACTGATAAAATCTTTGGATTTATCGATGTCATCGCCGCGACCTTCGACATCATCGATATTCAAATTCCGATGACATCGAGTGTTCCCTCGATCATATTTGATGACCTGAAAAATTCAAGCAAGTCTCTCTCGTTTTTCAATTGTCGAGGAATCATTCCCCTGTCGATAAGATTGGAGTTTGAAATCCGATGGCATCGATAGGAGTCTCGAATCCCTCGACCAGCTGGCAGAAGGTTTTCTAAAAGCGTATAACATTGATTTTGTGTCATCGAGTGGACAATCGATACAATCGAGAGTATACGCTCGATGATATCGAACCCGCTCGATGATATCGAACTCTGTTATAAATGTGACCGTTTTATATTCGTTATGACCTTTTGCCTATAAATAGAGAGCTTGTCTTTATATGTTGTGAGAGAAAGTAGAAAGAGCTTTTGAGTGTTTAACCTTTAGATCATATATCGTAACCCCTTTCTCTTAAGGGAGTTCGTCCTCCAATCCACCCTCATTTATTGACATTCAATAGAGTGGATTGGGGAATGAACTTCCGCATTCAAGGATCCTTCAGCAACTACTTAATGGCAAAACATTGAAGTTGGGATACCTTGAATGCAGATGACGGGAATCACTTTATCTTCCTTGTAGGAAAATCCTAAGAGAGTGAGGTTCCGCCTTAACCTTGACCCAACCCATAGCCAATTACTGGTATATCATTTGTATTGCGGATCAAGGGAGCAGAAGACTCTTCGTCAACAAGGAGGAGGAGATCTTCAGCACTGTGCTTATCGGGACTCATTAACTTATCTGTAAGTATCTAGAGTCTACGAGGACACTTGTGATCATTCCTTTGAAGCCCTCGTAGGATGCCTCCGGCGGGAGTATACGCTGTGGGTGCGTTGTGTGGACCCTTGCTCTATGGAGAGCATAAACATCTGGTTAGGAGTGAACCAATGAAACTCCAGGGTTAGAGGTGAACCGAGTAGAAACCTCTGGATGCGTTGTGTGGATCCTTGCTCTGTGGAGAGCATAAACATCTAGTTAGGAGTGAACCAGTAAAACTCCAGGGTTAGAGGTGAACTGAGTAGAAACCTCCGTGTAAAGGTTGAAGGTTAACCTAATTTAAAACCTTAGGTTTGAGGTGAACCCTGGGAAACCTCCTTAGTGAAATCCGGTACACTCAAGGTTTGAGTGCGGCAGCCGGGAGTGGAGTAGACAAGTGGTCGAACCACTATAAAAATGACTGTGTTTGTGATTGATTTTTGTGCTTGTTCATTTGTGTGATTATGCTAACTGCATTCATATCTGCTCACACTTCATACACAGTCACATCTATCATAGACTATAACTGCTTCATGCTTATCATTTAAATAGTTCTGTGATTGGATCCTCTACTGGGCTTGGAAGCCAGTAGAGTTACATTGAGTAATCCTAAAAATTGCATACCTGTTAGGATTAGAGTGATAAGATTTTTAATATAACTCGTAAATCTTTAAAAAGTCCTATTCACCCCCCTCTAAAACATATTGACATATTCCGACTTCAACTCAAGCGATCTTCACCGCTATTTCAGTGGTGACTCCATCTTTGAGTAACTCGACCAGAGAACTATCTTTCAACACCGCTACTGCTGCAACGGTCTCTTTAATCAACTCCGGCGATTCTTTCCTTCAACTCTGTATCTAGGGGTTGTTCTTTAATGTTGCTCTTGCCGCAACAACTTTTTCGATTGTTTCCTTTATTTATGATCTGCATAACCCAAGCTTTCAAATGATAGTCTTTCCTGCCAAATTAATCAAAATTAGTATCTCAATACATTGTAATTTTAGCTTCATAGAGCATTGATAATTTTGAAATATATTAAAAACTTCTCCTCTTCTTTATTTAGGTTGATTATGATATTTGCAATATGGTAATGATTTAATCATTTCATCTTTGTGTTTGTCCTCGTGCTTCGCATTGTATTTGTTACTCATTATATCGCGCTTTTGGAGATGTCATCTCCAACTCCAAAGGTTCAACCGTTGAGTCTTTTGCTGATCCTTTTCTAGTTGGTGCTCCTTGGCATAGACTTTTCCTTGGATCTTTACTGATTCTGAAAAATATACAAGATTTCTTTCAATTTTCATTAAATAGCTTTCCGAAGGCCATAGAAGTTACTGATGATGATTCCGTTTGTTCTTTGTCTCCATCAAATCTGATACTCGGAGACTTGCAATATCATTATTAGAACAATGAGAAGTTACGGCATCGGACCATATAACCGGGCTTTAATATAGAAGCAACTTTTGAACGTTCACACTGAATCATGCTTCATAATTCTCGGTATATGAATTCCTCTACCGTGCATAAGAGATTTTCAGAGAGACCAAGGCATAGATTACTTTGAAGACATAGATCATACCCCCTTTCTAGGTTAATTTCGCATAGAGATTTCTTCAGAAGATAATACTTTCGAAGTAAAGCCTGCTGATACCCTTGAAGGACGGATAATCTTTGTTGCTCCTTTAACGGATCCAAAGAATATATCTAAATCTTTAGATTGTTCGAAGATAATATGATTTACAGATCTCCTTGAAAATATATCTTAGGATAGTATTCTGTAGTCTCTGACCACCTTTGAAAATCAATATCTTGAAGGTATTTATTATTATTGTAATTTGAACTTGATTCAAAAGAAACGCATTTTTACATATGTTTATAACATTAAAATTTTAAGGAATTGTCATATCAGTGATATATATATATATATATCATATATATATATATATATATATATATATATATATATATATATTTGTCAGTATTTGATGTTATACACGTTTAGGCTCTTGAGCATTGGAGCTAGCATACTTTTAACTGACCATACCTTGACTAGACATGACTTGACTGAACTTGACTTTACTAGACTAGACTTAACTTGACTGGACACTTCACATAGTTTAGGCTCTTTGATCAGTGGAGCAATACACAGTTTAAGCTCTTGAGTAGTTAGAGCAATCACAGTCGTGAATGGAATTTACGCACAGGGATGGCCACAATAACCCTTTAGAGTACGCGGGGCTTTACCATGCTACCTTAGGTACCAAATCTAAGGTCGTCGGTCCATCAATGAGTAGGTTTAAGCCATTCCTCATGAGTTAATACCGAAATCAAACCAGGGATCTGGGTTTTCTTCATCTGTGAGTTTGGACCCATTCCTGGGAGGGTATTTTCATCCTCGTCCATGACGCTGTCAGAGAGCTCACAGATTGCATTGGTCTCACGCGTGATTGACCGTTTTATGACTTTTCGGCCTTTTTGGGCTTTTAGTCGTTGGCTTCATCCTCTGCCCGCATGGATATGCATGTGATGTGGCCTATACGGGCTTTTTAGGGCCGATGGCTCCACACTGCTATCCCGAATAATATAGGTCTTATGCGTAGTTAGCCATATAGGGCTTGACTAGGCTGCCTTAAATGATAAATTGTTGTCGTTGACGTGATGGTTGATCGTACAGACTTTGCTGAAGATAACAAATCAATGATTGATATATCGCCCCATTGTTGTTGATGATATTATAAATTTGGCCCAATTAGAGCTTCAGCTTGGTAATAATATCAATCCGATAAACTTCGATAATAAAATAATCTCACGTCAGCGATATGGCGACGACAATGGTAGTTTTGTTAATCTAATCTAGCAACCATCATCGTTGCTTGATAATAATAATATACTTCAACTTGATATGCTTAGGAATCTGTCTTTTTTTCATGTATAGCATCAGCATTCTAGGACTGGCATTCTTGAGACCTTGGATTCCTGAGACTTTGGTTATCTGAAACTTTGAATTCTGAAACTTTGGATTCTGAGACTTTGGTTTCTGAAACTTTGGTTTTCTTGGTGTTCTGCTTATCTTGCCCCCTTTTAATTTGGAAGTATTATGCTAATAGTTTTCGAAATCAAAACTGTAATTATCTTCAAGGATAACGTATTTTGTATGCTTTTGTCTGCCTCCTGAAAATTACACAATGAATCTTCTGAGTCAAACGCAATGAATCTTCTTGATCAAAACACAATTATTCTTCTTAGTATTCAGGGATGATATATTTTGTTGAACTAGCAGATATATTGATGAAAATTTGCCCCTATGATGAATATACTCGCCTGGGTTTCTTCTTGCCTGTTCTTCTTTTCTTCTTTGCTTTATTTCCTTTAATACTTTAATCATGGCAATTTGACTTTCTCCGCAATTAGCAACCATAAAGAGTATGTCGTCTTCTTCAAATGTATATTTCCAGTAGTCCTTAAATTGTCTGAACCCTTTCTTTACTTTCTTTTTTGTAAAATCGCCAATGTTCTCTTTATCGGAATTTCAACTCTATACCTTTGACGATCCTTCGTTTTTCTTTCTTTCTTCGGCAGTATCTGCTTCTACTCGCTTAAGACTTTCAAATAGCTGATTCATATGAGAGTTAAGCAGCTTCACTTTGACTCTTTTCAAATTGCAAATTTAACTTGCTCTTCTATTCTGGCAAGTTGTGACAATGCCCCAGGGTTCTCTATTGACCGATGAATTCGTTAATTTATTAATTGATTCGTCTACTTGTTAGCGAGCAACGCCTGATTCAGTCGAACTAACTTCTCATCTGAAGTCTTTCCTCAAGGTTTACTGTTGTTCACGGTAGTCACTGTTGGAAAAGTAGGGTCTTCAGTAACACGTTCATTTGGTGAAGGCTGATTAGTATCTGCTGGCGAATTTTCTATTTTCGGCACACTTCAAATGTACTGTTATCCGTACATGGCAGGATGATATTCCTTGTAAAAGAAGATTGAACCCTTCCTTTTTTCAGATATCACTATGTTTCGTTTTTTTTAGACCTCCATACGTACGAACTCTTGATATCCATGCCACGGGCCCACCTTTCATCAAATCTCAGCCATCTCCATCAGCTTGATTGAATCATCATTGTCCCTGTACGCGCAATACCCTATACCCTTTGCGTGGGTCTGCACAACCAACCATGCTTTGCGCAAGTCAGCGCAAAAGTCTTAACACACTTGTTAGTCCGATGTTGCGCAGGTGCGTGTGACATCCTATATACCATTTGCGCAGCCCTGCACAACCGGTCATAGCTTGCGTGAGCTGATGCAAACACATGAATTCCTACTCTTTACTTCATTTTTCTTTACATATTCCTTCTTTCTAATCTTCTTTCTTCTTTCTTCCTTATCTTTGATATCTTCTCATCTCTCAAAATCAACGCATGATGGAAACTTTGTACACTTTGTACATTAAAAACACTATCATCCGTCCTTCATCATCTCGCTGCGCTACTGATGAAGCAGAAACTAATTTAGACATTATCTGGCATTGTCTGTCTTTGATCACAACTGATTTGATCTTCTTTGCCGCCTTTTGGTGGAAATCTATTGGATGTGAAGTAGACAACAATGTTGGTCGGAAGAAAGGTCGTTGCGGTATACCCGCCATTCGAAATAGAGCGTTAGTTGTTTTGATTAAATAAAAGCGTACTTTGTTTTTAGAGATGATGGAGAGGATGTTCCCACCGAGAGTCGTCATTTTGGCATCTATACAGATGCCAAAAAGTAATAAATGTTCTCTTAATATTTTCTAAGTCATCATTGAATAATAGGTCCCCAGCAGAGTCGCCATTTTGTTTCCTGACAAGAAACAATTGTTTTGAGACAAGAAACAAAATGCGTATGATTTGGAGAATTATTCAATGATAACAAAGAAAGAATAAGATAACAATGATCACATTTATTCTGAGTTCATTTGCATCCTCGAATTCCATTGATTTCGAAAACAGAGTACAATCAATGCAACACAATGAATGAAAGATAAGACAGTCCGATGGCAATTTCGGCAGCATTTCGATGCTTTTTTTATCACATCTCTAAGGGAGATAGGTTGTGCGGGCTTGAAACCCTTGATCTGACCGTTAAGATCAATTCTGATCATCCTTCCGGTCATTCTTCCTTGATCTGACTGTTGAGATCAATTCTGATCATTCTTCCGGTCATTCTTCCTTGATTTGACCGTTGAGATCAATTCTGATCATCATTCCGATCATTCTTCCTTGATATGACCATTGAGATCAATTCTGATCATCCTTTCGGTCATTTTCCTTAATCTGACCGTTGAGATCAATTCTGATCATCCTTTGAGATGTGGAGCAGCGATCATCGCTTGAAATGTAGAGCGAGGATCATCCCTTGAAATGTGGAGTGACCATCATCCCTTAAAATGTGGAGCGACCGTCATCCCTTGAAATGTGGAAGTGACACACGTCACCTAGCTTCAAGACAAAGCACCATGAGAAGTGGTACACATCACCCAGCTTCAGGATAAAGCACCATGAGAAGTGGTACATATCACCTAGTTCAGGACAAAGCACCATGAGAAGTGGTACACCATGCTTGGAGTTAAGACAAGTGCCCACTCAAAGTGGAGCACAATGCTTCTCCCTTATAAAGTGGTGCACAAAGCCATGTATATGGACAAAATTCCTAAGGGAGTGGCGCATAAGGGTGGTATTTGGACATGGGAGAAAATGATGTGGCACACAATACATGGGATTAAGACATGAAAGAGAGAGATGGCGCACAATGGAGATGTTAAGACAAGGCCTCTTTGAAAGTGGCGCACAATATTCCCTCGAGATGTGGCACATAAAACAGGTATTAAGACATAACTCCCATAGAAGTGGCGCACAATGCCTTGTATTCAGACATAACTCCCATAGAAGTGGCGCAGAAAGGAGCTATATTCAAGACATGAAGGAAGGAGAGAGATGACGTTGGGACAAAGTCCCTTTGAAGGTGGTTTGTGCGCAAGTCCCTTTCACGTGGTGTGCGGAAATCTTTTTAAGCATGGGTATTGTGCACTAGGACAAGGGAGAGAAAAATGTGGCATTGTGCGCCAACCACCATTGTACGCTTCCATCTAGTGTACGCAATATGGGTTGTGCGGACAAACTCCTTGGAAGATGGTCGTGCGCAAACTCCTTGGAAGATGGTTGTGCGTAAACTCCATTTGCAGAAATCCCATTGTGCGAGAATGGGTTGTGCGCCGCACAATGCCTCCAACGCACGACCCTTTGGCTCTCCTCTTTCTTCTCCCTACTTCTCTCCCTTTTGTCTACCTCTTGTTTACCTCTTGTCTCCTGTCCAAATGAGGCATGGGAGGGAGTATTTATAAGCCTCCCAGTTCCTTAAACAATGGTGATCACCACCACTTCTCCTTAAGGCAACAACTAACCTCCCTCCTTAAGACAATGGTGTTCACCAACTTCCTCCTTAAACAACGGTGTCCACTCACTTCCTCCTTAATACAAAGTAGTGTCCATCCACTCCTTTTTACCAAAATGACCATATCCGCTCCTTTTTACCAAAATATCCCCATTCATCCCTTTTACCAAAATACCCCAAATCACTCATTTTTACCAAAATACCCCTGGATGCTGATTTTTACCAAAATACCCAGAATACCCCCGGATACTGATTTTTACCAAAATACCCTAGATCACTCATTTTTACCAAAATACCCCAGATCACTCATTTTTACCAAAATAACCCCGGATGCTGATTTTTACCAAAATACCCCTGGATGCTAATTTTTTCCAAAATACCCCTGGATGCTGATTTTTTCCAAAATACCACTCGATGCTGATTTTTACCAAAATAGGGAGTGAATGACTATGGGAAAGATCACCACCATGGAATTGTCTGACCATTGCAATAGAATATTTTTGTGCCTCAACACACCTGTGACAGAGAAAATTTTAGAGTTAGTACCCCATGGTGAATCAGAGACTACACACAGATGAAATTCAGAAAAATTCTCACAAAGTGATGTTGTCTCGACACATACCCAAGTTTTAGACTCCGGTTCAATTTCCAGCTCCTCCTTTAATGGTAAACATTTAGGATCTAGGGAAAGAGTAGCTTCAGAATAAGGGTTCTCTCGGTCAGTAACAACTACTGAAATGTTGTCTTGCAAGGCATTCACTACGTCTTGTATCATGGAATCTGCATAGTGTGCCAGGCAATCTTCCGAAGAGTTGGGAAATTCAGTTGAGAGTGGCTCATTCTCCATATTGAAGTTTGTGATGATCTGCCCAAGGATTCCATCATCTGTGAAAGTGGATGGACGCATGCTCTCTTGCTCTTTCCCTTCACAAATAGATTGAGGGTCAATATGCGAAGCATTGTTGTGAAGATTCTATTCATTGAAGCTTCTCAGTAGAAGCATTGAATCTTCAGAAGTGTACAGCTCAGATGGTGGCCTCAATTGGGTGGTTTCAAATTCCAGAGTCATATCGAGCAACTCATCCATCTCCCAAATCATATCATCATTCAATTTAAGGGAGTGGTCTAAACATACCTCACAAAGGTTGGGAGGGTTAGTTGAAAGTGGTTCATCCTCCACATTTAAATTGGTCATGTCAGATGGGTGGAGTAGATCACTATAGTCGACAACTTCATGAACCTCTTGATTATTGATAGGGGCTAAACTTGAGATTGAATCCAAGGGGATTTGATCTATACATTCATGATTGTCATCCCAATACTCATCATCTTCCAATTCAGTGCAGTACACTCGTGGAATGGGATCGCTTTTCTCACATTCTGTTTCTAGATTGGGTTGAGGTTCGAATAAACTAACCTCTTCCTCATCATTAGAACCAAGTGTGTCATGTGAGTGAAGTGTGTCGGTATCATTATCTTTGAAAGACACTCACGTCTCTTGATTATTCATTTGGACCGTTATCGAGATCGAATCTTCGAGAAATTGAACCATATGCTCATTAACACAATCCAACTATTCATTCTCAATTTCAGTATTCTTCATTAGCGAGTTAGGATCACTTTCCTTGAATTGTATTTCCGGATCGGGTTGAAGCTGGTATGAACTAGCCTCTTCCTCCTCATTAAGATGTGACTGACGCTCTTGAATGGCGGTTTCAATCGCCTCTAATGATTTCGTAATACCTGCGATTCCTTTCGCGACATATTCGTTGAATTGTTCTTAAGCACCTCTATTTCTGAATTGATTCCTCTTGGATTATTTCCGGTTGAGTCTCATAAGTAGGGAATCAAAGGGAGTAATCATTAAAATCAATTGGCAGTTCATCTCTCCAATGTTGATGTTTCCACCGATTATAGTCACATGGGTCATAAGTGGGGGAATCTGATGGTTGTTGGTACAAATTGTCACCCATAATATAATCACGCATTATTTTCTTCTTGTCTGATGGGTGATAATACTTCTTACTCCCACAATTATGATAACTCCAACATTCACGTACTGTTTCCTTAATCTGTAGAGTGTAATTATTCTCCCGCATATGATCACATAAAGACTTCTTAACCGGTGGAGCATTATATTCTGATCGGTTCTCAATGATGGTTTTAGAAAAATTTTGAGACATAGGTTGATTTCTATCATAATCATCATACATTCCTTCCTAATATTTCTTATCATCTCAGCATACTGACATTTCCACTCTTGCGTGGTGAAACCCTAGCTCTGAATCTAATCCTTAAAAAAGAATAAAAGAAAAATCCTACAACAATATGGAAAGTAAGCAGAGGAGAAGTTAGAAAGAAGTTACCAGATTAGAGGAGATCTATGTTAGGATCTTGCAAAAGAAAAAGGAAAGTTTCTAAAAAAAAATAACCTAGTTTCTAAAAATAAATTAGGAAAGTTTTTATACATACATAAAAAAAGCCTAGTTTCTAAAAACGAAAAAGGAAAGTTTATAAACCTAAAAAGCTAAGTTAGTTTCTAAAAACAAATTAAAAATAACTCTTACCTTATCTTATCTTATCTAATCTTATTTTATCTTATCTTATCCTATCCTATCTTATCTAATCTTATCTTATCTTATCTTATCCTATCTTATCTTGTCATATTCTATCTTATCTAATCTTATCTTCTCTTATCTAATCTTATCCTATCATATTCTATCTTATCAATATTATCTTATCTTATCTTATCTTATCTTATCTAATCCTAACCTAATTCTAAAACTAATCAAATCTAGAAAACGCAACCGTCAATCCCCGGCAACGAGCCAAAAACTTGTTCACATCTCCAAGTGTAGGGTCGCAATGTAATAATAATCTCAGTGAGACTGAGGTCGAATCCACAGGAACTGACTTGTGTCTTCTGAAAGTAACTAGAATTAAAACTAGAAGAAGATGTAAATCTATATCTGAATTAATTGAGAGAGTAATTGTGATTGAAGTGATTAAAACTAACAAATTCAAAAGTAGCAACTAGGGTTTCCAAGGATCCACTTGTAGAGATCAAGGAGATCTATGCTTGATTCAAGGACACAACTGGAATCAGAGTCTCATCTTATCCAATTGTAAGATATCTCAGTAAAACTAAATCTGAACTTCCTTTGACCTAATTCTCAATGGATGAGAGGTGTAAGAACTAGAAGTGATTCCATCACAAACCATGCCCAGGAGACAAGGCACACAACAGGATTTACCAATCCCACAACCAATCATAAGAGAATTGGGAAGATTAGGCAGGATTCCATCACTCAAACATGCCCATGAGAAGATGGTAAACAACAGGATTCCCTAATTTCACAATCTCAATACATGAAAAGAACATACTCAAAGCTATCGCAGATCTATTATAATTTGAGTCATAACAAACCATTTAAAACTGAAAGTGTTCCTTAAGAATCAAACTAGAATCAAAGAAAGTTCAACATAAACATGAATCAAAGCAATAAAAAACATCACATCACGCTACAAACTTCACCTCTTAGCCCTAGCTAAGAGGTTTAGCCAACATAGACACGATTGAACTAAAATCTCTTAAGAAAAGCATACAAACAACTAAGGAAAAGGAAGAAAAACTCTTGGCGATGGATTCTCCACGCTTTTTCTCCACTCCTCAAACCTTAGATATCCCTGAAAGTTCATAGGAAACCCATATTTATAGCCTTGTCCACATAGATTTGCAAAATTGCCTCAAATTTGTGCAGTTTTCCAAAATAGACTTCACTCTGCACAATTTCACAGAATGACCCAAAATAGATTTGCAAAATTGCCTCAAATTTGTACATAGCATACAAGGATTCACATACATCATCAATATCATGGCCATCATCCAACGCTAGCATCATACATGCCCTAGGCATTAGGCGTCTATCATGCATGAGGTTATCCATACATTTACCAACATCATTTATTTTTCATCATTCAGACATCAAGTAAAACGAGGTTAGCATATGCATGTGATCATCGTGACCATCAATATGTGTATTATTATCACTTGGATATCAATATCATCTCCTATGTAACCAATATTAAGTAAAGCGTAGTGATTATACACATATCATCATCCTGAGCATCATGAGCATCAACACATGCATGATTATCAACTAGGATATCAACCTCATCATCCATGTAACGATAATCAAGCATGGTGATCAACTAGCATATTTATCATTATGTATATGTACATACTACAATCATCATTAGCATAAAGATCACTTCCACTTCATGATTAACTTAGGCAATGTCACAACTAACACAAACAACTACTCATTCATCATCAATGCATATGTCATCAATTCACCATCCATTAAATCATCACCATAATCGATATTAACCCTACCATAATCACCATCAATTAGATCATATCTATCATTTCAACCAACAATAGGCACATCCCACCTAAGTGTGACACACTCATCGACCTTGGACTACATGCAAGGCACGCAGTGCCATAGGTCAAGCGTGAGTCTCACTTGGCAAACCACTAAACTAACTCTAAGAGATAAACTTCCAGCCACAAGGCATCCAATGGTGTGGATCCAACTCCACAACTAAGTGGACCCCGCACATCCCACCATCAACTAGATGCAATGCACAATCCCAATATAATGGCAACATACTAACATCTTTCACGTCATGTATCATATTAGGCCCATAAGCCACAAGCACAAGCAACACAAGAAAAAGCCCAATTATCCACTTTATATATTCTAAATAGGCCTCGCTAGGTGTAGTCTACTTGACTAGAGGTAGTGTGCAAGGCACACTGACCACTAGCCAATAGGTCTGCCCAACAGGCTCAAGGAAAATTTGGGCTCTCACTCCCCAACGATTTCTCTTAGTGTTGGGCCCACTTAGGCCTTAGGGTTGCCTCATTTAGATAGGCATCAGGCCATTCATATTTTAAGACAACAATTGGGCAGCAAGATCAGTTCACTACACATTTCACAAGTTAGATAACACCCATTTACAAAACATGCCAAGTGTGCCTCATCAGATGAAGGGTAAGGCACATACGAGACAGCCCACACTAGATGGCGCACCTAAGGTTTTGGGCTCACCAACATCAATGAGTTCTTTTCCATGGTTTAGATGTTGCATTAAATGTCGTGAGAAGGTGGTGGACCCCATTAATGTGGTCCCACATAAATTTTACGTCAAACAAATTTTTGGCACAAGGTTGGTTTCTAGCCATCTTCGATTCACATTTATGATTATGTGGGCCCATATCTGGTAAAAGGAAGGATCCATCTGGTAGCTCTATGTATGGGGTTTAAAAGGTATAAGGCGGGCCTCATTGGTTGGGTGTATATAATTTACGGTGATGGCCCAAATATGGGTTCTTAGAGAAAATGAGTGGGAAACACAGTGCATAATTAATTTTGGCCCAAGTTTGAGTATGTCCCATGATCCCGAGGGACCATCTTTCAGCATGCCATCAAGTTCCCTTGATATTTTAAGATAGGACCAACTAATTGTACACACATAATATTTGGTCTAGGGCCAAACATAGGTATTTTAATTTTCCGCACAGAATTTTCTATTCAACCATGCCTGGCCTCATTTTGGGACCCACTCCCTAATCATGTGGGATCCTCTTTGGCTCAAGAAAATATTATTTCTCCATTCATTGGTATAGGTTAAAGGTTCCAAGTGGTGGCCCATACATATCTTGTGCGTGGGGTCCACTAGTTTGTGCAAAACACAAATAATCATACAGTTCTTAGCAATAGGGTCTGTCACAACTTTGGGCCCACTTTCCAAACACTTGGAAATTATTCCCGACAAAAAAGTGGGACATCCCAACCAAATGATATATGGATGATTAAATATCCCCTAAAGTGGGACCCTTAACTACATAGTATGGGGCCCACCACAAGGTATCGAAGAGGCCTACATGCAATATTGTTAAGTACTTACAAAAATTTCAGCAAATAAAAAGTGTAGAGGAAATGAAATAAGTCTAATGGAAAGTGGGGCCCACACGCTCTCAAACAATAGATAAGACACGTAAAAATGCACATGGGTGTCTAGATTGGATGAACTAATAAAATATATAAATCACAAGTAGTCCCACTCCCAAGTCGATAAATAAGATGATGACTGTTAAGGACAACATACATACAACATACACATCAAGTAACACATGAAATATATTGATCGAATCTCTATGATCAGATTATATATTGTAAAATCCAAGCCATTGGATGCTTTGGGAATACATCATTTAGGATATACATAGGTTTCCAACCACACGGGGCCTTAGATCCATCTGGACTACATATAGTAATGCAAAGTTTATCTTTACGAAGGTATCCATTGGTCCAGAGTTTTCTAAATTCTATCATGAAAGAATATAACCATAGGGACCGTACATATGATTATCAACTATCTCAAGTACGTTAATAAAAATTATAAAATACATCAGACCGTTGGAATCACGGATTTTTCCCACATAAGAATAGTCACAATAAACTCTCAGATACATTTTTGTACAAGGCCAAGATCTCAGTCATTCAAACTCTGATTAAGGCTTATTACACACCGTTGGAAAGATAATTCGATCTTTTACCAACCCAATGGAATATATATTTCTAATGGGTTCATTAAAGGGAGAAAAAATGGGTCCGTTTTTGGTAAGTCGGAACCTTTTGTGTGCTGCTGGACAACAACCAAGTAAAAGTGATCCTATGGAAGATTAGACCATTAGATAGCTTCAAAATTTAGTCAAAAGTTTGCTCATGGTATGTTTCATATTACTACCAAGTTTCGGTTAAGATCTTAACATGGTTGATTTTATACGATTTTTACAAGTTGCTGTCAAGATTTATTTTTTTTTCCTTTTTAAAAAAAGATTACATGTGAAGGATGTGGATATAATATTCATCATGGTGGACCATATTAACTTGGGCCACCCTGTTGACCACCATGGCCAATAAGACATGCACATAGGGGATCCACACCAGTGGGCTCCTCACACATCGAGAAAATATAAAATGAAGAAAGAGGAAGATGAGGAGGATAAAAGGAAGGGTATAGACTCACCTCAAATGGATGGATGGCTAGATGATGATGTGTTGTCCACTCCTTCTAGGTTTGATAGTGGGCCACACCTTGGCCTCACTCTCTCACAATCACTCTTAAAATCTAAAAAATTTCAGCAAAAGTATGAGTGTAAAATATCTCCTGATAGAGAATGGGGGTTGAGGTGGCAAGATGATATACCAAAATTATGTGGTCTTAGTGGTGCTAAAAGTGTATTGAAAGGTGGTGTGTGCTACAGGTAATGGATGTATGAGATAGATAGTGATAAGCATGCATTGGCCAAAGTGAAAGAAATCTAGGTATGATTGACTAGTAGATGGATAAGGATTGTGGATTGTAGGTGATGCATGGTGAATGATGAAGTGGAATGTTTCAATTGTTTTTTTTTTTAGTGATGTGCCATAAAACAAGACATGCATTAGATTCATATGTAGGATGAGGTGGACATGGGCCATGATTAGTTTCTATGGCATGGGGAAATGGCTAATGATGGATTTTGGGGTAGAATCCATTTTTATCTTATAATGCATTGTCTTATATGTGCTAGCTCCTTATTTGTAATGTAGTGATTATCGTATCTTGTGATAATTTTCATGTTTTAGAAAGCGGACTTTAGGCTCACATGGGCTCAAGTCCAGTGGGCCTAGCACAATAAAGGTTGCTTGTGTTACAAGATACGTAATTTGGGCCATGGATTCGATGGGTCGTATCCCACATGGTATCTTTCGAATATCTAGAAACTTTGACATTTCCCGAAAGAGTTTTGTTGTGGTTTCAGAAACAAATGGTACTCTTTGAGGAGGTTCAAAATAAGCAAATTCTTCATTGGTAGTGATAAATTCATCGAAGAATCGGCTTATCACTGGGAGCCCCGCTATTCTGTAGAGGTCCTAATGTGTGATGCTGACTTCGCCTATAAGCAAATGGAAAGAGTTCGCAGTGGAGCACCAGTACTTCAAGAAGCCCTTAAAGATCATCGTATCCTTGAAGAAATGCTCAAAAGTGACCTCTATAGCATTATCCAAATCAATATTAATCAAGACATGAGTGTGCCTCTTGAGGATGGCCTTTGCTAAGGCACTATAATAAGCATGATGCAATAGAAAGCCACGTGTCCGAAACTCTTCTCTTCCCCATAAAGAATCTCTATTACGGAAATGTTGTTTCATGGTCTCAAAAAAATGTGTATAGTAGAGAGTGTGCGAATTGTAGAAGAGTACCAGAAAGCGCATATGAGAAATTCGACCCATCTTCTGTTGAGACCCTCTTTCCAATAAGAAGCCCTCTAGAATTTGCAATTCTTTTATAACCCAATTCGCAATATATATGAGTCTGTTCTGCGTCATTTGGTCGGTCGGCTCACTATAAAGGATCGATAAATGACGATGGAAGCTCATCGGAATGATAACCATCTCATCTCTAAAGGGGCTTCTAAATTTGATTACATCCTAATGAACTTTTACGCCATCTCACGTGTTCTGAAGATGCTTCTTACTATGTTCCTTAATCTTCTCTTGTAGCAATTGCCCTTTGCTTTTTGGTCTCTCCTTTTTCGTGAAAGGAGGGGTTGATTCTCTAGCAATAGGATAAGAGCTATCGGGCTTGATATTGGTTGTAGACTTCATCTAAGCTTCCTAGTCCACTTCATGACCATCCTTCCGAGGCCTATTGATATCCCTCATTATGATCGCATCACAAATGGGAGTGGCTAGACAAGTTATGCGATCTGAAAAATCAATAATAGGGAGGGCTGGTTTCTTAAGAAGGACGAATGTCTGGCTGTGATCCTCACCATTTTCTAAGGTTGATTGTCAGATGAATGCAACTGAGAGTTTGAGGGTTCTGAAGGTTGCTGAGAAGGGGTGGCTTCCCCTTGAGAAGAAGTGATATGTCTCTTAGTTCAAGCCATCAAGGAAGCTTTTGAGGAAAATTCGGCAGAGTTTGGTTACTTAGAGAATTCTGCTCAGAGCAGGAGTGTTGCGTGCAGGATCTGTTGCACGTGGGATCTGTTACGCGAACAGGGTTGTTGTGCAGAAGCTTTTTTGTGTGCAAAGATTCTGGATAGAAGGAGATTTTATGACTTCGAATGAAAGGACGTTGGTTTATATAGACAAGTAGGACGTGATAAACCATTTCGTGAAACCGATAGTGTAATGCTCTACGTGGGATCGCGCAACAAGTTCGAAGAAGAAAATTGTGGGAGAAAATTTGATCCTCCATTTATTTTGAAGCAAAATCAATAGAGGATCAAGGGGGTATCTTGTAATGCCCCAGTTTTTTAAACTCAAGAATACTACTCGTTTTCCAAAAACCCAAGTGTTAGCTTTTAAATTTTAATCTAAATTTGAACCGCTTATCATTAATCAGAGTTAGCTGCAAATGTTGGCAGAGTAAACCATACATTGTATAAAAACATTTTGATCATCAAAAAATTCCAAATGTGACGCCCATACAAGACTTATACAATCCCAAATAACAAAGTTCATTAAAGAAAAATAGAAATATATCATCTAGTGATGGAGCTCAATATAGGTTGCAGGGACCCCATCTAGCTCCTCAGTTACCCGGTCTGCTCTAGCAACCCAGTGAACAGCATCGGCTCGCTCTATACCCACATCAACTGATATAGTTTGATAGCGTCTATGGCTATTGCAGTGAGGAGTACCCTCTAAGATTACACATTCAACATTCATAATCCAGGATAGATCGCAAGTCATGAGAATGGACATGTTAAACAGCACAATTCATAATCATGATCATATACTTAAAAATTAAGTCTATCAACATAATCTCATAATTAACAAAATATAATAGCAATCGCAATGCAAGTGAATGTGTCTAGATTTTCAAATAATCAATCATATGACTTTCCATTACACCTAAAAATCACATTGTACGTGAACTCAACAAGATGGCTAGAAAATCGATAAGAGAACTCCCGCTCCACCTAAAAATCACAATACAATTGAACTATACAGGGTGAATAGAAAATCAACCTTTAAACCTCTACTTCATCCGAAAATCATATCGTACGTAAACTGCGCAAGATGGCTCGAAAATCAATAAGCGAACTTTAGCTCCACCCAAAAATCATGGTACGACTAAAGTCTGCGAGATGAAGGGAGAGTCAACAGGGACATTCTAACATTATCCGAAAATCGTATGAACTCTACAAGATGGCTAGAAAATTGATAAGCAAACTCCCACTCCACCCGTAAATTATAACGAACTCCACATAATGGGAATCAATGTATAATCATCTACGTCACCTGAAAATCATATCATATGCGAACTCCGCAAGATGGCTAGAAAATTGATAAGCGAACTCCTGCTCCACCTGAAATCATGGTACGACTGAACTCTAAAAGATGAAGAAAAAATCAACATACAAACTCTAGACCATCCGGAAATTATATTGTACATGAACACCGCAAGATAGCTAGAAAATCGAAAAGTAAACTTCAGCTCCACCCGAAAATCATAGTACGACTGAACACCGCAAGATAGCTAGAAAACTAACATACAAACCTCTAATTTACTCGAAAATCATATCGTATGTGAACACTGCAAGATGGCTAGAAAATCACCATACGACTAAACACAGCAAGATGAAGAGAGAATCATTATAGAAACTCCGACGTCGTTCAGAAATCACATGAACTCTGTAAGATGACTAGAAAATTACTAAACGAACTTCAGCTCCACCCGAAAATCATAACAAACTCCACATAATGACCTGAAAATCAACAATATATCTGAATATAACAAGCCACAAAAAGGGTGTCAATGTTATATATCTGAATATAACAAGCCACAAAAAGGGCATCAAAGCCATGAAAGGTAAATAAGTGATCCAAGGTATATAAGGCAATTTGCGATCCAAGCCATGTAAGGCAATGTGCGATCTAAGCCGCGCAAGTCAAATATGGACCACAAGATGGAAATTCATGGCAGGTTTCATTCATTCTATCACTTAATCGTAAGCGGCAAACATATAATTAATTAACAAGTGTACAACTAAAGATAGCATGTTATCATCAAATCATTTATGCTTGGTATAATTAAACACATGAAATAGTTGCACAGCAAATTAGCATATTCGATAGTGAGGTAAGTAACTCAATGAGAGAAATCATATCATCATTTATGTCCTGATTGATGAAACTAAGTGGGAAACTCAAACGGTGAGTCCTCACCTCAAATTTTAATTGGAATGGGTCCAACTCGAACAACTCCACTAGTATGAATCTAACCTGGTTGGGAACTATATGAGGACAAGGAGGGGAAATAGATAATCATCACAAATAATAATTTAATAACTAAAATCCTTCTGTAAGGCTAAAGTCACAAGGTTTTTAACTCACCTTGAGGTGTAGTCTATTTGATGTAACTCAAACTCAGCCTCAGCAAGTTAAGGCGCTTGACTTGGTAACAACACTCGGTAAGTGGCTGAGTCGGCTTGATCATGAATCAGCAATTCCACCCCTCTCCATTCTTTTCTCTCCTCATTTCCCTCCACTCTTTCTTTAGACCCTTACAAGGCATGGATTCAAGCTAAACCCAAACTTAGCCCGTCAACTAACCCAAGTTGACTCGGCATATGCAACAACCACCCAACCTTCCTCTCTCTATCTCTCTCTCTCTCTCTCTCTCTCTCTCTCTCTCTCTCTCTCTCTCTCTCTCTCTCTCTCTCTCTCTCTCTCTCGCTCTCTCTCTCTCTCTCTCTCTCTCTCTTCCTGTTGGAATTCCAGCTTGACTTGTACCAGCCCAAGCCCAACTTGACTTGGTCGGACTCGGTTTCAGCTGAGTCGACTCGACAGCCACCAAGTCCAACTCTCTCCCTCTCTCTTTCTCCTTATTTCCTACACTCTATCCCTCCCTCCCTCTTTTCTTCTTCTTCTTCTTCTTTGCACCGAACAGCAACCTGGACCGAGCCAATGCCTGAGTCGCGCTTGACTCAACTGGGATGGGTTGGTGCAATTGCCCCCAACTCGACTCTCTTCCTCTCCTCTATTTTCCTCTTCCTTACTCTTTTCTCCCTTCTGTCTTTAGTCATCTTCCCTTCTCATTCTTTCTTCTCATTTGAAGGTTTGAGAGGGCCCAACCTCAGACAGAGACCTGGTGCAACATCCCCCTACTCGTGTTCAAGCAAGAGTGCGGCACTACTCCTTCAGGCGCTAGCGGGTCAAACCCAGTTTGACCGAGCTCCCCGGACCAGTGCACAATGAGTGCACGCATGGATCGTTCACACGCATCAAAGGTGGGACCCACATAGGTGTTCTTGATCGATCCACTCTGTTCATTCATTTTTTCAACTCAAATTAGGGCCCAACCCAAAGGATGAGGCAAGTCCAAGTCTTAGTGGGCATATCAGCTGACAAATGGCCTTTGAGTGCCAATCATCATTAATCCAATGATGATTTGTGGTCCAATCCCACAATCCGAGCCATTCATCCAACTGGTGAGTCAATCAGGGCCACTATCTATTTTAACTCGATGTCATCTTACGTGGATATGCCACACAACATTTGCCCTTTCTGGGTTTTATTACAGATTCCTATTGATTGAAAGGTCAGATTGTTTCTAGATATGAAATTAAGGTTTCCTATGGATTCCTAATCAACTCTAGAGAGAATTTAATGGTTGGTTAGGAGTTGATTAGTTAGTTTGTGTGGTTTGATAACTAAGGGGTTAAGAATGCAATAAACGGATCCCAGTTTTGTTTATGAGGATGAAATGTTGACTCAAGGATACCCTTGATGAACGCCTTAAGTGCAATATCAATGATCAGATCGAGGTTGGTGGCCGAAATAACTTGACAGGGAAGACGACTGACCTCTCATGGTGATTTCCCCACCAATGCTTTCTTCCCTATTATGATGTTGAAGAATGATGTGGACAAGTTCCAGGGAGCTTGGAGAATCCATCTTTCGAAGCTTGAGGGAGGATTTCCCGGTGGGTTTGAGTTTTGGAAGAAACAACCAATCTTTGGAAGCATGACCGCAAGGAGTGGAGCAACGAACCTCTCGTTTATATGCTCCTTCCTTTGAAGCCCTAAGCCTCCCAAAGCCGTCCGATGAAGAACGTATGGCCTAGATTATTCTTAGGGTGACACTTTCCTTAAATGGAAAGGTTCCTCCCGATTTGTTTTTACTGGCTGCAAAGATCCTTAATCAGGATGAAATGGGAGGTTTGGATGACTCTAAATGGAAGGCTAAGATGCGTGGATTCGGCTTCACGCGGATACCAGCGTGGAAGAAAACAAAACTTCAGTTTTCAGAAGAAAAAAAATTGTCCCACGGAGCAGTTTTTTGCTCGAGGTTGTGTACACACCTGTGCGATCCAACGGGTGAAAATATGTAGGGATTGGACGGCTTCATGTTCTCTACAAGATGTATGGATCAGATCGTACCGTTGGGTGGTAATGGTGGGCCATGATCGGATGAGAATGGACATTGCTCGTTTGTCTGTTTTGGCGCGAGGAATTTCAAGAGGAGGCAGGAGTCTTCCTTTTTCTAGGTTGGCTCATGTCAAACTCATTTTACCGAGCTACCTAGCCTCATGCACAGCGGGTGTGCACCAACTGTGCACAAGCACTACGCAGGGTGGGGTCCACAATGATGATTTGTAAAATCTGGTCCGTCCATCAGCTCCTATGGGTCCAGGTATGATACCTGACCAAGGATTAGGCAGATCTATATTTCAGGTGGGCCATACTCGATCAATTCGAGCTATTTTATTTATTCAAGTTAATTTAACGGTCGGATTGACCCCAAATTTAATTATGAGTGGTTCCTAATCCAGTGTAGATGATCCTCAATGACACTCCTTTTGATCGGGCAAATTAACTGTAGAGTTTGAGTGTTAGATTAATCGTAGATTAGATGGATGGTGGACTTATCAATCCACAATATTGGTGATTTCAACTAATTTACTCCTTCCATCTATTTTGAGAACTCGAATTGGGACCAACCTAAGGGATGAAGCAGATTCAAGTCTTAGGTGGTTCATAACTTTAAATCTCAGCCTATATTTGAGAATTTTGATGATATGACAGCCAGATTCTTCCCAAATCTGATCAACAACATATCAAATGGTTCATAATCCTATTTAGGATAGATTTGACGATCATTTCTACAATCAATTTCCCCTACACCTCAATTGGATGGGTGATCATGAGTTTGAATAGTCGAATTATTTTGAGACAATCATCAACGGTCCAAAGGTCCCCTAGACGAATCTAATGACTAGTTTTGATGGCCAGATCCATCATTGAACGAGGTGAGGCTTAAGTCTAATGATCTACCTTGAATTCCATGGTTGATACATAATCCCAATAATCCCAACGGTTGGATCTTGTGATCCAAAAGCGCAAGTATTTCAGATTCACTCCTCACTAGTTCTAGGTGTCCTAAAGTGTAAGTAGAGATCTAACCACTGATTCTATGATTAGAGGATTAGATGGCTCAATCAATGGATGAGGATCCTTCTAATGATCGGTTTTAGGTTAAAACGAAGGTAGATGTTTAGACGAATCAACTTTATGTTTATACTAAGTTAGATCCTCATGGTAAAACCTGAGTACTGAAAAATATGAGGTGTTACACATCTATTGGAGCATAAAATTAGAGAAGAAAGTTGTGGAAGATTGAAATTCAAAGAGAAAAACGAAGAGGAAAAAGAGCATTTACATGATGAAAATGATGCAGAGCCATTGCACAGGTGCAACAATCTTGTTGGTCTGTTGCGCGGTGCGCAATGCATACCCAGTAGGCCCGCACAATGAAGAGTAGGTTGCGCAGAAATGAGCTCCACACGTGTGAATGCCTATAAATACCCCTTCCCCTCATGTGATTCGTTCGTAAGTGCATAGCTCCAGGAGATCTTGAAGAAATCCAAGACTTCTCTTCTCCATGTATCCTGTGGAGAAGGAGAAGTAGAAGAAATAAAAGAATGAGAAAATGAGAGAAGACCCTGTTGCGCTTGCCTGTGCAACAAGAATCTGTCGTATGGCGTGCAACAACAGTATTGCTTGTATAACAATATATGTATCGGTGCTTATCTGTCTCAATGATTTTGTTCTATATAAAAGTGATGATCTTCAAGGTGTTGTTTATCTCCTTCAAGAGCATTATCATAGGTAAACCAAAAGGAGAACATGGAACTATGAAGGATTCTCATATCCGCACAATTCCTCTTTTATTGAGACGAATATACCACGAGCCGAATGTTGTCAAAATCATTATTTGAATTATTTCTAAAAATGTTATATTTATTAGATATACTTTGTATTGGAATCAAGGGAAATACGAGGATGTAAATGAACTTTAGAATCAATAAAAAATTTAATGATAATTGTTCTCTCGTATTCCTTTGTTAGTATTGAATAAGATATCCTCAATTGCAATACATTCATTTCTTGTCAAAATAATATTAATGTGAAATAGGGTGTACAAATCAAGTGTGTTCATGCCACAATCGTGTTGGTCATACTAAAAATTTCTATGTCCAATCATTATATCAAAATAAAGCTTTTATTATAAAGATCATAGGAAAATAATTTTAAGGTAAAAAGATAAGTGTATAATACTATGCGTCATGCTCAAATGTATGGTTATAATACATTTAGATAATTCTTATGATGTTATATATGCTAAAATAAACGATTGTCTATATAAAGATCAAGTGGTCCAATGGGTAATTCTCAAGATCTTGATGATACATCTATTAGATGATAATTTTAACAGTAGATTTGAAAATTAATCAGTTACTATTCAATTTGGATGGTTTGCATTGATGATTCATGATTTGGATCGGTGATCCAACGGACGGATTATTATAGATATTGGTTAAAATGGTTAAAATGACCCAAATCAGGTAAGCTCTGAACCATCTCCAATGACCGAATCACGTCATTTGAATCGTGACCAAATTATTCAAATGGTTTAGGAAATAATAGGCCAAGTTCGCGGCCGTGTTATTGCATCGGTCAACCATAAGTCCTATTCGGAATGGATTGACCAACAGTCTCCATTGTCATGGATGATTTTGTTTGTTGGTTTTTTTTTTTTTTTTTTTTTTTTTTTTTTTTTTTTTTTTTTTTTTTTTTAAGGACAGCAGAGTTCAACTGGCCGAATTTGTTCTCTCAATCAAGGTGGTCGAGTTCGACCAAGATGGTCGATTTTGCCCTTTTTTTTCAATCAAGATGGCCGAGTTTGACCAAGGCAGCCGAATTTGTTGTCTCTTGACCAAGACAGTCGAATTCGACTAAGATTATCGAATTTGTTGTCTTTCGACCAAGATGGTTGAGTTCAACGAAGTCAGTGACTTGGATGTTTTTCGATAGGGCAATGTTGTATCATATTTCCGACTTCTTGAGAAATCCAATTGGAAAGGACACATGTTATATCAAGAGAAAGATATAACATGTTACATATCTTCAAGGATGCTTAGAGTGCATTTTACAAAATCACAGCTAACAGGATAACAAGATAAGGAGTAGTTGAAGGGAATTCAAAGGCAAACCAAGTGGTTGAGAATCATCTAGAACGTCAACTGAGTGGTCGAGTAGAATATGGTCGAGTCAGCAAGCAGACCGAGAGTGATTACTGGGATAGGTGGCAAAGAAACCTCTAAAAGGTCATGTAATGCTGAAACGGTTATAGCAATAATCAGAAAGTGGGAAGTATCCAGATGGCCAGGTTAAGGCTATAAATTGCAATAGAAGTTAGTAAAAGAAATCGTCTCATACCAACTAAACCATACTAAATATATCTTTCAATTATCTGTCATTTACATTCCTTAGTATAATCTTTACATTTACATACTATTTACAATCTTCAGTGTAATCTTTACCTTCACCTGCTATTTACATTCTTTAGTGTTACCCATAGCATTAATCAAGTAGTTGTTAACTTTAGTTGTAATTCGAGTCTATGATCATATACTGGATTCAGTTATAGTATCAAGCAAAGTTCTTCATCCAGAGAGTTGTTCTTTGTGGCCAACTATAAGAATTTCTTTTTTATTTTATCTGTATTGAAGAGAAAAAGTCCTTTTGTACGGAAGGCAGATGTGCGACCCATTTTTAGAGGATAAACCTCACCCTCTGACTATCGCTTGATCATCTTAAGCAACGCTATGCAAGTGATTGCATAGGCGACTGATTTTATTAGAAATCGGTCATATACGATCGATTTCTAACCTATTTGCCTATCTTGGCGCTTGGAGTCAGAGTTGTTTGGTTTGAATTGAACCTCACATTCATTCCTGGCACGCCCACACTAATCACTTGACCAAATTTGAAATCGAACCACAACGTAATGGAATTGCATTTGGTCTCATGCAAATTCCATCTAGCATTTGAGGGAGAACAGGAATGGTTGGGATTAGGTGAGATGAAATTGCATTTGGTACCATGGGAGATTTTCAGTGGATTCTGAAATCCACTACACATGTGAGTCCCACATTGATGAATGTGTTTTATCCATGCCGTCCATCCATATACGCCTTTTACACATCACATTCTAGTTATATACATGACCATGAATTTGGTTTGTTGATTACACTTCCCTGGTTAACCGAACAGGGTTTTGCTTAATCCTAAATTTTTCATATAGCAAGAATTGTATCCCGAATATAGGAATTGGATGGCCAAAATCCATGGTATTTCTAGACTTGCAATCATTGTGTAATAATAGTGTTAGTCCATCTAATACAATTTCCATACCATTTAATCCCACGGACCAAACAGGCCCTTAATGGTTCAATCATTTATCCAATGGTTAAGATCGATTGTGAAACTTCTTGGAAAGATTTTGAGATGCTGGCCAACTATTTGTAGCTTGATGGAGTGTTTAATAAACGAGATCTAGCCACAAATGAAGCTTGGGTGACTGGTGGATCCCATTTTGGAGTCGACTGGCTTCAACCTGAAGCTTAATGCATATGCACAATCAGCCATTAATGTGGCGTCAAAGGGTGTGTCAAAGCCATTTCACTTAAGACAACGAGGTCCTTCCCTTGTGTGGAAGTAAATTGCCTAGTGACTCTGACGCTCGGGATATCCCAGGTGTCAGGTGTGTAGGGCCCATTGTGATGTTTGTGTTTTATCCACATCGTTCATCTAGCTTATTTTAGGATGCGAGCCTTTTAAAAAAAAATTAAAGAAAATGAAGAAAATCAAAGTTCAAGTAGACCACACCACAGGAAATGGGAAATATCAGTGATTGGACACCCACCATTAAAAACTTATTGTGGACCACAAAAGTTTGGATAAAAGCTGATATATGTGTTTTTACTTCATCCAGGTCCATCAAGGTCCCTGTGACCTTATGAACAGGTTAGTTGGGCTTTAGGTATAGTGGGTACCATTATATCCATTGTTTCCTGTATGTGATCCATTTGAGCTTTGGATTTGCTTTATTTTTGGGCTCACACCCTAAAATGAGTTGGCAAAATGGATGGATGGAATGGATATAAAACACATGCAACACAATAGGGTCACCATAGAATCTTCTGTAGCCTTGGGTATAATGAGATGCCAAGCATGATAGGCCTCTTGGTGAGTGATCTAATGCAATCAGTCCGATGCAAATAATATTTGTATTCTTAGGCAATTCGGTGCGCTCGATGGTGATGGTGTAGGACATGCCATCTCAACTTGTCGTTGGTTCTTTTCACATATGATAACTATTAACTAATCCAGAGTAGCCTAAAACCCGATGGAGTAGTTTTGGGATTTTTATTTTTAGTTTGTTTTATTTTCCGAGGGAGGGCCTACTAAGAGAGACTCCATGAAGGAATCTACTATTAAGCCCACTCAACATACTTTTTTTTTTTTTGGACCTAAAAAACACTGAGTTTTGCAACATAACTAATCATATTATTGGCCTAAACCAACACAAATTTGCCTACACGATTTCAAATGATATGGGAGTTTTCCAACCCTAACTTGACCCAATTTCAATTGGGGTTGGAGTTTTCCAAGCTTAAACCCTAGGACCTTGACAACTAGACACAACCCAACAGTAACTCAGGTTGGATCAGTTAGGTTCAGGATGTCCCAAACCTGAGATTGCAGCCCTACACTTTCTTCTAGTAGCAAATGCCTCCTAATATATTTTGATCTGGTGGGTTCCTGCGAGGATGAACTGGGTCAAAAATCACAATGACTGTAAAACACAGACCCTGTGTTTTCCCATTGCCCTTCGAAGTAAACATTACTAGGTGTGTGTGGTGTGTGTGTGTGTGTGTGTGTGTGTGTGTGTGTGGCACATGCCAACAATAGTACATGTGGTGGGATGGACATTTTATCAGTGCATAAGGTTGTTATATCCCTCCGTGCACGAGATTCTCAGAGCTAGCAAACCTCCATGATGCAATGAGACGAGTCTAAAAAGGAAGTGCCATAATAAAAATTCAGATTATCATCTCAAATCCAACATTCTATTTTGATGCTCATGATCAAAATTGTTCATTGGAAATTCCCTGCTTAGGCCCCACTCGAGTAGAATTTGAATCCAGATCTCAATCAACCAAGTGGCCTCACCATTTATATGCCCTCACTTGAATAATCAGGGAAAGCCCTTTATTGAGTGAACCACAGCCAGCATGAAGAAAATGTACTTAGAAAATTGACCAATGGCCCATGTTTATAATAATACACAAGTGTGGAACACCTCATGGGCGGACCAGCCCCATCTGTGGGAGCTCACCTGATGAACAACACAGATCTCGCACAGCACTTGCCAACAGTTAGAATTCAAGATCCTCCCCTCTAGAGGGGCCTTCACATTTCTTCTTTGGAAAGTACAGAAGACAGCCAACAGACACCTCTGGTGTACAGGACAAGGCGAAACAATTGCTAATATCCCTTCAACCAGTGCCTTAGACTTGATGCTTTCCTACTGATTGACTGACGTAACATCTCACTAATTTAATATGAGAACAAATAAATATGATTATATCTACTCAGTGGTCAACGTCTGCCTTGCAAGCACAAGAAGGAAATGAATGAGAGACTTCTTTGCACGAATCAAAGTAGCATCATCTTCTTCACCCGTTTCATCTGCAAGCTGACGTTCTTGCATAGACTGTACTCTCCGAACCAGTTTTCGTAACTCCTAATAGAGGATAGAGCATGGCATTAGTAAAGGCATGAAATGGCAATAGCACCAAACATGAAACCTTGAATTCAAAGATGCACCAAGATGTCTCTTGAAATAATGAAAATTCCAGGTGGTTGTCAAAAATCAAAATAGATTTGAGTAACATAGCATTAGGTAAATGATAGGGTGGAGCTGGATCCAAAATCTGGTGGAGCCCTCCCTCCACATTGCATGTGGCACGGCAATGAACCATCTGGGACTGTCCATCTAATGGGTGGTCCTGATTGGTACGTCTCTCTTCCACATGTTTGATAGAGAGGGAACCATATTCGGGTTCAACCTTCTCTATGCTATCACTTTCATACCATCAAAAAATGCCATAAAAAACAGAGCACAAACTTTTTTACTCAATACTTTTTGCCAGACAACCATGAGAATTCCTGTTTTGAATGAATGTTGATGAGTACACATGAAACAAGATTCATAAAGCCAGACCCAAATAGCTTGGACAAGGCGATAATTATTATGTAAGCAACAACTGCTCTAAAATGAAATAGATGATTCTAACTTGAGGATAGAAGCTGCATTTCTGATATGTGCAAATACAGACATATTTATACAAACATTCAGATAGGATCAAAGTTATGTAAAGGTATATATTAGATGATGTGGTATGTATCATCCATGTCATGGTGAAACATGACATGGATGATACATTTAATATTCATACCACATTGTTTGGATCTTGTAGGCATGTGATTCATGTTGGTAATCATGTGTAACCTGCTATTTTGTGCAGCCAACTTCTCAGGCATAACTTGCATGTATGTGGGTATGCACTTAGTGGTTAACCTGGCAACTACCTTGAGCATGGGTACAAGGATCCCTGGATACCCAAAAGTCTGCATCGAGATTTCAGCATCGATTAATAATCAGATCGGGTTAGGGTCCATGGGTCCAGATCAAATCGGGTTGATTCAGTTACCTATAGGTACCCAAATATATGATGTTTCTAATTTTATCCTTTATTTATTATTATTGAAAACCAACAGGCATGTTTCTACCATGGACCTATATCTGGGGTCAGGACTGAACAAACATGAATTTAAGCCTAATTCTAGATCCAATTCCAGCTCCAAACCCCATTCCGTATTCTAATCCATGCCCCAATATGATCAAATTCAGATATGGTACCTTTTTTTTTTGTACACATGCACTCACATCCCGCACACACCCATGCACTCACAACACCACAGTGGGATTTCACCACAATGGGTACTCGAACCAATAACCTCGTGTTGAAACTCTTGTGAGTCTACCACTGAGGCATAAGGACCCAAATTCAGATATGGTACCTCATATACTGATATACGGTACCTTTATACAAATCTGAAAGGACCCAAATCTGATTGCCTTAGTCCGTGACGGATACAAGTAAACTAGTAGCTGACTCAAACCACCCGTCAATAGCCTAAATGCCCCTCATGATCCAGCTTTGCTTGCTCACCCTTTGGTCTATGCATTTAATAGTTGGGCTGGTGGTCAATATTAGGTGGGACTGTGCAGCATGTGAGTGGCGTCAATGGGAGTCTCGTGTATGATCGGTTACAAGAACTCAAGTAAAACAAAAGGTTGATGTCTGGTCGGTGATGCAATTGCACCCCATCCCATGTGTTCACACGTGTGCACAAACAAAGGCCCAATTGGGGACCCACTTGATCATATATATGGCAACATTCAAAGGCCAGTTTCCATATTCTATTTTTACTTTTCTCCACACACACATACAGAAATGGTACTATGCGGTCGACCTCATGGGAAGCTTCCCTTGAGGTAGTGTTGTGTGGGTCCCATTGTGATCTGACATCCACACCGTGCATTTGGTGGGACCCCTCTAGGTTATGGGATATCCCAAAAATCAGGCATATCAGGAATTAAGTGGGTCACACCAACTGAAACCGTGTTAAACCATGCCTAAAACATCTAAAAAAAGCACTTGGTGGGGCCCACCTAAGTTTTGGATACGGTTATCATCCGAGTGGGACACACAATGGATGGGTTGGATGTCTGAACCAGATCTCGATGGGCCCTATAATGATCATGAAGGTTTCAATGGGTGGATATCCACTCTCAATTGTTGTCTATGGTGTGGCCCACCTAAGTACCACCCCCCCCCCCCCCCCCCCCCCCCCCCCGGCTCACACGCGCGCGCATCCACCCACGCACATGCACCCCCGCCCCCGCACGTGCGTGCACACACACACACACACAGGTTCAATCTATTGTCATTGAGGCCTCCAACAGGTTTTGGTCCTGTTACTCAAGGGTTCAATATATGTTCATCGAGGCCTCCAACAGGTTTTGGTCCTAGATGGATTCTATCATAACAAAGATCACACACACACACACACACGTCTTGATATTATACCGCATTATCTCCCTTATCTCTTTTGAGACATTTGGACACCTTGAAATTTGCCTATTTTGATGCACTAAATGCTATTTCACACATGTGATTCCTCTAGTTATTAATCTACCATAGTAATACATTTTATGGCATGCCTATTCTAACCTACTCTCTCACAATGTTGCCATCCAGTATCTTCATTTCCTAGTTGCACCATCTTTTCTTTTTTTTTTTCTCACAAGTCACAACTCCCAAGTATCAAACTATCAACAAACTCTACATATCAAACTGACCATGGGTCATAGTCATAAAGTGACTCAAAGTCATCAACCTCAAACTAGTCCCAAAGCTCCAAGCTCTGACTAAAATAACATATAATGTTCAAACAACATTATCATAAACAAATGCAAAATAGATATTAAAGTTTAAATTCAGATGAATAGTGTCGTGCGGATTTTAGACCACTTAAATGACCCAAAAGGCCTAAAATTCATGCAATATATGGAACTCATCCACTAAAGCATCGTTAACCATTTAACGCCATTTCCCACTAGAAATTTCAGGAAAAATAAAAATAAAAATGGATGAATAGTGTTAGGTCCACTCAAATAACCCCAAAACAGTTACAACTCATCCCATCAATGCATATCCCTAACCATTTGACATTATTTTCTTTAAGGGAAGGATGGGGTGCGAGTAATGGTATGTTTGGTGGTTTACGATGTGCCTTCAGCCCAACAGCCTTCATATAGAGCTCATGTCGGGGACTTAGATGATGTGGATATAGAGCCAAGAAAACTTTCATATGATCCCATTTTATTTAGAAAAGAGATATCAGAGCAAAGGAAGCTAAACAAATGTGTGAAAAAACTACTGTTGAGAAGCTTGGTAAGGCAACAGCAAAGCTATTCATACATGGCAATGCATCTCCCTAACCATTTGACACTATTTTCTTTAAGGGAAGGATGGGCAGATACAGAGCACAAAGATGTAGAGGCAAATATGGCAACTTTTAGACTAATATGACAGAGTAGATGATGCACTATTATGTGCGATGGTTGGATTGGCCCAACCATATGTGATGCAGGACGGTCTAAATTAGAATGCATGTACGAGCACGGAAATTATCCAACAAAATAAACTAAGCAAATCAATTAAAATATTCAACATTCCATATCATAGTAAAGATAATAACAAAGGAAAAATGCAATGGTTGAAGAATATCATCACAATCTTGCAATACCGTATTCAAATCATGCGTGGATTGGATCCAGCGATGGATGGGACCTCCCAATCTTGCACGGTTTCAATCCAACAGTCAATGTAACTTCTCTAGTCCAAGAAATCAAAGGATTTCTGGAATAGGGACAGCTGGAAAATCTGATAGAGGGTTGGGATCAATTCTTAGATTTTCAGGGTAAGGAGACTTCAAAGAATCTAATTTTAAATAGTAGCAATCAAAGAATATCAAGCATAGAAAGAGAAAAAGAAGGTTAGAGGGTTAGAAATAAAATTTAAAAGAAGAGGAGATTAGGGGAAGAAAAGAAATTACCGCAGAGAGGAAGGAGAATGAGGCGCCAAGCTTTCATTAAAAAACATCTCCAGTTTAGAGTAGAAAACACCCTATTTATAAAATTCGGATAAAAATGACTAAACTACCCTTATAACAAAATAATAATAATTGTTCCTCCGTATAGTCTTCTAACTCATCCTACACGCGTGTCCTCCTAATGTGGGGCCTTCAATTAATCCAGGGACACTTGTAAGGCCTTCAAAATTCCCCTTGGTTTTGCCACGAACCATCATCGAGCTATAAAGATGTATTCATCGATCGCCTTCGCCTTTGATAAACTTTGAAGGGTCTGATGTCCTCATCAACTCCCTTCGGGTGAGAAGAACTCGACTCTGACAAGTTAAGACTTTTGTGCGTCTAGAGAAGGTCCGAATCAATCCGCTGCAGTTCCACTTTTGTAAGCCATGTAGAATCGGATGGTGGCTTGTTCTTCCATTTGACAAAGTACCTTTAGAAGCCCCCATCTCGTGTGGAAATAATCTCTTCATCCATTATTCCTTCAATCTCTTCCTTACGGTCAATTGATGGTGGAAGGGGTGGAGTGGGTTGAGAAGTAAAGTCGGAAAGTGGGCAAGGGGGGGAAGAAGAAACAATGGAAGGGTTAGGACAGAGGACTAGATCTTCCACATTGATCATCGGATTTATTTCCATTTCAAGTGGAAGGTCTACCCTGTACGCATTAGACCCAATTTTACGCAATACTTTAAATGGTCCAGTACTGCGAGTTTGTAATTTCTTAGCGGAACCTTGAAGAAACCGCTTTGGTCTAATCCTAACCATTACATAATCCCCTTCATTAAATTCCGTCCACCTACGATGTTGGTTAGTTGAATATTTATAATTATCATTACTCGCATTTATTCGTTGTCTGACATGTGCATGCAAGTCATGAATGTGTCGTCCAAATGCATTGGCTGACTCAAAAGGTCTTTAGGTAATTGACATGGGTAACAAGTTTACGGGCATCCTAGGTTTGTACCCACTAACATTTTCAAATGGACTCAATATAGCGAATACTAGTGTATTGTATTGTGTAGTTAGTGGGCTCTTTTAGTGTAAATGCATGTGCACACTTCCCTTTTCTCCTGCAGTATACTATATGCTTTATCATAATAAAATATTATGTGTTAGGGCAAGCAAGCCTAACACATCATCTCTCCCAAACTCTCCTCCTCCTCCTCCTTCTCTCTCAATATTCTCATCTCTTCTTCACATTATCCTCATCAAACCATTTTCTACTTGGTATCAGAGCAAAGATCCAGGCATTCCGCATCC
The DNA here is from genome assembly GCA_021015155.1 of Magnolia officinalis. Taxonomy (NCBI): domain Eukaryota; kingdom Viridiplantae; phylum Streptophyta; class Magnoliopsida; order Magnoliales; family Magnoliaceae; genus Magnolia; species Magnolia officinalis. The sequence continues at coordinate 91,338,490 of JAJHSJ010000001.1, forward strand.
AACAGGTTGAGAGGCGACACGTCACCTTGCTGACGTCAGCGTTATACGGATGCATGGACTCCGTTTGAGCTGAAAGTTTAGGGGTTAAATAGATCTTGATTTTAGAAGATTTGTCATGATTTTTTTTCAGAATTCATTGGACCTCATTTCATGGTATTTTGGGCGAAATAGAGAAATTCGAAAATCAGTTCCAGATTTCGTTTTTCTTCGATCTACCTCAAATCGGTAAGCTTTTCTTTGGTTTCTTTGCTCAATATGGACCGAAATCTTCCTCCCAAGCTATCCATGGTGGATTTTTTACTCAATATCAATGTTTTAGAGGTTTTTAACCTCAAACAGGCATACGGCTGGGTCGTTTTTCACTCGGTCAAGCCCCCTTTGAATATGTTTCATTGTTTTTTTTATGATTGATATTTGTTTGAGGTTTATTTCTTGTCATCTTGAAGGATTGAGTGAGATAAGAGTTGTTTGAATCAGTCTTTCTTGGCATAGGGGGTCTCTTGGCATAGGTTTATTTCTCTTGGATTCTACTATGGCTGACAAAGGGCCCTCATCTCTTGGCATAGGGTCTCTTGAATCCAACCCCTTGCAGATTACCTCCATTAAGTTGAATGGTGACAACTATCTTCAATGGGCACAATCTGTAAAAGTATTTTTAGGAGCCCGTGACAAGTTGTCGTATATTTTGGATGATCCCTCAAGCTCTACAGATGTTACCTACAAGTCTTGGACAAAGGAGAATTATTAAGTTATTGCATGGTTGTTGAATAGCATGGATTCCTCGATTAGCCACTCAGTGATGTTTTTATCATCGGCTAAAGTCATTTGGGATACGCTTCATGATATGTTCTCGGAATCTCAGAATTTTTCACGGGTATTCCAACTTATTCAAGAAATTAGTCGGTTTCAACAAAACTCCAGATCCTTAAAAGAATACTATTCGACGCTTCGGGGTATGTGGGATGAGTTAGATGTGTATCAGCCTCTTCCTTCCAAATGTAAAGAGGATTATGAACATGCTCATAAGCAACGAGATGATACTCGTATCATGCAATTCCTCGCTGGGTTGAGTTCTGATTATTTTCACGTTCGCAATCAGGTTGTTATATAGGATCCTCTTCCCCCATTGACGACAGTCTATGCCATGTGTCAGCGTGCTATGGCCTCTACTCTTTCTTCTCATTCATTTGTGCCACCCGAGCGTTCGACACATCTTGTTGGCGATCAGTCCTCCCTTGGTCTTCAGGTACCATCCTTGAGCTTAGGGCGCATTTCTAGTTTTGCTGGTCGTGGTAGAGGCCGTGAGGGAGATCGCAGTCATGGCGATCGTAGTCTTCGTGATCGTGGTGGACGTGGACGAGGACGTAATGGTTCCCGCATTTGTTCACATTGCGATGGAATTAATCACACTGTTGATTATTGCTGGCAGCTACATAGTCGTCCTACGTATGTCGCTGCTTCTGTTGCTTCCACTGTTGCTTCTGAGACACAGTCTTCCACCCCGACAGCTGAGCAGACTACTTCAGGGGAGTCTCTTATCATTTCTCGAGCGGCATATGATGCCCTTATGCGGCTTCACATTCGGGATATTCCTGAGCCTTCTCACGCAGCTTCGGCCCAGTCAAGTACTGCCCTTCTTACGTCATCTTCTCCTACCTCCTGGGTCATCGACTCTGGAGCTTCCTCCCATATGACTGGTAAGTTGCAATTCTTTTCTTCTTATTCTTTTTCTTCTCCCACTCAGTATGTCACAGTCGCAGATGGAACCTAATCTTCCATCTCTGGGATTGGTTCCATCCCTCTCTTCTTCCTTGTGTTTGTCCTCCGTATTGCATGTGCCTCGTTTTCCATTAAACTTATTGTATGTTAGCTCTCTTACTAAATCACTCAATTGTTCCATCACCTTCTTTCCTTCTTATTGTTTGTTTCAGGACCTACAGACGAAGAGAGTGATTGGTGGGGGCATGAGCGAGGAGGCGTTTATCTTCTCGATGATACACCTGTTGCCGCTTCTAGTACCCTTTCTCTAGATCGAGAGTCCATGACTCGGTGGCATTGCCGCTTAGGCCACCCATCCATTGCTAGATTGAGACTTTTGTTTCCCTCCTTATCTGTCACTAAACCATTATGCTATGATATTTGTGAATTGTCTAAACATCGTCGTGCTACGTTTCCTCCTAGCTCTTCTGGGAGGAAATCTCAACCTTTTCTTCTAGTTCACTCGGATGTCTGGGGACCAGCTCCAGTTACCTCGACTTTTGGATTTAGATATTTTGTTACCTTTATTGATGATTATTCCTGCATGACTTGGATTTATCTTTTGAAATCTAAAAGTGAAGTGTTTGATGCTTTTAAAGTGTTTTATCATGAAGTGTGCACTCAATTTCATTGTTCCATCAAATCCCTCCATTCTGATAATGGGGGGGAATACATATCTACTGTCTTTCTGTCCTTCTTGTAGGAACGTGGTATTTTGTCTAGGACGTCATGTGCTCGCACTCCTCAACAAAATGGTATTGCAGAACGAAAGAATCGTCATTTTCTTGAAGTTGCTCACACCCTTCTGCTTGGTATGCATCTACCCAAACATTTTTGGGGCGATGCACTTTTAACTGCGACTTTTCTTATTAATCGTATACCCTCACGTATTCTGTCTTACAAATCTTCATTTACTATATGGTATCCTCATGATAATCCATTTCCTCTACCACCTAAAGTTTTTGGTTGTACATGCTTTGTTCAAATTTTGGATGAGAGTAATGATAAACTTAGCCCCAGGGCGCTTAAATGTGTCTTTATAGGGTATACTCGGAGTCAGAAAGGGTATAAATGCTTTGACCCATTGACTCGCAAGAAATATGTCTCTGCCGATGTCACCTTCTTTGAGGATCTTTCTTTTTTCTCCTCTCCAGGCCGTTCCCTTTGTCATCCTCTTGCGAGTCAGGGGGGGTATGACTCTTATCCTCTTTCCACTAGTGATCATGGGAAATTCCTCTCCCCTCTATTCAGCATCCTGTTGGTGATATGGGTGAGTCTAAGCCTCTGCGGGTGTATCATCGTCGAGATAAATCTTCACAAGCTCAGCCATCCACCCTTCCGCTCACTTTAGATGTTGGTTCAGGTGACTCTCCTAACTCGAGTTTAGATCTTCTCATTGCCTTGCGCAAAGGGTCACGATCTTGTACTCAACACCCCATTAATAATATCATTTCATATGATCATCTTTCACCGTCTTTTCAGTCGTTTGCAGTTTCCCTTTCATCACAGACTATTCCTAGATCTCTCTCACATGCTCTTCAGAGTCCTGATTGGACAAAGGCAATGATGGAAGAAATGTCTGCTCTTGAGAAGAATCATACTTGGGATCTTGTGCCACTTCCTGTAGGCCATAAACCTGTTGGCTGTTGATGGGTTTATACAATCAAGTTTCTTCCAAATGGCTCAATTGATCGCTATAAAGCCCGTCTTGTTGCTAAAGGTTACACACAGACTCATGGTGTGGATTACTTTGAGACATTCTCTCCGGTGGCTAAGCTTAATTCCATTCGCGTTGTGCTCTCCTTGGCCGTTAATTTATCATGGCCCTTGTTTTAGCTTGATGTTAAGAATGCATTTCTCCATGGGGATCTTGCAGAGGAAGTTTACATGCATCAACCTCCTAGCTTTATTGCTTTTCACAATCCTGCACTTGTATGTCGGTTGAAGAAGGCTCTTTATGGACTCAAACAATCCCCACGTGCATGGTTCGAAAATTTTAGTCAGGCTCTCTTGGAGTTTGGCTTTGTTTTGGCTTTGTTCGTAGCCACGCCGATCATTCTCTCTTTATATGTCGTTGATCGACGGGCATCATGGTTCTCATTGTCTATGTGGATGATATTGTTTTATCTAGTAGTGATTCTGCTGGAATGAGGGAGGTCAAAGATTTTTTGAAGACCAAGTTTGAAATCAAGGATCTTGGACCTCTTCGCTACTTCCTCGAAATTGAAGTTGCTCGCTCATCATCCAAATTGGTCTTGTCACAACGAAAATATGCACTTGATCTTCTCATGGAGACCGGCATGTTAGGGTGCAAGCCTGCTACCACCCTCATGGATACTTCACAAAAGCTTCGACCAGATGATGGTGCTCTCCTTACTGATCCCGAGATGTATCGACGACTTGTAGGCCAGCTTATTTACCTGACTATTACTCGCCCAGATATCTCATTTGCGGTGGGGGTTGTTAGCCAATTCATGCAAGCTCCCCGTACTTCTCATCTCACGGCTGTCTACCGCATACTTCAGTATTTAAAATCAGCCCCGGGTTTTGGCCTCTGCTTTCAGTTACATGGTCATCTTCATCTTTCTGCTATTCTGATACTGATTGTGCAGGTAGTACTTTTGATCGCCGCTCTACATCTGGCTTCTGTACTTTCCTAGGCGGCAATCTTATAACTTGGAAGAGCAAAAAGCAGCCAGTTGTTGCTCGGTCCTCTGCTGAAGCAGAATATCGTGCTATGGCTCATGCAACGTGTGAACTCGTGTGGCTTCGCAATCTTCTTGAAGAACTTGGTTATCCTCCTTCGAATCTTATTCCTCTTCACTGTGACAATCAAGCGGCCATCCATATTGCTCGTAACCCAGTTTTCCACGAGCAAACCAAGCATATTGAGGTCGACTGTCACTTTATTCGGGAGAAAGTCACTTCTAAGGAAATCGTCACTCCTTTTGTTCGATTTGGGGATCAACTTGCTGATGTTTTTACAAAGTCCTTGAGTCGAGATGTTCTTCATCGTGTTCGTGACAAGTTGGGCATGATCAACATCTATGCTCCAACTTGAGGGGGAGTATAGCGAATACTGGTGTATTGTATTGTGTAGTTAGTGGGCTCTTTTAGTGTAAGTGCATGTGCACACTTCCCTTTTCTCCTGCAGTGTACTATAAGCTTTATCATAATAAAATATTATGTGTTAGGGCAAGCAAGCCTAACACATCATCTCTCCCAAACTCTCCTCCTCCTTCTCTCTCAATATTCTCATCTCTTCTTCACATTATCCTCATCAAACCATTTTCTACTCTCAACCCTATAGATCTATTGATTGAATTGTTGTAGGCGAACTTGGCTATAGGTAGAATCAAATCCCAAGTTTTCACATGTTCACCCACTAAGCATCGTAAGATGTTTCCAAGGCTGCGATTAACCACCTCAGTTCAACCATCAGTTTAGGGGTGGTATGCGGTAGAAAACTGCAAATGTGTTCCCATCACGTGCCATAGTGTCTTCCAAAAATAGCTGGTAAATCTGACATCACGGTCAGACACTATGGTCTTAGGTAAACCATGGAGATGGACCACATCATTGAAAAAAAACCTTAGCAATATTAAACGCATCTGAAGTTTTAGAACATAGGATGAAATGCGCTATCTTAGAGAAGCGGTCCACAACAACAAATATAGAATCGTGCTTTTTAATCATCTTGGGAAGCCCAAGCACAAAATCCATACTAATGTCTTGCCACAGAGCATGTGGCACAGGTAATGGCATATATAATCCATAATTTTTCTTTTGATGCTTCGCCATTTGACACATTCTACACTGCCCTAAAATTCTGGTGACATCTCGCTTGAGACTTGGCCAGTAGAAACAATCCTCTACGAGGGCAATAGTCTTATAGAGGCCAAAGTGGCCAGCTATCCCTCCCGAATGAATCTCCCAAACGAGGAATTCACGGAGGGACGTACGGGGAATACACAAATGATTTTCTTTAAAAATGAATCCATCTCTCAACATGAAATCCCCCGCACTTTGTTGATCACTCGAGAGTGACGAATAGGTACCCCTAAAATCTGGACATGTGGGGTACTCGTCTCTCAGTTGCTCAAAGCCGACAACTACTACACTCAAAGAATTGAGCAACGCCACTTTATGACTAAGGGCATCAGCTGATTTATTCTCTACTCTGGCCTTGTGTTTCAAGACAAACGAATACTCTTGAAGGAAAGCAACCCATTTAGCATGCCTTGGGTTAAGTTTCTTCTGGGAGTGAAGATAACGTAAGGCCTCATGATCAGAGAATAAGACATTCTTGCAATAGAAGGTAGTGGCGTCAATGTCTCAAAGACTACACTATCGTATGGAATTCCTTGTCACAGGCAAGGTGTTCCGTAACGGTAACGGTGGCCGTAATGGCCACCACCGTTACCGTTATGCTACGGGTCGTAACGGCCGTTACAGCCCTCGTATCGGCCGCTACGGCCATTTTTTATTTTTTGAAAAATGCACTTCCTGGATCGTTACGGGCCGTTACGGCACATTTTTCTGTACGGCCGTTTCGACCCCGTAACGTGTAACGGCTATGACCGTTACCGTTACGTAACGGCCATTACGGCCATTACGTAACCGATTTGGAATACCATGGTCACAGGTAGAGTATTTTTGTTTTGCCTCATTCAGTTTCTCACTAAAATAGGTAATAAGATGACCCTCTTGACTTAGGACTCCACCTATACCAACACTAGATGCATCACACGCAACTTCAAAGATTTTAGAAAAGTCGGGGAGGCGCATGACGGGAGCTTCGACCATCTTACCCTTTTCTTTAAAGAAAGCCTTAACGGCAACTTTCAACCACACGAATTCTCCCTTCATCATACACTATAATGGGAGCCATAATCGTGTTAAAACTCCTAATGAACCGATGATAGAATGTGGTTAAGCCATGGAAGCTTCGCACCTCATGGATGTTCTTCAGTTCAGGCCAATCAACTATGGCTTTGACTTTCTCTGGGTCTGCACGCATCCCTTCTGCTGATACTATAAACCCTAAGAACACAACTTGGCTGGACATGAATGAACACTTCTTAAGGTTAACATATAATTTCTTCGCCCTAAGGACGCAACAGACTAACTTCAAATGTTCGAGGTGTGATTCTCTAGTGGTTTTATAGATCAGGATATTGTCGAGCCCATCCTTCGTCTTTAAGGTTGTCTTCCATTCATCACCGGGGCGTAGAGGAATTTGGTTGATATCCACTATTGAGATCTATTTTGGAGAAAATGATGGACTTAGCCATCATGTCTAACATGTCATCAAGCCTAGGTATGGGAAACCTATACTTGACCGTGATTTTGTTGATGGCTCTACTCTTCACACACATGCGTCAAGTGTCGTCTTTCTTAGGTGTCAATAAAGCGAGTATGGCACACAGGCTTGTGCTCTCCTGGATGAAACCCTTTTGCAGGAGCTCATCTACATGCTTCTTCAACTCTACATGCTCCGTAGGGTTCATCCTATAGTGAGAAAGGTTTGATAGAGTCAACCCAGGGATAAGATCAATGGCATACTGGATGTCCCTCATGGGTAGCAACTCATCCGGCAAATCCTCAAGGAATACATCTCTGTACTCCTCTAAGACCGAGGCTACCTCGTGGGGTAACTCTACTGGTACCTCTGCTGTAGCCTCTCTAGCCACTAAGGCATACACCATCGAATCCTCCATAGTCTCTCTTTCAAACTCTTTAGTTGTGATGATGTGGAGAGACTTGTATGTGGATTTCCTCACTTCTTTAGGCTCACTAGCCTTCTCACCTTTCTTTTGTGCAATGTTTTGTGATGGCATAGGATTAATTTTAATCTTCTTGTCGTTATGCATGAAGGTACACGCATTAGAACAACCGTAGACCATGATGTCATTATCGAATAGCCACAGTTTGCCTAGGATGATGTGACCTACATCCATAGGCAATACATCACACCACAGGGACTCCTTGTAAGACCCGATCTCGATGGGTACAAGACGTTGATGGGTGACAAGAAGGGAAGTCTTGTCTACCCATGAGACTTTGTACGGGTCAGGATGAGGGGTGGCCTCTAACTTTAGACGGCCTAAGGCGTTAGTGGAAATTACATTCATGCAACTCCCACTGTGTACTATCATCTTACAATTTTTCTCGCCACACTTGGCGATCGTGTAGAAGATAGTGTTGCAACGACAGTCAACACTACTTCTAGTCTAGGCTAGCACACACTTGATAACTGCTACTGTGGCATCATCACCCACCTCATCCTCATCACTCAATGATCCTACGGACTGATATTCTTCAACTTCAGAGTTACCCTAATCATACTCGATATCCTGGGAATCGCCTATGACTAAGGCTTTTCCTTTGCTCTTAGTGGGACACTGATTTGCAAAATGGCCAATACTCCCACATTCGTAGCATCGCACATTCTGTTATCCGTCTAGACCAACATCAAGGACGCCTTTTCCCTTGTCATCCCTAGGCCTAGGCGGAACATTCGCCTGCACCCTGGGTTGATTGCCAATGATGGGTCTAGTTCCCTGAGAACCAGTCCTAACATTAGAGTCTCAGGAATCGAACCGTCTTATGACAGGAGTCTTCAGATGCTGCTCCAATTCCTGCACTACTTGGTACATCTCATCCAAATCTGTCATAGGATGAGCCAAAAGCTCACGCTGAAGATCCGATTGAAGGCCCGTCTTGAAACGTGTGAGCGTTAATAGAGGGTCTTCCTCAATGTCACACCGCATCATGAATTCCTCAAATTTTGCGATGTATTCCGTGACAGGCATTGGTCATTGGTGTAAAGATTATCATTGTTCCAGGAGCTTCTGACGATAAGACAGAGGGAGGTACTTCTCTCTTAGCATAGCTTTTATCTCGCTCCATTGGGTAATGGGAGCTCCTCCCACCCATTCAATCATATGCTCTGTATTGGTTCAATACATCTTCGCTTGCCCCCCACAAGCTTCATTTTGGCAAACCGCACTTGTCGGTTCTCTGAAATCTCATGTAACTCAAAATAGTGGTCCAGGTCAGCTAATCAATCAAGGAATGCCTTCGGGTCAAAGCGACCATCAAAGCTCGGGGCATCGATCCTGACATTCTTCATGGCCCTCTCGTCACGATCAAAGCGGTCCTGATATGTCTGTTCTCTACCCACATGCCCGCCATTGGTGAGGGTTTGTTTAAGAGTTGGCTCCTCACCAACACCACCTACCTGCGACTGCGCATCTCCCCCAACAGTGGGGTTCTCCCTTTAGGATGCTTCTAATCGCTCAAGTCTAGCTTCGGTGGTGGTTAGTTTTCGTTCGATATTTTTGTTGGATGTCTCTATGGCAGTTATCTTTTGGAGTAATTGAGTGAGGTGATCGGTTAATTGCTCGTTAGTCATGATGAGGTGTCGGCCAAAACCCTTACCTCTTCTAGTGGGCATACACCAAAAACTGTAACTCAATTTTCCTAAGCTCAACTCAAAGTTTTGAATAGACCTCAATATGGATGCATGATCCTATATGTTTTCAAATTGCCAACTGAAAACACATATCTGGAAATCGGATTTATATCTCACAGGACTGTGAATCTGAAAATTCAAGTTGGTGGGATATAGATTAGGAATTATCTGACAATCCTAGATGAGAAAATAGATGATCTTAAGTTCAAATAACTCGATCTAACAAAAACCATGCAGAACTTGGCTCTGATACCAAATTTGATGCAGGAAGATCTAAACTATAATGCATGTGTGAGCACAGAAATTATCCAGCGAAATAAACTAAGCAAATTAATTGAAATATTCAACATTCCACATCATAGTAAAGATAATAACAAAGGAAAAATGCAATGGTTGAAGAATATCATCACAATCCTGCAATACCGTATTCAAATCATGTGTGGATTGGATCCAACGACGGATGGGACCTCCCGATCTTGCATGGTTTCAATCCAACAACCAATGCAACTTCTCTAGTCCAAGAAATCAAAGGATTTCTGGAATAGGGACGGCTGGAAACTCTAAAAGAGGGTTGGGATCAATTATCAGATTTTTGGGGTAAGGGGACTTCAAAGAATCTAATTATAAACAGTAGCAATCAAAGAATACCAAGCATAGAAAGAGAAAAAGAATGTTAGAGGGTTAGAAACAAAATTTAGAAGAAGAGAAGAGATTAGGGGAAGAAAAGAAATTACCACAGAGAGAAAGGAGAATGAGGCACCAAGCTTTCATTAAAAAAAACATCGTCCGGTTTAGAGTAGAAAACACCCTATTTATAAAATTCGGATAAAAATGACTACACTACCCCTATAACAAAAAATTGTTCCTCCGTATGGTCTTCTAACTCATCCTACACGTGTGTCCTCCTAATGTGTGGCCTTCAATTAATCCAAGGGCACGTGTAAGGTCATCAAAATCCTCCTTGGTTGTGCCACGAACCATCATCAAGCTATAAAGATGTATTCGTCGACAACCTTTGTCTTTGATAAACTTTTAAGGGTCTGATGTCGTCATCAATATGGAACATGATAAACTGTATGGTATATTGTCACTTGGGAATGGTGTTACAAACTGCCATTGATGCATCTAATGAAACGAAAGATGTAATTTATATTTTATCTTATGAGTAAGATGATAAAACAACTTGGAGAGGAAAACATTGTGCAAATCGTCAACAACAATGAAGCATCGTATGAATTAGCTTGAACCGTGACAACCCGTAACGTAACAGTTAAACGCCCGATTGTTATGTCGGCCATTATCATTATAGAATACCTTGACTTGAATGCCCCCAAAATAGGCTAAAATTCTTGCAATACGTAGGATTCATCCCACTAATACATATCCCTAACCATTGGACATCATTTCCCATAAAACAAATTAAGGGAAGAAAAAAAAAAAAAAAAAAACTAGCATTATTCATTCAAAATTTGACATGAAATTACAAAATACAAAATAGAAAAAGAGATGAAAACACTAATTTAGTGCATGCATGTGCAGATCTAACTCCATACATGTATTTGAACAATCTACACTCCAAATATTTTACAAAAAAAATTAAAAAATTAAAAAATTCAAAATTGTTGAAAAATATATAAAAACCAACAAAAATAAAAAGCAAAAAATTATACAAATATGGCCAAATTGATCATCTATCTAGCAAAATTTTGTTGATTTAGGAATATAACGTTGAATCAACAATTTCACATCAAGAAAAAACAAAGAAAAAGTTTTTTGTTTTTTGTTTTTTTTTTTTTTTTTGCCTATTTTTTCGATTTTCTCCAAATTCGACGCTAGATCCTTGATTTGTTGAAAAAGGCTAAAATCTTGCGTTTTAATTTTCATGATTTGTACAAATGTAGTTGAAAATAAGATAAAAATAATCCCAAAAATAAGCAACATCACAAAGTGGAGGAGAAATAAGAAAACTTGTAAAATAGCCCTTGGCCATTATGCTGGACCATTATGGACCCCTTTTTTTTTTTTTAACAGGTCGTTATGACCCCATAGTGGCCCGAACTGTTTACCATTACACAAAAGCCACTATGGCCATTACATAATTGTTTTTTTAATACCTTGCAAATAAAAAGGTTTGGAGTAGGACTAGGTTTGTTGATGGAGGTTTTGCACAAATTCCTTATTTGGGGCAACCGTGTACCTTATCGGGCCTCAGGCCCTAATTGCAAAGGCATTTTATATAGATCAAACATCACACAAAAATTTAAAATTATTGATAATTTCAAGAAAATGTGGATGACAATTCCCAATAGATGTTGATGTGCAAGTAAAATGAAGAAGCGGGGAACCATCTCCATCTCCATTGCGGAATTGTAACGACTATTTTGAATGTTTCTTCAATCTCTAAGCGGTTCATTGGAGCATTAATGATGAAATTTCAGATCTTATTGCGGGTTGGAATAATGGGTCATTTCATCCTCGTGGAACTTCGTTGGGAAGGTGTTAGGTGGTAGTCATCCTTTAGGGCCTGTTTGGATTTATGGAAAGCAAAGAAAAGGAAATATTGTTTCCCATCAAATTCAATTTCCGTCGTTTTTTAAGCCTTTCTTTGTGGGAAATTGTGGAAAATGGTATTGCCCACTTTCTATCTTTGCTAGAAAATAAATAATTTTATTTTCCCACCTTCACCTCTAATAAATGCATTTTCCCAAAGTGAAAGGAAAATGAGTTTCTCAAGGGTTAATTCCCAAACACACCACCATCCATGTTCAATCGCCTCACATGTGCCACATTGTGCCCAATGAGACATTTTTAATCTTTGGTCATGCCCCGCACATGCTACTATGCCACATGTGCCAGCCACATCCATCTTATATTGTGTCCCTTGTGTAAAGAGCCTCCAATGTGCAAATGCATCACATGTGTCATCATCCATCTTCTCCTGTGCCCCACATGTGCTATTGTGCCACATGTAACATGATTCATCTTACTTGTGCCCCACATGCCATTGTCCATCTTCAATACTCTAAATATGCCACGTGTCAATGGTGCCAATGTGCACAAGAGTTATCATCTAGCTTTAGCGCCCGCATGTTAAAATGTGTCAATGCATGTCTTGTGCTACTGTACATCTTCAAGTACCTCACATGTACCATGCATGCCGGGATTCAGCTTCAAGCACCCACATATATGGTGTATGCCACATGTGCCATTGTTCATCTCTAAGCATCCCACATGTGCCACATCTGCTAATCTATCACATGCTAGTGACTACCTTAAAAAAAAAATTCAATAAAAGTATTTGTTTTACCAAACAACAAACTTGAAAATAGATCCTAAATTTCTAAGAAAATCTTGTTGAAAAACAAATGAAGGAAATAATATTTCTTTTCCCACAGTTTCCTGGAAATAAGGTTTCCCAAGAAACGCTATTTACTTTCTCGTGCTTTTCATGAATCCAAACAGGCCCTTAGGGGATGGAAAGAAAGATATCGTAGGAGTACCAAAGCAAAAGAATTTTTAGCTCACAATATATCTCAGAAGATTCTCCTAATGACCATTGACTGGGCCATGCCTTTACCAAAGTTTAGAGGCACCTACTCTGCTGATGTTGAGAGAGACTGTAGTTTGATTCCCTTGTCCTGTTTGGTTTTCTGGCTTTTGAGGGGCTTGTCCTCATTTGTTTGGTTAGCTCTTTAGGAACAGTGATGCCCTCTCATCATCCCTCTCTCAAGAATATTCTTTTAGTTTTGTTTTTGCCTTTCATTAAAAAAATAATAATAACAGAGAGAAATGTAGTAAAGATGTTTAAGCGATGCTTTGAGGGAAAAAGAATACTACCATATCATATGCACACTATAGTGGAAAGTGATACATAAGTTACTAGATTCTAAATGTTCGGGATGCTAAAAGTAGTGATCTGGATAAGAGATACCACAGACTGGATCATGCAATCCAGATAAAAAAGGCATATGGTGATTAACAATTTAGTAATGTTGGGGAAAGGTAAGAATGAACACTTTCATGCAATGACTGAATCATGATTTTCTGAAGAAAAATAATGAGTAGGAAAGTATTGGTCCTCGTTAATGGTTCTCTGGCAGGGTTCTCTAGCTCTAGAGAGATTCATCATGGTGACTTGTTGTCCCCACTTTTGTTCACAATTCTAGCAGAAGGGTTGAACTTCCTGTTGGAAAAAGCGGCAGTCAGGGCCTTGCAAGGGACTTTCTGGTTGGCAATCCGAAGAGGGCGATTACACACATTCAGTTTGCCCATGACACTATCTTAATTGGTGACACAAATCAGGACAAGTGACCAATGTTAGAGTTCTTAGATGGTTAGAAGCTGTTTCTGGGTTTCAAGTTAATCTCAGAAAAAGTGCAATGGAATGTACAGAGGTGAGGACCATATTGGGTGTAAAGAGGTGAGGCTTCCATGTCCTTAGTTCAGCCTTCCTCTTGACGGAAACCCACGATCAATGAGGTTTCGGTGCCCTGTCATCAAGAGGATATGAAAGGAACTTGCCAGATGGAAAAGGTAGTCTCTCTCTCTTTGGGGGAAAATCACTCTCATCAAGGTGGCCCACTAAAATCTCCTTGGTACTTCCTCTCTCTTCAAGATCCCGACAGTTGTAGCTTCAAAGATAGAGGTAGGGTTGCACATCTAACCGTCGGAACCGTGGAACCGGACCGGAACCGTTGGATTAGTCCGGTTTGGTCCGGTTCTAGACAGCACTGGTTCCGGTTCCGGTTCCGGTTCCAAAAATTCGAGAACCGTTGGATACGGATCGATTCCGGTTTAAGGCCCTGTAGAACTGAACCGAACCGATGATCCGAACCGTATATCCAAACCGTCGATCCGAACCTTTACTTTAAAACCAAAAAAAAAAAAAAAAAAAAAAAAAAAAAAAAAAAAAAAAAAAAAAACCCTATATACATGATCTCTTTACTCTCTAGCCCGACATGCGCCCCTGCCCCTGCCTCTCTCTCTCTCTCTCTCTCTCTCTCTCTCTCTCTCTCTCCTCTCTCTCTCTCTCTCTCTCTCGCGCGCGCGCTGCGGATTGCGCCCCTGCCCCTTCTACATAGTACCATTGACACAAAGCAATGTCTGTGCAAGAAAAGATGGAGTAGCAGGGGGTTGCTCATCTTCTGTTGTTGTACTTTATTTTAGGGCTGTTGTAGTCTTTTTCTAGGTTTTTTTTTTTTTTTTTTTCGGTTTTCTGTTTTGTTCTTCATGTTTTATGCTTTTTTTCCCTTTTTTGTTCCTCTTTTGTTTCTGTTTTCTCTTTAATAAAACATCATCTTTCAAAAAAATAAAATAAAAATAAAATTTACAATTACATGAAGGATTTCAACTTCTTTCAACACCTAAGAAGCAATATCTAGATTTCGGCTCCTAATTCATCTGGTGTTCAAACCATGACTTCATCCAGTTAGGGAATTGAGTGCAAAAATATATATATACAAAGCTATATCCTTTTTTCCCTTGTGGCTGAACTAAAAATTTTCCACAACAATACTTTTATCAGTGGTCGACCATGGATTTTTTTTTTCATTGCTGATTTTGGTTTTTGTTGCTAATTTTGAGGAAGGAAGGCACATTTACTCCAGTATTTTAGATTTCGTCCCTCATAACTGATCTAGAACCGTGGAACCGATCCGGAACCGAACCGTTTTTCATGGTCCGGTTCCGGTTCGGTTCTATGGTGCTAATGGTCCGGTTCCGGTTCCATAATTTGTAGAACCGTTAGGAACGGTTCGGTTCCAGTTTCACCCCAGAACTGGACCGAACCGACCCGTGTTCACCCCTAGATAGAAGCAATTCAAAGGGATTTCTGGTGGGAAGGAATCGATGGGGGCACAAGTTCCACCTTGTGGATTGGAAGGAAACGATGGTATTGGGAACTTTGGAGCAAATGGTGGGGGAGGTTTTGGGAGGAGCCGAATGCTCTTGGGAGGAATGTCATAGGAGGACATTACGGGGAATCTGAAAATGATTGGTTTTCAGGGAGCTCAGGGATCTCTGGTTTGGAGAGACATTAGCAAACTGGTTGAGTTGAAAAACGTCAATGGAAGGGACATTGCTTGTCAAACAGGTTTGGAGTTGGAAAATGCAGTGAGGTTTCTTGTTGGCAGAGGTAATAAAGTCCACTTTTGGCTGGATGCGTTGCTTGACAATTCTCCCGTGTCATTCTCTTTTCAGCATCCATTTTCCCTTGCTATGCGTAAGCAGGTAAAGGTTGGGACTGTTACAAGTTGTCCAGATCTGTTGTAGCTTGGAACATTAGATTACAGAGAAATTTGGATAATGAAGAAAGGGCCATGTTTGTAGATTTGCTATCCAAGCTTACAGGTGTCCAGATTGATACATTGGATAAAGATAGACTTGGAGATGGTCTCCAAGTAGTGCTTTCTCTATGAAATCAATGTGTTCCAGACTGATATAAAGGTCTAATGTGCATCCCCATGTGCGATTGCGTGGTAGTCTCCAGTGCCCCTGAGAGTGAGGGCTTTTGCTTGGCTAGCTGTGCCCCTATAAGATTTTGACATTGAACAACTTGAAGAATAGGAATTTCATGCTTCCAAATAGGTGCATAATGTGCATGGCAAAGGAAGAATCTGCCAATCATCTTTTTATTCATTGCTGGTGGCAAAGAAAATGTGCTTTTTTCTTATCAAGCTTTGGAGTTCAGTGGGTGTTCAATAGATCCCATTGGAAATATGGCTCTTGAGTGGGCCAAGGGGCCATTCAAAGGTTGAAAAAAGATCTACTGGACCCTCTTTCTTTGGCATTTTTTGGGGGATGGAAGGAGAGGAACCACAGGATATATTTAAGGACAATTTCGCTTCATGTGTAATTAAAAAAGGAATATCTCAGCCATAGCCATTAGCTGGGTCAAGTGAGGTCTGAGTTCCATGGTTGCTCTTGGGATGGGGACTTTGGAGATTCCTAATAATATGCTTTGGACCAGAGAGTCAAGTCTATTTTCTTGTGCTGCTTTGTTTTTTGCATTGGTTTTTGTGTTTATCCAAGGATGGTGATGAGAGGATCACCTCCTCCAATGAATTGCTGTTTTCATGTTTTTTGGGTCAATGAATGTTACTCATCTTTCAAAAGGGAGGAAAAAAAAAAGTACCGTAAACTTTAAAGTCAGACCATTCTGGGGCAAGACCTGATGGGTGGGGATCACTGCATAGCGACCAGCTTAAATGACGCTAATGGGGCAACCAAAATTTCTTGGGGATTATGGGAAGTCTTAGAAATTGTTAAGACTAATATGCCTTAACAATAACAAACATGTTTCAACACTAGGCATGAGATTAGAGTGATAGACGTATTAACAACTGAGCAATGGCATATTTAGAGACCCTAGATCTCATACATCTCTTAAGATCTTATGAATTTCATCTATACTCAGATTTTTCTATCCCCCATTTCTGCAGAGGCCAATTGTTGAAGCCACTGGCTAGTGCTTTGGCCACAACAGGGAAGAGGTGTTGGCATAGGCAGTTTGCATTGTTTGGCATTAAATAAGCTAAATTTGCTTGCTGCTTTATAGCTCTGCGAGGAACTAATTAAAAATTTCCTACTCTGTCTCAACAGTTCTCCTCTCGAACACGCTGCTCACCAAAGGGATCTTTCACAAATTCACTTGACGTGCATAATCTTGAGGAATCTACAGTGCACAGAAGGTTAAGAATAGAAAGTTATGGAGAACAGACAATCACATTTATTCTACAATATTACAAGGAAAGCTTGGTGCAGGCTAGTGCCTCCAAAGCCTAATACAATGATAGGCATCAACAATAAACAAGGACAGAGTAGAATTCAGAAATTAAGCAACTCACAAATAAAAAATGTTGTTCTCTAGTACAATACATCTGAGATTCTTCTCTTTTCTTTTTCTCTGTCATGCATCTATGAGAAAATTTCATGATGAAGGCCAACATAAGAAAAAAAAAAAAAAAAGTCCCTTCACATGAGTGATTATCACCATTAATATTGAAACATTTATATTCAACATACCTGTCGATCAAATTCAACGTTGTGAATTGAATACACTTCATTTGTAATGGATGAATCCCTGTCAACTAGGCCATCAAACCATCTTGTTGCAACATTAACATAGCCATGAGATACCTGGAAGAAATTTCAGCAACTCAGAATTAAATCTTCTCAAAGATTTTAATCAGACATTCTTATAAACCCTACGAAGGATTTGCAGTCTAGCAAGAGGAAATTACTGAATAGAAATCCATGCAATTCATGTCTAATGTGGTCAAATGGCATAAGCAATCCCATGTGACTCAAGTGGGCTGTGCTTATGCGATGGCACAGCCCCCTAATCCTTTTTTTAAAAATAAAAAATGTTATTCAAGGAAAAATGAACACACACACACACACATGCACGCACGCGCACACACACACATGCACGAAAGATTATGAAAAACTACGTAAATTACTACAAGTATAGGGAATTTTTTTAATAGTTTTATTAGGGGTCGTTTGGCAGGGTGGATTAGAGGGTATTCCGAATCCACAGGATTTCAAATCCTCACTTTTGGTGAGTTTTGCAATCCCTCTTTTGCTTGGATTACCAATCCTCTCCTTTTTTTCTTTTTTTTTTTCTTTTTCTGGCTCTTTTTTAAAGGCAGTAGAGTTGCATGTATAACATGGCCGGTTGATGATATTCCAAAATAATTAGATTATCAATTGCATCACTAAAATTATATCAATAGAATGATCTGAGCAGTCCAAACATTGGCCATGTAAATCAACGGTTGAAAAACGTTGGTTAGTCGTTCGGTTGCGATCCTATGCACACGGCCCATACATTGCTTGGAATTTCATCATTTTTTAACAAAGTATAGATTTCAATGGGCTTATTACAATCATTGTGTCAAACATCACATATTTACACTATTTAGGGATATTAAATTCAATTTAGTAATTAAATTCAAACTCCTGTGAATATACTACATAATTTAAATGCATAGGTATTTTTGGATTATAGGGGATTCTGAATCAAGGGTGTCAAGTAAAACCTGAGAATTCCAAATCCAGGGTATTTCCAATCCAAGTATTCCAAATCCACAATGCCAAACGAGGCTTTAGACTAATGAACTATAACAAGTCAACTAACTACTACTCAAATGAATCATATACTCAAAGTGTGAAAAAACAACATATATATTTTATCAATGTCATTTTAAGAGAGAGTAATAGTGTCAGAGAGAGTAAGGGAGTAAGAGAGTTAAGAGACTAGAGAGATTGGGAGATGGGAGTATTACAGAGTGTGTGTGTGTGTGTGTGTGTGTGTGTGTGTGTGTGTGTGAGAGAGAGAGAGAGAGAGAGAGAGAGAGAGAGAGAGTTGTGAAAAGAAGGGGGTGGAACCGTGGAGGTGCCTATCTAATGGCAAAAAGTGAGAGAACATGAAGTAAAACTGAGAGAGAATTAAGTAAAAAAGCATATCTATGGCTTATGCTGTCTAATCCAAGTCCCAACAGTCAGAAATCTAACCGTTAGGAGGTTATACTGTCTCGTACTGTCTACGCAATGGAATGACTGCATATCTATGGCTTATGCAGTCACATACCTCTATGTGTGGCTGCATAAGCCCCAATGGCACAATAACTGCATATGCCACCATGGCATATGCGGTCCACTGGTCCAAAATGGCATATGCGATTGCATAATCACTTATGCGAAGGCATGAGAATTGTGACAAAACTGCTTATGTCTAATGCTAGAGTGATATACAGATACTGTAGCAAACCTCTTCCCCCTCATCATATTCAGTTTCCTCTCCCTCATCCTCTTCTATGGTCCACATCTCTTGACCAGAGAAATTCTGCAGCTTCTTTTCATCACCATCTTTCCAGGCCTGGATTAGAGAATCCATCAACTCAGGTTGAACTTTCCGCAGCAATCTTCCTAATGTGCATTGGGATAATTATACATCACAATCAAATGCATCATAAGACAAAATAAAAATAAAAAGACACATAAGCTCTAACTTATCTATAATATTTGAATCATACAATCAAGCAGATTCTCTAGATACAAAACCTAGATAAAATATATATAGAATACAAAACCTAAAAGATTGTGCCATAATGAAGCATCAAACTGCACACGCACACATGCACAAACACGTGTATGTGTGTGTGTGTGTGTGTGTGTTGAATGGCCTCAAAAGTACATATAAATTTAAAGGAATGTTTTTTTTTTTAAGTGCCAAAAATTGGTTGGCCAGCTGAGTTTCTAAAAAACTCATCAACTAAGAGAAGTTTACCCTGAAGATGGTTAAAATGCCTCCCTGTACCCTATATAAACGGGAAAGTCAAAGAAACTTACTTAGGGCCAGCTTGGATAAGAGAATTCCATGATGAAAGAAATAAATTCTACAATGATTACAATTTCCTCTTCCACCTTGTATGATATGTCCTTGATTCCCTTTTCCTCGAATCCAGCATCTTGCATGCAATCCAAACAGAGGAGAATTGTAATCATAACACTTAGTGTTTGATTTACCACAGAAATCTTTTATCCAATCTGATTACCTGTTTAGATAAGAAAATTCCTTGGTAAAATAAATCAATGCAATGATTACAATTTCCTTTTACAATGATTTATAAAAATTAAAATTAAAAAAAAAAAAATCATTTTCCTTTTACAATGATAAAATAAATCATTCTACAATTATTACAATTTACTTTTTCACTATGTAGGAAATGCCCTGAATTCCCTTTCCTGGAATCCAGAATATTTATTGCAATACAAACAGAGAAGAACTGTAACCATACCATCATGATTTGATTTACCACGGAAATCTCTTATACAAACTGGCCCCTAACTTCATTTGCCTAGAAAGAAAATGAAACCTTATAAATGACAAAAGATAAAGGATAAGAGATTCTTAGGCCCCATGACAAATTAATCCCGTCATTCTGGCAATCCACATATTTTGAAGATCCACCCAATGAGAGAGTTGAAGGGCGTAGTTTACAAGATATACAAAGTTAATGTTTCCATGGAGCTTATCATTCTTTTCTTCTTCTTCTTCTTCCTTTTTTGTTTTGTTTTGTGTGTGTGCATGTGTGTGATAGACAACATCAATTTTATCAAGGAAAAAGAGAACCAAATAAACATCCTTCAAGCAACTCCCATTCTCAATCACTATTATTGGAAATCAAACAAATTCTCTAGATAAACTTAACAAAAATCTTATTGTGCAATATATATGAAGGACATTATGAAGCATCAAACTAAATGTAAAATTGAAGCGCTGTTTCAAAAAAAAAAAAAAAAAAAAAAAGATGTGACAGAAATTGGTTGATCAGCTCAGCTGAGTTTCTAAAAACTCATCAAATAAGAGAAGTTTTATTTTTCTTTTAATTCGAAGATGGTTAAAATGCCTCCATATACCCTATATAAAAGGGAAAGTGAAACTTATCTTCGCTTGCCTAAAAAGAAACTGAGTCCTTATCCACATAGGAAAGTTGAGGTTAGGAGATTTGAGGCCCCACAACAATTAATCCCATCTTTCCGGAAATCTTTGCATTTAGAAGAACCACTTGGTAAGAGAATTCAAGGACCTAGTTTACAAGATTTACAAAGAGAATTTTTCCTTGAAACTTATTTTTCTTTTTCTTTTTTTCAGGGATAGGACTGAATCTTGTCGAGGGGTGTGGATTGTGGGAAAAGAAAAGAAAGGGAAAGTGATATGATTATCCGATTCTGGATGCCAAGGAATCCATGAGCACTAATGAAACATGGATTCCATTATTTGGTGACTTGTTTGGATAGCAACTAGAAATCTCAATTTTGTGAGAGAATAATCACCTCGTAAGTTGTGCTAGGGAAATTGGCAACGGAAAACTGTAGTGATTGCTACGTGGAATCCACTCTCTTCTTTGCTATCCAAACAACACAAAAATGTCACATCAATTGCAAACATTTTTCCATTCCCCTAGTTTTACATGGTTTTCTCCCTATCCAAACACAACCTAAGGAAAAAAGAGAAGAAAATTAATGTCCATCAGGGTAACTGCCACCTTCAATCACCATTAATGGCAATCATATTCCCATACCCTTCAAAATCGAAACTACAGTTACCATAGTGGGAGTGGAGGCCAGATTAGGAAGTCCCACAAAATACATGTCAAAGAGTCGAACTGTCAAACAGGGCATGCATGATGGTGACAGGGGTTTACAGTTCTAAGCAAATGTGCCTAGCTCCTTAGGGGCATGTACGTTATGCGTGACCGAGTGTTTGCAATATCGATAATATCGACCAATTTTATCAATATCGCGTGTCGACGATACAAAATCGATAGGGAATAAAGCTCGAAATACCAAATCCCTGAATATCGGCGATAATATCACCATTTATCGCAATGTATCGCTAAGTATCAGTGATATCGTGAGATATTGATGTTTTTTTTGTAAAGGTTTTTACTAAGTATTGACGATATCTATCGATACTTCATAGGAAACGCACACTGCCCTCAGAAAAAACTCCCAAAACGATTTTTTTTTTCGGATTTTTCTTCAAATTTCTCTCTGTTTTTTTTAAAATTTTTTTAATTTTTTTTTTCCATTTTCAAGCATGTATGAGGCATGATCTACTGATTTGTTAACTTTATTTTCAAATTTTAGAAAATAAAAATTATTTTTTAATTTTAAAAAAAATAAATATATTAAAATATTTTATTTTTTTTCAAAATTTCCTTTCAAGCAACAACCGATTGGGTGCAATTTGAAACTATTTAGGAGCGCTTGATGAAATGATCATCACATACACTCTAATTTCCATACCTGAGTATAGGTGGCTTGATTTGGGGGAAATTGGAGAAATTCAAAATTTTCCCAATTTCTCCCAAATTGCTTGCAATGTTGCATTCCGAACATGAAATCAAACATATATGAGGCCTGATCATGAATCGAAATATCGGTACTGTATCGGCCGATATGGGTGTATCGTATCCATATCGGCTCGATACGATACACGATACGGCCTTGTATCGGTAATGTGTGGACCATATCAAGGTCGTATCGGCCAATACGGGCGTATTGAGTCCAATATCCTGCACGCGTATCGGTTCTAACCGATACGCATATAAAAGGCCCAAACCGGCCCTTTCTTTCCCCTTTTCGATCTCTCCCCCTCATTTCTGCTCCAATCTCTACAATACCTCGATTAAATCATTCCAAAGTGACTTTTAGAGCCATTAACAGCAACTTGGAGGATCAAAACATCCGATTTCAGCCGATTTGAAGGATCGAAACATTTTGGGGCTGGTTTTGAAAAAATTGAAAAATAGGTATTTAAAAAAAAAAAAAAAAAACTCCATTTTTTGTTGTCGATCCTTCTTCTAATCCATTGTTATGTTTATTAGACCCCTAGATCTACCGAAAAGCATCAGTTTTGAAGATCAATTTGAGTTTTTTTGGGGTTTTCTTATTTTTTGGGCATTTACGCCCATTTATATATATATATATATATATATATATATATATATATATATATATATATATATATATATATATTTGAAAAATCGTTTTTTTAATATGATCTCAGATCTGTTACATCTGTACTCTCCAGCCATTTTCGATAAGATCCATGTAGATCTGATATTTTTTATTATTAAATTTTCTGATCACAGATCTGGAGAGGCCATGCATTTTTTAACGGATCTACATCACATTTGATAAAAAATGTATTCTTTTTTTTGGAATTTCGAGATTTATGGAAATTTCAAAAAAAAAAAAAAAAAAAATCAAATGTATTGCTTTCAGGGGGGCTAAGTTTATTGTTTTGGGTTTTTTGAGTTTTTTTTATCATATCTGAGTAGTTTGGTCACCATTTTTCAAATATTATGTCTAGTTTTTTTTTTTTTTTAATATGTTGATGTCTTGATGATGCAAATTGATAATACATTTTTTTTTTTATTTTGTTTGTGGCTTTGTGGCTTGTGCAGACTGTGAAGTACTAGAGTAGCCATTGTTGTATAAATTATAGGTGGGAGTAGACAACAAATAATGAGCAAGTTTTGTAGTAGGAGTGTGAGCAGGGGCATAACCCGACTAAAACAACACTTAGCGCATCGAAAGGGTCAAGTTTCAGGGTGTCCAAGTGTCCCTCAAGTAGTAAAGGAGGATATGAAGAAGAACCTAGAAGAAATTAAAGGTAAAAAGGTGATAAGGGAAAAAAGAGAAGAAGGTTGATGAGGTCATTGAGTCAGGGGAGGATTCGGATAGGGAGATGACGATTGCAAGGAGGGAAAGTTTACGAGCTCACCATGAGGATAAGGAGCAACATCAAATGTTTGGGATGACTGGTTCGGTTCGTGATGTGGGTGTGGGGAGTGGTGGTAGACTGGTAGTAGTGGGCATGATAGCGGAGGATTATTCAAGAGCGTTAGGGCGGGTTACGTCGTTCCTTTAGCACGCGACCATAAGAGCCACACCCTTCTCAACCTAACCCCTCCCCTCATATTCACAATATTGATGATGAGAGGGAGCCACGAGCACTGCCTGGTAATGAAATGGTGTTTGGAAAGGCGACTAGCACGCAGAAGAAATTGAAACATATGTGGTCAAAGAAAATAGTGGATAATCTTGGAAAGGGAACTACAAAGTTGTTCTTGCACAATAGTATTCCTCCATATGTTGTCGATTGCCCATACTTTCAGGTGTTTGTAGATGCAGCAGCTGATGTGGGACCTGTGAGTAAGCCCCTAGTTCTTATGACATAGATTCAAAGTATTCAAATGAAGTGAACCAGGAAGTGTGGGCTTATGTACAATCATTTAAAAGCATATGGGCAAGTAGAGGATGCACAATCATGTGTGATGGTTGAACTGACCCAGTTAGATTGAGTATGATAAATTTCGTGGTCTACTCCCACCTGGGTTCAGTCTTTATTAGAGCCATCGATTCATCAGATGAAGTGAAGGATGCTAAGTATATAGTTAGCCTAATGGATAGAATTGTAGAAGAAATTGGGGAAAGTAATTTGGTGCAAATTGTAATTGATAATAAGGCAGTATATAAACTAGCAGGAACACATCTTATGGCGAAGAGACCTCGTATGTTTTGGTCACCTTGTGCAACACGTTGCATTGATCTCATCCTTGAGGGTATTGGGAAGAAGCCTAATATATCGATATTGGTTGAAAAGGCAACAAGATTGATCACGACATATATTTACAATCACAATTGGATAATTGTTCTTATGAAAAAATTTACAGGTGGGTGGGAGTTGTTGAGGCCTAAGGCGACTAGATTCGCCACAAATTTCATAGCCATGGAGAGTGTACAATCATAGAGGGGCACTTAGCGAGATGGTTACATCTCGACAATGGCTCAACTCGAAGTATAGATAAAAGACGAGTGGCATGCCTGTGGAGCTGTGTGCGATTATGAGAGACAACACGTATTGGAAGAAAATTCAAGAAATTATGAAAGCAATGGAACCTTTTACAGGTTTTTCGACTGCTGGAAAGTGATGATAGACCGACGATAGGCTTTCTCTATGAAGCAATGGACAAAGCAAAGTTGTCAATTCAACGTGATTGTAAACACTACAAGGAATATTGGAAGGTCATAAATAGGCGTTGGAATAGACAGCTTCATCGTGATCTCCACACGGCAGGTAAACATAAGTTACATACAATGATTAAATTTAGTTATTATTTTTCCTTCAGTTCTTTATGTAGTGTTGAACATTTGATATGTTCTATTGTTCTCACTTTTAATCAATTTGCAAGATTCTTTTTAAACCCACAATTCTATTATGTGACTACATATAAAGATGTTGATGAGATTACTATCGGTTTGAAGAATGTTATAAAAAGGTTGGAGCCAGACATTAACCGACAAGTTGATGCTATTAATGAAGTTAATAATTATTTACATATCTAGATTGTATTGTGTAGAGTCTAAGACTTGTGGTACTTATTATTAGCTACTATTTCATGGGTAGAAGTGTATGAACTGGCAATGAGCAGCTTTGGAGACCCACTTGCATGAGCTGCAATAAAAAGAATCAATCTAGGTAGGCATATTAAGTTATAAACTATAAAGTATGTTTTTACAAATTTAATAAACTAAATAACTAATATATGATATTAAGATATATAACTTTGTTATTTATGCAGCTCAATGGTGGGTCAATTATGGAGAAAGCGCACCTATACTGCGGAATATTGCAAGTCAATGTACATCTTCTGCTAGTTGTGAAAGAAATTAGAGCACTTTCGCCCGCATCCACACTAAGCAGCAGAATCGATTGAAGGAGATAAAAGGTGCAAAAAAATGTATTTATCCACTATAATGTGAGGTTGTGTTTGGAAAACATGAAGAAAGCCAGAGGGCAAGCTGACAACTAAGTGCAACATTGTCCAATAAATTTGGACTATATTTTTGCTGAAGACAACCCTCTTCTTCCATGGCTTGAACAAAGGGAGAAAGGCAAAGAAGCAACTGAAAGTGAGAAACTTGAATACCCAGAACTTGTTGCAAAAACCGCTCAGAGTTGTCCTCCAGAGCCGATTATTTAAGAAGCTGACGAAGGTGAACGTAGTAGTTGTGTGACGCAAACTGATAGCCATAACAGTGATAGTGATGGTGGTAGTGATGCACCTGTTGCTCGTGTTGCTCAACACACCATACAGCCGTCTACAAATTGTGAGGCTGATAAGCACCAATGTGGTACACAAGGACGGACTTATGAGTGTACTAAGTCACGATACAGCCAGCCGGGGGGGGGGGGAGCATCATAGAGAGGCTGGCACTAGTGGCACTCATGGAGCACCGGGACATCAGGAGGCTTACGGGCATTATGAATACGGTCCTTACGGATACACAGAACCTGTCGTGCCACTTTGGTGTTGGAGTAGCCCTCCTAATCATCAGTATGGATATGTATATCCGAATCCAAATCCAAGTTATTCATCATCAATATCATAGTCTCAGCAGTATGAGTAG
Source organism: Magnolia officinalis (assembly GCA_021015155.1). Taxonomy (NCBI): domain Eukaryota; kingdom Viridiplantae; phylum Streptophyta; class Magnoliopsida; order Magnoliales; family Magnoliaceae; genus Magnolia; species Magnolia officinalis. The sequence goes on from JAJHSJ010000001.1 coordinate 91,364,714, forward strand.
CAGTATGGCTATTCATCTGGCGCTAGTGGATATCCTTACTTGGGATTGGGTCAATTCCTAGTAAGGATTAGCGTTCCTCAGATTTTGTGGACCTACTCTTTTCATCTAGCTCTGGTTATTGTGGATATGTAGCAGCAGCAGCAGCACCTGTTGCACAATCATAGGCACAGTTGGATGATGACGAGGACATGAAAGTCGACCAACCACAACCAACTAGATTTTCATTTTGGTGGTGATTGGTGAGTTTTTATTAAGAATCAAGGGTAATGTTTTTTAGAGATTATTCACATTTAACGAAATTGGTAAGTACTAAGTATTTCTACACTTACATTATTAGTTGTTACATACACCTCACTTGTCACACACATTCTCTAAGCAAACAAGTATGTACTAGTGAATAGATTAGCGAGTACTGAGTACTGAGTAGTGATACTTCTTGAGTTCTTGGACATGTTAGACTATTAGCAATATATGATATCAATTTATGACATATATCAACGATTTATATAAAGAAAAAATCAACACCAGAACTTATAGTATGTCAACCCAACAGGACAACATTCTTACCAAAGAATGGTCTAATACACCATTGAATACATGGTCAAAATACAAAATAATAATAATAAATAAAAATATAAAAATTGATAGATTCGTGAATATTCCATTTTATCCTATTTTTCTAATATTTTTTTATATTTTTTGCTAAAAAAAATTCTGACCGATACAGCCGATACAGGTAGATACAGGGCCCAATTCCAATATGCGACATCGTATCGTATCATTTTTCCGTGGGGCCAACATGGGGGCTGATACCGTCATTCAAAACCATAGGCCTGATCTACTGATTTATTACATCCTTCTCAAATTTCGAATAATAAAATTTATTTTTTAATTAAAAATAATAAAATATTAATCTTTTTCGAAATTTCCCTTCAACCAGCTATCAATTGAGACTAATTTGAAAGTATTTAGGACTTTTTGAATAAATTGGTTGTATTTTCATGCGTCTTCTTATATTTATAAATGTTATGAATTCAATTTAAATATAGTTGCATTATCAGACACAGCTTAGGACCCAATATAAAGGAAACCTATTATGTTCACTTTTTATTTAGTTGTTATGATTTAAAAGTGTGTATCAATGTCTTTTTAACAATCCCTGAAGTTTCATTGAAAAATTCAACTAATTTCCAAATGTTTCCCCATATTTCCCAAACGTGCGATAAATTACCCGATACAAACAACGTATCCCGTACAATAACCGATACCCCAAGGGTGTGATATGTAATGTGATACCGATACTGCGAACAATGGTGTGACCATCAAGTTGGGTCCTACTTCTGACAACCCAAAGATGTCACTTGTTCAAGGATCAAACACTGTCCAAATGACATAAAATTGATACTGTTGTATAGCCAATCCGATGCAGGATGGTAAAGGAAATCTGCGTTGTGGTACAATATAGGCACAGTCACAAAAACTGAATTTTCCAGCAAATTGACTTTTGCAGGCAAATCTAAATGGAATTGTAGAAACCGGAAGGTGATGCCAAATCCAATTAAAACAGAGGAAAGACTCTCACTTACAAATGTTTGTAAGATGTAACTAGGAATCAATGAAAGTGGTAATGAAGATAGAACATCTATTATGGTGCCTTGCCAAAAAAAGTTTTGATTGGGTTTCACCACCAAAGATTGAAGAATCTTTCTTCAACAAAATCTCATCATAGTACAAAACAGCTAGAGTTTTAATTTTTCACTCATCTACTTATTAAAAAAGTCATTACCAGTATCTACGCATTTCCCAAAGCAAAAGAAACCCACTGCAATCCTAACCATTCATTAATTCTAATCTAACCATCTATCTCAATAAATTATTAATGGCTTGAACACCACCATATCTCGTCACTTAGCCCATCGGTAATAGGCCACACTGCCAAAGATTGAAGAATCTTTCTTCTACAAAATCCCATCATCGTACAAAACAGCTAAAGTTTTAATTTTCGCACATCTACTTATAAAAAAAGTCATTACCAATATCTACGCATTTCCCAAAGCAAAAGAAACCCACTACAATCCTAACCATTCATTAATTCTAATCTAACCATCTACCTCAATAAATTATTAATGACTTGAACACCACCAAATCTCGTCATTTAGCCCATCAGTAATAGGCCACAACACAACTGATATCAGAATCGCATGATCTTTGTAACATCCAGAAGGTAACTCAATAGGATTTCAAATGGGACCAATTTCATATCATTTGATCTATGAAGTGGACAATAAAATCATCATCATCATCATCATCATCATCAAATGGGACCAGTGTCTTATCATTCTAATACATTTGACATACGAAAAGTGGACTACAAAATCATCGCCATTTGGCAGACGAAAAGTGGACCACAAAATCGCCATCATTGGCACCACTGCTGTGATTGTCATTGTCATCATTATTCTTGCCTTTCCTCCCGACAACTTAGGGTCAAGGTTTTACAATCAACTGCAGACTGGACATCAACATCCCTCTTTAACCTAGGCTCATGGAACTAGACATGGAAAGAGCTGACATCATAGTTGCATGAAGCAAAGCAACAACAAATTTGGGTGTTGGAGCGAGCAAGCATCTGTTTCAAAATGTTAATTAGTATAAACTACTACAAAGCAGGAGCATGACCCCAAGCATGATTTAAAGTGGGAGTGGCACCTGATTGGAAGAATCATGCAATTAAGGCTCACATTGACGCCACACATGCCAGCATAATCCCACCCAGTATGGACCCCTAAGGGCGTGTTTGGACAGGCAGATTGGAAGGGATTGGAAGGAGCAATCCTGGGATTGGCCGGGCGTGCCAAACAGACACGTTGAACTTCTGCCTGGATATAGCAATCCCATGGGATTGCCAGCAATCCACTGACATCACCATCATTACCTTGAAATCCGCCCAATCCCTCCTAATCCCGTCTATTTTGCCTGGGACGTGTTTGGTTCGACAGATTGGAAGGGATTGGCCGGGCGTAATCACGGGATTGGCCAAGCGTGCCAAACAGACTCGGTGGTAAAATCCCTGGATATAGCAATCCCATGGGATTGCCAGCAATCCACTAACGCAGCCATCATTACCATGAAATGGCTGCCATCCACCCTAATACAATCCAATCCCATGGAATCTGCCCGTCCAAACACGCCCTAACCTAACTATAACATGCATGCCCAAAAGGGAAAGAATGCAAAGTAACATCATGAAGGAGCCATTGCCTAGCAAATCGCTATGCAAGAAGCACCCACACACATGAAAGTTCATGCTAAAGTAACCATACAAAATAGTAGGATTAGAAGCTATTTTCCTTCATCATTCTGATCTAGTTGTTGACACAATTGAAAATAGCATTTCATTGTTCTGGATCCAAAGCTCCCTCACTGAAATCCCAGCCTAAAAGGAAGGGATGGGAAGGCAGCTTAAAAATAAGGGAACCCACCAATACATGATTAGCAAAATGTCAACACAGTTGGCCCCACACTACACCTTAGCAGTTAGCACAACTATCCACACTACCCACGGGAAACATCGTAACCCTTAATTAAAAAGATAGGTACCCCTTGTTCACACCAATTTCAAATGCACGGTTCCAAATATCGACGATATTGCCAATCATAGTGCCGATATTATTGGTATCGCCCAATGTTCGAAATATCAGTCAATGATTGTTAAAAAAGACATCAATACACACTTACAAATCAAAACATTACAAAAAACAAGTGCACATAATAGGTTTTCTTTGTATGCGATCCTAATCTATGTGTTGTCTAACTGAATTGATGCAAATATATTCAAAGTTTATTCATATAATTTATAAATGTAAGAAGACGTGTGGAAACACAAGCAATACATTCAAAAGCAAAAGAAGGATCACTAAATCAGGTTACATACATGTTTGATTTTATGTTTGGACACAGATTGCAACCGATTTGAGAGAAATTGGAAAAATTTTATTTGTTTTTTCAATTTTCTGCTACTTGATCCTTCTCCAAATCTCAAAATAGAAGCTCTCAATCCATGGTTTTGTAACAATTTGACACTGATTTAACATGATTTACAAAAAAAAAAAAAATGATCGAAAATATAAAAAAAATGCTCATCAGATCGAACATATAGGATATATCACACTACTTGTGCGTTTCATATCGCCCAGGTGGGATACAAGAAATATCATGGGATATAACGGCTGATATCGTCGATATTTAAAACATTGGTATCGCCATGTTGACTATAAGTCTATAACAAGATCCTAATACATCTCCAGATTTCCAAGTTTCTCTGATATCTCGCCAATAATATCACTGATATCAATATTTTAGTGTATCACTGATATCTCGCCCACTCTCTTCGTATAAATAGCAAATGTCAATAATATCAGAGACATTTTTGCTGATACAATTTGAATTCTAGAATCCACAGTAGCAAGATGCGTAAATACCTCAAGAAGGGGAAAACATACATAAATATAGCAAAATTTTGAATTTTTCAATTTTTTTAAAGGAAAATTTTGGGGATCTAGTTGGGGAGTGGATTTCAACCACTCCCCTTCCATATTTGAATTTGTAATCATTCAATATTTTTTAAAATTTTTGAAAAATGCCAAAAAAAAAAATGTTAAATTTAAAAATAAATAAATTCAACTTCTTTTTTATTTTGTTTTATTTTAATTTCTACTTTTTTATGGTTCAAATGGTTGCATTTATTGGTGAAAATCAGTTGGATGGATGGGATGGATTATCATGCATGAGTGAACATATGCATGCATGCATGCTCATGCATGGATGGTTGGATCGATGTATGGATGTGGGCATATGTGATGCAGGACAGATAGCCTAAACTATAATGATGCGAATGAATTAACAAACGGATTATTAGAGTAAATCAAAATATAAAATCTTGCCATTCTATCACAAATCTAAAAAAATCAAGTAATCAGATATGATGAAATTCAGGGTCAGAACACAATGCCGCAGATGGATCTTAAGATTATCGATTGGAAACGGCCCAATGGAAGGTAGAACTTCCATCTAGCATAGGATTTTATCTCATTCTGAGGATTCACTTGCGCTTTATTAGAGTTTGAAAGAATTAGGGTTTGGAGACTTAAGGTTTATGGAATTTTGGGGATTAGGGTTTGAAACTCTATGTTCTAGGGTTATGGTTTTTAAGTTTTAGGTTAGTGTTATGGGGTTTTAAAAGGGGAAAGATCAAAAGACCAAAAAGAGAGAGAAGGGGGAATGGGGCTAGCCGTATAGACGACCATACGGTTGTGTCTGTACGGTTGTACAAACATGTGGGGTGGTTTGTACGGTCGTACAAACATGTGTAGGGTTTAGGTCTAGAGGGTTTGGGGATGGAGGGTATGGGATTTGGGAGGAAACAAAAGAAAAAAGAAAGAAATAGAGAGAGGGAATAAGAGAAAAGTTAAAAGAATGCCTTGAAGAGAAGAAAATGAGAGAGAACATAGTTGGAATCACTGCATAGCTTCACACCAAACTCCAATCATAGGAGAAATTTTGCTCCAAAACAAAGCAAGAAGAAAATTTCATTCAATAACCAATAATGCCCTAGGCTTCACACATCCAAGCCTTATATGTTGTATTTGGGGTATTTTTACAAAAATACCCTTAATACTATAAAATGTCCAAAACACCCCTAATATCAACTAAATCATAAAATAAACCAAAATAATCAAAACAACTAAAACTAGTGTCCAATATGAGTTCACGATCAATACGACCCAACGTTTAAAATGGTCTAACGGTCAAGATGGCTCATCGTGGGAAATCCAACGGGCCGATAGATGTATCTAATCGATCCAACAGTCCAATAATCTCAACTAAGCAGCCAACACGCATCTTCCCAATGTGGGGTCTTCAAAGATGCACGATCATGCATGTGGGGTCTCCAACGTGGCTAGGAACTCGAATTGGGCCCATTGGGCTCCAAGTAATGATCACCTAACGATAAAGAAATTGGGGCAGCTCTCCTCCTTTGATAAACTCTAAAAGGTGCTCGGATGTCATCATCAACTCCCCTCAACTAAGAAGAGTTCGCATCTGGCAATATAAAACCACGATAACGCTCTACGAGATCCGGGTCTAGTCTCTAAAGATCGATCTCTGTATTCCACACACTGTTTGACTATAGCATGTTTTTCACTTGACGAGATATTTCTGAAAACCTCCGTGTTTAGTGGAAACCACTTGTTCGTCCAAGATACCTTATATCTCCTCTTTTAGTAGGTATGAATGGTAAATGAGGTAAAGGCTAGGAAGGCTGGTCTAGTAAGAGCCACGGCAGGTCGAAAGCATCACCATCTAGGCCAATGTGAGAGTTGGGCGAAAGGCTAGTGAATGGAGTGGTTGGACTCTTAAAAGACGCAAGATCTTCCACACTGAATGTAGAAATAATTCCCATGTTAGGTGGAAGATCTACAACATATGTATTGGAACCTAATCTTTTCAGTATTTTATAAGGTCTTGCACTACGTGCTTGTAATTTCTTCACATCCCGTCGCGGATACCGTTCTGGCCTTATCCGAACCATCACATAAACTCCTAATTAAAATTCTTTAAACCTGTAATGAGAGTCATGCAAGTCATGAATATGTCGTGCAAATGCACTTGTGAACTCTGAAGATCCATGGGAGATTGACATGGGAATGAGATCTATAGGCTTCCGAAACTTGTAACCATGCATTACCTCAAAAGGACTCATGCCTATCGACCAAGGTATTCCATACCGGTAACGGTGGCCGTAACGGTCACCACCATTACCGATACGGTTATTGGCCACAACGGCTGATACAGGGGCATAACGACCATTACAACCCCCGTAACAGTTGGAAATATTCTTTTGCCTGAAATTTTTTGAAAAAATATCTAGAAAATCAAGAATAATATAAATATTCTAAATATGTATTCATTTTTCGTTTTGAACATGTTTATAGTAGTGTAATGGTCCACTCTTTAGTGAAAGTTGTATCGGGTTGTCTAGTGAATTTGTGAACATGATTATACGTCTTTAATGTTTTTTTTTTTAAGATGATAATTTCATTAAAAGGCCGAGGCCAATTAATACAAAAGAATAGAAAAACAAAAGACCAACTACTGACAACCCAATGGAAAAGGAAATGAACTATTCGTAATCAAAACCCAGCCCATGACTAGAGATTTAGTCCCTCCTAAACACACATTCCGCTTTATCGCTCTTCTTTTTCAACACACAACTATTTCTTTCTAGCCATAGAGCCCATAAAAGCGCAAGCCCACTAAGCCTCCAAGTCCTTTTCTCTGTTTTCTCTACCACCCCCTCCATGCTAAAATAGAAGAAAGCCCTTAATTGAGTCCGAAGACACCCATAGCACCCCGAAAAGCTGGAAGAAGAAATCTTAAACCTCTCTAGCAAAGGAATAATGAAGAAACATATGATTCATTGATTCCGCATCTTATAAACATAGCGAGCAAGCTTTGGAAGAACCATATTTCTCTAATGTTTACACATCACAATCAAGCATTAGAACTAGAAATTAGAAAAAATGCATAAATACTACTTTTTCATTTATTTTTATTTTTAAAAAAAAAGGCGCTTAGAGTTTCTATTCGCTCAAATCACTTCAATCTACAGTTTTAATCTTAAAAAACTATACTATGAGTGGTCGAAATCTGTTGTAAAATGAATTTGAATATTTAAAAAAAAAAAAAAAAAAAAAATCGTCGTTTTTCAACCTTTACGAGGGTAACGATCATTATGCTCGTAACAACCTTTATTACCACTGTAACGGCTGATACAGTCCCAAAAAACTGTCCTACTCCACCCCCGTATCGTGTAACGGTCATAGCCATTACTTGTACGTATCGGCCTTTACAGGCGTATCATAAAGGATACGAAACACCTTGCTATCGACTTATTGACTGGAATATTATATCCAAACTCTGTGATTGGTAAAACTGAATCCCAAGTCCTAATATGGTCATCCACTGATGAGGACATCCGAGCAACATACGAGAGGAGGGTTGAACCAGTCTCCTCATAGTTAGACAATCATTACATGGGGCCCACTTGGCCCAATTCACATTCCTAGCCACATTGAAGATCTCACGTGCATGTTCGTGCATCTTTCAAGACCCCACATTGGGAAAATGGACGTGGGCTGCATAGAGGAGCTTGATGGACACATCGGCCTATTGGATCGAGTAAACACGATGATCGGACCATTGGGTCATTATCATCGAACATCTTGATCGTCGACCCCTATGGGCCACGAAATAGTTCAGTTGTTTAGTTTGTTTACACGTTTCGTTATTTTTTATATAGCTCATATTTGTACTGAGATAAGGGAGTTAGGAACAACTTTTAATTCATTAAGCGACTTATGTTGAGAAACTTATCTGAGCTCGCTTTTTTGTAAAAGATATTTTCTAAGACTATAAAGGGTATGATGTCCCCACCCTAGCCAACATCCATGTTATGAATGAAAGAGATTTCTCTTCTTTTGCTTTGAGATTGAGCAAAATTTCATCCTGTGATTGGATTGCTAGTGCAAAACCACAGAGCGATTCCCTAGTTATCTTTTCTACTTTTCTCTCTTCTCAACAAGGTATCATCTTCTCTCATCTTTTTCTTTTCTTCATTCTTCATATCTTCTTTCTTTTTCTTTTTTCTTCTTTGTTATCATCAAAATCCCTCCCAACCAAACCCTAACACATTCACCCCAACCCAAACTACCCTAGGCCCAAACTCATATCCGTACGAACGCACGTGTGGGCTATCCGTACGAACGGTTCCCTTACCCCTTGTCCCTTATTCATTGTCCCTTATTTTAATCCTAACTCTAAAACCCTAATTTAAAATCTAAAATCCCAAACCCTAATTCTCCACCCCTTGATTATCAAAACCCTACATACCCAATTTCCAAAATCCTCAATTTTTCCATATCCAAATCCCCAAAATTTGAAAATCCCTTGTCCAAATCATAAATCCCTAATTCCCACAACCTGAAACTCATATTACCAATTCTAGAAACACTAAGTCCTAAAACCCTTAACCCAAAAGCTGAAATCCCAACCCGAAACCTCCCAAAACCTCAACCCTAATGTTCCAACCTTAATTCCTCTAAGCCTAGATACCCCCAAACTCATTTCCCACATTCCTTAGCCTTTAAATTGACCTAACATGTCAAAACTGGTACACAACACATGATTTCCATTGAATTAGAATTAACCCTATGCTAGGATGGGGTTTTATCTTCCATCAGTCCCAGCTAATCAGTAATTTATAAGATTCACATTGCGGGACTGTCATAGGCTTGTATTTAGACATGTCATGAATCTGAAATTCCTAAATTTGTGGTAAATTAGCTTATTTTGGCATTCCATTGCTCTAGTTAATCTGCCTTTTAATTTCATGGCATCATATTAGGTTAGATCATTCTATTCTATATCAAATTTTGGTATCAAACCCTAGGTCTAGCATAAGATTTTTATACTGCATTTAGAGTCTAGAGTTAGGAGTCTTTCCATTCTCATCACACTGCATATGAGTTTTTAAGATTTTAGGTTCCCCATTAGGTCCCTAAGTTTATGCCCACTCATATTGGGTGTGGTTTTGGTCTAAACCCTACAATGAATTCGGAACAGCCTGTCGAGGCTATCAATGCCATCAACGCCCATCTTGCTGCCATTGAGGCCCAAGGTAGGACCACCAGCAACCAACTAGCAGCCCTTAGGAATGAGACCAATAATCGCATAACCTAATTGGGGACTTCTCTCCAAGCAAGCCCCGACAATCTGGAAGATGGCCAATCTCAAGCAGGATGACAAGTTGGAGGACGCGAGAGAAATCATGGCCGAGGTATTGGCCATGGAGTGTGTACCCAGCCACTGAAGAGTATCAGGACCACCATCATCCTGATTAACGTGTGATAAAAAAGTGTGAGGGTTGGTGCCCCAAACAATGATGGTCGCTTGGACCCCAAGGCCTTTCTCGATTGGCTAGCGGACATGGATCACTATTTTGAGTGGTATGACATGTCTGATATACGTCAAGTTAGGTTCACCAATATGAAGTTGGTGAACCAAGCTAAATTGTTCTGGACAAAATGTCAAGCGGAAGATGGAGAGGTCTGAAGATGGCCCAGTCACATTGTGGGCCGAGATGAAAGAGATTTTGAGAGAAAAGTATCTTCCTCTCTTGTATCGACCAAGGCTCCCAGATCAGTGGCAATCCCTTCGCCAAGGATCAATGCCCATGATAGATTACATCTCCAAGTTCGATGAATACATGATGCAATATAACATCGAGGAGGACCCGTTGGTGACACTTTCTGGTTTCAAGATGGGCCTCTGATTCAAGCTTCAGCATGAGCTCGTCCCTTATAATGTCAGCACCCTAGAACATGCCTATCAAGTGGTGCAAGACCTTGAGCGGTATCTGAAACCACAGTTCATGGGGGGATTCGACCCTTGTGAGTCCAATGTCAAGTCGACTCCCTAAGGAGCCCAGCCTAATATTGGGGGTCAATCAAAAGCCCTTACCGGTAATCAATCTAACATTAGGGATGTCAAGGATAAAAATCTAGCTAGTACCCGTTCAAAAGGAGGTGAGCAAGTGCAGTGTTACAACTGTCGAGGATACGAGGGTTCCAATATTAGGCTAAGATGGGGGTTCCGTCTTCCATAAGTCTCGGCTAATCAATAATTTATGAGATTTGCATTGCGGGACTGTCATAGGCTTCAATTTGGACATGTCATGAATTTGATATTTTTGAAATTATGGTAAATTAGCTTTTATTTTGTCATTCCATTGCTCTAGTTAATCTGTCTTTTAATTTCATGGCATCATATTAGGTTATATCATTCCGTCTTACATCACCCACAAGACATCATAAATCCTAAGCTTCGATTAACCACTTCTGTTTGACCGTCAATTTAGGGATGTTATGCCAATTAGAACTGGAGTCTCGTACCCATCATATGCCAAAGTATCTTCCAAAAACAACTCATGAATCTCACATCTCTATCACACACAATGGTTTTTGGCTAACCATGCAAGCGAACCTCTCCAAAGAAAAGCAATGTTGGTGGCGTCAGACGCTTTGGAACATGGGAGAAAATGGGCCGTTTTCAAGAAACGGTCCACCACCACAAAGATGGAATCACGCTTTCTAATCGTCTTGGGTAGCCCATGCACGAAATACATACTAATATCTGGCTATGGGGCATGTGACACTGGCAAGGGCATATACAATCCAGTGTTTTGCTTTTTCTGTTTTGCCAGTTGACAAATCCTACATTGCCCAATGATTTCGGCCACGTCTCGCTTGAGGCTATGCTAATAAAACCTATTCTCAACAAGGGCAATAGTCTAGTCTCTAGGGAAATGGTCGGCTACTCCTTCGGCATGAAGCTCCCAAACTAGAAAATCCCGAAGGGAGGTATGGGGAATACAGACTTACAGAGTCTATCACCTTTAAATAAAAACTCATCGATTATGACAAATACACTACCACTTCTTGACTGATCATCCAAAAGTGGCATGTACATTTTCCCCAAATATGGGCACACAGAATACTCTCCTTTCAATTGCTCGAAGCTAGTGACTTCCACGCTCATGGATTAGAGAAATGCCAGTATACGTAAGTACTCCACCTACGCCTCGACCAGACACATCACATGCAACCTCGAATACTTTAGAAAAGTCGGGAAGGCACATAACAAGAGCCTCAATCATTTTGCCCTTAATCTCCTTAAACGCTTTGGAGGCAGCATTAGTGCATTTGAACTTTCCCTTTTTAATAGAGTCCGTGATGGGAGCCATAATGGAACTAAAGCCTCGGATGAACCACATATAGAAATTAGCTAACACATAGAAGCTACGCACTTCATGAATGTTTTATAATTCGAGCCAACATATTGTCCTTGACTTTCTCGGGATCTGCAAACATGCCCTCAAGATGAAACAATGAACCCTAAGAAAATTTTGTCAGACATGAAAGAACACTTCTTTAGGTTAACATATAACTAACTTCTTATTTCTAAGGACCCCGCAAACTTGCCTTAAATGGTGGTGTTGTGATGCGGACATCACACCACTCCGTACATATCAGAGACGTAAGCGTTGGCAGGCTACATCGGCACTTTTACTTTGGCTAGGCGACTAATGATGATCACCAGTGGTCATCAGCGAGAATTAGAAAAGCATGGATGGCATGCATCATATTTGGAGATCATCTCACTGTTGATCATGGTCTATATGATTGTCCATCCATTAGATTGTCTTGTGTCCCATCATGGGGCCATCCGATGGTTGGATTATGTTGGACCCTTTTGTTAGCTACTTCTTTTATGTTACTTGATGATTTGGATATTTTATTTTGTGATTGGACAGTGGACATTTATTTGCTATAAAAGATTTTATTTTTTTTTTGAAGGGTATATTAAACTTTTTACCTTTTAGGACATAATGGGTATTTTGCTTTTGTTACTAAGGGGGTAGAATTGTCATTTCAACCAAATTTTGCTATAAAGTAAAGCAAGAGGGGAGGGGACGTCCAACCCTATTGTGAATTTGGAGAAAATTCTGAGGAGGCCTTGTGAGAGTTCTTTTCTTCTTTTTTCATCATTGTGAAGGCTAGATCTTTAAATAGAAGTCTAGAGGGTGTGAAGCCACTTTATCCTTTGTCCCTAAGATCCTTACTCTTCCACTTCATGCTTGATGGATCGTAGGTGGTAGATCCCTTTGAATCTTCAAATCCAAAGGTAAGATTTTATCTTTCATTGTCCTCACTTGGATCTTATTTTACTTGATCCTAAGGGTCACCTCAACCATCTTCCATTATTATCAGACCCAACTCTTGTGTGGATCTTAAACTTTCACCTATGGAAACAAGATTACTCCTATGCTAGTTGGAAGATCTTTATCTTCCTCAGGCCCTATTTTCCGAGCATTTTGTTTGGTCAAATGGCTGATGACTTTGATTTGGTCTCGAATCATACCCACCATCTCTTGGGTTTCACGTTGTCTGCATGTGCATCACACTTTAGCTTAGTGATTTTTATATATTCCTTTGATTTTAAATTAAATCTCAGTCACATAGTTGGATTTGCATCATTCTACATCAAATTTTGGTATTAAAGCCACGTTTAGTATAGGAGTCCTTGTCACGCATATCACATGTTCGATTATATGCATCTAGAATAGGTTGTGTCAAGTTTCATGCATATACATATAATTCAGCATATGCATCATATCCAATCGAGTCTTGCATTATAAAATCTAAAGTTGCAACACTTTATCGGAATTTACTATGCAAATTTGGATTTTATTGCAATCTGAAAATTTTGCACAAATTTGAATTCCTGCGCAAATCTGAATTTTATTGCAATCAGAAAATTCTGTGCAAATTTGAATTCCCACGCAAATCTGAATTTTATTGCAATCTGAAAATTTTGTGCAAATATGTAATCCGGCGAAAATCTGATTGTCTATACATACTTGGAAATTCCCGCACGATCAGAAATTCGGGTGCGAACTAGAAATTTCTGCATGCTGCTGAGTATTTCTGTGTGAAACGGAAAATTATTCAATATGCTGAATTTCCTGTGTATTGCAAAAGATGCTCCACATTGTTGAACTTTCTGCATGCAGCTGAATTTCTACAGCTTGCAGAATTTTCCTCTGCCTAGTTGCTTATTTTGCGCCGTTTATACCGATCGTGCGATTGTGATATTCAGATTCGTGTCCTCAATTGTTGTCTAGAAGTTGCAGGTGCATTCTAGTTCCCTAATCTTATATGCCCACTAGATCCGGCCATAGCATTGGACTAAACACGACCATGAGTCTAGAGCAATTGAATGAAACCCTTGGACTGGTTATGGGGCGCCTTGACAAGATCGAAGCCCACAACAAAGCCACAGCAGAGTAGATTATTGGGTTGGCAGGTCGAGTCACCGTGGTAGAAGTGCACCATCAGGCAAACCCCAACACTGGGGACGACACCCATTCACAGGCGGGTGATCAAGTCGATGAACACATTGGTCATAATGTGGTTCGGCAAGGTAACAGGGCACACATGGGAGGAATGTGGTTCATCAAGTTCCACTCCCACCCGTGGATCGATGTGACCATCATGAGCCAGATGAGCGGATCATGAAGAGCATGAAAATTGAGGCTCCTATTTTGAGTGGTATGATATGTCCGATGACCGGTGGGTGAGGTTTACAGAGATGAAGCTAGAGGGGCAAGCCAAAATGTTCCGGACAAACACGGAGAGGCGGATGAAAAGGGCAGGATAGGCTCCCGTGACTCATTGGGGAGAAATGAAGGAGATATTGAAGGAGAAGTATGTACCCTATACATACCGTCAGAGGCTAATGGACCAATGGGTTTCCCTACATCAAGGGACCATGTTTGTGGCTGATTACATCGCTAAATTTGAGGAGTTTATGATGCAGTGTGAAAGTAAGGAGAACCCGTTGAGCGTATTGTCTCGTTTTCAAATGGGCCTCCGATTGGAAATAAGACAAGGTTTCCCACTCCAAATTACTACCCTAGAGGAAGCGTATCAAGCGGCCCAGGAGTTTGAGTTGTATTCCCGACCACAATATGGAGGGAGGTTTGATTCCCGTACTGCTTCTGCTAGGACTAATACCCAGGCCAACAATTCCAATTTCGAGAACCAAACCAAAACCCAGGGGTCTCAGCCTAACCCTAGAGATGTGAAAAGAAAGGGCATAGTTGGTCCTAGCTCTAGGGGTAACAACTCCATACAATGTTCTAACTGTTAAAGATTTGGGCATTTTGCAAGTCAATGCCCCAAGGGTAAGACCCTTCTCCTTGACGAGTGTGAAGAGACGAGGGATCAGGGTGATCAGGAAGAAGTGGTGTACCAGCCTGAGACGGTCCCTAGTGATGAGGATTACTATGAGGGAGAGGACACGCCATTGGCTATCGTTATGTGCCATAGCATGTCCTAAAGTTAATGATGATAGGCGTCGAACTACGATTTTTTCCACCTATGCAAAATGTGGGAATGAGGCTTGTAAGGTGATAGTAGATAGTGGTAGTTGTTCGAATGTTGTCAACACTAGAGCCGTAGAGCGACTGGGGTTGAAGCCCAAACCCCACCCTCAACCTTTTAAGGTGTCTTGGGTCGATGCAACCTCAATGGCAATCACCCAGCGGTGTCTTGTGCCTATTCAGTTTGACCTGTACAACTCGTTGTGGTGTGACGTCATGCCTATGGATATTGGACACATCATTTTGGGCCGACCTTGGCTTTTTTACCATCATGTTACAATTCGGGGTCGCTCAAATGTATGTACCTTTGTCCACCAAGGCAAGAAGGTTGTATCGATCCCCTTGCCCCCAAGGGCCCAAGTGAAAAGAAGAAGGAAGAACGATCAAATGGGTCAGAGGACACGAGTTCACAGTATAAGTCTCTTCATGTTATCACCGCCAGAGAATTTGAGCGGGAGACTACGACTGATTTTGAGGTGTATGTCCTAGTGGCCAGAGAGGAGGCCCCAGAGGTTGATGTAGAGAGGCCACAGGAGGCCGGTCCATTGTTAGATGAGTTCGGGGATGTTTTCCCTAAGGATTTACCAGACGCACTCCCACCAATGCGAGACATTCAGCATGCCATTGATCTCATACCGAGGGCCACTCTACCGAACCTTCCCCACTATCGGATGAACCCGGCAGAATACGCGGAATTAAAGAAGCAGGTGGATGAACTTTTACGAAAGGGTTTCATCCAGGAGAGTATGAGTCCGTGCACAGTGCCCGCGCTTCTCCCACTAAAGAAAGATGGCACTTGGCGCATGTGTATGGATATTCGTGTCATCAACAGGATTATCATTAAGTATCGGTTTCCCATACCACAGCTTGACGATATGCTTGATATGATGGTTGGCGCTAAAATATTCTCCAAGATTGATCTCAAGAGCAGGTATCACAAAATCCCCATTCGCCTGGATGATGAGTGGAAGACAGCCTTCAAGACGAAGGATGGGTTGTATGAGTGGCTAGTCATGCCTTTTGGCTTAACTAATGCCCCGAGTACATTTATGCGAGTGATGACCCAGGTGTTGAGACCTTTCATCGGAAAGTTCCTAATGGTATATTTCGACGATATTCTCATCTATAGTTCTACTAAGGAAATGCATCTCAACCACTTGAGGCAAGTCTGTGGGATTTTAAGGTCTGAGAAGTTGTATGCAAACCTTAAGAAGTGCATGTTCATGGCTGATAAGGTTATCTTCTTAAGGTTTGTAATGTCTAGAGATGGTATGTCCGCCGATCATAAGAAAATCAGGGAGATAGTGGAATGGCCTAAACTACAAAATATTCACGAAGTCTGTAGCTTTCACGGCTTAGCGACTTTTTATAGACGGTTCATTAGGGGATTCATCTCTATTATGGCTCTCATTACTGATTGCATAAAAAAAGGGGAGTTTAAATAGACCAAAGCTGCCTCAAGGGCATTCAAGGAGATCAAGAGCTAGATGACAGATGATCCTGTCATGCGACTTCCCGACTTTTCTAAAGTCTTTGAGGTTGCATATGATGCCTCTGGAGTGGGTATAGGTGGTGTGCTCACGAGAGACATCCCGTCGCATTCTTCAGTGAAAAGTTAAATGATGCAAGGCAATGGTATTCCACCTATGACAAAGAGTTTTATGCGGTACTGCAATCCTTGCGGCTAGGGGTGTACATCGAGTCAAATTGAGTCGAGCTGGCCACAACTTGACTCGGCTCGAACAGTGGCTAACCTCAGCTCAGCTCGGTCCTCGAGCCTAACTGGCCAGCTTGGCTCAGTTCGGTCAGCAGCTTGGGCCGAGTTCGAGCCAAGATCGAGCAGAGTTTGCCATTGAGGCATTTCCACAAACACCTTAACTACAACTTCAAAATCCCACTGTTTTAAAAACAGAGGCAATGGTTTTACAGTATTTTCTCAAACACCTTCTAAATAACATAAAAAACAAAAAACAAAAAAAAAAAACAAAAACAAAAACAAAAAAAAAAAAAAAAAAAAAAAGAGAAAAAAGGTATTTGTTTCATGTACATCCCTTCCTTGCCACTAGCCAAACCTTCCTTGCCACCTTGCCACCAGCCACATTTCGTTGAGTCATTTTATCAAACAGTTGGTGAGCAACATCAATGGCGAAGTAACCGAGTCACCGAACTAGTTCGATCCGAGTTCAATCCGAGTTCGATTCGAGCTGGATTCAATCCGAGTCGAGTCGAGTCGAGTCGAGCTGGGGCCAGCTCGAACTCGGCTCCAACTCGGCTTCGAACCGAATCGAATCAAGCTTTTTTGAGTCGAGTCGAGCGAGCTAACCGAGCTAGCTCGGTTCGTGTACACCCCTACTTACAACATTGGCGACGCTATCTATTACCGCAAGAATTCGCCTTGTTTTTTGACCACGAGGCCTTACGCTATCTTGGCTCTCAGAACAAGTTGTGATGCAAGACATGAAAATTAAATATGATATGCAAGACATGAAAATTAAATATGATATGTAAGATTTCAAGCTTTAGATCAAACTGATTCAGAAACATGCACATAAGATTTCCACATCCCACACGAAAGTTCAAACATTCAAACAAGGGGAATCTGTGCGGGTCCAGGCCTATACATGTTAGGGCTGAATCAATAAAAATTATTAACCAAACGATATTCAAAAGAAAGTGAAAATCATCCACACATACACAACAATCAGTTCCTAATCCAAGGGATTCACCAATTTCAATTCGGAAAACCCTAGGATTAGAAAATGGGCAAATAAATTGGAAGTAATGCAATCTAAAGTTACGGTTAGGGAAATCAGGTGAGAGAGGAATGAAAGTGAGGAGAGAGAGAACCCGTAGCTAGCCCGCGCGTGTAGACAGCAAGTTGGGTCTGACACACATGTGCTGATGGCTGGCCGCACGTGCGTGGGCCCACAAACCCAAAAAAAAAGGCCTTCTTGGGTCTGGTCGGTCAAGGCTGGGCCACACACCCTCCAAGTTTCAGCTTGATACGAAGTCCGGTCCACACGTGGATCTTAAACTTTCACCTATTGAACCAGGATTATTCATATGCTAGTTGGAAGATCTTTATCTTCCTCGAGCCCTATTTTCTAAGCATTTTGTTTGGTCAAATGGCTGATGACTGTGATTTGGCCTCGAATCATGCCCATCATCTCTTGGGCTTCACGTTGTTTGCATGTGCATCACACTTTAGCTTGGTGATTTTTATATATTCCTTTGATTTTAAATTAAATCTCAGTTACATAGCTAGATTTGCATCATTCTACATCATGTTGTTCCTTAGAGGTATTATAAATAAGGATGTCGCCGAAATATACCCCTAGGAACTTACCCATAAAGGGCCTCAACACCTAGGTCATCACTCTTATGAACGTACTTGAGGTGTTGGTCAAGTCAAAAGGCATGACTAACCACTCATATAGCCCATCCTTTGTCTTGAAGGTCGTCTTCCAATAATCTCCTGTGCAAATACATATCTGATGATACCCACTTTTGAGGTCAATCTTGAAATAGGTTGTGGCACTGGCCATCTTATCCAACATGTTGTCAAGACACGGTATAGGAAATCGATACTTGACCATGATTTTGTTGATGGTCAGTCGTCCACGCACATGCGCCAAGTGCCATCTTTCTTAGGCGTGAGGAGGGATGACACGGCACATGGACTTAAACTCTCCTAAATGAACTCTTTTCTAAGAAGCTCATTCACTTGCTTATTCAATTACGCATTTTCCATGGGGTTCATTCGGTAGTGAGGAAGGTTTGGTAGAGTCGACCAGGGGGCAAGATCAATGGCATGCAGATTGTCACACATGGTGGAAGCCCATCCAGTAAGTCTTCAGGAAAAACATCGCTAAACTCCTCCAACACCAGAATCACTTTAGGGGGCAACTATGCACGAACCTCAGGTGTGACCTCTCTTGCCACGAGAGCAAACACCATCGAATCGGATTTAGTCTCCCTTTTAAACTCTTTGGCGTTGATTATGTGGAGAGACTTAGGCTGAGACTTCCTCACATCTTTTAGGTCACCCTTCTCGACGTCCTCCTTCTCTAAGGTGCTTTTGGGCGAAAAAGGATTTAGCTTTATCCTCTTACCTTCATGAATAAATGAAGAGGCAGCAGCTCCTTTCTTCTTCGGAACCGGCCTCTGCTTCTTCTGGGCCACCTCGGTCATAGAAGGGGCATTGCGCTTTGAGCGGTTCTGATCAGGCATGTCTACACAATGAGAGAAAATGGTCAACAAGCAGACAAAGATGGGATAATTGTCAACTATCTACTAAGGTATACTTGATATGAACAAGGTGAGACTTGATTTGACAAGAAGCTCGAGCCTAATCAGTCGCCTCCAAAACCTCGACGCGGCGTCAATCGACCTCACCTCAGCAATTCGAACGCGCTCTGAATCACTCACCGCGGCAGGGTACTTGGGTAGAGTTGCCAAAGAAAATCATAGTCAGAGATGAGGAAAAACATAAAAAGAAACAAAAAACAAAAACTAAGGAAAACTCAGCTCGGACATACCGACCTGGTGTAGTAAAACGAGTCGGAACCCGAGGGCGAAGCCCGAAAGTTGCCGAAGCCTCCCAACCGCCTGACGCTCAAAACCACTTACCCTTCCCATTCTTGTTTGAGGTCCGGGGTGTCCATTATTATGGCCTGACCAGTCTTCGGCCAAGCAGCAAAATAATACCAACCCTCGTGGTGAGGGTTGGATTTCACCTGGTATAGGTGGAGAAACTCATTCACCGTTAGCTCGGGCTGCTCGAGCTCGGCCCAGAGAATGAATGTCCCCACCAACGCCCTCCAGGCGTTTGGGATAATCTACCCAGGTGCTAAGTCCAAACGCAGGAGGACGTCCCTCACTATACCGTGAAGGGGGAGCCTCAGGCCGCACTGGAGGGTGACAAAAAATATAGCGACTTCGCCGACCTAAGGCTCGCTCGAAATCTTGCCAAGTACGAGAGCTCGAAGCACCACAGAATCTGGAATGTGGTACTCCGACCTGATCCGTACCAAGTCAGATTTCGACAGCGTCGACCCTAGTGGCCCAGTCTACTCCGACTCCGACGAGGACCCACTGGCCTCCTCCCCAGCAGGGGCAACTTCCTCAACATCCGCTGGCCACTTGGCCGAGGACTAGACAACCATCCTCGACCCATGGGCCGCTCGGAAATTCCGGTCACTCATCATCACCAGCGGTGAAGGCGGGTTCGACATAGGGCGGAGATCATCTGGCCCACCATCACGTTGTGACGTCTCCCCCCATCGCTCCAACGATCTCGACATATCCTCTAAATGGAACGACCACCAGAAGCCAGAAACTCGAAAGAAAAAGAAAAACCAAAAAGGCGGGAGAAGACAAGAACGGAAGCTCACTGGAGAAGAAGGGAGGAGAAATCGTCGAAAATCGCTTGAGCAGAGAAAGAGGCAGAGAGACGACAGAGCAAATAGCTCGAAATAGTGCTAGGCCATCCCCTTTTATAGACAACTAGACCGAGCAGCATTTAATACCTGCACTCATTACAACAGCCAAAACGGTGCCTCAATAACTGCGCTCGGACACGTGGAGCTCTCCCACTCACTAATTGTCCTGTCTCTCCAGAAGATGTCACACATCAACGCCCCGTAAGCCATAAAACGAGCAGGCGTGCCGCCAACGCACTTGACCTCGAGCTGTGCACATTATCTCGAGCACGTCGTACCATGATTACAGATATGCCCCGATTCTCGTGCACGCCGCCTTACCCAACATTAATGACAAGCTGACTCGACACCCTAAACATAAAATCGTTCGACCTCACTATTACTGAACTACTCCACGAGCCCTCTGCGAGAGCTCGGAAGCAGGGGGGCTTACTATTGTGGGTAAAAATGGACTGGCCAATGAGATAAGGTCAGGACGGACATCTGTGCGCACTGTAAGGTTATCCAACGACGGTTATGATGAAGACCCCGGCCCAAGCAGGAAAGGAGCTCAAGCTCAACCATAATACAGAGCTCAGTCCTATCCCCAATAAGAGCAGGGAAACAGCTCGATCTCAACAATTTAGGGTAGGTTGGCAAATCGACCATCCACTTAACACCAAAGGAAAACATGACCATGGTTTGCCAAAGAATTCAGGTCGGCGAACCAATCTCCAGAACAACCATATAGTTCACCTCGGATCTCCATCTCGGATTCCTGCCACATGCCTCCGATAGTTCCGACCTGGCCCCAACTGACTCTATCTGAGATCTCAGCCAAGGATTTCGGAAGAAGATTGCAACACGGATCTCCTCGAGATCTCAGCCAAGAATCTCGGGAGATATCCGCAGTATCCTCGGAAACTAATCCCGCTTGGGATTCGAATCCCACTACAATACGTCCCCCTACTAAACAGGGAATCCCCTTCTACGCCACCGCCATCTCTCACCTACAAATAAGAGCATCCCTAATGGTGAAAGGTACGAACAATCTTAAGCCTAAAACACTACTCATGACCAGACCCAAATTCCCCACCTGACTTAGGCATCGGAGGGTCCCCTGCTGCAGCCAGGGTCTCCTTTGTCTGTTCTTTGTGTAGGTAGTCAAAGGTCCAGGGAAGACTATCAGATTTTTGCATCAACAATGGTCGTTATGGTTGTTTCAACCCCATAATGCGTAATGTTACGTAATGGCCGTAACATCACTCTGTTTTTGCAGACCATGATCCTAATCTCTATGATATTTTTCTCTTTCTCATGTTGCTTTATAATTGCCAAAGGCTCTACCCATAAAGCATGATCTTCTCAATTGTTGTTTTAAAATTTTCCATAGTCTATTGACACATGGAAACAGAAATGGAGGAAATGACATTTTAAAGAAACACTTGTTTGGGAAAGGAAAAGTTGTTTCCTCTTATTGTTTTCCAACAATTTTTTCTTTTAAAAAAAAAAATCCACCATTTACAAATTTGTCACCTGGCAATACAGAATTTTTCAAGGAAAACTCACTTAAAGATGAAAGGTATAGCGTTGATGATGGACTGTAGCACATGTGCCTCCCTGACACGTGGCACACTAGGGGCCCTTGAAGATGGACAGTGGCACAAGTTGCACATATAGCCCAAAGGCACTATGGCACATCCAGGTGGTTGAAGATGGTAATGGCATGTTGCACATGCAGTTCTTGAAGATGGATGACGGGATACAATGTAGGACAAATGGCCTAGCCTAGAATGACGCAATGAGACCATCAACGGATTAATTAGAACAATTTAAAGCATAAAATAATGTTAATCAATCACAAGCTTAATGATTTCAAATATTTAACGATGCTCAGATTCAAGACTAAATCACAACCCATCAGTTAGATCTTATAAAACATGATTAGATAGGACCTATGGAAGGTAGGACTTCCATATAACTTTAGAATTGATCTAATTCTAAAGGGAATCTCTTGGTTTGTTAAAGGGTTTAAGAACTAGGGTTTTGGGATTTGGGAATTTTGGAAATTTTAGATATTTTGCGAAATTGGGGGATTTTTTGGGAAATTAGGATTCTAGAGGGTTTTGATGTGGGTTTTTTTAGGGTGAGGGTTGGAAGAAATGGAATTGGGTGAGAGAGGGAGGGCTATCCATACAGACAGTTGTATGGCTATGTTCGTACAATCGTAAGAACAGACAAGTGCATCCGTATAGCGGTGTGGTCAGGGTTAGGTTGGGTTCAGTGCTCGAAAGTATCAGTATCGCTACAAGTTTTGTTGGCCGAAGATGCGAAAACAATATCGATATCGCCAATAATATCATTGATATCCGGAAATGCGAGGAAACATGGAGAAAATGATGGAATTTTTTAGTGAAACTTCAAGGGAGGCTAAAATACACATATTTGCATACTTAGGAATTAAAAAATTACAAACGGAATGCATACAAAAGTTCCAATTTATAGGGGCTTAAAAGCATGTGTTGTTGTAAGAAATGAATCCAAACATGCCATCCATACAACCATCCCATCTATCCATCCATCCAAACATCCGTCGATATTTTTGAATATTGACCACACATGATATTTCACTGAGAAATCGTTGACAACTGGAAAGGAAACAAAAGATTGTGGTTTCGATATTGCCCATGTTGTGATAACGATAATATTGTATTATTATCGTCGACAAACTAACCACTATATGCAACCATGCACCAATAGAAAATTTTGAAATGGAATTTTTTTTAAACGAAATATTGTCAAGTCAATACACTAACGATACAAGCGACACCTAGAATTTACATAGTTGAAAATATTGGTAATACATTGGCGATATTGATACATTGGCAATATAAGCAACACCTAGAATTTATACAATCGAAAATATTGCCGATACTCAGCGATATATCTCCAATATATGGAATTTTTTATACTACCAGTGTTATTGGTATCGCTTCCAGCATTATCGGTATCACCAAGCTAGAGATATGAATAATATCAAGGATATTTTGATAATATCGGGAATACTTCAAACTAGCGTTCGAAGTATCAGTATCACGTTACATATCGCACCCTTGGGATACAGATATGTATCAATTATCACATGGGTTATATTGTTTGTATCGGGTAATTTATCGCACTTTTGGGAAATATACGGAAACATTGGGGTTAAATTTTTCAATGAAACTTCAGAGATTGTTAAAAAAGACCTCAATACACACTTTTAAATCATAACATCTCAAAAAAGAAGTGCACATAATAGGTTTTCTTTGTATAAGGTCATAAGCTATGTGTTGTCTGACTGAACTAATGTAACTACATTCAAATTGAATGCATAACATTTAGAGTGTATGTAATCATCATTTGATCAAACACTCCTAAATACTTCGAAATTAGTCTCAATTGATAGTTGGTTGAAGGAAAATTTCAATATATATATATATATATATATATATATATATATATATAAATTTTTAATTAAAAATATTTTTTATATTTTGAAAATCGATGAAAACTTAAAAAACCACTAGATCAGCCCTCAGGCATGCTTGATTTCATGTTTGGAGTGCAACATTGTAAGCAATTTGGGAGAAATCCCAATATTTCCTAAATTGGACCACTTAGACTCAAATTTTGAAATTAGAGTGTACGTGATGATCATTTCATCAAATACTCCTAAATACTTCGAAATTAGTCTCAATTGACAGCTATAGTTGAAGAAAATTTTAAAAATAAAAATAAAAATAAAAATGGAGAACATGGAGAACTAACGGACATCGAAATCAAAGCTCCAACTCCATGATTTTTCATGGAAAACATGAAAAAGCAATGGTTTGGAACCATTTGACATTGATTTAACATAAATTCAACCAAAAAAAAAAAAGGATCAGAAATTGAAAATGCTCACTCACCAAATCAAACATGTGGGATATATCGTCACTACCTGTGCGTTCTGTATCGCACAGGTGGGATACAAGATATATCGTGGGATATATCTGTCGATGTCATCGATATTTAAAACATCGCTTTAAACAATGGTTGGGTTAAGACTTGATGATAATGGTAATGATTGATGAAGGGGTTGTAGAAAAAAAAAAAAAGAAGAAGAAGAAGAATGAAAGTTTTAAGAAGAAAGAAGAAAAAGATAAAAGAGTGGGATGTAGAGATGGAGAAGAAATACCTTGAAGAGGATAAGAAGGAAGATAAGTGTAATCACTACATGGCTTCACACCACTCCATTCACAGGAGGTTTTGCTTCATCTCAAAGCCAAGAGAAAGAAGAATTTTATTTCATATGCTCCATAATGGGCTAGGGTGTGGACGTCCAAGCCTTGCATATTCTTAGGAAAGACTTTTTAAAAAAAAAAAAAAAAAAAAAAAAAAAAAAAAAAAAACTTTCACGTAAAGACGCTCAATAAAATAAAATTTGTTCCTAACCCTTTAAACTAAGCAAAAATATAAGCTAAACCCAAAAAATAACAAATATATAAACAACTAAATAAATTAAACTATTTCGTGATTCATGATCAAGATGTCCAATGACGATGATCCAACGATCAGAATTGTCCAATTAAGTAGCCCACATGCATCTTCCTAGTGTGTGGGGCCTTCAAAGATGCATAATCATGCATGTGAGAGATTCAACAGGCTATGCACTCTAATTGGGCCCGTGGGGCCACACGTATACATCACCTAGCCATAAAGAAATGGGAGCTCTCCTCCTCTAGTATACTCAAACTGGTGCTCGGATGTCCTCATCAACTCCCATCGGTCGAGAAAAGTTCGCCTTTGGCGAAAAAAAGCTGCAGTAATGCTCGAGGAAATCCGGGTCTAACCTCTGAAGCTCTGCCTCTGATCCACGTACAGTTTGACTCTGGCTTGTTCTTCCACTTGACGAGATACTTCTGAAAACTTCTACATCTGGTGGAAACCACTTGCTCATCCAAAATATCTTTAATTTTCTCTTTTATTAGGTATAGATGGTAAAGAAGGCAAAGCCCATGGTTCGTGGGACAGGTCGGGAAAGCTATCTAGGTCAATGTGAGAGTTGGAACAAGGGCTAGAGGCAGAAGATGTTGGGCCCTTAAAGGACACAAGATCTTCCACATTGAATGTAGAGCTAATACCCATATCAGGTGTAGGTTCAACAACATACGCATTAAAGCCTAATTTTCTCGACGTCTTAAAAGGACTGACACTACGGGCTTGTAATTTCCTAATGGCCCCTTGCGGAAACCGTTCTAACTTTATATGAACCATCACATAGTCACCTACTTGAAATTCTTTAAATCTACTATGAGAGTTGGCAAATATCTTGTACTTTTCATTACTCATATTAATATGTTTTCTAGTCTCATCATGCAAATCGTGAATATGGCGTGCGAATGCATCTGTGGACTTTAACGGTCTATGGGAGACTGACATGGGAATAAGATATATAGGTTTCCTAGGCTTGTAACCATGTACTACCTTAAAAGGACTCATGCCTATCGACCTATTGACGGAACTATTATATGCAAACTTTACGACGGGTAGAACTGAATTCTGGGTCCTAATATGGTCACCCACAAGACATCGTAATAGGTTTCGTAAGCTTCAATTGGCCACTTCTATTTGACCGTCAGTTTGAGGATGGTATGCCAACAAGAACTAAAGTCTCGTACCTATCATGTGCCAAAGTGCCTTCCAAAATAACTCATGAATCGCACATCTCTGTCAGACACAATGGTTTTTGGCAAATCATGCAAGCAAACCACCTCTCCAAAGAAAATCTTGGCAATGTTGTAGGCATCAGACGTTTTGGAACATGGGAGGAAATTGGCCATTTTCGAAAAACGGTCCACCACCACAGATATATAATCATGCTTTCTAATTGTTTTGGGTAGCCCAAACATGAAATCCATACTAATATCTTGCCATGAAGTGTGTGGCACTGGCAAAGGCATATATAATCCCGTGTTATGCCTTTTCTGTTTTGCCAACTGACAAGTCCTACATAGCCCAATAATTTTGGCAACGTCTCATTTGAGACTGGGCCAATAGAATCTATCCTCGACAAGGGCAATAGTCTTGTCTCGACCAAAATGAACGCCTACTTCAACATGAAGCTCCCAAATAAGAAAATCCCGTAGGGAGGTGCGGAGAATGCAGAGTCTGTCACCTGTAAATAAAAATTCATCGCTTAGGACAAAACCATTGTCACTCCTCGACTGGGCATCCAAAAGTGGTGTATACACTTTCCCAAAATCTAGTCACGCAGAATATTCTCCTTTCAATTGTTCAAACCTAGTGACTTCTACACTCATAGATTGGAATAACGCCACTCGACAACTAAGGGCATCGGCAAGTTTGATTCAACCCTGACCTTGTGTTTTAAAACAAAGGTGTACTTCTAGAGAAACTCTACCCACTTGGCATGCCTTGGGTTTAGCTTCTCTTGGGAGTTAAGGTATCTCAAAGCCTCATGATCAGAAAACAAGACGAACTCTTGGTAGTAGGTAATGTTGCAAGGATTGAATTACCGCATAGAATTCCTTATCATAGGTAGAGTATTGTTGCTTCGCCCCATTCAACTTCTCACTGAAATAACAGGGTGCCCTTACTGGCTAAGTGTTCCACCTATACCTACACCAAAAGCATCATACGCAACCTCAAAAACTTTAGAAAATTCAGGAAGGCGTATGATAGGAGCCTCAATCATCTTGCCCTTAATCTCATTGAACGCCTTGGAGGCAGCATTAGTCCATTTAAACTCCCCCTTCTTAATGCAATCCGTGATGGGAGCCATAATGGAATTACATCCTCAAATGAATCACTTATAGAAAGTAGCTAACCCATAGAAGCTATGCACATCATGAATGTTCTACGGTTTAGGCTAATTTATTATGGCCTTGACTTTCTCCAGGTCTCCAGACATGCCCTCAAATGAAACAATGAACCCTAAGAAGATAACTTTATTAGACATCAAAGAACACTTCTTTAGGTTGGTATATAATTTCTCTATCCCAAGGACCCCGCAAACTTACCTCAAATGATAGAGATGTTCCATGGAGGTACTATAAATAAGGATGTCGACAAAATACACCACCGGGAACTTACCCAAAAAGGGTCTCAACACTTGGGTCATCACTCTCATAAACGTACTCGGAGCATTGGTCAAGACAAAAGGCATGACTAACCACTCATATAACCAATCATTTGTCTTGATGGTTGTTTTCCTTTCATCTCCTAAGAGAATGCGTATTTGATGATACCCACTTTTGAGGTCAATGTTGGAAAAGATCGTGGCATTGGCCATCATATCCAATATGTCGCCAAGACGTGGTATAGGAAACCGATACTTGACCATGATCTTGTTGGCTTGACCGTCCATACACATGCGCCAAGTTTCATCTTTCTTGAGCTTGAGGAGGGCTGGCAAGGCACATGGTCTCAAACTCTCCTGAATGAACCATTTTCTAAGAAGCTCATCCACTTGCCTCTTCAACTCTGCATGCTCCATGCGGTTCATCCGGTAGTGAGGAAGGTTTGGCAGAGCTGACCTAGGGATAATATCAATAGCCTGCTGAATGTCACGCATGGGTGGAAGCTCATTCGGAAGATCCTCGGTGAAAACATCTCTAAACTCATTCAGCACTGGAATCACTTCAAGTGACAACTCTACACTGATCTCGGGTGTGACCTCTCTTGCCACAAGGGCATAAACCATCGAATCAGTTTTAGTCTCCCTTTCAAACTGTTTGGCATTTATTATATGAAGAGACTTTGGCTAGGACTTCCTCACATCTTTATGATCACCCTTCTTTACGTCATCTTTCTTCTCTAGGGTGCTCTTGGGCAGAAGAGCATTTAACTTTATCCTCTTACCTTGATACATAAATGAACATGTATTCGAGTAGCCAAATAGTGTCACATCACGATCGTACAGCCAAGGTCTGCCCAAAATGATGTGGCCTACATCCATAGGAAAAACATTACACCACAACATATCTTTGTAGAAAGCAAACTGAATGAGAATAAGAGACCGCTGAAAAACCAGTATCGAGGACGCATTCACCCATGAAACTTGATATGGCATGGCTGAAGGAGAGGGACAGGTTTCAAACCCAAACGAGACACGGTGCTAGCGAAGACCACGTTATTTCAACTCCCACTATCAATTATCACCTTGCAATTTTTGTCATCACACTAAACACTTAACGTAAGTGTGGAAAATTGGATTTATGCACCAATCATCACTCTCTTTAACCTGGGCTAAGGCACAACTGACAACTGCAAGTGGCACAGTCTCAATTTGTTCAACTTCTTCATCACTAGCACCAATTTCAGGCTGATATTCTTCTTCTCCACAATCACCTCGATCATTCGCATCTTCCTCAAACTTGCCAATGACGAGGGCTTTACCTCGCTCTTTCGTAGGGCGTTGGTATTCGAAATGACCATACCCTTGGCAGTTGTAATACCACGTATGCTCACCTCCCCTTGAACCGGTACTAGTTAGACCTTTGTCCCTCACATCCCTATTGCTGGGTTGAGTACTAGTTGGGGCTTTGGATTGACTCCCAAAACTAAGCTTAGTTCCTTAGGGAGCGACCTTAACGTTGGCATCACGAAAGTCGAATCGCCTCATGAATTGCGGTTTCAAATACCGCTCAAGTTCTTACCCTACTTGATAGGCATGCTCTAGGGTGCTAACGTCATGAGAAATGAGCTCGCACTGAAGCTCAAGTTAGAAGCCAATCCTAAAACGATAGTAGGTCATTAACAGGTCCTCCTCAATGTTACGATGTAACATGAATTCATCAAACTTGGTGATGTAATCAAACACAGGCATTAATCATTGATGAAAGGATTGTCATTGATCCAAAAGCTTATGGCGGTAAGAGAGAAGAAGGTACTTTTCCTTCAAGATTTCTTTTATCTCGGCCCATAGTGAGACCGAATCATCTCCAGACCTCTCTATTTTACGCTCGACATTTGTGCAAAACAACTTGGCTTGGCCCATCAACTTTATCTTGGTGAACTTCACCCGACGTCGATTAGACATATCGTACCACTCAAAATAACAGTCCATGTCAGCAAGCCAATCGAGGAAGGCCTTAGGGCCTGAGCGACCATCATAGTTTAGGGCCTTAATCTTTACACTCCTCATTACCTGATCATTAGGATCATGTAGTCTAGATACTCTCCACGAGGTGGCTGGGTACGCATCCCACAATGACCAACACCTTAGCCACGACCTCTTTCACGTCCCCCAACTTGGTTTCCTCTAACTTTACTTCCCGCTTGAGATTGGTCATCTTTCCTATTGTTGCGATTTGCTTAAAGGGAAGCTTCCAACTGGGTCATACAAGTATTGGTCTCATTCCTGAGGGTTGCCAGTTAGTGACTGGTGGTTCTGGGCCTCGATGGCCACGAAACGGTTATTGATGGCATTGATAGCCTCGACAAGCTGTTCCGAATTCATTGTGAGGTGTAGACCAAAACCACAACTAGTACGAGTGGGCATAAACCGGGACCCCAAAGGGGAACCTAGGTAATAAAGATTATAAATGCACTGTGATGAGACTGGGATAACTGCTAACCCTAGACATGGCAATATGAAAACCTAACCTAAATGTAACATGAGAAGCCTATGTTAGACCTTGTCTCTAATAACAAAATTTTGTGCAGGATGGATGGCCTAGCCTAGAATGATGCAATGAGATCATCAACGGATTAATTAGAACAATTTAAAGCACAAAATAATGATAATCAATCACAAGCTTAATGAATTCAAATATTTAACTATGCTTAAATTCAAGACTAAATCACAACCTATCAGTTAGATCTTATAAAACATTATTAAATGGGACCTATGGAAGGTAGGACTTCCATTTAACATAGGAATTGATCTAATTCTAAAGAAAATCTCTTGGTTTGTTAAAGAGTTTAAGAACTAGGGTTTTGGGATTTTGAAAAAATTGGGGTTTTTGCGAAATTAGAGAATTTTGAGGAAATTAGGATTAGGATTCTAGAGGGTTTAGATGTGGGGTTTTTTAGGATGGGGGTTGGGAGAAATGGAATTGGGCGAGTGAGGGAAAGAAGAAACAAAGAGGGAGGGAGGGCTATCCATACAAACAATCATACGACAACTCTGTCCGTACAATCGTATGGACAGACAAGTGCGTCCATACATGGGTGTGGTCAGGGATAGGTTAGGTTTAAGGCTTGATGATGGTGGTTATGATGGATGAAGGGGTTGTAGAAAGAAGAAAAATGAAAGTTTAGGAAGAAGAAAGCGAAAAGAAGAAGAAAAAAGAATGGGATGTAGAATGGAGAAAAAGAAATACCTTGAAGAGGATAAGAAGGAAGATAAGTGGAATCACTCCACGGCTTCACACCACTCCATTCACAAGAGGTTTTGCTTCATCTCAAAGCAAGGAGAGAAAAAATTTATTTCATGTGCTCCAAAATGGGTAAAGGTGTGGACGTCCAAGCCTTACATAGTCTTAGGAAAGACTTTTTACAATAATAATAATAATAATAATAATAATAATAATGCTTTCACATAAAGACAATAAAATAAAATTTGTTTCTAACCCTTTAAACTGAGCAAAAATATAAGCTAAACAAAAAAAATATATAATAATAACAAATTTATAAACAATTAAATAAACTAAACTATTTCATGGTCCACGATCAAGATGTCCAATGACGACGATCCAACAATCGGAATGGTCCAACTAAGTAGCCCACATAAATCATCCCAGTATGGGCCCTTCAAAGATGCATAATCATGTATGTGGGAGCTTCGACAAGCTAGGCATTCAAATTGGGCCCACGGGGCCCCAAATATGTATCACCTAGCCATAAAGAAATGGGAGCTCTCCTCCTCTAGTATACTCTGGCTGGTGCTCGGATGTCATCATCAGGATATGTGGCACACGTATGGATGCTTGAAAATAATGGTGGCACATGTTGCATATGTGGCTCATTAACACATAAGGCACTTGAAGATGGGTTGAGGCACATGCTCCACATGTCACACATTGGCACATGTGGCCACTCAAAGATGAATGATAGAACATGTGAACCATTTAAAGATGGTTGGTGGCAATATTCACAATATCAATAATATCAGTCGAAAGATCAGTATTGCAACCGGCCGACAGGAGATACACATTGGCACATGTATGGACACTTGAAGATGATGGTGGCACATTAACACATAGGGCACTTGAAGATGGATTGCAGTGCATGTTACGCATGTCACAAATTACAAATGCTACATATGTGGGCACTTAAAGATGAATGGTAGCACATGTCAGCCATTTGAAGATCGTTGGGGCTAATGTTTGCGATATTGACAATATCGTTGAAATATTAGTGTCACAATTTACCAATACAATATATTGTGTGAACAATATCATCAATAATATCTTGTGATATATCACCTACATCTCAATATCACAATATCAACCAAACATTATGTTTTTTTATAAAAAAAAAAAAAAAAAAAAAAAAAAAAAAAAAAAAAAAAAAAAAACTCCATGTATCGTCATTATAGATAGAGCTCCACCTCCCAAACCGAGAAAAAAAAAAAAAATTTGAAAGAACCGAGAAAATACCAACTTCTTCTCGGATTGCTTTGTTGGGATCTCTTCTAAAGTTTTAAAGTTGATTAGTTGATTTCAAGTTGTTTACTTGCAGCTAAAGAAATAGTGTATTTGGGTGGGAAATCGAGATGAAGGCGGAAAAGGGTTGGAAATCCATTCGGTAAGAAATTGTCCTTTTCTTCGTTTTTTTCTAAATTTGTTGCTCAAAACTTGTTAGAACATGTTTGTAATCCATGATTATACATGACTTGGATGCAAATTTATGGATTTTAAGCTCCAATTTTCAAATTTTGGGAAATGGAAGAAATTGGGGGAAATCCCCGACTTTCCATTTTCACCCATTTAAATTGGAACTATGGTGTCAAATCATCACCACACTCTAGTTGTAAGCTGATCTATAGATTGGGCAATAGTTCCCGTAATTTTTGAAAAAAAAAAAATCAGTTAAAAATAGAGAAAATAATTTAAAAATCAATTATTCTTTTAAATATAATGATTAATCATTATAGGCAAATCTATACGTAAGTTGATGAGTGTGGGCTAATGAAAAGTTTTAGCCACATTTTTGTGGGTACTTATGAAAATAAAAGGAGCATGGACCAACAGCCTTCATTGTAAGAAGTTTTAGGATTGACATATTTCAAATTCTTTTATCATTCTCATATTCAAATATAAATGCAATGGCCATCCTTAGCAGCCTACAGTGCCGACTATAAGTGCACACCATGCACAACAAGCACTCATTAGTCATGTTTTAAGTGTGAATGATAGGGTGGTGAGCATGGCGCAACTATAATGCAAACAATTGTTCATATTAAGATTTTACAAAAAAAATAAAAAATAAAAATAAAAAACTACTTAATTAATATGGAATTTACATTCCTGTACCCTTTTCAAAAAGCTACCTCATTAATCGATACAATTACCATTCCACTACCTTCAATCGCTATGCGAGCAAATGGTTGGCAGCTCGGGTGGGCCCCACCATGATGTTTATGTAAAATCCACCCTGATCACCAAGTGTGTCACCCCATGTTATGCCGAGGACCCAAAAAATCAAGTCCATCTGTGATTCAGGTGGACCACATGATTGGAAATTGTGTAAAGGGCAACGCTTGCCCTCCAAACCGTTTCCATTAGTGTGGCCCACTTGAATCACGGATGGGCATGATTTTTTGTCCAAAGGCCTGAATTTTTGTATGAAATCTAATAGTTTGAGTGGATTTCATATGATTATCACAGTGAGCCCTGTAAAAATCAAGGGTGAACATCACTCTCCCAACTATTTCCTTTGGTATGGCCCACAAGAATCACAAGTCAACCTGATGTTTTGTCTCTGGGCCTAATATGGGACTATTGTCTAATATTCGAAGTGGATGTTACATAAACAGCACAATGGGCCCCATTAAAATCAAGATCGGCGTCCCATACAATTCCGTTTTTTTCTAAATAATCTCTGTACAAATCAGGAAGGACGTCGGGACTTGATTTTTGGCAGGGCCCACTGTGATGTCTATGTGAAATCTACTTCAAACATTAGACGCATAATCTCAGTTTAGGCGCAGAGCCTAAAAAAATCAGGCTAACTTGTGATTCAGGTGGGCCACACCAAAGAAAATAGTTGGCGGGGAGACATCCACCCTTGATTTTTACAAGGCCTACCATAATGATTACACGAAATCCACTCCAACAATTAGATACCACATCAAAATTTAGACCTAGGGCCTAAAAATCAGAGGAAAACAGTTTAGAGGGCAATCGTTGCCCTGTCCACTGTTTCCAATTAGGTGGTCCACCTGAATCATGGATGGGTGTGAATTTTGGGCCCTTGGCTTAACATGAGCTGACGCACCTGGTGGTTGGAGTGGATTTTACGTAAACATCACAGTGGGGAACACCCAAGGAGCCAACCCATTTGCTCACATGCCCACCCAACCGGTCGTTAAAGAAATGTAGCGAAAGGTAGGAGAATGATAATTACATCAATTAACGAGGTAGCTTTTTGAAAAAGATACCGGAATGTAAATTCCAGATTAATTAGGTAGTTTTTTTGTAAAATTCCCAAGGATAAACACTACATGGCTATGATCTTTCAGTCTTGGGAATTTCTAGAGCATGGACCATCCACGGTGAGACCCATCAATCCAGCATCGTGGATAACTTAACCATGGATGAGGCCCATCATACCAGCATCTTGGATCACTGAACCATGGATGTGATATGCACACTTTTTTATAGAATAACATATCCATACACACATTTTATAGAAGCATGAATGTAAATACTTTGGCAAGCCCACAGACATGTAAAACACAGCCGATGTACATGCCGCCACATGTCTCAGCATGAGTCATAGGCACCAGATCCAACAAATCCATCAAGGTGTTCACTCTGTAAATTTCCCAATCCAAAGATCAGATAAGTATACTAATCATGTGGACCACAGTTTAAGAAGGGAAAAAAAAAATGTGAGGGAGAAAGTAAGAATTTGCCAAGCTTTATGAGCCATTCACCTTTTTTCTGACACCATAGACCATATAATCAGAATACGGTATACCAGCATACCTTTCAGGTAAGAACATGTAAATGGTCGGACTCACTTGATGGACTGCGTGGATATTGCACCTGTCTACCATGTTGGCATATGTAGCAGCATGGAGATAATATGCATCATGCTTCACAAGCCTCACACGTATGCGGAGCAAGAGACATATGTATGCATAAGGGGAAATTTTATATGATATCTATAAGAACAGCCATGCTTTGTGGAACGAAATGTTGTGCAACCAAGGAACAACATGATCATAGAATGAGCACAGCTGAAATGGGGATGTTGAGATGGATAAGTGGCAAGACAAGGATAGAATTAGAAATGAATGCATCTGAGAAAACTTAGGAGTAACACCAATAGGTAATAAGGTGAGGCATAGTAGGCTTGGATGGTTTGGCCATATGCAAAGGAGATGAAGAACTGACCTGAATAAGAGAAATGAATTGGTACAAGTTGAAGGCTCTAAAAGGGGGTAGGCCCAAGAGGACGTGGGAGGAGGTGGTAAGAGAAGACTTGATGACCTGTTGTTTAATTGAGAATAAGATCCTCAATGAAGTGGAATTGATGAAAGGATTTATGTTGCTGACCCCAATTAGTTGGAAGTTGTCAAAACTAACCTATATAATTGAACTGTCGCCGTTTCCCTTCTCGGACGTCCGGGCCCAATCTCTACAAAACATGAATCAAATTTCAAGATGCGCGAAATTTGAAATTAAAAAGAAAGGGAAATGGAATAACAAAGAGAATGGGAGAAAAAAAGTTCAGCACCTTCACTAACATGAGTGCATCAAAAACCTCCCTCTCAAGAGAAGCCACCCTGACCAATTCCCATATTCAAAATGTAAGAACATCTGATGAGAAAAATATACAACTCTTAGTCTGAATTACCCGCATCTTCATCTGGGCCAGAAAACCGTACAATGGGGACCACCTATGAGTGATCCAGACCATCTTCTGGTGTGGCACTGCAGTGGACAGGCAATACTGCAGAGACCGCCCCAGCTAAATGGGCCGTATGTGAGTGAGGAAGTGTCTGCAAATCTTTAAAACGTGGTCCTGGGCCCACTACGCACCAATCGTCCAACCGGATGAACAGCCTAGATCACTGAAAGGAGATCCCCCCCACACGGATTCGACGATACCTGAGAATGCGTTTGATCTGAGGAGGGGAGAAGTTGGCTAGTTCCATTCCCCAGCGGACAGCACGGCGGGCCTCGCGCTTCTTCTCGTTGCGGCTCTTATTATTGGGCAGGTTATCATCGGAGTGGGCGTATTGATCTTCAAGGAGGTCTGGTGATGATTCGGGCAAACTGAGGCCATTAGATCGGGGATGGATGGCGCGAGATGAAAAAGGAAAGATGGAGACGGGGAAAGAAGGAGAGTCGGTTTTGAAAGAGAGAGAGGAAGAAAGGAGATGATGAAGAATGGCTTTCATTGTAGTTTTTGTTGTAGTTGTTGTGATTGGATAACCTATGAGTCTGGGACACTGCCTCAGCAGAGCAGCAGCCTGCACCATCGTCGCTCACTGTCCGCTCACACAAAACCATGTAGTTGGGATGAACGGGATGAGCCGAGTGTGGGGTGAAAGCCCAAGATGAAGAGCCTGTTTAGGAGCGTGGATTCGGAACCCCCTGGATGTGATATCCTCCTGCTGTGTTTGGCACCATGTATTGAGAATAACTTTAATCATTGCATTGCATGGTATATTTGTAAGGGATTAAATTTAATTACTAAATTAACTTTAATATGTCTGAAGTGCTACATGGTATAAAGCACGTCTTTGTTTGTCAAATTTCATTTAGACAAAATGGCTTAAGAAGTAGTCCACTTAATGTGGATCAAGATGGAAAGTTCAAGTCGTTATTTCAAGACATGATGGCTCAAAATCTACTAAGTTCAAGACTTTACTGAAGTTCAAGTTAATAAGTAAATCAAGATGGAAAGTTCAGAATCTACTGAAGTTCAAGATGACTGAGTTCAAGTTCTACTACACTTTTAGTAGAAGATCAAGCTCCATTTTCAAGCTCTATTGAAGATTCAAGTAGAAGAATAAGTTCCGAGAAGTTCAAGTTACTTCAATGTTCAGTCTTTTCAGGTATAATAAACCCTAGAAAGACCTTAGGCTTAGGTCCTTTCATAACATAATCTTATATGAGTCTTTATGTTTTATATAGGCTTAACTTCGACTAGTTTAGGCTTAACTTTGACTAGTCTAAGCTGTAGCTCGACTAGTCTAAGAAATCTTCGACTAGTCCAAGTTTGAATTCAGAAAAACGGATTTTTCTGTTACTTCCTCGACCAGTTAAGCAGACTGCTCGACCGGTTGAAAAGAGGACTTCGACCAGTCAAGGGTTGCTCGACTCGAAGTCCAACAACTAAAAATATGGCACCATTGACCAGTCGAAGCCCATACTCAACTAGTCGAACAGGGCCCTCGACCAGTCGAGTAAGGCCTTTGACCAGTCGAAAAACCGTTTTATCCGATCGCGCTCAAATTTTAAAAATTGTTGATCCTTAGACAAGTCGAATAAAACTTTAGACGAGTCGAAGCAACAACCTTTCAACCTATAAATAGATGTCTTCTCTCGATCCGAAATTACCAATTCAAGCTGAGAAATGCCTTCATCAAGAGAGAGAAAAGTCTCCATTATTGTCAAGCTATTGCATAGTATTTTTAACATTTATTTAATAGCTTTTTGTTTCAATTCTTTAAACTCTTTTTTAATGAATCTTATTCTATAAAGAGAGTAGATACTCCTCTTTGAGATATTGAGGAATTCAAACAATTAGCTTTTGGTTTGAATCAATTTAAAATCTATTTAGAACCTAGAACCCTTATTCATATGATTGGACATTGAACAATCTACTTCAAGAGAACTGGTTCTACAGGCTATATCAAGAGATACATCTTCAAGGAGAAGATAAATAGATTATATCTTTTGTATTTTGGTTTTATTGAAATAGTCTGAAAATCTCAATTGTTGGTTTTTCTGAGATAGCGAGAAAATCTCAGTGAGTAGTTTTTGTTTGTGATAGCCCGTTAAAATTACCATTGTATTAGGCTTTAAGGTGATTATGTGAAAACCTTATTTATAGTGAAAGCCAATATCACGTGGGTTGTGATTATTGGGAGTGGAGTAGGTGTGGTTGTTTGAAAACAGTTGGTATATACATCGAGCCACTATAATTCTTAGTGTTGTGGTGAATGTTTACTTTTTGCATTTGTGGTAAATGGTTGTAATTTTATTTATGGAAAAGTGGTGAATGTTTGTAATAGATAGCTTTATTTTATCGTACCTGGTTTGAGATATTGATCCTTACGATCGTTCGTGAAATAAAGTTGTCGTACCTAAACTTTGTTTTGGGTGAAGGTTGTCCTACGAACTAGTTTGAATCAAATTTTCAATACTAGTGTGATTGAGTTTCTGATTTATTTATTATTTCAATACTTTAATTTTTATTTGGCATAATCTTATTCCCCCCCTCCCCCAAAAGGATTGTTAAACTCGCCTTTTTCAAGTGGTATCAGAGCTAAGTTACTTGTTTTTTTAAGATTAATTTCCTTTAGTTAGAAGATTTAGAGCTTTCACTATGTCAAATTTCGATGTCTTGTCGATTACCAGGCCACCACCTTTTGTCAGCTCTAACTATGCATACTGGAAAGCCAGAATGGGGATTTTTCTAAAATCCTTAGATGAAAGCGTGTTGCAAGCCACTGTAATCAAA
Organism: Magnolia officinalis; assembly: GCA_021015155.1. Taxonomy (NCBI): domain Eukaryota; kingdom Viridiplantae; phylum Streptophyta; class Magnoliopsida; order Magnoliales; family Magnoliaceae; genus Magnolia; species Magnolia officinalis. Next base: position 91,403,111 of record JAJHSJ010000001.1, read on the forward strand.
TGAAAACCTCCTATGTCTGAAGTATTAGGTAATGATGAAACTAAATCTATGAAAGAAATTACATTCTTTTTATGGACTGCAGCTCAGAAAAGTGAAAGCAGTGCTAATGATAAGGCCTTAAATGCCATCACTTGTACTCTATTACTTGATGAATTCAAGAGAATTATTTCATGTGATACAACCAAACAAGCCCGAGATATTCTTGAAATGACACATGAAGGAACTTCTATTGTTAAGAAATCTAAAGTTCAAATCCTTACTACTAAGTTTGAGGAAATTCGTATGGAAAAAAATGAAACTTTCATGGACTTCTATACGAAACTAAATGATATAGTAAATTCCATATGGAGTCTAGGAGATGGAATCCCATAAAGCAAGGTCAGTGCTAAAATACTGCGATCTCTTCCTGAGAGATTCAATTCCAAAGTAACTGTCATTCAGGAATTGAGAGACACTGATCATATGAAGGTTAAGGAGTTAGTTGGATCTCTCCAAACGCATGAGTTAAATTTTAAAGCACCTGAAGGTAAGTCCATTGCTCTTAAATCTTCTAAATTTGTTTCAAAAGAAAATAGTGCTAATTCTGATTTTGAAGATACAAAAGATGATATGGTTTTACTTACTATGAAATTTTACAAAATTTTTAAAAACAAGAAAAGATCCGATTTTCAAGAACCATCTGACAAAAGAAAAGGAAAATTTAAATATTCAAAATCTATAAGAACAGTCAATGTTTCAACTGCCATGAATACGGACACTTGGCGAATAAATGTCCTAAAATGGATAAGTCAAAAAGAAAGGGTATGATAACTTCTTGGGATGAATCATATGTCTCTAAAAGTTCTTCTGAGTCTGATAAATCAGAACAAGAAAATACAAATGATGTAAAAGCCTTGGTGATTATAGCTAGAGTCACCTCCTTAGATAGTTATAACATATTTGATTATGAAAATCTCAGGAGTGACCCTGAAAATGAGAATGAAGATGATCTTCAAGACGTCTACAATGTCCTATATAGGGAAAGTTGCAAAATTACTGTCGAATTGAAAATTCAAAAAGAAAAATATTTTAAGTTAAAAGAAGAACTTGAAAACAATGTTTTAGAAAAATCTCATCTTCAGATTGTTTTAAAAAAAAATAAAACTAGACTTAAATTTCAAAACCTCGGAGTTAAAAAAAACTCAGAATTGAAAATGAGAATCTAAAACTCGAAGTTTCTTCCCTTTTGAGTTCTAAGGATACTTGGAGATATACCCATGTAGACCCAAAACTAGAAAAATTATTATTATCATCTAGAAAATGTGGTGACAGATCAGGTCTGGGCTATATTAAAGATAATTCTCAGAAAAAAAAGAATTCATTTCCTTTATTGGTAAAAGGAGAATCCTTAAACTCTAAAGGTAAGAATTTGAGATATTATGGTCGAAATGATTTTAAAAATCCTAAACCTTTTCAAGTTTCTAAGATTAATTCTAATGTCATCAGTTATAAAAATCAAAGATATAATAAACTTCATTGAGCTGAAAAAATAGTGGACTTATTCAAAGAGCTTCTAAAATCTAACTCAAATGGAATCAGAGTCAATAGACAGTGGAGTAATTCCAACTCCCAAAAACGGAGAAAATCTAATGGAACTCCTAAACCCATAACCATAATGAAATGGGATCCAAAGGTTACATGTCTTGTTGTCCGCACAGCCTTCAAAGCAATAGCCATTCAAAATGGTACCTGGATAGTGGATGTTCAAGACATATGACAGGTGACAAAGTGATATTCACCAACTTCAAAGAAGTGAATGACAGCTCAGTTACTTTTGGTGATGGAAGCAACTATAGAATCATAGGCTACGATACTGTTCAACTCTCTAATCTTCCTCTCTTTGAGAATGTACTATACGTTGAGGGTATAAAACATAACCTTCTAAGTATTTCTCAAATCTACGATAACAAACACAATGTCAAATTTACAAATCACGGATGTGATATTTCAAATGAGAAGAGAAGAGTGATATTAAATGGTCGTAGGACTTTTGAGAATTGCTACATTATTAATAACTCATGCTCTTCTAACTTTTCATGTTACATTGTCCAAACAGACGAAATAGAACTATGGCATAAACATCTTGGACATGTCAACTTTAGAGATCTTTATAGATTGAGCAAGAAATATCATATTCGTGGCTTACCCGAATTAAAAAAAGGTAGAAAAGATTTGTGGCGCATGTCAGATTGGCAATCAAATCAGGAGTAGTCACAAGAAAGTGAACTCTTTAGCCACATCCAAACCTCTTGAACTACTCCATATGGACTTCGTGGGACCAACGAGAATGGAGAGTAGAGGTGGAAAGAAGTATTTTTTGGTTATTATTGATGATTTTACCAGATATACTTGGGTAGTTTTCTTAAGAGAGAAATCAAAGACTTTCGATGAAGTTAAAAAAAAATCTAAAATGAATTCAGACTGAAAAAAAAAGTACATATGATTAAGATTAGAAGTGATCATGGTACTAAGTTTGAAAATAGCAGTTTTGAGAAGTATTGTATAGACCATGGTATATCACATGAGTTCTAAACTCCTAAAACACCTTGACAGAATGGGGTTGTTGAAAGAAAGACAGTGTTATAGGAAATTGCCAATGCAATGCTAACTAGCATGAACTTACCGAAAAACTTATGGGCTGAATCTATTAATACTGTTTGCTACAATATAAATCGTGTGTATATTAGAAAAGCAAAAGATAAAATAACCTATGAGCTATGGTTTAATAAGAAGTCAATTGTCAAATACTTTCGAACTTTTGGAAGTAAATGTTACATTTTACATGACTGGGAAATTTTGGGAAAGTTCGAAGCAAAGAGTGATAAGGGAATATTCTTGGGTTATTGTAACGTCCCAGATTTTTTCCCAACTTGGTGATGGACGTCCTTAGGCACTGGGTCAATCATAACACCTTATTAACCTCTCAGAACTCAATCCCAAAGTCTAAAATCCCTTTTCAACTCATTTCCTTCAAAATCTCACCTTTCACCACCTCATTCTTCAAAATTTTCGAAGTACCTTCATATTAGACACTAATCCTAAAGTATAAATGATGAAGAACAATACTTAAACTAAATTTTACTATAAATAGTAAATATATAAATAAAATAAGTTTTTTATCATTAAACTTATGGAATCTCACAAAATAAATAGGTTATTTGGATATATCGGCTTCTCCTACCCAAAATCATATATTGCATGTCGAATAACTCATCCCGGTTTGCAAGATACGGCCATTCCAAAAATCATGGGGCAAAATAAAAGAGCAGGTGGGCGGCGCCTCCGCCAGGTCAGCGGCGCGTCGCCGGAGCACCAAGCTCTGGTGGACCCTCGCTGCAGATTTTCTGCACTTTTTGATCGACTTCAAAAAGTCATATCTCTCTTGTTATAACTTCGATTTAAGTGATTAAAAAGTCAGATTGAAGCTTGATAAGTCTATTTTCATATAAAAATAAGTGAAAAATATAATAAAAATTTTAATATAGTTATATCTGGGTTGAGGTGACAACTGTCCAAAACTTATTAGTTTGGACAGCTGCTACTTCTAGAATTTTTAGAATATTTCTACAAAATGAAATATAATGAAATTTGGTGGAGAAGAAGTGAACTTGATAACGAACTACTAAAAAATAATTAAAATAATATACTAACTAAAAGTACCAAAAGGGGCATGGAACTGCACTAGGACCGTATTCTGTCGTAATAAGGGCGGAATTTGGTTAAGTACTAAACTAAACAATTGATGGATTTGGCTTGAACCACTTTCTATACGAACTGTAAGACCTAAAACTATTAGAATCACTAACCCAACATTACCTAGAAATTTAGGATCAATCTCAAAACCCAATTGCTCTCGGGAGCACATTGAAACCCGTATCGGACCTGGACGGGGCGTCAAAAGTCCGATTACCCCAAAACTATACGGTTATGACCGTGTTGCTGGACTTGACAACCACCTCAGAAATCAAGTCCTAATAGTACAAAAAAATGCACAACTTGAGCCCGGAGCGAAGTGTGTGAGAAAAGCGAATATCTTTAGGAAATGAACTGAGACTTAAGTGAATTGAGTCGTTCGCTTGCAGGTCGAACCTAAGGATTCAGACGGTCAGAATCTGACCCAATTACACCCTTGGATCAGGAGAAATTGCCAACACAGGTCAGTGCACTTGTGGCCCTGATCGAGTACCGGTGACCATTGAACTGAAACTGGTCCCCCGCGGCCGATCAACTGATTCGATCGGGCCGAGATCTTAACCTAACCTAGATCCAATGTCAGGAAGCTTAAGTCCGACCACGTGTAGAAAAGGGGCCTCCAGATCAGCTCCGTTAGACCGAAACGGCCAGTCTTTGGCTATAACCTAAGTATATCATGACCCTGGGGCTATTCCCATCAGTTTTGGGCCTATAAAAGGGCCTTAAACCCTCTCTCTCCCTTCACATACGAATTTGCAACCCTAGGAGAGAGAAGAGAGCAAAGAGAGAAGGAAAGAGAGAGAAAGTGAGGGTTTATTCCTGAGATTCTTCCCTGCCGCTCCACGTGCTTAACCACCCGGTCTGTATCGCTATTCCGGCGATTTCGACTCCGTTCTTAGGCAAGTAATCCTTACCCTAACCTGTTTCTCACCCTTTGAAGTCATCAGGGAGGCCTCCGGTGGGAGTATACATAGTGGGTGCGTTGTGTGGACCCTTGCTCTGTGGAGAGCATAAACATCTAGTTGAAGTGAATCAGTCAAAACCTTGGGTTCGAGGTGAACCGCGTAAAACCTCCGGTAGGGTCTTATGGAAGATCCTTAGCCAGTGTGCCTAAAAGTGGGTGCGTTGTGTTGACCCTTGCTCATGAGAGCATAAACAGTCAGCCTCAGTATAGGTTGTAAAGGTTGAAGGTGAACCTGATTTAAAACCTTAGGTTAGAGGTGAACCATTGTGAAACCTCCTTAGTGAAATCCGATACACCCAAGGGTTGAGTGCGGTTACCGGGAGTAGAGTAGACAAGTAGTCGAACCACTATAAAAATGACTGTGTTTGCGATTGCTAATTCTTTGTGTGTGTGATTGTTTATGTCAATGCTTTCATATCTGTTTATCTGAGCACACCTCACACACAAACACAGTCATATCCATCATGAACTTAGCTATATATTGTTGTCTCTTGAATAGTTTGTGATTGGATCCTCTACCAGGCTTGGAAGCCAGTAGAGTTACATTTGAGTAATCCTAATAATTGCCTATCTGTAAGAATTAGTGTAATAGGATTTTTAAGTACATTGTAAAAACTTTAAAAAGTCTTATTCACCCCCATCTAGGACATATTGACATATTCCTACTTCAACTCAAGCGGTCTTCACCGCTATTTCAATTGGTATCAGAGCGGGTCTCTCTTTAAGGGCTTCACCGCCTAGAGAGTGATCTTGACTGAAGTTTGGAATATGGCCAAAGGAGAGGGCTCATCAGTCACTAGACCTTCGGTATTTGACGGTTCAAATTATGCATACTAGAAGGCTATGATGCACTACTTTCTGAGATCTTTGGATCATGATGTTTGGGATGTAGTTGAAAGAGGATGTGTGCCACCATCTGAACAAATCGCACTTGAGGGTGGCACAATCGTCACAAAACCCAAACCCAAAGAAAAGTGGATGATGTTCGACAAAGAGAAACAAACTGCTGAAACAAAAGCTATGAACGCCATCTACTGTGCCATGTCCCAAAATATATTCAATCAAATAAGCATGTGTGGGACATCTAAGGAAGCATGAGACTTATTGGAAACAACCCATGAAGGCACAAGCACTGTGAAGAGGTCCAAACTTCAACTATTGACTTCACAGTTCGAAAGTCTCAGAATGGAAGAGCAAGAGACATTTATGGAGTTCTTCACTAAGTTGAACATCATTTGCAACTCCATGGGTAGATTGGGAGAGAAGGTTTCGGTACCTAAAATTTGTAGGAAAATTCTAAGATCCCTACCGGAACGGTTTAATCCCAAAGTAACAACAATTGAGGAGTGTAGGAATATTGACGAGATGAAAGTAGAAGAACTGGCAAGTTCCCTACAAACTTTTGAACTACACTTCACACAATCCCAAAAATCCAAAAACACTGTCCTAAAAACTTCTAAGAAAACAAAACATGAGGACAGTGAGAGTGAAAAAGAAGACGAAGATGAGGAAGTGGCCTTGCTGGTACAAAGATTCAGAAGATTCTTTCAGAAGAATCGTGGTCGTCCCTCCAGAGGAAGAAAGGTGAACAACAAAACTCTCTACAGGCAAATTTGGTAAACGGACTAGAGAACCACAATGCTATGCCTGCCATGAGTATGGACACCTGTCAACTGAATGCCCAAACAGAAAAACTAAGGGCAAGGCAATGACCGCCACCTGGGATGATACAGAAGAGTCAAATTCAGAATCCAGTGACTTAGAGAGTGAGGGTGATCGGAGATCATTAAAAATCCTTATGGTCTCCGCTACTCCAATCATTCCCAGTGAATCTGAAAACGAAAAAGAACAACAAGCCACTGAATCATTTCCGTCTGATAATAAGGAAACTGAAGAAGAAGAAGAAGTCGAAAAGGATAAACTGCAAGATGCTTATAATCAACTCTACATCCATAGCATCCACATCCTTAAAAGGCTTGGTATGTTTGAAAACAAAAAGAAATTGCTACAAAAAGATTTGGACAAAACCTTGGAAATCAATACTCATCTAATCAATGATTTACAACAATATCATTTAGACAATGACAAGTTAGAAAGAGACAATCTATCCCTAAAAACAGAATCATCAAAACTTTTGAAACAAGTTGAATTGTTAAGAGATGATAAGGCACAACTCAAGAATGAGAATCACACACTTCGTTACGACTTAGAAAAATCTAGAAAATTTGTTGAAATAAATTACAAATTCTCTCAAAGTGGTGAGAAGCTAGAAAAATTGCTAGGGATGGGAAGACTAGGAAGAGACAAGAGTGATCTAGGGTATGAGAAAATTAAAAAGAAAACTGCAAATAAAACTCAAACAACAGAGAATCCTGCTACTTCAGGTAGCAAAATGAGAACATCTCTAGTTTGTCATTTATGTGGTGATGTGGGTCATTATAAGTTTGAATGCTTAACACCTGGATGGACTTCACATAACTTTGATCAGAATCACATTGGTAAAATCAAACTGATCAGAGAGATGCAGAATGTCAAGAGTCCACCCAGGAGAAACACTCATCTATCACCACCTAAGATGAAAGACAGGATAAAGAAACCTGTTTCAAAATGGGTAGAAAAAGAAAAACTGAATTGTCTGATGACTACCCTTCATATATCCTGAAATATCAAGCATAAAAGGACAAGTCCAAGTCATGCATCTAGACCTGGATATTTGCTGAAATGATACAAATTTTTGCTGAGCTTCAAATGATACATTTGAGGTTCCTGACCTCGAACTTTTGTATATAAACATTCACATGTTTATAGTTTTTGCTATAGACAATAATTATACATAATTTTGGAGGTATACTATTCTAAAAATATACTTGAAGGATCGGCTGAACGCTGAAAAGAAAGAAAAAAAAATCAGTTACCTTCAGATAGGTCATTCTCGATTAATCGGTCATGTGTCGATATTATCGACGACTCTTTAGAATGCAAACAGTCATTGATCGAGAATAATATCGGAGAGAGGATCGATGGAATCGAAAAAGGGACCATCGATATAATCGAAACACGGATCGATGATATCGATAGATGCCGCTCGATATAAAAAGGTGGAACGCGAAAAGGGGATTTTTTTTATTTCGGGGTTTCCTGCTCGTTTTTCTTTCAAATCGAACGGTTCGGAATATTGTCAGACAGCCTCAGAAAGTTCCATAATATGGTAATACTCTTCTAATCTTCAAGATTCCATTTTTTTTTTTTTTTGGGTATTTCCGTATCTATTGAGTTTCGTCCTTTTTCCCAAATACTTTTAAACTTCTTTTGTCATCATGGGAAAAGACAAAGAAAAAGTGTCGGCTTTGGGAGAATCATCAAGATCTATCCGATAAAAAATGGTTGCTTCGAGAGGAAGCACACGGGCTCTAGAACGTGGGACCCCCACTAGGCAACGAACAAGACCACGTGGGCCCCCGTCTGAAGCACAACCATCCCCACCGGCTAGAGGTGGGCATTTCATACCCGATCCGCTGGATCCGACCCGATCAGACCCGATCAGACCCGATTCGAACAGAACCGACGGTCAAGATCGGGCAGGATCGGGTAGCAGAAACCAGATCCGAAATATTTTCGGATCTGTTCCGGATAGACCATGTTCCGACCCGACCCGACCCGGAATCCGACCCGATAGGATCCGACTCGAACAGACCGACCCGACCCGTGTGTGTAATATATATATATAATATATATATATATATATATATATAATATATATATATATATATATATATAATATATTATTATCTTTTTACTGCCTAAGAATTAAGGTTCGACGCCAAAAAATCCCGCCAAAAAATCCCGCTCAATCTACTCTCTATTTCTATTTCTCTCTATCTCCCTGTATCCGTTATTCTCTCATTCTCTGAGGGATATATGTATAAATACCCTTTTTTTCACCAAACTTAAAAATGTTTTACCCTACCCGTTTTTTTCCCCAAAAATCTCCTGCCCGAGAGAGAGGGAGGGAGAGAGGGAGAGGGAGAGAGAGAGAGAGAGATGTATTTGAAGTAGGGAAACGGGCATCCTCTTGACAGCCAGACCCAAAGACGAAGCAGCGTCGTCAGCCAAATCCACTGACGGAAGCGGATGGGCTAGTGTAAAGTTAGTTGCGGCTAATAAGAAGGTATGTGTTATATCCAAACCGTCCATCCATTTGACAATATCATATTAAATCATGAGGTATGTGTTACATCCAAACCGTCCAACCATTTGACAATATCATATTAAGGGTTAGGACAAAAATAAAATAGATCTAACCATTAAGTGGACCACACTACGGAAAGCAGCGGGGCATTGGATGTCTACCATTGAAACTTTTTTTTGGGTTCACAGACGTTTTGGATTAACATGAAATTTGTTTTTCCACTTCATTCAGGTCTTTGTGACCTTAAGAACAGATTGGATTTAAAAGAAACATTATGTGGCCCTGCAAATTGTTTAACGGTGAAAATCATCATCTCCGCTGCAATTTATGGTGTGGTCCAGATGATCTTTGGATTTGATTCATTTTTTGGATAATGCTCTAAAATGATCTCTGAACTAGATGAACGGTATAGATATGATAAATACATCACTGTTGGGCCATGTAACTTTCAGCTCCTTTGGACCGTTCGTACAACTCGGAGCTCAGGAGCGTTAGTGCTCGTCTTCGCACGACACGTACCTACAGCAGGTACGTATAGCTGGCTTAGCTATATAGGCTATAGCCTCTGTTAAGCTTGCAAACGCACGCTCTTATTATAGTGAGTAAAGAAATTGGGCCCACCTCGAATGCGTGTAGTTCATCCACACCATCCATTCGTTTTGCCAAATAATTTTATGGGTTCAACCCAAAATTGATGGGTATACAAAGCTAAAGTGGACCATACCACTGGAAAAGGTGAAAGTATTGATTTCAACCGTTGAAAATTTTCTAAGGCCCTCAGGGATGTTTATTTGTCATCCAACCTGTTCATAAGATCAGAAAGACGGGTGAAGGGAAATCACAAATATCAGCTTGATCGAAACCTTCTGTTGTCACCAACAATTTTTAATGGTATATGTTCAATTCACACTGTTTTTAGTGGTGTGGTCCATTTGAGGTTTGGATATACTCAATTTTTTAGATAATGCCCTAATATTATCTTTCAAAAGAGATGGACGGAGTGGATAAAATGTATGAATGCCACTGGGGCCCACTGAATTTACTTAGTACGCAATCCGCCGCCCTTGTACCGTTGTACAAAGCTTCTTCAAGAAGCTAATACAAAGCTTCTTCAAGAAGCTACCTTCGTACAAAGCTTCTTCACAAAGCAACCTTCGTACAGGGAGTCATTTGGTCTACTGAGTAAAGTGTGTGGGGCCTGTTTCAAAATCTTTTTGGTTTATCCACACCGTTCATCAGTTTTTTTCAGATCATTATAGGACATTATCTAAAAAATGAATAATATTAAAAGATCGTCTCGACCACACCACAAATAGAATTAGAAAATGATTTTCGCCATTAAATAATCCGTGTGGTCTACTGGATAGTTAGATCTGTCTTATTTTTCGTCTCAAGCCTTAATACAAGGTCACAAAATGAATGGACGGTTTGGATATAACACATATCCCATGATTAAATCCACACAACTAACTATTATATATATAAAACCAAAACTTTGCATGTATTTAAAAAGCAAACTTACGTGCCGTATAAATATATAGTGAAAACATGAGTACGAAAGTGAAAAGCTCTTTCAGAACTATGTAGGGCCCACCTTGATGTATATGTTTTATCTAAGCCGTTCATCCATTTTGACTTATCAATTTAGCCCTTGATAAAAAAAAATGACATATATTAAAGGTTGAAGTGGACCACATTATATAAAAAGTTAAATTAAATTTACACATGTCCGAATCATATACAACTGGATCCGACTCAGTTTTTCTGTCCGGGTTCGGGTAAGGTGAATTATTTATAGGATCTGTTCGATTCAGGTTACTCGGATTTGATTCCGGATCTGATCGGATTCGGGTCCAAGCACTGCTATTTCGGATCTGATCGGGTTAAACCAAATCCGTTCCGATCAGGACCGATGCCCACCTCTACCACCGGCACCTCCTCCAACTCAAGTAACGTTACGTCCTCCTAAGTACATGGGCAGGAAACTTATCCAAGAGAGAAGGGTAGACAGGGAGTGTCTCAACCATATAACCTGGAACCTCTGTTTGCCGCAATAGATTGGCTGCCCGTTCTGGACTTTGGGGGGCCATGCCAACTTGAGAGGACACGCTACTTTCTTGCTGCGTGTCATTCGCCGGTGGCCGATCCTCCTTCGTTCATGGTTTCGTTGGATGGTGATGACGTGTTGATCACGCTGGCTATAGTGGCTGATACTATCGGACTTAACATGGCCTCTGAAGGTATCCCAGAGATGGATCTCGATAATATGGACATTCGATCTAAGTTCACTAAGTATCTCTGCAATGGTAGGGACATTCCATGATATCAAGGGAATACGCTAAAATCCATGTATATGGACCCTAGATTTCAGATTCTGCATGGTATTTTCGCTACTAACATATATCCTAGAAGTACCAACAGGTTCGATCTCACTGGCCTTATGACCATAATCGTATACTCAATTGCCAGAGGGATAAAGATCTGCCTTCTGACTCTGCTCGTCTCTCAGTTGGTAAACGCCATCCATACATCCAGGGACCTCCATCTGCCATACCCCTGGATCATTAGCATGATCTGTAACAGAATTGGGTTCCCACCAACCACTGACCTAGTACATCCCCTCCAAGTTTTTAACAAAGGAAACATCCGCAAAATGGATTTGATCTTTCTCGAGTACAAGGACCCCGAGGAAGAAACCCAAGCGGAAGAAGTTGGAGGAGAGGGTGGTACTTCCATGGAAGGAACAACAATGGCCGGAGATGAACTTCCTGAATCCGATCCAGCACCGACCACATCATCGGTTGGATATACTAAACGATTCAAGTTGGACAGGATTGGTGCCATTCAGAAGGACATACACACGGTGCAAGAAAGGTTGACTGTTCTAGAAAGGGTGGTTCAAGGAGTACAGCACACTCTCCAACAGTTGGTGGATCTGATGACGTGTCGTCAGGACGACACGGTGCCATCCCATTATGCTCCATGAGGCCGGTTCATGCATGTTATCATACACACATCACTCCTATCTTGCGGTTGAACATTAGTATCTTTTTGGATGTTCGACACTATCATGGGTGTGCACAATAGATTTCTAAACTTGCACAGTTTTTTTTTGTTGATTGGTTATCTATGCCTACTGCTAGGCTAATGATGGTTTTTTTTTTGGTGCCCATACATGGGCTTGACAGTTTTTTTTTAGAATGCTGAATATCTACCAACCTTGGGCAGTGTTTTTTTTTTTTTTTTAAAATTCTGATTGAATGTGGCTGAATATAACTCACATCTTTCACTGCCTATGATCCCCTAGTTCACGGAGGTTCTGACATATGGAATACATGTACTTTTATTGACTATTCTATTTACTGTACTTGCCTTCATATGCATCCATACTATCTGCCAACGATGTATATTTAACACTGCTATAAATCTTTATAACTCTCTATATCTGTGGTTCTCCCATATGCTTTGTTCTACTTCAGTCAATATCACCTACTGTATCTTTGTTAATGACTGACAAAAAAGGGTAGAAAAGTAAAAAACAACCCAGATGGAAATTGTATATTTGCTTGCATGGTGTTGCAGGTGTTAGGGGGAGCAGCTACACCAAGAATGGGGGAGTTTTGCAGTAAGGGGGAGCAGTTACTGGTTGTGTACATGGGTGGATTAGAATTTGTAAATTGTGTAAAATGCATGTACACACAATTTAGGATGCGTCTGTCTAAGATATTGTCTTAGGGTGTTTTGGGTATTTTTTGTCACGTAATTGACAAAGGGGGAGATTGAAAGTGCCCTTGCTAGTGTCCTTGTTTGTCAATTAATGTGTGTGTTGAGTCAATCGAACTGCAGAGCCTCACAGGAAGATCAATTCAAGTGTCTGCCTCAATCGGATGTGTGGAAGCTCGTATAGGTAAATCATAACCTCACATCCCATGTCCCAAAACACCAGGTGAATGAAACCCTTAAAAACAAGTTAGATATATTAGGGTTTTAGGTGAGAAAACTTTTTCTACAAAATGAAAATCTCTAAGTTTTTCTTGCCCTGTCGATTGTATTGATACACATTTCGATATGATCGACCTGCGCTGTCTATGTCCTCGGAAGCTCAATCGATAACATCGAATGAGGACTTAATATGTCCAGCAACTATATAAATATCTGGACGGAATTATCGATATATCGATACACCTATCGATATCATCGATATTTGAATCTCGAGTCAATCGACTGTGACTCGATAATATCAACAGGCAGATCCGGCGCCCCTGTTTTTACTCAAGAAAATCATATATGCTTCGATATATCGAAGCTCTCATCGATAACATCGGAGTTCAAATCTCGATGATATCGATAGGCTTTTGATTATATCGGACATGGGTACGAAGTTCTCCAGCAACATTTTTCAGGTGGTTTTCAACTCCGATCGGGGGTCACTCGATAGAATCGATATTCTAAATATCGATGATATCGGGGCCGGATCGATTGTGTCAAGAATGGACACAAACTGTCCAACAAGCTTTCTGATAAAATCTTTTGATTTATCGATGACATCGACACGGCCTCCGATATCATCGACATTCAAATTCCGATGATATTGAGTATCCCCCGATCATATCTGATGACCTGAAAAATTTCAAAGCAAGTCTCCCTCATTTTTAAGTGTCAAGGACTCGATCCTTGTATCGATAAGATCAGAGTTCGAAATCCGATAACATCGACACGAGTCTCGATTCCCTAGATCAACAGGCAAGATATTTTCCAAAAGCGTATGACATCGAGTTTGTGTCATCGAGTGGACCATCGATATAATCGAGAGTATACGCTCGATGATATCGAACCCGCTCGATGATATCGAACCCGCTCGATGATATCGAACTCTGTCATAAATGTGACCGTTTTATATCTGTTGGAACCTTTTGCCTGTATATAGAGATCTTGTCTTTAGTTGCTGGTAGAGAAAGAAGAGAGTGCTTTTGAGCCATTAAACTTAGATGATATACCCAAAGCCCTTTCTCTCAAGGGAGTTCATCCTCCAATCCACCCTCATCATTGATATTCAATAGAGTGGATTGGGGAATGAACTTCCGCATTCAAGGATCCTCCAGCTACTACCTTAATGGCAAATCATCAAGCTGGGATGTCTTGAATGCATAGATGATTGGAATCGCTCTATCTTCCTGTAACGACCTGTAAATTTTCGTACATTGGGTCGAGTACCACCTCGACCAGAAATCACGTAGGATTAAATCCTTTAGAAATTTAACAAAGTTAACTAAGTACTAAACTCGGTTAGCCATGAAATCCGTTGGGATCGCTTTAAATACGATCTGCAAAACCCAAAACTTGCAGAATTAGTGACTCTAGGTTACCCTAAAGTCTAGAACCAAACTCATTATTCGTCTGCTCTCGGGAATGAAACGAAACTTCGTATTAGGTCTAGCTCGCACATTGGGAGTCCGATTAATACGAAGCTAAGGAACTAGGACCGCCCCACTGGGCTTGACAATCATCTCAAAAATCAGATGATTCTGATGTCCCACGGCCATTCGTTTCGATCCGAAGCGAGGGAGTGTGAAAAAACACTATTCCCATCCTAATAAAAATATCAGGAATAGTGATCTGGCATCATTCGGTTGCGCGTCAGTATTAAGCAACCTGACCGTCAGAATCAGACCAAATTATACCCTCGGATTAAAAAAATTTCAGGAACATTTACATGTACTTGGAATTTCTAATCGTGGCCCACTGACCGTTGAACTGAAAGTGGTCCGCCACGTGCGATCTGGGAATCCGATCGAGTCGAAAACGTAATCCCACGTAGATCCATAGATGGTGAGCTTAAGTCTGACGTTTGGCTCAAGGAGGGCCACCAGAACCTCCCTTTTGAGCTGGAAAAGTGGTGAAATGCGTATATATGCAGTCACCCTTGAACCTGAGTCTATTTTAGGGATGTTTTTGGCTATAAAAGGGGCTTAGAACAGCCCCTCTCACAGCCATACGAATTTGGGAGAAAAACCCTAGAGAGAGAGAGAGAAAAGAGAGAGAAAAGCTTGGATTTGTGGGACCACCTTCCTCCTACTGCTTCCACTCATCACACGGCCTACACCGCCTCATTCCTGGCGTTTTCCCGGTGGTATCCATCCTGTTTGGAGGTAAGAAACCCTAACCCTAGGTCTGATTTGAGGTAGGATTGTTGTAGGTTATGAAAAAGCTAATCGATTCCACTTTTTAGGCTAGAAAACTCCCGTATCCGGAAGCTCCACTACCCTTGCTGATTCGTTGGAATTCCAAGGGCCAAGGTGAGGACTTTAAGTGTATAAGTTACGTTTTTCAACGCTTTCAATGTCAGATAATGATAGATTCATGATCTGCGTGTAAATGCACATGTACAAAGTGCTTTCCGTTTCCTGTTTCGATTAACGTTGTAGAATATGGAATTTCACATACTCTAGATATACGTAGAAATACCGTATACGTATTTTTTTTTAGGAAAATGGTTGACATGTTTATTTAATGTATGCTTATATAACATATGGATAAAATACTAGTTTGGCGAAAGGAATCGCCGAAATACATGTTTGTGTGTAAATGCCTAGTATGTTGAAATTGTGTATTCTAGAAATACCGCATATGTGTGGATTTTGGAAATGCAATTGTAATGATTATTTGCTGTATGATTATGAGATACATGGGTAAAATACTCACGCGGGTGTAGGGACAGCCCTAACACGTATTTTGTTAACATACGTCATGTATGTTGAAATAGTGTATTCTAAGTATTTGTGTAAATGCTCGTGTGTGTAAATGTTCATGTATTAGTGCCTTAGAGAGGTGCTGATATGGGATTCCCGACTCCCTTAGAGACGTGTAGGTTTCCCTCCATGCGGCGGTTCGCTAGAACCACTCACTTGTAATGTGTACGTAGTTGTATCCCTATGTGGATAGTGCTTTACTACATGCTTTAGAACATGCTTTACAACATGCTTTACTCCATGTTTTACTTCATGCTTCATAACATGCCTGCTAACATGCTTGTATTGCTTGTTTACATACTTAACTCCACATGCTATTGATGAGAACTGTTTGAGTTTGGGACTATGTCTATAGTCCAAACATTCGGTACCAGACTTGCGGTTGTGGCTGAGATTCATATCGCCACAAAGGATGTGTCTGGTGAACCCGAGTCGTACTTCGGTTGGCGATAGTGGTTGGTCACGCGAAGTGCTTTTACGCTCCATATCGCTCAACTTGTGGTGCGCTCGAGCTAGTCAGGCTCGTCAAGTAAACCGAAGTGTATTTGTGTGTTCACCCTGTTTGGTCGCTACTGCTACTGCTTGAACCTAGGGTACCAAACTTACCAGTGGCGATCCCGTTTAACCATGGTACTCCGATCCGCTAAGTCGCATGAGCCGGGCATGGTGGTATGGGACACTGTGGTCGAGCTGTCGGCCTACGCTGGGGCCATGTGCCTCCCCGTAGTGACCATTGTGCAACCAAAACTCGTGAGCCGAATACGGTGGTATGGGACACTGTATTCGAGCTGTCGATACTTACGGCGAGAGCCGAGTACGGTGAGACCTGTGCTCGTGCTGACGGGCGACGAGTCCTCCGTAGTATCATCGAGTGTACTCCAAGTGTCTGTGATTGGCGACGAGTCTTTCACAGCAACTAGAGTATGAGTTGAGCCGAGTACGGTGAGACCTGTACTCGAGCTGACGGCTAGTGATTGAGCCGAGTACGGTGAGACCTGTACTCGAGCTGACGGCCAGCAATTGAGCCGCATACGGTGAGATCTGTATCCGCGCTGACGGGTGACAAGCCCTTTGCGATGCCTTCACTACGCTTCTCAAACTATAATATCGTATGAGAATAACTAGGATTGACGACCCTAGAATGGATCATGTTGGGAATGATACAAGGGAGGTACCTTAGTTTTCCAATCCTGCTAGTTGAAATGGACTAATAAAAACTTGGTAATCATGAGCATCATCGCACCGCATGTGCTTTGTAGATGTGGCGCACTGAGGGAGTTAGCATTCGCGAACGTAAGATGATGTCGCTTGAAGGTGGTTTGGCAAGGGCATACAGCATCATGTCATATCATTTTTGCACTTAACAAGAGTAGTTAGAAATGTTTGATTTGTACTGCTTTATCATTACTGCTTGATTGATTTGATAACATGTTAACTTATGCTTTATTGTTCCACTGAGTTAGCTACTCACTCCCACGTTATGGGACGGTGTTTGCAACACCCACCAGACTCTGTCGCAGGTGTAGATGGCGCCTTGGTTCAGGAGCCGGAGCCCAACTTTAATGAGGATCAGGAGGAGTTCTCCTTTATGCAGTATTCTGACGGCTTTGCTTAGGCCGGCTGCATCGCGGGATTTTCAGGGCCTCTCTTGAGGATTGTATTTTGATTTTTGACTTAGAAACAATACATGTATATTGGTACTCAGTTAGTACTCATACTCTGGAGTTCAGAAAATTTTGTTACTTTACATACTTTGAATATAAAATTTCAGTCTTCCGCTTGCCTTTATACAATTGAACTGGAGTATGAATTACTGTTTTGGTATAATCTCATTCATGTTTATTGCGCTAACTTAGACAACATTTAACCAGCATTGTGTATGTTGCATAAGTGATGCATTGGAACTCGGGAGTTGAGTTCATACTCGACCCCCGAATTTCAGGGCGTTACACTTCCTGATAGGAAAACTTTTAGAGAGTAGGATTCCATCATAACCTTGACCCAACCCTTCGCCATATATTGGTACATCTTTGTGTTGCGGATTAAGGGAGTAGAAGACTCTTCATCAACAAGGAGGAGATCTTCGCCGACGTGCTGAATGGGACTCATCAACTTATCTGTAAGTACCCAGAGTCCAGAGGACCCTTTGATCATTCCTTTGTAGGAATGGGTCTAAAGTGTTTCTCACCCTTTGAAGTCCTTAGGGAGGCCTCTGGCGGGAGTGTACGTAGTGGGTGCGTTGTGTGGACCCTTGCTCTGTGGAGAGCATAAACATCTAGTTGAAGGTGAACCAGTTAAAACCTTGGGTTCGAGGTGAACCACGTAAAACCTCTGGTAGGGTCTTATGGAAGATCCTTGGCTAGTGTGCCTAAAAGTGGGTGCGTTGTGTTGACCCTTGCTCGTGAGAGCATAAACAGTCAGCCTCAATGTAGGTTGTAAAGGTTGAAGGTGAACCTGATTTAAAACCTTAGGTTAGAGGTGAACCATTGTAAAACCTCCTTAGTGAAATCCGGTACACTCAAGGGTTGAGTGCGGTTACCGGGAGTGGAGTAGACAAGTAGTCGAACCACTATAAAAATGATTGTGTTTGCGATTGCTAATTCTTTGTGTGTGTGATTGTTTATGTCAATGCTTTCATACCTGTTTATCTGAGCACACCTCACACACAAACACAGTCATATCTATCATGAACGTAGCTATATATTATTGTCTCTTGAATAGTTTGTGATTGGATCTTCTACCAGGCTTGGAAGCCAGTAGAGTTACATTTGAGTAATCCTAATAACTGCTTATCTGTACGGATTAATGTAATAGAATTTTTAAGTACATTGTAAAAACTTTAAAAAGTCTTATTCACCCCCCTTTAGGACATATTGGCATATTCCTACTTCAACTCAAGTGGTCTTCACCGCTATTTCAGCTATATGTATACTTTTCTTCATGTAGCTTTAATTTTAAGTGCATGTTTTGTGTAGCAATTGTATATGTAGAATATCATGTTATATGTGTTGAATAATATGCTCAAATGATATTTACGTTGGAATTGGTTGTTAAATGGCGTATGACTATCGTGTATGCTTAATTCTTACATTTGACTGTGATTGGGACTACGACATAGTCCAGGCAATCGGTAACAATTCCTGTTTGAGTGGTCGTGCGAGTCTCGCCACAATTGATGCGTTCGGTGAATCCGAGTCGTACGAGGATTGTCGACGGTGGTATCTTGTCAATTAATTTAGCGTACGCTCGTACCAGTCGAACTCGTTTAATAAATTGATTGACCTATTATGTGTTTACCATGTATGGACACTACTGCTTGAACCTAAGGTACCCCTTACCAATGTAAAGACCCGTCTCAACCATGGTACCACGATCCGCTAAGACTCATGAGCCGGGCATGGTGGTATGAAACACCGTGGTCGAGCTGTCGGCCTACACTGGGGCGACGAGCCTCCCCGTAGTGACCAGTGAGCAACCCAAACTGGTGAGCCGAATACTGTGGTATGAGACATTGTATTCGAGTAGTCGGCCTACACTGGCGCAACCTGGCTATGGTCCCCAATCAAGTTGGTGACGAGCCTTCGAAAATAGACTGCCAGTTAGTAGGGCATTAGTGGAGTGACCTCGAGTATGAAATAGGTCTGCCCCGGTGCAGCCTGGCTGTGGTCCCCAGACGGGTTGGTGACGAGCCTTCGAAAATAGACTGCTAGTTGGTAGGGCATTGGGGGTGTGACCTCGAGTATAAAATAGGCCTACACTGACGGTGACGAGCCTCTCGTAGTGACCTAGAGTGTAACTCTCGAACTTGTCTATCGTATGTGATAAACTAGGATTGATGACCCCAAATTGATCATTGTTTGGGTCAATGATATAAAGGGAGGTACCTTAGCTTCCCAATCTTGCTGCATGAAAAGGCCTAAATAAGAACTTGGTATTCACGCTCATGCACCGCATTGCATGTGCCTTTGGCGTTGGAGTTGAGCACAGAGAAAGGGGTGCATGCCGCGATCGTAAGATGAAGTTCGTAGAGGGAGTGCAGGCGAGGGCATGCATCATTAATACATATCATCCTTGCATTAACCAGAGTACTTAGGAATGCTTGATTGTACTGCTTCATCATTATTGCTTGACTGAGTTGATAACATGTTAACCTTTGCTTTATAACTCCACTGAGTTGATCACTCACTCCCACGTTCTGGGACGGTGTTTTAATCACCAACCAGACTCTGTCTTAGCTGCAGGTAGTAGTGATGCTTACGAAGCAGAGCCTGACTATTATGATGACAAGGAGGAGTTCTCCTATATACAACTCTTTGGCGGGTCTATATAGACCTAGTGTTGCGCATCGGGGCTACAGGGATATGGATTAGCAACCATTACACTTTATCATTTTGTAAATTTTGGATATCACAGTCTTCCGCTTGCACAAATTAACTGTCTCTGGAGTATGATATGTTATTTTGGTATAATCTCACTCATGTTTAATGCACTAATATGGACAACATTTAATCATCATTATCTATTTTGCATAATTGATGCGTTGGAACTCGGGAGCTGAGCTCCTGCTCGACCCCCAATTTTCAGGGCGTTATAGTTATGCTCTGAATAGTCGAGCATATCGTGTTCTTAACAAAAGAATAGGAGTGATTCAGGAATCAATTAATGTTGTAATTGATGATCACCTGATCACACCCACACCAAGTCAAGATGATGATGAAGTCAACATTATTAACAAACCTGATTCTTCATTTTAATCAGATAATTCTAAATTAAGATCAGTCAAAGACCATTCGACTAATCAGATATTAGGTAACCCTCATACTAGCGTTCAAACAAGAAAACAATTAGAAAATATATGTAATTACGTCTGCTTCACTTCCCAAATTGAACCGACAAATGTAAATGAAGCACTTGCTAATGAAAGTTGGATATTGGATATGCAGGAAGAGTTAAATCAATTCGTTAGAAATGATGTTTGGTATTTTCCCAGACCTTCTGATAAACATATAATCAGAATCAAATGGATTTTTAAGAACAAATCTGATGAAATGGGAAATATCATTAGAAACAAGGCTCGACTGGTTGTACAAGGCTACACTCAGATGAAGGAATTGACTACGATGAAACCTTTGCACTAGTTGCATGCTTTGAATCCATTAGATTATTCATTTCAATTGTTTACTATAAGAAATTCAAGATATATCAAATGGATATTAAAAGTGTGTTTCTAAATGGTAATTTACATGAAGAAGTGTATGTTGAACAACCTAAGGGTTTTGAGGACCCTAAACTTTCAGATCATGTATACCGTCTAAAAAGGGCACTTTATGGTCTAAAACAAGCTCGCAGGGCATGGTACGAAAAGTTGACTAAAATTTCACCTAGTCACAACTTTATCATGGGAAGCGTTGATAAAATATTAGTTATTAAAAGATATAATGAATATATATTAATTGTACAGATCTACGTTGATGATATTATTTATGGATCTACATGCACTAACTTGTCCATTGAGTTTGCAGATCTGATGAAATCCAAGTTTGAAATGAGTATGGTCGGAGAGCTTAATTACTTTCTTGGATTACAAGTAAAACAACAGAAAAATGGTATTTTCATCTCTCAAACCAAATATGTTTTAAATCTGGTAAGGAAGTTTGGATTTGAGAATGGAAAAAAGTTTGATACTCATATGAGTACAACTGTTAAACTTCCTACGGATGAAACAGGTAAACGTATAGACTCCCGTTTATATCGTAGTATAATTAGTAGTCTTCTTTACTTAACTGCTAGTAGACCTGATATTGCTTTTAGCGTTAGAATATGTGCTAGATATCAATCTGATCCTACGGAATGTCGTTTAATCATTGTTAAACGGATAATTCGATACGTCACAAGTACAACTAATTTCGGTCTATGGTATCCTTATGATACAAATGTACAACTTGTTAGATATACCAATGCAGATTGCGTAGGAAACATCGATGATAGAAAATCTACCAGTGGTGGATGTTTCTACGTTGGGAATTATTTAGTTTCTTGGCTAAACAAGAAATAAAATTTTGTATCGCTCTCAACAGTTGAAGCTGAATATATTGTAGCTGGCAATGCTAACACCCAACTGATCTGGATGAAAAGGATGTTAAATGATTATGGGATTGTGCAAGATATAATGATACTATATTGTGATAACTCAAGCGATATAAATATTTCAAAAAATCCCATTCAACATTCTCATATGAAATATATCGACATTCGATATTATTACATTTGAGAATTAGTTGAGGACAAGAGCATTTCATTAGAATACATTCAGACTGAAAAACAACCTGCGGACATTATGACCAAACTGCTTGACAAGAATAGATATTCTAAATTAAAACATGATGTTGGTTTGTGTACTTTTAATTAATTAAATCATGTTATTTATGTATTTTTTTTAATTTTAAAATGCAAAACATATTTCAAAATTTTATATATATATATATATATATATATATATATATATATATATATATATTGAATTTTTTAGTTGCTCGACAAGTCGAGTACGTCCTCGACTAGTCGACCTTTAACGGGTCGAGGACCATATTCAACCGGTCGAAGTGCGCGAGTGTGCTCCTTAAAAGAAGGAAAAACTCATTTTTTTTCTTCATTTTGCTTTCTTCCTCAACTAGTCGTGGCTCCACTCGTTGGACGCATCTCCATTTTGTGATTGTAATTGGTTTATTTCCAATTTCTTTCCACATTTGGGTTCCTTCTTGCTAGTTAATCTTCATTTTGTGGTTGATTTGAGATTTAAATTCTTTCTATAGAGGGTTTTTGTTCAAAAATCTGATTTAAGCCAAACCTATCTAAATTCTTTAATATTTTCTTTTGTAAACTCTACATAGAGCATTGGTTTAAGAGGAAGGCTATATGCAAGGGCCTTAGCGGCTCCTCCTCTAGGACAACTTCAATTAGGGTGAGAACCCTAAAATCTCCTGAAGAAGATTTGAAGCATGTTAAGAATCTCCACTCTAGAGATATTATTATCGAAAGGACTGTGAACGTCGAGCATATTGCTCCTTTCAATCTCTTGCCTATCCTTAATGCCATTGGTTGAGAAAACATTCTTGGTTGGGGCAGAACGACATACCGCTCAATAGCTCAAGGCATGTATGCTTTAATAGGTAAATTGTCCCTTGATAATCTGACATTCTCTATTAATTTTAAGGAATGGACAGTTCCTATTGATCGACATTTGATTTCAGGTTTACTTGATGTTAATGTGAATGATGAAGGCATACTCATTGCCACCCTTGCTGATAAAATGTCTGAATCTGAGCGAAGGCAAATTACTTGTAAATTATGAAGATTTAATGCTTATTGGAGTTCTGGTAATGCCCTCTGTGCCACCCAGATGATTCCAAAATACAGAGTCCATCATATTTTCACTTCTAATGTGTATCCTCATTTTGGGAATAAGTCCGAACTTACTTCCTTTATGACTCGTGTTCTTCATGCTGTTGTGTCTGGTATTCCTATCTGTCTTCCCTCCTTGATATGTTATTTGATTATCCAACTTCGTATACATCTGGGTCATGGGTCGATACCTTTTGCATATCTCATGACAAGCCTTGCTATCTATTGCAACGTTGTCATTCCATCGACCGAGGCGCTCGAGTCCACTCTCCCATTTGATAATACAAATATCCATAAGATGAACCTGGCATTCCTTCCCGGCCAGAGAGCTGAGGATGAAGAAGAACAGGAAGACACACCATTACCTGAGGACACATCCATAGATGATATCTTTGCCAAGCTGGAATCGGATGATGAAACTGACCCTGACTATCGACCTTCCCAGGTTGATGACCAGCTCTAGTTTTTAGAAGAGAAAGTTGTTGAGTTGAAGGTATCACAGGATACTCTGGCTGAAAGTCACAAAGCTTTCATGAAATATATGCAAAAATATTTTCATCGCATTACCAAGGGGCTTCACCAGATTGATCCTTCTATACCTCCTCCATCTTCCTCTGGATCCGATTAGTTTGATTTTCATCTTTCTTTGGGTTGTATAACCTTATACTTTGTGTGTGATGGTTAATAACTTTCTAACACTACTCTCTTAATGGTTATTGATGACATTATATTAACTCCTTAATTGACATATTTCTATGCATTTTCTTCTTATTATTCTACTGATTCTGTTGTGCTTTATTGCTTATAATCACATGTATGTTCTTCCCTTTGTCAACTTGTGACAAAAAGGGGGAGAGAATTGCTAATTTTATAAGTAGAATGAATGAAGATGCGATGGCGGAGGATATGAATGTTGATATATTAATTTATGGTGGTTGGAGTTTTGGCGGGATATGAATGTTGATATATTGATTTATGGTGGTTGGAGTTTTGCATTGGAAATGTATATGTATGTCATAAAATAGGGAAAAACTCACATTAAAAGTTGCACTTTCTACAACATGGAATTCAAGATGTCACTCTACTTGTTGTAATGTTAAGTGTTTTGTCACGAATTTGACAAAGGAGGAGATTATAAGTGCCATATTGTATAAAGCACACCTTTGTTTGTCAAATTTTGTTTAGACAAAACAACTTAAGAAGTGGTCCAGCTAATGTGGATCAAGATGGAAAGTTCAAATTGTTACTTCAAGACATGATAGCTCAAAATCTACTAAGTTCAAGACTTTACTGAAGTTTAAGTCAAGAAGTAGATCAAGATGGAAAGTTCAAAATCTATTGAAGTTCAAGATGACTGAGTTCAAGTTCTACTACGCTTCTAGTAGAAGATCAAGCTCCATTTTCAAGCTCTATCGAAGATTCAAGTAGAAGAACAAGTTCCGAGAAGTTCAAGTTACTTTAATGTTTAATCTTTTCAGGTATAATAGACCTTAGAAAGACCTTAGGCTTAGGTCCTGTCATAGCATAATCTTATATGGGTCTTTATGCTTTGTATAGGCTTAACTTCGACTAGTCTAGGCTTAAGTTCAACTACTCTAAGCTGTGACTCGACCAGTCCAAGTTTGAATTCAGAAAAATGGATTTTTCCGTTACTTCTTCGACCAGTTGATCAGATTGCTCGACCAGTCGAAGAGTAGCCTTCGACCAGTCGAGGGTTGCTCAACTCGAAGTCCAACAACTAAAAATATGGCACCCTCGACTAGTCGAAGCCCATGCTCGACCAGTCGAACAGGGCCCTCGACCAATCGAGCAGGGCCTTCGACCAGTCAAAGAACCGTTTTATCCGATCGTGCTTAAAATTTTAAATTTTGTTGATCCTTAGATGAGTCGAAGAAAACCTTAGACGAGTCGAAGCAACAACCTTTCAACCTATAAATAGAGGTCTTCTCTCAATCCGAAATTACCAATTCAAGCTGAGAAAAGCCTTCATCAAGAGAGAGAAAAGTCCCCATTATTGTCAAGTATTGCATGGTATTTTTAATATTTATTTAATAGCTTTTTGTTTCAATTCTTTAAACTCCTTTTTAATGAATCTTATTCTATAAAGAGAGTAGATACTCTTCTTTGAGATCTTGAGGAATTCAGACAAGTAGCCTTTTATTTGAATCGATTTAAAATCTATTTAGAACCTAGAACCCTCATTCATATGATTGGACATTGAACAATCTACTTCAAGAGGAGTGGTTCTACAGGCTACATCAAGAGATACGTCTTCAAGGAGAAGATAAGTATATTCTATCTTTTGTATTTTTGGTTTATTGAGATAGACAGAAAATCTCAGTGAAGGGTTTTTATTTGTGATAGCTCGTTAAAATCACAACTGTATCAAGTTTTAAGATGACCCTGTGAAAACCTTGTTTATAGTGAAAGCCAATATCACGTGGGTTGTGATTATTGGGAGTGGAGTGAGTGTGGCTGTTTGAGAACAGTTAGTGTATACATCGAACCATTATTATTCTTGGAATGTTTACTTTTTTGCATTGGTGGTGAATGGTTGTAATCTTATTCATGCAAAAGTGGTGAATGTTTGTAGTAAATAGCTTTATTTTATCTTGCCTGGTTTGAGATCTTGATCCTTACGATCATTCGTGAAATAAGGTTGTCCAACATAAACTTTGTTTTGGGTGAAGGTTGTCCTACGAACTAGTTTGAATCAATTTTTCAATACTCGTGTGATTGAGTTTCTGATTTATTTATTATTTCAGTACTTTAATTTTTATTTAGCATAGTCATATTCAAACCCCCCCCCCCCCCCCCCCCTCTAGGACTGTTAAGCTCGCCTTTTTCAATATCTAATTAGTGATGTATGTAATGTTTGACACAATAGTTGTAATAAGCCCGCTCGAATATATGCTTTGCCTGAAAATAATGAAATTCCGAGTCTCGGATGGGACACAAGCGGAAGATCATGTCCAAGTGATTAACCAATGATTTGTAGCCGTTGATTTACATGGACATTGTCTGGACGGTGCTTATCATCATATTAAAGTAATTATAGTGATGCAATTGATAATCTAATTGTTTTTTTATATCATTAGTGGGCCATGTGTCCAATAGAATAATAGTATGGTGACACACGTTACACATGTAACTATTGAAAGGATTTTAGATGTAATCCAAGCTCTCACCGTGGATTTCAAACCCCCTCTTTGAGGAGATTGAAACCCCCACTTACTTTATGCTGCCAAACAACCAGGGGATTTGAAATCCCCCCAAATATATGGTGCCAAATGACCCCTTAAGGTCGAAGAAAGCCGAATAACCCGCCTTACATAATAAGCCCTACCTCTCTTTTCGTCCAGCTCGGGTCTCCCATCTGTCATCCAATTAATTTCAAGGCTATTTTTCTTTTCTTTTCTTTTCTTTTCAGGGGCTATTTGATTTTCTAATTGTAGTGGTAAGGTAGATGGGTAATAATTATATTAATTATTTACATTTGAATTTCCAGCTTCATTTTCAAAGTGGCGTTGACATCTGCCTCATTTATAGCACTCTCATGTCACTCGAGGAAACAAAAGTTACATTTGTAGAGCCCATCATGACAAACGTATCTTATCCACACCGTTCAGCCCTTTAGCCAGCTCATTTTAAGGCATGAGCTGAAAAATGAGTTAGATAAAAAGCTCAAGTGGACCACACCATAGGAAACAATGTGAATTGAACTTCTACTGTTGAAAACTTTGTTAGGATCTTAGAAGTTTTGAATCAAGCTGATACTTTTGTTTTCCCTTTATCTATAACTATGTGACCTTATGAAAAGGTTGGATGACAAATAAACATCAATGTGGGCCCTAGGGAGAAATTAGCTTCCAACGGTTAATGTCTTTACAATCATTCTTTCTTAAGGCGTGGCCCACTCAACCTTGGGACTTGCCTCATTTTTGTACTCATATCCTGAAATGTGCCATTAAAAAGGTTGGATGGTGTGGATAAGTCATACATCACAATGGGGCCCACAAGTTTATATCAGTAACAACATGGTTTTTGTGGACCGATTTTTGACATGTAAGGAATTCCTTGCTGATTTCAAACAGGTGAAGTTAGTCAGAATTATTATTTTTACATGTATTTACCAGGAAAGTTAAAAAATCAAACATCCCCTTAATGTACATGTTGTTTCCACCGTTCAATCAAATACTTGACCACATGTGCGGATGATGTCATGTATTCGGTTTGCTTATGCAGTTAGGAAGTGCGGGGTGCCAGAGTTGTGAAAGTGCCATTGTTTGTCAATATACCTGAATGTTGAGTGCATATGTCAAGTGAGCCCCATATGAAGACTACAAGACTCATCAAGTTGAAGAAATTTGAGTGCTCTTTACAGGTATATTAAGCCTCACTTCCTAAACCAAACCCTATCAGGTAAAAGACCCACTTGGAATACATCTAAACTTGCTCAAAACCATCTTTGTAAAACCCCCGGTAAGCTTAGATTAAAGTTGTTTAAAGCCTATGGAGATAGAAGCAAAATAGGAAAATTTCATGTTCCGTTGATTGCAATTGAAGTCTAATCAAGACAACTTCGATGACATCGGACACCTGTTCGATGACATTGAATTAGTGCCTTACAAGTCTAACAACCAACTATGAAAAACCTGGATATATTCAATGGAATCGAAGACAGTTCAATGCAATCGAAACTTAAGTTTCGATGGCATTGAATGCATTTTGATGACATTGATATAAGGCATCATATCCCCAACAAGCATTGAAATACTCTAAGTATACTCGATGCAATCGAATCACTTTCGATGACATTGAAGTAAGTTGGTTGTTCACAACCCCAAGTGCAAGGTTGCGATGTAGTAATAGCTCAGTGAGACCGACGTCAAATCCACAAGGACTATACTTGTACATATTCTGAAAATAACTAGAACGAAAACTAGAAAAAGATCTAAATTAAAATCTGAAATAGTTGATAATAATTGAGAATAAACTATCAATGATCAAAAGGAAACTAGAGCGCCAAGGATCCACTTGTTCAGGATATTACCTCACTTGACGACTATCGACAATTAACAGTTGGATCATTTAACGATCTAATCACCGATGACTTTAAATGTCCCCAAGCTAATATAGATAGATTTTAACGGCTTCTTTTGAAATCTAGTGGCTAATTCATGTAATTAAGTGTTAAATCATCCTACATTGAGTCATGGACTCGATGAACAATGGATTTGCCAAGTTGGGTCCCAAAAGTGATGATGTACTGTTCAATTGTTCTAATAGAGCATTATGTGAAATTTTGTGATGATCAGATTCCCATAATTAGGTCCTTTAAGGTTTGACATCGATTCTACTAAGGTGCGGTGGTCCATCTTTTAAAATTAATAGATGGATCAATTGATTTATGGATGGTGATCTCTTCTAACAATCCTAAGGGTCCTAAAGTGTGTTTAGGTGTGATCCAGGCATTGAATATAAAACCAGATAAGCTGATTCATGTTTTCAAAGGATGGATCATCCAATGAGACATTGTAAACTCATTGAACGATGGGTTTTATGATTCGAGTCCTAAAATGTCGGGGTAACGGTTCTATTTGTCTAAAAAGGTTATCGAAGCCCTAAAAAGATGGGTTTTGCTGATGATGTGATGGTTTATTTCTAACATCAACAGATGGATGACTTAGTATATGGATGTGGACTGCTTTCAACGGTCAGACTTAGACAGGAATAAATGTGAAGGTTCAAGTAAGTTAGGTGTTGAGTGTGAAATATTGCATATTTTCTCCTATTTATACCTTAGTTTTATAAACATGATAGTGCTTAATCGATCTAATTATGCATGTTTTCATGTGCGAGGTGATTTCGAGAGATCAAGGTGAAATTGATGCCAAAAGGAAGATTTATGCTCAAAAGATTACTAAATGAATATTTGGAGATTTAAAAGTCATTAATTAAGAATTCACATGCCAAAGATCCAAGGAAACCAATTGAGGAATGAAGAGAATCGAAGATTTAAAGTGAAGAAAATGAATCCTGAAAATTGTCCCGAAAAAAGAAGATTCCTGAAAATTGTCCTGAAAAAATATATTCTCAAATTTTGAGTCTAAAGAAGAATTTTACTAAAATAAACTTTCAGTCTGACCGAAGTGTAATTTCGATTTGACCGAAATCGCACAAAACAGTCTGGCGAGAAGCATAATTTTCAGCCTTAATTTGGTCCAACCAAAGCCAACTTCGGTCCGACTGAAATCGCGCAAAATTATCCTGTGAGAAAGTGCGATTTTTAGCCTTAATTCGGTTCGACCAAACCCAACTTCCGTTTGACCGAAGCATAACTTTTTACATAAATTTGAAGCGGTTTCAAAGTTGGTCCTAGCAAATATTATAAATATGGGTCTTTTAATTGTTTCTAAGCACGGGTTAGGGTTGGAAGAGTGGAGCAAAGTGTTAGAGAACTTCAAGGAGCCATTCTTTCTTCCTCAATCTTCTTCTTCTAGTTAGTTTTTATGTTTTGTTTAAAAGTTTTTAGTTCAATCATGTCTTTGGTTGGCTAAACCTCTTAGCTAGGGCTAAGAGGTGAAGCTTGTAGTGTGTTTAGATGTTTATTTTGTTTTGATTCTTATTTATGTTGAACTTCATTAACTTTTAGTTTGAATTTAAGGAATATTTTCAGTTTTCTATGGTTTGTTGTGACTCAAATTACAATAGATGCTGTGATAGCTTTAAGTATCTTCTTTTCCATTTTGAGATTATAAGATTGGTAAATCCTGTTGTTCACCATCGTCTCCTAGGCATAATAGGGTGATGGAATCCCTTCCACTCATTACAATTCTCTTCCATTGAGAATTAAGTTAATGAAAAGTTTAGATTTATCTTCTAATTGGATATGATAGGACTCCAATTCTACTTGTCTTCCTTGAATCAAGTAAGGTGTCACGCCCCAAACTCAGTGATCGGACTCATAGGGAATCCGATAGCTGGTTCCGTCCGTAACAGCCTCTGTAGCACCCCATTCTAAACTCCTGAAATAGGATTCTGATCCAGGGATCCTACAAGGAAGATTTTTTGTATCACAATTCCAATCCAATAGAGCACACCCAAGATCATAATAAGTAAATCTCAGAAATAAACCAAGGACACACTGCAAAATCCACTAAGAATTTAAACTTTATAAGGTTCAAAAGGAAATACATAATGTAGAGAGAGGGAAGGATGGGTCTGCAACAGGTCAGCTCGCGCCAACCAAATCCATGGCTCCTCCGCTACTACGCTGACCTAGGATCTCCTGCACGCATTAATCGTACATAAGCTTATAGAAAGCTTAGAGGGTGGTGAAGGCGTGTGACAATGGTGTGCAGAAGAATAATAGGGGATGCAGAAGGGAAACGTGATCAATGCCAATATCACTAGCCTTACTTAGGCTAAGCCATGAATGCAGGAAGCCATACCAAGGCTATGCAATGCAATAAGGCTTATACAACTGATGCCAATGCAATACGAAATAATGCCGATGCTTATAACAAGTCCACATATCAAGTACAGTTTTATCATAGGGAATCTTCTGGGGTCAAGTACACTGCAGGACGACTGTCGCTTTACAGATCCACACATCAAACGAGCGTAGGAGACCTCACTACCCGCCCGTGGACAACCAATAACCAGCAAGGCTCGACAGTAGCAGATCCATTCACGAGCTGATCAGACTCAGCCTAGCAATGCCCTCTCACTTAGGCGGATAAGACCATATCCCATCTTAACCGACTACATGACAGTGGGAGCCACTGCCTAACGGTGTAAGCACTCGGGCGCTCATAATTTTCACTCGGTCACGGAGTTGAGGCATCTTCTAGGTACCTTGAAGGTTTAGGGGCTTTCACCCAGGGATATCCTATGCACCCCAAATGCTCAATTAATATATTTCTGGTGTCCACATACAACCATCCACAAATATACCTGTGGAGGCAAGGCCCTAGTGAAGCAATGACGATAATAACCATGAGATGTGATACCAGATGCATGAATCAGCATACCAATCATGCACTAGCTCCAAGCACTCAATGTGCACAAGAGGGGAAAACTCCATCCCTCTATCATATCAACAAAATGACCACACACAAATGCGATCTAACCACTCAATGATGCATACGGGTCATGAGGGTGAAATAGGTGCGCCATACGGCGATGACAATGTGGAATACACTCCTCCTTCCCAAGGAGGGATCAAGTTTAGGCACTCAGATAGATCCTCTAAGGGGACATCCTCAAGTGGGGGCCCAATAGATTGGGGTAGCCAATAAGCTAAGAAATACAATATATGAGCCTAGAAGGATAAGCGGTCCTAATAAGGGTCTATGGTGGGCCTTTAACCACCTATAGAAAAACCCATGGGCCTACCTTAGGATTACCAAGGAGGACATCCAACCTCAACTGGTTCCCAAGAGGTAGCTCGCCTCTAACCAAATATGAATCAAGGCCTAAGGTCTATGCCAAGCATGGGCCTAGTGGGCAATCATACAAAGCCCAACTCATAGGCAATGTTTTGGGCCCATAAGCAAGGTTTGGGCCTAATCATAAAGGTCATAAACCCACATATTATGGTGGGCCTAATGGGCAGCCCGTTATTTTAACCATATGGGTAAATCCTTAAGCTTAAATAAAGTGAATCGGGCCTTACCACTTGGCTCAAGTACAAGGTTAATTTGGTGGGCAACCAAAGGCCCAACTACTTGTGTAATTTGGCCCACAAATCCATCACAATAATATGATAAATATAGGCCCAAAGGTCCAATGGGCCTATCTAGAAAGTTCTAGCCCAACAAGGCCTAAAGAGTCAAACAATTAGCTAAAAAAATATGGACCCAAATAAATCCAACTGGGGTGGGCTTCAAATGTGCATTAATTAAGCCCAAAAAAAATAATACTATAAGGGAATAGCGAGATATGTGTACAAAATATCCTTAAATCTGGTGGGTCATTCTGTCGCAAAATAAATGATTATGGGCAGCAACTTTGGGCCTCTTGCTGAAATTCTAGCCCACCCACTTTCTGGGCCTGCTGGAGTCTAGCAATAATTTAATTTATGTAAAATTATTGTTCCCTGATGACCCATACATGTCACAATGGGTCCCACCAGAGGAAGGGAGTGGATACAACACATATATCAAGTGGTACGGTTGGGCGTCCTAGCTTGGACGGTCCATGGGGGCCATGGACGGCTGCCCCAAAAGACATCAAGGTGGACCCCACATGTGGACGTCCCACAGGGAGGTGGGCCATGTCCATTTGGGCCACATGAGAGGGGGGACGGCTTGGATAAAACCATACATTAGGGTGGGCCAAATGGGGTGGACGGCCAGCCCAACTGAAACGTCCAGCTGTGGGTTGCCACTCCAGCTGCAAACACCTCAATTTTAGGTGCAAAAAGGGTGGCCCACATACCTAAGATGGCTCCCTACATGATGGGCCACAAGATGGGCCAATTAGGAAGGCATAAACCCAAGCAAAACATGAAGAAAACACATGGACAACAGTGTAGGAAATTAAAATCTACTGCATAAAATATGCTACTGTCCATACAATGTTCACCCATTAAAGTGGGCCCAATCTTGTCCAAAAAGGAGATGGATGAATGGCCATAAGTTTTATTTGAAGGTACAACAAGGTGGGGTCCACAAAAGTGACCCACCAACTCAAAAGGTCAAGTTGATATTAGTGTTTCCCCTTCATTGAACAAGGCTGACGGTATGGACAGGTGGAGGAGGGATTTGACATAGTTCAAGGTGGGGTCCACTCCTCTAAGGGACACCCCACATCAGGGAGAAAAAAGGGATCGAAATCATGGGTAAACCCAAGCCAAAAAATCAGATACAACATTCCATGCAAACAGTTTGGAATTTCTGGGCAACCATATATGGCTAGATATACCAGCCCATACCTGGATAAATACATCAAATAAAGAGAGGTGTGGCCTTCCTTAGTGGGCCCCACAAATGCCCAGATCATAACTCAAGTCTACACACCTTGCATGCATCATTTGGGTAGCAAATGAGACACCCAAAATCAGGGAAATAGTTGGCATGGGCGTCCCACCATTGCTGAATTTTTTGGATGTCCCAAGGCCCACCAAATGGGCCACACACACATCAGGGAAAATCGAAAAAGGAGAGAGAGAGGGAAACAATCCAACCATAGGGAAGGGGCTCCACCACTAATGAGCCCTCCCAAGAACATCACACTCACACATCTTCATTAATTTATAATTACAACATGAATCTAGCACATGCATAGCCTATAATTAAAATGGATGGTTGGGATGCCATCCCCACCATGATGCTAAGGTCTAGATGACCTATCATGTTATAAAATCAAAGGATACCACCATGATGGGGTCCATAGAGGAAAACCCCATGCATGGGACATGCATGCATAAGGTAGGCCCTTTGGCCACACCTATGGGAATGTGTGGGATCTCCACCATTGATTAGTGGGTCCTACACTTCCCTCATGAAAGAAATAAGAGATCTAAGCTATGGAAATGAAATTCTACATTCTAGAGGAACACCCACCTCTTGATCTCAACCAAAACTCCAACTCCTAGCTCCTAATGCTCCAAGGAATCAAGATTAATGGGTAGGATGGGATATGGATGGATGGATGAAGAGAAAATGGAGGAAAAGAGGGCTGGAATGGTGGACGTCCAAGGTCTCTCTCTAGCTTGGGAGAATGAAATGAGAAGGGAGAAATGAGGGAGAGAAGCGAGAGGAGAGAGCTTGTAAGAAAATGATCATTGCAAATGACTAGAAAAGAGCAACCATGATGGTTTCTCTCTAGGAAAGGGTGGCTTGGATAGAGAGCTCATTATGAGCTAGTAAAAGAAGGGCTAGATGGTGGCTATAGACTAGGGATGGGTAGCGTTGGTGGTGTGGGTAGTGTAGAAGATGGAAGTTTGGGTAGTGTTGGTTGGATATTGTGCAAATGGGATGGGCTATCCTAGAAAAATGTGTACACCACTCTAGGTGGGCCACACAATCATGATCAAAGGGCTAAAATGATGAAATGCCTACAACTTATGATCTACACATCGGATGGACGCACAAGACGCGTCATCAGAACCGCAACAACGATACGACAAGATGGCATAGGTTTTGGGTCGATCTGGGTCGGGTCAATGTGACCGGACTTAAGGATGACCGCAAGCACTATCTGAGGGTCGCGGGTCACTGGGATTCGACCTGTAGGACCGCGGGACCAAGATAAATGAAATGCACACACACACATGCACTTGGGTTGGGTCTTACATAAGATAACATCTTGATAGCTACAAATGGATCCTTGACACCCTAGTTCCCACCTTTAATTGATAGTTTAAACATTATTCACAATTACTCTCTTTTATTCCAGAATTCAGATTTAGATATTCTTCTAGTTTTAATTCTAGTTCTTTTCAGAATACGTACAAGTTTAGTCCCCGTGGATTCGACCTCATTCTCACGAGTTATTACTACATCGCGACCCTACACTTGGGGTTATGAACAAGTTTTTGGCGCTGTTGCCAGGGACTACAACTGCATTTTTCTGAAATTAATTGGTATTGGAATTAGGTTAAGATTAGGGTTAACTTTTTTACTTTGTTTTTAGGTTATGATTTTTTTTTTTTAATATAGAAACTAACATTGTTTTCTGTTTTGTGAGATTCTAACATAGTAACTCTTATTCGGTAATTTTGTTTCAACCCTCTCTCTTATCTTTTATAGATCTCTTATTTAATTTAGTTTTTCTAGTTTTCTTTTTAGGTTTAATTGTTTAGTTACCTGAGGGCTGAGAGTGTTTCATGCCCAAGTGGGTTCGTGACAACACTCTCCGTCTCTTGAGTGAAGGAAGATTAGTTGAGGGGTTGCCTATCTATCACAGGATTAGACACCACTTAAAATCCTCTAAGTCAGTAGAAGTAATGGCTACAAATCAACCTCAACCTCAACCTCCGGTTGAGGAAGTTCAAGATGAAAACGAGGTACATAATGTACCCTCACCTTGTACTCTACGAGATTATTTACAACCGGCGGTCGTGTGTGCACCTTCCTGCATGATATTTTCATTGAATACAGGAACTGTGGATATTAAACTAGGGGTAATTCAACTCCTTCCTAAGTTTCATGGACTATAATATGAAAGTCCATACTTGTATATGAAAGAGTTGATGAAATAATATCTACATTACACTTCCTAAACATGTCCGAGGACATAGTTAGGCTGAAATTATTCCTTTCTTTTGAAAGAAAAGGCTAAGTTGTGGTTACATTCCTTAAGACCAAGTCTATTAGCACATGAGCTGAGATGACAAGGGAGTTCCTTAAAAGCTCTTCCCTTATCATAAAACAAATACCTTAAGGAAAACAATCACAATTTTGCACAAAAAGACGATGAGACCTTCTTCCAATGTTAGGAGCCGATGATGCTTGGGATTATTTTGATAAACTTACTGAAAAAGCGCAATCATGATACCTCCTCAAAAACTACACCACTTCTAAGCCTACTCAATCAAGGAAAGGGGATGCATTTATGTTTTTTAAAAGAAAAGATGATATAAATGCAAGAATGATCAAACTCATAAGAAAGTCGTGGCCATGGAACTTAAGAAGGTAGAACCCGACAAGGCTGTGGAAGTTGTTGTGGTATTTGTGCTTGCAACATACATACAACTGAGAATTTTCCAACAATTCCCTGCTTTCAAGAGATATTAAATGAGCATCAAATGCTGTAAACAACAACTACCAAAGACCTTTTAGTGGACCCACCTCATATACATATAACTCAAGTTGGAGGAACCATCCAAAATTCGGTTGGAGGAATGGACAAACTGAATCAAAGGAAACCTCAAGAGGATACGATTCAAAAGTTCATGAAAACCAACAGTTATTCAATCAAATATGGTTCAACCATTCCATGATCTCAAAATAATAATGGGAATGTTTGTATCATCAATTTAAAAGATTGAGTCACACTTAGCGAATGGGGAGAAAGGGATGCTTCCAGCCCAACCCCTCCCCAATCCAAAACCGCTATATGAAATAAGTGACCTAAGCTCTTCAAATCAGATAGAGCAAGATAAGTTTATCACCACTCTTAGGAGTGAGAATATTATTGACAAAACCATTCCGGCAAGGGCTAAAAAACCTAAGGATCCGGAAGAAATTGGGAATGATAGACCTAGCAATGCTCCACATGGGTTTGAACCGGAACCTCAAAGTAAGCCGATTGCATCATTCCCTCAACGGTTGATTATACCAAAACCTCTCTCTAACTCTCAAGATATTATAGAGGTGCTTAAGCAAGTGAAGGTCAATATCCCTCTACTGGATGTCGTTAAATAAATACCTTCATATGCCAAATTCCTAAAAGATGTATGCACTACTAAAAGACAACAAAACATACAAAGAATTTTTTTTTTTTTTTTTACAGAAAAAGTTAGTGCCATCCTCAGGCAAGATGTGCCACAAAAATACACAGATTTTGGTAGCCCAACCATCACTTGTGTAATTGGGAACCACCGGATTGGCACGCACTTCTTGACTTGTGGGTGAGTGTTAACTTGATCCCTTACTCGGTCTACGAACAATTAGGTCTAGGTGAATTAAAACCCACTCCGACCACATTACAACTTACCGATTGCTCAGTTTGTGTACCGAGAGGGATGATTGAGGATGTGTTGGTCCAAGTTGATAAATTCTATTATCTAGTAGATTTTATTATCATGGATACTCAACCCATCATAGATGTGACCACTCAAATGCCCGTCATTCTTGGTCGCCTATTCCTTGATACATCAAATGCAATTATTAATTGTAGGAATGAAATCATGAATTTATCTTTCGAAAATATGACATTGGAGCTCAACATCTTTTTCAATATGAACAAAAGTCAGTGGATCATAACGATACCCATGACATTAATATAATCGATTCTTTCATGGAAGATAGAGCACTTCTGACTCTATACTCTGACAGTCTAAAGACATGCTTAGCCCACTCCCCTGATTTGGATGATGACATGATTAGGGAGTGGATGCCATGCTTGATGCTGCGCTGGTACTTAAAGTCAACCGATGGAGGCCACGATTTGAAGAATTACCCCAAACCAATGTAGTGTCTCTAATGTCTAGCCTCAAAGCACCGAAGCTTGACCTAAAACCATTACCTGCTGATCTTAAATATATCTAGTTAGGTTAAGATGAGACATACCCGGTGGTGATTTCATCTCATATTGAGAAAGAACAGTAGAGTACGCTTATTTTTACTCTCCTTAAGCATAAAGGAGCCATCGGATGGTCGATCACGGACCTCAAGAGAATTGATCATTTGATTTGTACTCACACATTCATCTTAAGGATAATGCGAAAACCTCCCGGCAACCACAACGTCAATTAAATCCAAACATGAATGAACTGGTTAAAGCTGAGGTAATTAAGTTGTTGGATGTGGGTATCATATACCCTATATCTAATAGTCAATGGGTGAGTCCAACTCAGGTAGTTCCTAAGAAGTCCGGAATCACCATCGTACCCAATGCTGACAATGAACTCATGCCAACTAGAGTGACTACTAGTTGGAGAATATGCATTGACTATAGGAAATGAATACCGTTACAAGGAATGACTACTTTCATTTGCCCTTCATTGATTAAATTATGGAAAGACTAGATGGTCACTTTTCTATCGTTTCCTTGACGGGTATTCGGGCTACAATCAGATAGAGATAACCCTTGAAGATTAAGAAAAGACAACATTCACATGTTCCTTTGACACCTTTACTTATAGAAGGATGCCATTCGAACCGTGTAATGCCCCCTCCACTTTTCAGCGATGCATTTGAGTATATTTTCTGACATGGTGGGGGGATATTTAGAGGTCTTCATGGATGACTTTGCTGTCTTTGGTCCATCCTTCAGCGAGTGTTTGGAGAATCTTAAAAATGTGCTGAAGCGATGTGAGGAGAATTTGGTTTGAATTGGAAAAGTGTCACTTCATGGTTCCCAGGGAATATGTAACACCCTGAAAATCGGGGGTCGAGTATAACTCAACTCCCGAGTTCCAACGCATCACTTATGCACATAATAATGATGATTAATTTGTCTGTGTTAGAACAATAAACATGAGTGAGATTATACCAAAACAGTAATTCATACTCCAGATCAATTGTATAAAGGCAAGCGGAAGACCGAAACTGTATATACATGTATGTAAAGATACAAAAATCATTTCATTTTCCAGAGTATGAACCCATCTGAGTCACCATGTACATAGGTCTATTTTATGTTTAAAAAGTAAAAAATACATTTAAGGATGTAATCCCAGCAAATCCCGTCGATCCGACAGTCTAGTCGAAGCCGCCAGCATACTGCATGTATGAGAACTCGTCCTGGTCCTCACAGTAGTCAGGCTCTGCTTCCTGAGTCGTCAGCTCATCTAAACCTGAGACAGAGTCTGGTTGGTGTGTGCAGCACCGTCCCGTAACGTGGGAGTGAGTAACTAACTCAGTGGAACAATAAGGCATAAGTTATCATGTTATCAATTCAGTCACGCAGTAATGATAAAGCAGTAAAATCAAACATTCCTAATTACTCTTATTAATGCAAGTATGAATGTAGTCATGATGGATGCCCTCACCATACCCTCCCGCGTGCGACACCATCTTACGTTCGCAGCATGCTTTCATCCCTCAGTGCTCCACATCTTCCAGGCACATGCAATGCATGATGAGCATGATTACCGAGTTGTTATTAGTCCATTTCAAATAGCAGGATTGGGAAACTAAGGTACCTCCCTTGTATCATTCCCAAACATGATCCATTCTAGGGTCGTCAGTCCTAGACAATCTCAGACGATGGTGTGATTTCTAGGTCACTGCAAAGGCTGCCAGGGCTGTTACCCACAAAGGTTACACCACTCCCCCATCACCTCTTTAACGATTCATCACTATACAGAAACAGGCCTAGTTCATACTCTATATACCGCGCAAAACTCTAAGGCTCACTGCGATTTCAGAGTATGCTTGAGGTCACTACAAAGGGCTGTCAGGGCTGTTACGCACAAAGTTCACCGCTCCCCCCATTACCTTTAATCAATGTAGGCCGACAGCACGAATATAGTGTCTCATACCACCATAATCGGCTCACGAGTCTGGTTGCTCACTGGTCACTACGGGGAGGCACGTGGCCCCAGCGTAGGCCGATAGCTTGACCATGGTGTCCCATACCACTATGCCTGGCTCATGAGTCTTAGCAGATCGAGGTACCATGGTTAACGGGATTTCACGAGTAAGTTTGGTACCCTAGGTTCAAGGAGTAGCGACCAAACATGGTAAACGTACATAAGACATAACGGGTTACTTGACGTGTTTGGCTAGCTCGAGCGCACAACAAGTTGAACGATATGAAGTGCAGAAGCACTTCGTGTGGCCAACCACTATCGCCAACCGAAGTACGACTCGAGTTCGTTGAACACATCTCACGTGGTGAAATGAATCTCAACCACGATCTCAAGTCTGGTACCAAATGTCTGGACTATAGACATAGTCTCAAACTCAATCAATACTTACTTAGAACATGTAGAGTAAAGCATAATAGACAAAGTAAATCAAGCATGTTAACAAACATATCATAAAGCATGTTATAAAACATGTTATAAAGCATATTGTAAAACTCTATGTAAACAAGAATACAAACACATGTGTTTCCTAAGTAAGCGCCTAAAGTAAACAGTCTCATGGAGGAAATCATACAGGTCTCTAAGGTAGTTGAGAATCCCATCTCAACACCCATCTAAGGCATTAACATCTAAGCACTTACTCTCACAAGCATTTCACAAACACTTAGAGTACACTATTTCAACATACATGATGTATGCTAGTAAAATATGCATTAGGGCTATCCTTTCGCCAAGCGAGTATTTTATCCATGTATATCATATTCATACAGTAAATAGTCATGGCAAACACCTCTTCAAATTATATACATATACGGTACTTTCTACAATACACTATTTTTACATACATAGTGCATATTAACAAACCTGTATTATGGCGAATCCTTTCGCTAAATAAGTATTTTATTCATATACCATATATTCATACAACAAATAATCATGGCAAACACATTTCTAAAATTTATACGTATACGGTATTTCTACGTATACCTAGAATATGCAAAATTCCATAATCTACATCTTTAATCGAAACAGAAACAGAAAACACTTTATACTGTCAATTGCATGTATATCATGAATCTATCATTATCTGACATTGAAAGTGTTGAAAACTGTAACCTATACACCTAATCTTCACCTTACACCCCGTAGAATCGCAACGAATCAGTTAGGTTCGTTAGGCTTCCGTATTCGGGCAGTTTTGTAGCCTAAAGAGTGAAACGGTTAGCTATTTCATAACCTATAACCTACACACCCAAAACAGATTTAAGGTTAGGGTTTCTTACCTTAAAACGAAGTCGTATCGCCGGGAAAGCGGCAAGAACGGAGTGATGAGCTAGGGTAGAGGCAGGAAACAGTAACAGGGAGATTCTCTCACTTCTCTCACACTTTCTCTCCTCTTTCTCACTTCTCTCTCTCTAGGGTTTTTCTCAAATTCGTATGGTTGTGAGAGAGGGGGTTCTAAGGTCCTTATATAGCTTAAAACTCTCTGAAATAGACTTAAGGTCAAGGTATACTTGGGTTATAACCAAAGTGGCACAGTTTTCAGCTCAACGGAGGTTTCTGGAGGGCCTCCTTGAGCCAAAAGTCACTTAAGCTCACCAATCTTGGATCTAGGTGAAGTTAAGTTTTCGTTCCAGTAGGGTTTCCAATCACACGTGGCGGACCAATTTCAGTTCAACGGTCAGCGGACTTCGATCAGAAATTCCAAGTACATGTAAATGTTTATGAAATTTTTCCTGATTCGAGGGTGTATTTGGGTCAGATTCTGACGGTCTGGTTGCTTACAAAATGTCCGCAAGCGACGCGTGCGAGATCACTATTCAAGATATTTATTTTGTAAAGAAAACAAGGGTTTTCACACTCTCTCACTCCGGACTCAAGCGAACAGCCGTGGGACACTGTCTGGACTTGATTTCCGAGATGGTTGTCAAGCCCAGCGAGGCGGTCCTATTCTTTAACTTCGTATTATCGGACTCCTGATGTGTGGTCTAGACCTGATACGGAGTTTCAATGTGTTCCCGAGAGCAGTCGGGGTAATGAGTTTGATCCTAGACTTTAGGGTAACCTAGCGTCAATGATTCTACAAGTTTTTGGGTCTTGCAGATCGTATTTAAGCGATTCCAATGGATTCCATGGCTACTCTATTTAACACTTAGTTAACTTTGTCAAATTTCTAAAGGATTTAATCCTAAG
Organism: Magnolia officinalis; assembly: GCA_021015155.1. NCBI lineage: Eukaryota > Viridiplantae > Streptophyta > Magnoliopsida > Magnoliales > Magnoliaceae > Magnolia > Magnolia officinalis. Next base: position 91,444,546 of record JAJHSJ010000001.1, read on the forward strand.
TGATTTCTGGTCGAAGGTGGTACTCGAGCCATTTTACGGAAAATTTCGAGTCGTTACAATCTACCCCCCTTAAACAAAAATTCATCCTCGAAATTTGTACCTTTTCGTACTCCTCGAGAATCTGAGGGTAGTTCTTTCTGACCTCGGCCACTGTTTCCCTGTAACTTACTCTTCTGAATGATGCGTCTATAGTACTTTCACAAGTAGAATGACCTTGCTACGCAGTACCTGCTCCTTCCTGTCAAGGATACGCGTCGGACGCAGCTCATACGTAGCATCCTCGCTCAGCTGTACCTGCTCCCATCTGATGATATGTGAAGGATCAGGAATGTACTTCTTCAGCACAGATACATGAAATACGTTGTGTACAGCAGCAAGTGGTGTGGGCAAAGCGAGACGATATGCCACAACACCCACTCGATCCAGTATCTGAAATGGACCGATAAACCTCGGTGTGAGCTTCCCCTTCTTCCCAAACCGAGGACTCCCTTCATAGGGGAAACTCGGAGGAATACATGATCACCAACCCCGAACTCAAGCGGTCGCCGCCTCGTATCGGCGTCGCTCTTCTGCCTGCTCTGCGCTGTAAGAAGTCGATGCTTGATAATATC
>JAJHSJ010000001.1:91445256-91545256 GCA_021015155.1 Magnolia officinalis
CTCAGAATCAAGCGACTCAGAGAACGATGGAGACCGAAATTCTTTGAAAATACTAATGGTTTCCACTGCTTCGATCATCCACCACTGAATCTGAGGAAGAACAGCAAGCCACTGAATCATTTCCATCCGATCATGAACCAAGGAGATATACAACCATCCCACTCAAACCATCTGACAGGAAGAAAGGCTCAATGAATCAGTGGTTGAATCAGATAAGAAGATCAAACCCCGCCACAAGTAAACTCCTGTCACAAAGTGGATGATTAAGGAAAAGACAATTGCCTTGTTACACATTCAGATCGTCTACCAGGAAGTGAGGCCAAATGGTACCTTGACAGTGGTTGCTCTAGACAAGTTACAGGTGACAAATCCCTTCTCTCCAACTATAAGATCTTCATAAAGGATAGTCACCTACGGAGATGGAGGCCACTGCCAAAGTAATTAGACAAGGAATGATAAAGGAATTGATTTGCTCAAAAACGAGAAATGCTTTTTGCATAAAAGGTCTAACACATAATCTGTTAGCATCTCTCAAATCTGTGATAATGGGCATATGTCAAATTCAACAAAGACAGATGCGATATCCTAGATCAATCAGGAAAGTCAGTAATTAAGGGTCATCGTACAACAACCACTGCTACATTTTAAGGAGCGATATTGAAGAACACTAGAATGAAAGAACAAGTCCTGATCATGCATCTAGATCAGGATACTGATGAAATGATGCAGATCTGCTGAGCTTCGAAAGGATATATCTGAGGTACCACACCCACATCTATTTTTATTTTATGTTTGTTAACATTTCTCAATGTTTATAATTTTGTCTTATACATACTGTACAAAATTTAGCTGTATACTGGCTATCATAGATACACTTCTAAGTATACATGAAGGAATGTATGAACTCTGAGTGTCGAAAAATCTTAATTCTGACTGATAAATGAATATTCGATCAAATCGATAAACTGTCGATATCATCAATATCACCTCAGAAGTTGAAAAGGCGCGTAATTGGGAATGGTATTGAAGGCAGGATTAATGAACTCGATAAGAGACTTTCGATATTATCGAAATGAGTATCAATCATATCGACAATGCCGCCCGATATAAGTCAGCAGAACGCAAAAAGGGGTTTCTGTCTCAAGATTTTGTGCTCTCACCTCTGCTCGATTCGCTCGGCCAATCCACTGGAACCCTCACAAGATTACTAAAATTACACATCAAAATCGGTAATACCTTTCTATTCCTTGAAAATCCACTTCTTTTGGTATTTCTGTTTTCTATTAAGTCATGTCCTCTTTCCCAAATTCGTAAAATATTCTTTTGTCGTTATGGGAAAAGACAAAGGGAAAGTGTCGGGTCCCGGCGAATTGTCACGATTGTCCCAATAGAAAGTGCTTGCTCCTAAAGAGAGAGCCAGGGCTCCAGATCGTGGAACCCCCACTAGGCAACACACAAGACCACGTGGGCCCCCGTCTGAAGCACAGCCATCTCCACCGACACCCCCAACTCAAGCATCGATACTTCCTCCCAAATACATAGGAAGGAAGCTTATCCATGAGAGGAGGGTAGATAGGAGTGTTTGAAATCGTACAACCTAGAACCCCTGTTTGCCGCAATCGATTGGCTGCCCGTTCTGGACTTTGGTGGGCCATGCCAACTTGAGAGGACACGCAACTTCCTTGCTGCGTTTCACTCATCTGTGATTGACCCTCCCTCGTTCATGGTTTCCTTGGACGGGAATGATAATGCGTTGATCACGCCGGCTACAATGGCTACTACTATCGGACTCAACATGGCCCTTGAAGGTATTCCAGACCTAAATCTTGATGACATGGAAATTCGATCCAAGGTCATTGAATATCTCTGCAACGGTCGGAACATTCCTTGGCATCATGGGAATGCATTAAAGGCTAGATATATGGATCCAAGGTTTCGGATTCTACATGGTATCTTCACTACCAACATCTATCCCGGAAGTACCAATCGGTCCGATCTCACCGGGCTCATGACCATGATCGTATACTCTGTTGCTAGTGGGACAAAGATCTGCCTCCTCCTACGCCGTTGGTCTCTCAATTGGTAAACGTCATTCATACATCCAGAAACCTCCATCTGCCATACCCCTGGATTATCAACCTGATATGCGACAGAATCGGGTTCCCTCCAACAACTGACCCCGTACATCCTCTCCAAGTTCTCAATAAAAAGAACATTCGGAAAATGGATTTGGAATTTCACGAGTACAAGGAGGAAATTGAGGAAGAAATCCATGTAGAAGGGGTAGAAGGAGAAGGTGGCGCTGCCATGGAAGGAACTGCAATGGCTGAAGATGCACCTCCTGGACCTGCTTCAGTTCCGTCCACGTCAACGGCCGGGTATGCCAAACAATTCAAACTGGACAGGATTGGCGCTATTCAGAGGGACATCCACATGGTGCAAGAAAGGTTGACTGTTCTGGAAAGGGTGGTTCAAGGAGTACAGCACACCCTCCAACAGTTGGTAAATCTGCTGACGTGCCGTCAGGAAGACACGGTGCCATCCCATTCTACTCCATGAGGCCGGTTCATGCATGCTATCATACACACCTCCCTCTTATCTCGCGTTTGGAACATTCGTATCTTTTTTTGATGTTTGACGCTATCATGGGTGTGTATAAAAGCCTTCTCAACTTGCACAGTTTTTTTTGGTTGCCCACAGTTGGGCAAAAGATGGAAACTTTTTGGTGCCCATACTTGGGCTTGTTTTTTTTTGGATGATAATTTACTGTTATCTGGGGCAGTATATTATTATATATATATATATATAATATATATATATATATATATTATATATATATATATATATATATATATATATGTAATGTTGGATCTTTACTGATGGTGGGGTATATTCATTATTTCTCAAGCCATAATTATGTCTTGCATATCCCCTAGTTTATTCTGATGATATGCGTGTGTTGTTCTCTTATCTGTCAAATCATCTGCGTTTATCTATTATGCATACATAAGTTCTGACACTGTTGCTTGCTTAAAATGATATGTATGTATACCTTCGGAATGCGTGGTTCTCCCATATGTGTTAAACTTCAGTCAATATCACTTGCTATACCTTTGCCAATGACTGACGAAAAGGAGGAGAACAGTTCAAAACACCCCGAGCGGAAAATTGTATATCTAATGATGTTGCAGGTGTTAGGGGGAGCAGCTGCGCCAAGAAAGGGAGAGTTTTGAAGTAAGGGGGAGCAGCTAATAGGTTGTGTACATGGTTCATTAGATATTGTAAAATTGTGTAAATTCATGTACACACAATTTAGGATGTGTCTGTCTAGATATTATCCTAGGGTGTTTTGGGTATTTTGTCTCGTAATTGACAAAAGGGGAGATTGAAAGTGCACCTGCTAGTGCCCTGGTTGTCAATTACCGTGTATGTTGAGTCAGTCGGACTGCAGAGCCTCACAGGAAGAACAATTCAAGTGTCTGCCTCAACCGGATGTGTGGAAGCTCGCCATAGGTAAATCATAGCCTCACATCCGATACCCCAAAAACACCAGGTGAATAAAACCCTTAAAACAAGCTAAACATCTTAGAGTTTTTAAGGTGAGAAAACTTTTTCAAAACAGGAAAATTTTCAAGTTTTTCTTGCCTTGTCGATTTTATCGAAGTATATTCGATATAATCGACCTGCTCTGTCGATGTCCTCAATACCTTAACGATATGATCGATATGAGGACTAAAAGTGTCCGGCAACCACATATTCATCTGGACGGATTTATCGATATATCGATATACCTATCGATATCATCGATATTCAAATCTCGAGCATATCGAAAGTGACTCGATAATATCGACAGGCAGTTTTCCGGCGCCCCTGTTTTTTCTCAGAAAATCATATTCGCTTCCATACATCGGAACTCTCTCGATACCATTGGAATTCAAATCTCGATGATATCGGAAGTCTCTCGATGTTATCGGGCTTAGGTGCGTAGATCTCCAACATCTTTTTCAGGTGTATTTTAATTCTGATCGGGGGTCACTCGATAGAATCGATATTCAAATATCGATTATATCGAGACCGTGTCGATTGCATCAAGAAAGGACATAAACTGTCTAGCAAGCTCACTGATAAAATCTTTGGATTTATCGATGTCATCGCCGCGACCTTCGACATCATCGATATTCAAATTCCGATGACATCGAGTGTTCCCTCGATCATATTTGATGACCTGAAAAATTCAAGCAAGTCTCTCTCGTTTTTCAATTGTCAAGGAATCAATTCCCCTGTCGATAAGATTGGAGTTCGAAATCCGATGGCATCGATAGGAGTCTCGAATCCCTCGACCAGCTGGCAGAAGGTTTTCCAAAAGCGTATGACATTGAGTTTGTGTCATCGAGCGGACAATCGATACAATCGAGAGTATACGCTCGATGATATCGAACCCGCTCGATAATATCGAACTCTGTCATAAATGTGACCGTTTTATATCCGTTGGGACCTTTTGCCTATAAATAGAGAGCTTGTCTTTATATGTTGTGAGAGAAAGTAGAAAGAGCTTTTGAGTGTTTAACCTTTAGATCATATATCGTAACCCCTTTCTATCAAGGGAGTTCGTCCTCCAATCCACCCTCATTTATTGACATTCAATAGAGTGGATTGGGGAATGAACTTCCGCATTCAAGGATCCTTCAGCAACTACTTAATGGCAAATCATTGAAGCTAGGATACCTTGAATGCAGATGACGGGAATCACTCTATCTTCCTTGTAGGAAAATCCTAAGAGAGTGAGGTTCCGCCTTAACCTTGACCCAACCCATAGCCAATTACTGGTATATCATTTGTGTTGCGGATCAAGGGAGCAGAAGACTCTTTGTCAACAAGGAGGAGGAGATCTTCGGCACTGTGCTTATCGGGACTCATTAACTTATCTGTAAGTATCTAGAGTCCAAGAGGACCCTTGTGATCATTCCTTTCTAGGATTGGGTCTTAAGTAGTTCTCACCCTTTGACGCCCTCGTAGGATGCCTCCGGCGGGAGTATACGCTGTGGGTGTGTTGTGTGGACCCTTGCTCTATGGAGAGCATAAACATCTGGTTAGGAGTGAACCAATGAAACTCCAGGGTTAGAGGTGAACCGAGTAGAAACCTCTGGATGCGTTGTGTGGATCCTTGTTCTGTGGAGAGCATAACATCTAGTTAGAAGTGAACCAGTAAAACTCCAGGGTTAGAGGTGAACTGAGTAGAAACCTCCGTGTAAAAGTTTAAGGTTAACCTGATTTAAAACCTTAGGTTTGAGGTGAACCCTGGGAAACCTCCTTAGTGAAATCTGGTACACTCAAGGTTTGAGTGCGGCAGCTGGGAGTGGAGTAGACAAGTAGTCGAACCACTATAAAAATGACTGTGTTTGTGATTGATTTTTGTGTTTGTTCATTTGTGTGATTATGCTAACTGCATTCATATCTGCTCACACTTCACACACAGTCACATCCATCATAGACTATAACTGCTTCATGCTTATCATTTAAATAGTTCTGTGATTGGATCCTCTACTGGGCTTGGAAGCTAGTAGAGTTACATTGAGTAATCCTAAAAATTGCATACCTGTTAGGATTAAAGTGATAGGATTTTTAATATAACTCGTAAATCTTTAAAAAGTCCTATTCACCCCCCTCTAGAACATATTGACATATTCCGACTTCAACTCAAGCAATCTTCACCGCTATTTCAGTGGTGACTCCATCTTTGAGTAACTCGACCAGAGAACTATCTTTCAACACCGCTACTGCTGCAACGGTCTCTTTAATCAACTCCGGCGATTCTTTCCTTCAACTCTGTATCTAGGGGGTTGTTCTTTAATGTTGCTCTTGCCGCAACAACTTTTTCGATTGTTTCCTTTATTTATGATCTGCATAACCCAAGCTTTCAAATGATAGTCTTTCCTGCCAAATTAATCAAAATTAGTATCTCAATATATTGTAATTTTAGCTTCATAGAGCATTGATAATTTTGAAATATATTAAAAACTACTCTTCTTTATTTAGGTTGATTATGATATTTGCAATATGATAATGATTTAATCATTTCATCTTTGTGTTTGTCCTCGTGCTTCGCATTGTATTTGTTACTCATTATATCGCGCTTTTGGAGATGTCATCTCCAACTCCAAAGGTTCAACCGCTGAGTCTTTTGCTGATCCTTTTCTAGTTGGTGCTCCTTGGCATAGACTTTTCCTTGGATCTTTACTGATTCTGAAAAATATACAAGACTTCTTTCAATTTTCATTAAATAGCTTTCCGAAGGCCATAGAAGTTACTGATGATGATTCCGTTTGTTCTTTGTCTCCATCAAATCTGATACTCGGAGACTTGCAATATCATTATTAGAACAATGAGAAGTTACGGCATCAACCATATAACCGGGCTTTAATATAGAAGCAACTTTTGAACGTTCACACTAAATCATGCTTCATAATTCTCGGTATATGAATTCCTCTACCGTGCATAAGAGATTTTCAGAGAGACCAAGGCATAGATTACTTTGAAGACATAGATCATACCCCCTTTCTAGGTTAATTTCGCATAGAGATTTCTTCAGAAGATAATACTTTCGAAGTAAAGCCTGCTGATACCCTTGAAGGACGGATAATCTTTGTTGCTTCTTTAACGGATCCAAAGAATATATCTAAATCTTTAGATTGTTCGAAAGATAATGATAATTCTTTACTAGTTTATTCTCTGCCACCTTTGAAAATCAATATCTTGAAGGTATTTACTGTTGCCGTAATTTGAACTTGATTCAAAAGAAACGCATTTTTACATATTGTTTACTAAATATTTAAAATTTTCATCAGGCAATTGCATATTTGATCATATCTTAAGTGAAATATATATATATATATATTTGCAGTATTTTGATGTTATATACAGTTTAGGCTCTTGAGCATTGGAGCTAGCATACTTTTAACTGACCATACCTTGACTAGACATGACTTGACTGAACTTGACTTTACTAGACTAGACTTAACTTGACTGGACACTTCACATAGTTTAGGCTCTTTGATCAGTGGAGCAATACACAGTTTAAGCTCTTGAGTAGTTAGAGCAATCACAGTCGTGAATGGAATTTACGCACAGGGATGGCCACAATAACTCTTTAGAGTACGCAGGGCTTTACCATGCTACCTTAGGTACCAAATCTAAGGTCGTCGGTCCATCAATGAGTAGGTTTAAGCCATTCCTCATGAGTTAATACCGAAATCAAACCAGGGATCTGGGTTTTCTTCATCTGTGAGTTTGGACCCATTCCTGGGAGGGTATTTTCATCATCGTCCATGACGCTGTCAGAGAGCTCACAGATTACATTGGTCTCACGCGTGATTGGCCGTTTTACGACTTTTCGGCCTTTTAGGGCTTTTAGTCGTTGGCTTCATCCTCTGCTCGCATGGATATGCATGTGATGTGGCCTATACGGGCTTTTTAGGGCCGCTGGCTCCACACTGCTATCCCGAATAATATAGGTCTTATGCGTAGTTAGTCGTATAGGGCTTAGCTAGGCTGCCTTAAATGATAAATTGTTGTCGTTGACGTGATGGTTGATCGTACAGACTTTGCTGAAGATAACAAATCAATGATTGATATATCGCCCCATTGTTGTTGATGATATTATAAAATTTGGCCCAATTAGAGCTTCAGCTTGGTAATAATATCAATTCCGATAAACTTCGATAATAAAATAATCTCACGTCAGCGATATGGCGACGGCAATGGTAGTTTTGTTAATCTAATCTAGCAACCATCATCGTTGCTTGATAATAATAATATACTTCAACTTGATATGCTTAGGAATCTGTCTTTTTTTCATGTATAGCATCAGCATTCTAGGACTTGGCATTCCTGAGACCTTGGATTCCTGAGACTTTGGTTATCTGAAACTTTGGATTCTGAAACTTTGGATTCTGAGACTTTGGTTTCTGAAACTTTGGTTTTCTTGGTGTTCTGCTTATCTTGCCCCCTTTTAATTTGGAAGTATTATGCTAATAGTTTTCGAAATCAAAACTGTAATTATCTTCAAGGATAACGTATTTTGTATGCTTTTGTCTGCCCCCTGAAAATTACACAATGAATCTTCTGAGTCAAACGCAGTGAATCTTCTTGATCAAAACACAATTATTCTTCTTAGTATTCAGGGATGATATATTTTGTTGAGCTAGCAGATATATTGATGAAAATTTGCCCCCATGATGAATATACTCGCCTTGGTTTCTTCTTGCCTGTTCTTCTTTTCTTCTTTGCTTTTTTTGCTTTGATACTTTAATCATGGCAATTTAACTTTCTCCGCAATTAGCAACCATAAAGAGTATGTCGTCTTCTTCAAATGTATATTTCCAGTAGTCATTAAATTGTCTGAACCCTTTCTTTACTTTCTTTTTTGTAAAATCGCTAATGTTCTCTTTATCGAAATTTCAACTCTATACCTTTGACGATCCTTCGTTTTTCTTTCTTTCTTCGGCAGTATCTGCTTCTACTCTCTTAAGACTTTCAAATAGCTGCTTCATATGAGAGTTAAGCAGCTTCACTTTGACTCTTTTCAAATTGCAAATTTAACTTTCTCTTCTATTCTGGCAAGTTGTGACAATGCCCCCAGGGTTCTCTATTGACCGATGAATTCGTTAATTTATTAATTGATTCGTCTACTTGTTAGCGAGCAACGCCTAATTCAGTCGAACTAACTTCTCATCTGAAGTCTTTCCTCAAGGTTTACTGTTGTTCACGGTAGTCACTGTTGGAAAAGTAGGGTCTTCAGTAACACGTTCATTTGGTGAAGGCTGATTAGTATCTGCTGGCGAATTTTCTATTTTCCGCACACTTCGAATGTACTGTTATCCGTACATGGCAGGATGATATTCCTTGTAAAAGAAGATTGAACCCTTCCTTTTTTCAGATATCACTATGTTTCATTTTTTTGGACCTCCATACGTACGAACTCTTGATATGCATGCCACGGGCCCACCTTTCATCAAATCTCAGCCATCTCCATCAGCTTGATCGAATCACCATTGTCCCTGTATGCGCAATACCCTATACCCTTTGCGTGGGTCTGCACAACCAACCATGCTTTGTGCAAGTCAGCGCAAAAGTCTTAACACACTTGTCAGTCCGATGTTGCGCAGGTGCGTGTGACATCCTATATACCATTTGCGCAGCCCTGCACAACTGGTCATACCTTGCGTGAGCTGATGCAAACACATGAATTCCTACTCTTTACTTCATTTTTCTTTACGTATTCCTTCTTTCTAATCTTCTTTCTTCTTTCTTCCTTATCTTTGATATCTTCTCATCTCTCAAAATCAACGCATGATGGAAACTTTGTACACTTTTGTACATTAAAACACTATCATCCGTCCTTCATCATCTCGCTGCGCTACTGATGAAGCAGAAACTAATTTGGACATTATCTGGCATTGTCTGTCTTTGATCGCAACTGATTTGATCTTCTTTGCCGCCTTTTGGTGGAAATCTATTGGATGTGAAGTAGACAACAATGTTGGTCGGAAGAAAGGTCGTTGCGGTATACCCGCCATTCGAAACAGAGCGTTAGTTATTTGATTAAATAAAAACGTACTTTGTTTTTAGAGATGATGGGGAGGATGTTCCCACTGAGAGTCGTCATTTTGGCATCTATACAGATGCCAAAAAGTAATAAATGTTCTCTTAATATTTTCTAAGTCATCATTGAATAATAGGTCCCCAGCAGAGTCGCCATTTTGTTTCCTGACAAGAAACAATTGTTTCGCGACAAGAAACAAAATGCGTTTGATTTGGAGAATTTTCAATGATAACAAAGAAAGAATAAGAGAACAATGATCACATTTATTCTGAGTTCATTTGCATCCTCGAATTCCATTGATTTCGAAAACAGAGTACAATCAATGCAACACAATGAATGAAAGATAAGACAGTCCGATGGCAATTTCGGCAGCATTTCGACGCTTTTTTATCACTTCTCTAAGGGAGATAGGTTGTGCGGGCTTGAAACCCTTGATCTGACCGTTAAGATCAATTCTGATCATCCTTCCGGTCATTCTTCCTTGATCTGACTGTTGAGATCAATTCTGATCATTCTTTCGGTCATTCTTCCTTGATTTGACCGTTAAGATCAATTCTGATCATCCTTCCGATCATTCTTTCTTGATATGACCATTGAGATCAATTCTAATCATCCTTTCGGTCATTTTTCCTTAATCTGACCATTGAGATCAATTTTGATCATCCTTTGAGATGTGGAGCAGCGATCATCGCTTGAAATGTAGAGCGAGGATCATCCCTTGAAATGTGGAGTGACCTTCATCCCTTAAAATGTGGAGCGACCGTCATCCCTTGAAATGTGGAAGTGACACACGTCACCTAGCTTTAAGACAAAGCACCATGAGAAGTGGTACACATCACCCAGCTTCAGGATAAAGCACCATGAGAAGTGGTACATATCACCTAGTTCAGGACAAAGCACCATGAGAAGTGGTACACCATGCTTGGAGTTAAGACAAGTGCCCACTCAAAGTGGAGCACAATGCTTCTCCCTTATAAAGTGGCGCACAAAGCCATGTATATGGACAAAATTCCTAAGGGAGTGGCGCACAAGGGTGGTATTTGGACATGGGAGAAAATGATGTGGCACACAATACATGGGATTAAGACATGAAAGAGAAAGAGATGGCGCACAATGGAGATGTTAAGACAAGGCCTCTTTGAAAGTGGCGCACAATATTCCCTCGAGATGTGGCGCAGACATAACTCCCATAGAAGTGGCGCACAATGCCTTGTATTCGGACATAACTCCCATAGAAGTGGCGCAGAAAGGAGCTATATTCAAGACATGAAGGAAGGAGAGAGATGACGTTGGGACAAAGTCCCTTTGAAGGTGGTTTGTGCGCAAGTCCCTTTCACGTAGTGTGCGGAAATCTCTTTAAGCATGGATATTGTGCACTAGGACAAGGGAGAGAAAAATGTGGCATTGTGTGCCAACCACCATTGTACGCTTCCATCTAGTGTACGCAATATGGGTTGTGCGGACAAAATCCTTGGAAGATGGTTGTGCGCAAACTCCTTGGAAGATGGTTGTGCGTAAACTCCATTTGCAGAAATCCCATTGTGCGGAGAATGGGTTGTGCGCCGCACAATGCCTCCAACGCACGACCCTTTGGCTCTCCTCTTTCTTCTCCCTACTTCTCTCCCTCTTGTCTACCTCTTGTTTACCTCTTGTCTCCTGTCCAAATGAGGCATGGGAGGGAGTATTTATAAGCCTCCAAGTTCCTTAAACAATGGTGATCACCACCACTTCTCGTTAAGGCAACAACCAACCTCCCTCCTTAAGACAATGGTGTTCACCAACTTCCTCCTTAAACAACGGTGTCCACTCACTCCTCCTTAATACAAAGTAGTGTCCATCCACTCCTTTTTACCAAAATGACCATATCCGCTCCTTTTTACCAAAATATCCCCATTCATCCCTTTTACCAAAATACCCCAGATCACTCATTTTTACCAAAATACCCCTGGATGCTGATTTTTACCAAAATACCCAGAATACCCCCAGATACTGATTTTTACCAAAATACCCTAAATCACTCATTTTTACCAAAATACCCCAGATCACTCATTTTTACCAAAATAACCCCGGATGCTGAATTTTACCAAAATACCCCTGGATGCTAATTTTTTCCAAAATACCCCTGGATGCTGATTTTTTTCAAAATACCCCTCGATGTTGATTTTTACCAAAATAGGGAGTGAATGACTATGGGAAAGATCTCCACCATGGAATTGTCTGACCACTGCAATAGAATATTTTTGTGCCTCAACACACCTGTGACAGAGAAAATTTTAGAGTTAGTACCCCATGGTGAATCAGAGACTACACACAGATAAAATTCAGAAAAATTCTCACAAAGTGATGTTGTCTTGACACATACCCAAGTTTTAGACTCCGGTTCAATTTCCAGCTCCTCCTCCGTTAATGGTAAACATTTAGGATCTAGGGAAAGAGGAGCTTCAGAATAAGGGTTCTCTCGGTCAGTAACAACTACCGAGATGTTGTCTTGCAAGGCATTAACTACGTCTTGTATCATGAAATCTGCATAGTGTGCCAGGCAATCTTCCGAAGAGTTGGGAAATTCAGTTGAGAGTGGCTCATTCTCCACATTGAAGTTTGTGATGATTTGCCCAAGGATTCCATCGTCTGTGAAAGTGGATGGACGCATGCTCTCTTGCTCTTTCCCTTCACAAATAGATTGAGGGTCAATATGCGAAGCATTGATGTGAAGATTCTATTCATTGAAGCTTCTCAGTAGAAGCATTGAATCTTCAGAAGTGTACAACTCAGATGGTGGCCTCAACTGGGTGGTTTCAAATTCCAGAGTCATATCAAGCAACTCATCCATCTCCCAAATCATATCATCATTCAATTTAAGGGAGTGGTCTAAACATACCTCACAAAGGTTGGGAGGGTTAGTTGAAAGTGGTTCATCCTCCACATTTAAATTGGTCATGTCAGATGGGTGGAGTAGATCACTATAGTCGACAACTTCATGAACCTCTTGATTATTGATAGGGGCTAAACTTGAGATTGAATCCAGGGGGATTTGATCTATACATTCATGATTGTCATCCCAATACTCATCATCTTCCAATTCAGTGCAGTATACTAGTGTAATGGGATCGCTTTCCTCACATTCTGTTTCTAGATTGGGTTGAGGTTCGAATAAACTAACCTCTTCCTCATCATTGGAACCAAGTGTGTTATGTGAGTGAAGTGTGTCGGTATCATTATCTTTGAAAGACACCCACGTCTCTTGATTATTCCTTTGGACCGTTATCGAGATCGAATCTTCGAGAAATTGAACCATATGCTCATTAACACAATCCAACTATTCATTCTCAATTTCAGTATTCTTCATTAGCGAGTTAGGATCACTTTCCTTGAATTGTATTTCCGGATCGGGTTGAAGCTGGTATGAACTAGCCTCTTCCTCCTCATTAAGATGTGACTGACGCTCTTGAATGGCAGTTTCAATCGCCTCTAATGATTTCGTAATACCTGCGATTCCTTTCACGACATATTCGTTGAATTGTTCTTAAGCACCTATATTTCTGAATTGATTCCTCTTGGATTATTTCCGGTTGAGTCTCATAAGTAGGGAATCAAAGGGAGTAGTCATTAAAATCAATTGGCGGTTCATCTCTCCAATGTTGATGTTTCCACCGATTATAGTCATATGGGTCATAAGTGGGGGAATCTGATGGTTGTTGGTACAAATTGTCGCCCATAATATAATCACACATTATTTTCTTCTTGTCTGATGGGTGATAATACTTCTTACTCCCACAATTATGATAACTCCAACATTCACGTACTGTTTCCTTAATCTATAGAGTGTAATTATTCTCCCGCATATGATCACATAAAGACTTCTTAACCGGTGGAGCATTATATTCTGATCGGTTCTCAATGATGGTTTTAGAAAAATTTTGAGACATAGGTTGATTTCTATCATAATCATCATACATTCCTTCCTAATCTTTCTTATCCATCTCAGCATACTGACATTTCCACTCTTGCGTGGTGAAACCCTAGCTCTGAATCTAATCCTTAAAAAAGAATAAAAGAAAAGTCCTACAACAATATGGAAAGTAAGCAGAGGAGAAGTTAGAAAGAAGTTACCAGATTAGAGGAGATCTATGTTAGGATCTTGCAAAAGAAAAAGGAAAGTTTCTAAAAAAATAACCTAGTTTCTAAAAATAAATTAGGAAAGTTTTTATACATATATAAAAAAAGCCTAGTTTCTAAAAACGAAAAAGGAAAGTTTCTAAACCTAAAAAGCTAAGTTAGTTTCTAAAAACAAATTAGAAATAACCCTTACCTTATCTTATCTTATCTAATCTTATTTTATCTTATCTTATCCTATCCTATCTTATCTAATCTTATCTTATCTTATCTTATCCTATCTTATCTTGTCATATTCTATCTTATCTAATCTTATCTTCTCTTATCTAATCTTATCCTATCATATTTTATCTTATCTAATATATCTTATCTTATCTTATCTTCTCTTATCTAATCTTATCCTATCATATTCTATCTTATCTAATATTATCTTATTTTATCTAATCATAACCTAATTCTAAAACTAATCAAATCTAGAAAACGCAACCGTCAATCCCCAGCAACAAGCCAAAAACTTGTTCACATCTCCAAGTGTAGGGTCGCGGTGTAATAATAATCTCAGTGAGACCGAGGTCGAATCCACAGGAACTGACTTGTGTGTCTTATGAAAGTAACTAGAATTAAAACTAGAAGAAGATGTAAATCTAAATCTGAATTAATTGAGAGAGTAATTGTGATTGAAGTGATTAAAACTAACAAATTCAAAAGTGGTAACTAGGGTTTCCAAGGATCCACTTGTAGAGATCAAGGAGATCTATGCTTGATTCAAGGACACAACTGGAATCAGAGTCTCATCTTATCCAATTGGAAGGTATCTCAGTAAAACTAAATCTGAACTTCCTTTGACCTAATTCTCAATGGATGAGAGGTGTGAGAACTAGAAGTGATTCCATCACAAAACCATGCCCAGGAGACAAGGCACACAACAGGATTTACCAATCCCACAACCAATCATAAGAGAATTGGGAAGATTAGGCAGGATTCCATCACTCAAACATGCCCATGAGACGATGGTAAACAACAGGATTGCCTAATTTCACAATCTCAATACATGAAAAGAACATACTCAAAGCTATCGCAGATCTATTATAATTTGAGTCATAACAAACCATTTAAAACTGAAAGTATTCCTTAAGAATCAAACTAGAATCAAAGAAAGTTCAACATAAACATGAATCAATGCAATAGAAAACATCACATCACGCTACAAACTTCACCTCTTAGCCCTAGCTAAGAGGTTTAGCCAACATAAACATGATTGAACTAAAATCTCTTAAGAAAAGTATAAAAACAACTAAGGAAAAGGAAGAAAAACTCTTGGCGATGGATTCTCCACGCTTTTGCTCCACTCCTCAAACCTTAGATATCCCTGAAAGTTCATAGGAAACCCATATTTATAGCCTTGTCCGCATAGATTTGCAAAATTACCTCAAATTTGTGCAGTTTTCCAAAATAGACTTCACTCTGCACAATTTCACGGAATGACCCAAAATAGATTTGCAAAATTGCCTCAAATTTGTACATAGCATACAAGGATTCACATACATCATCAATATCATGGCCATCATCCAACGCTAGCATCATACATGCCCTAGGCATTAGGCGTCTATCATGCATGAGGTTATCCATACATTTACCAACATCATTTATTTTTCATCATTCAGACATCAAGTAAAACGAGGTTAGCATATGCATGTGATCATCGTGACCATCAATGTGTGTATTATTATCACTTGGATATCAATATCATCTCCTATGTAACCAATATCAAGTAAAGCGTAGTGATTATACACATATCATCATCCTGAGCATCATGAGCATCAACACATGCATGATTATCAACTAGGATATCAACCTCATCATCCATGTAATGATAATCAAGCATGGTGATCAACTAGCATATTTTATCATTATGTATATGTACATACTATCATCATCATTAGCATAAAGATCACTTCCACTTCATGATTAACATAGGCAATGTCACAACTACCACAAACAACTACTCATTCATCATCAATGCATATGTCATCAATTCACCATCCATTAAATCATCACCATAATCGATATTAACCCTACCATAATCACCATCAATTAGATCATATCTATCATTTCAACCAACAATAGGCACATCCCACCTAAGTGTGACACACTCATCGACCTTGGACTACATGCAAGGCACGCAGTGCCATAGGTCAAGCGTGAGTCTCACTTGGCAAACCACTAAACCAACTCTAAGAGATAAACTTCCAGCCACAAGGCATCCAATGGTGTGGATCCAACTCCACAACTAAGTGGACCCCGCACATCCCACCATCAACTAGATGCAATGCACAATCCCAATATAATGGCAACATACTAACATCTTTCACGTCATATATCATATTAGGCCCATAAGCCACAAGCACAAGCAACACAAGAAAAAGCCCAATTATCCAGTTTATATATTCTAAAATAGGCCTCGCTAGGTGTAGTCTACTTGACTAGAGGTAGTGTACAAGGCACACTGACCACTAGCTAATAGGTCTGCCCAACGGCTCAAGGAAGGTTACCATGGTGGGCTTCTCACTCCCCAACGATTTCTCTTAGTGTTGGGCCCACTTAGGCCTTAGGGTTGCCTCATTTAGATAGGCATAAGGCCATTCATATTTTAAGACAACAATTGGGCAGCAAGATCAGTTCACTACACATTTCGCAAGTTAGATAACACCCATTTACAAAACATGCCAAGTGAGCCTCATCAGATGAAGGGTAAGGCACATACGAGACAGCCCACACTAGATGGCGCACCTAAGGTTTTGGGCTCACCAACAGCAATGAGTTCTTTTCCATGGTTTAGATGTTGCATTAAATGTCGTGAGAAGGTGGTGGACCCCATTAATGTGGTCCCACATAAATTTTACGTCAAACAAATTTTTGGCACAAGGTTGGTTTCTGGCCATCTTCGATTCACATTTATAATTATGTGGGCCCATATCTAGTAAAAGGAAGGATCCATTTGGTAGCTCTATGTATGGGGTTTAAAAGGTATAAGGCGGGCCTCATTGGTTGGGTGTATACAATTTGCGGTGATGGCCCAAATATGGGTTCTTGGAGAAAATGAGCAGGAAACACAGTGCATAATTAATTTTGGCCCAAGTTTGAGTACGTCCCATGATCCCGAGGTACCATCTTTCAGCATGCCATCAAGTTCCCTTGGTATTTTAAGATAGGACCAACTAATTGTACACACATAATATTTGGTCTAGGGCCAAACATAGGTATTTTAATTTTCCGCACAGAATTTTCTATTCAACCATGCCTGGCCTCATTTTGGGACCCACTCCCTAATCATGTGGGATCCTCTTTGGCTCAAGAAAAATATTATTTCTCCATTCATTGGTATAGGTTAAAGGTTCCAAGTGGTGGCCCATACATATCTTGTGCGTGGGGTCCACTATAGAGGACCAAAGTTTCTGCAAAACACAAATAATCATACAGTTCTTAGCAATAGGGTCTGTCACAACTTTGGGCCCACTTTCCAAACACTTGGAGATTATTCCCGACAAAAAAGTAGGACATCCCAGCCAAATGATATATGGATGATTAAACATCCCCTAAAGTGGGACCCTTAACTACATAGTATGGGGCCCACCACAAGGTATCGAAGAGGCCTACATGCAATATTGTTAAGTACTTAAAAAAATTTCAGCAAATAAAAAGTGTAGAGTAAATGAAATAAGTCTAATGGAAAGTGGGGCCCACACGCTCTCAAACAATAGATAAGACACACGCAAAAATGCACATGCGTGTCCAGATTGGATGAACTAATAAAATATATAAATCACAAGTGGTCCCACTCCCAAGTCGGTAAATAAGAGGATGACTGTTAAGGACAACATACATACAACATACACATCAAGTAACACATGAAATATATTGATCAAATCTCTATGATCAGATTATATGTTGTAAAATCCAAGCCATTGGATGCTTTGGGAATACATCATTTAGGATATACATAGGTTTCCAACCACACGGAGCCTTAGATCCATCTGGACTACATATAACAATTCAAAGTTTATCTTTACGGAGGTATCCATTGGTCCAGAGTTTTCTAAATTCTATCATGAAAGAATATAACCATAGGGACCATACATATGATTATCAACTATCTCAAGTACGTTAATAAAAATTATAAAATACATCAGACCGTTGGAATCACGGATTTTTCCCACATAAGAATAGTCACAATAAACTCCCAGATACATTTTTGTACAAGGCCAAGATCTCAGTCATTCAAACTCTGATTAAGGCTTATTACACACCGTTGGAAAGATAATTCGATCTTTTACCAACCCAATGGAATATATATTTCTAATGGGTTCATTAAAGGGAGAAAAAATGGGTCCGTTTTTGGTAAGTCGGAACCCTCTGTGTGTTGCTGGACAACAACCAAGTAAAAGTGATCCTATGGAAGATTAGACCATTAGATAGCTTCAAAATTTAGTCAAAAGTTTGCTCATGATATGTTTCATATTACTACCAAGTTTCGGTTAAGATCTTAACATGGTTGATTTTATACGATTTTTACAAGTTGCTGTCAAGATTATTTTTTTTTTCTTTTTAAAAAAAGATTACATGTGAAGGATGTGGATATAATATTCATCATGGTGGACCATATTAACTTGGGCCACCCTGTTGACCACCATGGCCAATAAGACATGCACATAGGGGATCCACACCAGTGGGCTCCTCACGCATCGAGAAAATATAAATTGAAGAAAGAGGAAGATGAGGAGGATAAAAGGAAGGGTATAGACTCACCTCAAATGGATGGATGGCTGGATGATGATGTGTTGTCCACTCCTTCTAGGTTTGATAGTGGGCCACACCTTGGCCTCACTCTCTCACAATCACTCTTAAAATCTAAAAAATTTCAGCAAAAGTATGAGTGTAAAAGATCTCCTGCTCTTTTATAGAGAATGGGGGTTGAGGAGGCAAGATGATATACCAAAATTATGTGGTCTTAGTGGTGCTAAAAGTGTATTGAAAGGTGGTGTGTGCTACAGGTAATGGATGTATGAGATAGATAGTGATAAGCATGCATTGGCCAAAGTGAAAGAAATCTAGGTATGATTGACTAGTAGATGGATAAGGATTGTGGATTGTAGGTGATGCATGGTGAATGATGAAGTGGAATGTTTCAATTGTTTTTTTTTTTTTAGTGATGTGCCATAAAACAAGACATGCATTAGATGCATATGTAGGATGAGGTGAACATGGGCCATGATTAGTTTCTATGGCATGGGGAAATGGCTAATGATGGATTTTGGGGTAGAATCTATTTTTATCTTATAATGCATTGTCTTATATGTGCTAGCTCCTTATTTGTAATGTAGTGATTATCCTATCTTGTGATAATTTTCATGTTTTAGAAAGCGGGCTTTAGGCTCACATGGGCTCAAGTCCAGTGGGCGTAGCACAATAAAGGTTGCTTGTGTTACAAGATACGTAATTTGGGCCGTGGATTCGATGGGTCGTATCCCACATGGTATCTTTCGAATATCTAGAAACTTTGACATTTCCCGAAAGAGTTTTGTTGTGGTTTCAGAAACAAATGGTACTCTTTGAGGAGGTTCAAAATAAGCAAATTCTTCATTGGTAGTGATAAATTCATCGAAGAATCGGCTTATCACTGGGAGCCCCGCTATTCTGTAAAGGTCCTAATGTGTGATGCTGACTTCGCCTATAAGCAAATGGAAAGAGTTCGCAGTGGAGCACCAGTACTTCAAGAAGCCCTTAAAGATCATCGTATCCTTGAAGAAATGCTCAAAAGTGACCTCTATAGCATTATCCAAATCAATATTAATCAAGACATGAGTGTGCCTCTTGAGGATGGCCTTTGCTAAGGCACTATAATAAGCATGATGCAATAGAAAGCCACGTGTCCGAAACTCTTCTCTTCCCCATAAAGAATCTCTATTACGGAAATGTTGTTTCATAGTCTCAAAAAAATGTGTATAGTAGAGAGTGTGCGAATTGTAGAAGAGTACCAGAAAGCGCATATGAGAAATTCGACCCATCTTCTATTGAGACCCTCTTTCCAATAAGAAGCCCTCTAGAATTTGCAATTCGTTTATAACCCAATTCGCAATATATATGAGTTTGTTCTGCGTCATTTGGTCGGTCGGCTCACTATAAAGGATCGATAAATGCCGATGGAAGCTCATCGGAATGATAACCATCTCATCTCTAAAGGGGCTTCTAAATTTGATTACATCCTAATGAACTTTTACGCCATCTCACGTGTTCTGAAGATGCTTCTTACTATGTTCCTTAATCTTCTCTTGCAGTAATTGCCCTTTGCCTTTTGGTTTCTCCTTTTTCGTGAAAGGAGGGGTTGATTCTCTAGCAATAGGATAAGAGCTATCGGGCCTGATATTGGTTGTAGACTTCATCTAAGCTTCCTAGTCCACTTCATGACCATCGTTCGGAGGCCTATTGATATCCCTCATTATGATCGCATCACAAATGGGAGTGGCTAGACAAGTTATGCGATCTGAAAAATCAATAATAGGGAGGGCTGGTTTCTTAAGAAGGACGAATGTCTGGCTGTGATCCTCACCATTTTCTAAGGTCGATTGTCAGATGAATGCAACTGAGAGTTTGAGGGTTCTGAAGGTTGCTGAGAAGGGGTGGCTTCCCCTTGAGAAGAAGTGATATGTCTCTTAGTTCAAGCCATCAAGGAAGCTTTTGAGGAAAATTCGGCAGAGTCTGGTTACTTAGAGAATTCTGCTCAGAGCAGGAGTGTTGCGTGCAGGATCTGTTGCACGTGGGATCTGTTACGCGAACAGGGTTGTTGTGCAGAAGCTTTTTTGTGTGCAAAGATTCTGGACAGAAGGAGATTTTATGACTTCGAATGAAAGGACGTTGGTTTATATAGACAAGTAGGACGTGATAAACCATTTCGTGAAACCGATAGTGTAATGCTCTACGTGGGATCGCGCAACAAGTTCGAAGAAGAAAATTGTGGGAGAAAATTCGATCCTCCATTTATTTTGAAGCAAAATCAATAGAGGATCAAGGGGGTATCTTGTAATGCCCCGGTTTTTTAAACTCAAGAATACTACTCGTTTTCCAAAAACCCAAGTGTTAGCCTTTAAATTTTAATCTAAATTTGAACCGCTTATCATTAATCAGAGTTAGCTGCAAATGTTGGCAGAGTAAACCATACATTGTATAAAAACATTTTGATCATCAAAAAATTCCAAATGTGACGCCCATACAGGACTTATACAATCCCAAATAACAAAGTTCATTAAAGAAAAATAGAAATATATCATCTAGTGATGGAGCTCAATATAGGTTGCAGGGACCCCATCTAGCTCCTCAGTTACCCGCTCTGCTCTAGCAACCCAGTGAACAGCATCGGCTCGCTCTATACCCACATCAACTGATATAGTTTGATAGCGTCTATGGCTATTGCAGTGAGGAGTACCCTCTAAGATTACACATTCATCATTCATAATCCAGGATAGATCGCAAGTCATGAGAATGGACATGTTAAACAGCACAATTCATAATCATGATCATATACTTAAAAATTAAGTCTATCAACATAATCTCATAATTAGCAAAATATAATAGCAATCGCAATTCAAGTGAATGTGTCTAGATTTTCAAATAATCAATCATATGACTTTCCATTACACCTGAAAATCACATTGTACGTGAACTCAGCAAGATGGCTAGAAAATCGATAAGAGAACTCCCGCTCCACCTAAAAATCACAATACAAGTGAACTATACAGAGTGAATAGAAAATCAACCTTTAAACCTCTACTTCATCCGGAAATCATATCGTACGTAAACTGTGCAAGATGGCTCGAAAATCGATAAGCGAACTTTAGCTCCACCCAAAAATCATGGTACGACTAAAGTCTGCGAGATGAAGGGAGAGTCAACAGGGGCATTCTAACATTATCCGAAAATCGTATGAACTCTACAAGATGGCTAAAAAATTTATAAGCAAACTCCCACTCCACCCGTAAATCATAACGAACTCCACATAATGGGAATCAATGTATAATCATCTACCTCACATGAAAGTCATATCATACGTGAACTCCGCAAGATGGCTAGAAAATTAATAAGCGAACTCCCGCTCCACCTGAAATCATGGTACGACTGAACTCTAAAAGATGAAGAAAAAATCAACATACAAACTCTAGACCATCCGAAAATTATATTGTACGTGAACACCGCAAGATGGCTAGAAAATCGAAAAGTAAACTTCAGCTCCACCCGAAAATCACAGTACGACTGAACACCGCAAGATAACTAGAAAACTAACATACAAACCTCTAATTTACTCGAAAATCATATCGTATGTGAACACTGCAAGATGGCTAGAAAATCACCATACGACTAAACACAGCAAGATGAAGAGAGAATCATTATAGAAACTCCGACGTCATTCAGAAATCACATGAACTCTGTAAGATGACTAGAAAATTACTAAACGAACTTCAGCTCCACCCGAAAATCATAACAAACTCCACATAATGACCTGAAAATCAACAATATATCTGAATATAACAAGCCACAAAAAGGGCGTCAATGTTATATATCTGAATATAACAAGCCACAAAAAGGGCATCAAAGTCATGAAAGGTAAATAAGTGATCCAGGGTATATAAGGCAATTTGCGATCCAAGCCATGTAAGGCAATGTGCGATCTAAGCCGCGCAAGTCAAATATGGACCACAAGATGGAAATTCATGGCAGGTTTCATTCATTCTATCACTTAATCGTAAGCGGCAAACATATAATTAATTAACAAGTGTACAACTAAAGATAGCATGTTATCATCAAATCATTTATGCTTGGTATAATTAAACACATGAAATAGTTGCACAGCAAATTAGCATATTCGATAGTGAGGTAAGTAACTCAATGAGAGAAGTCATATCATCATTTATGTCCTGATTGATGAAATTAAGTGGGAAACTCAAACGGTGAGTCCTCACCTCAAATTTTGATTGGAATGGGTCCAACTCGGATCAACTCCACTAGTATGAATCTAACCTGGTTGGGAACTATATGAGGACAAGGAGGGGAAATAGATAATCATCACAAATAATAATTTAATAACTAAAATCTTTCTGTAAGGCTAAAGTCACAAGGTTTTTAACTCACCTTGAGGTGTAGTCTATTTGATGTAACTCAAACTCAGCCTCAGCAAGTTAAGGCGCTTGACTTGGTAACAACACTCGGTAAGTGGCTGAGTCGGCTTGATCATGAATCAACAATTCCACCCCTCTCCATTCTTTTCTCTCCTCATTTCCCTCCACTCTTTCTTTAGACCCTTACAAGGCATGGATTCAAGCTAAACCCAAACTTAGCCCGTCAACTCACCCGAGTTGACTCGGCATGTGCAACAACCACCCAACCTTCCTCTCTCTATCTTCTCTCTTCTTTTTCCTCTCTCTCTCTCTCTCTCTCTCTCTCTCTCTCTCTCTCTCTCTCTCTCTCTCTCTCTCTCTCTTCCTGTTGGAATTCCAGCTTAACTTGTACCAGGCCCAAGCCCAACTTGACTTGGTCGGACTCGGTTTCAGCTGAGTCGACTCGACAGCCACCAAGTCCAACTCTCTCCCTCTCTCTTTTCTCCTTATTTCCTACACTCTATCCCTCCCTCCCTCTTTTCTTCGTCTTCTTCTTCTTTGCACCGAACAGCAACCTGGACCGAGCCAATGCCTAAGTCGCGGTTGACTCAACTGAGATGGGTTGGTGCAATTGCCCCCAACTCGACTCTCTTCCTCTCCTCTATTTTCCTCTTCCTTACTCTTTTCTCCCTTCTGTCTTTAGTCATCTTCCCTTCCCATTCTTTCTTCTCATTTGAAGGTTTGAGAGGGCCCAACCTCAGACAGAGACCTGGTGCAACATCCCCCTACTCGTGTTCAAGCAAGAGTGCGGCACTACTCCTTCAGGCGCTAGCGGGTCAAAACCAGTTTGACCGAGCTCCCCGGACCAGTGCACAATGAGTGCACGCATGGATCGTCCACACGCATCAAAGGTGGGACCCACATAGGTGTTCTTGATCGATCCACTCTGTTCATTCATTTTTTCAACTCAAATTAGGGCCCAGCCCAAAGGATGAGGCAAGTCCAAGTCTTAGTGGGCATATCAGCTGACAAATGGCCTTTGAGTGCCAATCATCATTAATCCAATGATGATTTGCGGTCCAATCCCACAATCAGAGCCATTCATCCAACTGGTGAGTCAATCAGGGCCACTATCTATTTTAACTCGATGTCATCTTACGTGGATATGCCACACAACATTTGCCCTTTCTGGGTTTTATTATAGATTCCTATTGATTGAAAGGTCAGATTGTTTCTAGATATGAAATTAAGGTTTCCTATGGATTCCTAATCAACTCTAGAGAGAATTTAATGGTTGGTTAGGAGTTGATTAGTTAGTTTGTATGGTTTGATAACTAAGGGGTTAAGAATGCAATAAACGGATCCCAGTTTTGTTTATGAGGATGAAATGTTGACTCAAGGATACCCTTGATGAACGCCTTGAGTGCAATATCAATGATCAGATCGAGGTTGGTGGCCGAAATAACTTGACAGGAAGACGACTGACCTCTCATGGTGATTTCCCCACCAATGCTTTCTTCCCTATTATGATGTTGAAGAATGATGTGGACAAGTTCCAGGGAGCTTGGAGAATCCATCTTTCGAAGCTTGAGGGAGGATTTCCCGGTGGGTTTGAGTTTTGGAAGAAACAACCAATCTTTGGAAGCACGACCGCAAGGAGTGGAGCAACGAACCTCTCGTTTATATGCTCCTTCCTTTGAAGCCCTAAGCCTCCCAAAGCCGTCAGATGAAGAACGTATGGCCTAGATTATTCTTAGGGTGACACTTTCCTTAAATGGAAAGGTTCCTCCCGATTTGTTTTTGCTGGCTGCAAAGATCCTTAATCAGGATGAAATGGGAGGTTTGGATGACTCTAAATGGAAGGCTAAGATGCGTGGATTCGGCTTCACGCGGATACCAGCGTGGAAGAAAACAAAACTTCAGTTTTCAGAAGAAAAAAAAAATGTCGCACGGAGCAGTTTTTTGCTCGAGGTTGTGTACACACTTGTGCGATCCAACGGGTGAAAATAGGTAGGGATTGGACGGCTTCATGTTCTCTACAAGATGGATGGATCAGATCGTACAGTTGGGTGGTAATGGTGGGCCATGATCGGATGAGAATGGACATTGCTCGTTTGTCTGTTTTGGCGCGAGGAATTTCAAAAGGAGGCAGGAGTCTTCCTTTTTCTAGGTTGGCCATGTCAAACTCATTTTACCGAGCTACCTAGCCTCATGCACAGCGGGTGTGCACCAACTGTGCACAAGCACTACGCAGGGTGGGGTCCACAATGATGATTTGTAAAATCTGGTCCGTCCATCAGCTCCTATGGGTCCAGGTATGACACCTGACCAAGGATTAGGCAGATCTATATTTCAGGTGGGCCATACTCGATCAATTCGAGCTATTTTATTTATTCAAGTTAATTTAACGGTCGGATTGACCCCAAATTTGATTATGAGTGGTTCCTAATCCAGTGTGGATGATCCTCAATGACACTCCTTTTGATCGGGCAAATTAACTGTAGTGTTTGAGTGTTAGATTAATTGTAGATTAGATGGATGGTGGACTTATCAATCCACAATATTGGTGATTTCAACTAATTTACTCCTTCCATCTATTTTGACAACTCGAATTGGGACCAACCTAAGGGATGA
This sequence comes from Magnolia officinalis, assembly GCA_021015155.1. NCBI lineage: Eukaryota > Viridiplantae > Streptophyta > Magnoliopsida > Magnoliales > Magnoliaceae > Magnolia > Magnolia officinalis. Next base: position 91,470,751 of record JAJHSJ010000001.1, read on the forward strand.
AGCAGATTCAAGTCTATAACATCCCGGATTTTCACTGTTTTGGATTTCCAAAAATCCTTGAAATTTATTTATTTTTTTATTAACTTATAATATCACTAATGACCATTAGCACTCAATGTTAGTTCATACTGGGGTGGACTAGTCTAGTTGTGATGGGACAAGTACGGGCCATCAAGCAGATGACTGTTTACACTTAAAGATGGCCGTGTGGGCCACCCAGCAACCGAGGAGGGTCAGAAAAATCTAAAACTTTAGAAAATCATAGATCTCACTGGGCTTGTAGTCCATCGCGGACTGCGGACCCAGTGGACACCCAGAAGTACCATCTGGCGCTTGCCCAATGCGCCCCACCAATGCCAGATTAAAATCTGGCACTGACAAAAGAAACTGAGACTCCAGGCCTTCCAGCCATCGGATTTCTTCCAAATTTACAGTGAAGGTTTAATGTATTTTTACGCCTGCCCACCAAATCTGGGCCCCGATCGTGGCACAATGACTGTTGATCGTAAATCAGACCCGTGCGATCAAACCCTATATCCGATCGCTCCCAAATTTTGCATGGTCCTTCATCGGGCCATGGATCACCTACCCTATAAATTTCATGGCCAGAGGGCCACCAGAAATGCCCCATCAATCTGAATGGCCCCCAAAGGGCCACTTAAAGGTCGGAAACGCTTGCTCAGATCATATATCCGTTCATCCGTTCGCCCTAAATTTTTGCATGGACCCTAGTCAAGCCATAGGGCACCTACACACCAAATTTGGTGGTTAGAGGGGTGTTAGGGCTGCCCCAACACCAATAGGGAGTCCTAGTGGTCTATTTTAGGAAATTGTGGAAGCTTGGGACCATTTGCACCAAATCTGGAATTATAAAAAGGGATTTCTTTTGGGCACCCCTCTCCCATACGAATTTGCCCTAGGAGAGAAAAGAGCGAAAAGAGAAGAGAAAGAGGAGAAAGAAGGGAGAGCAAGGGAGTAGTGACAGTGGTGGTGTGCAAGGTGGACTCTCAATCAAGGTGGGGCCCAAGAGGATCAAACCCATAACCTCCTACACTTTCTCCAAGAGGAAACCCTACACCACAACTACCGAAAATCATCCGTGGGCCATCTAGGTAAGATCCCTCACTCATTTCTCTTGAAATCCTTGTATTGAAGAAGAAAATGCATGGATTTCTCTCATGTTTGAATTGTTTTAGGAATTCCGGTCGGCTAACCTCCAAAACCCTCATCTCTAGGTCATTTTCAAGCCTCCAACGAATTCGAAGGTGCGGACTATTGTTCTTAGGTGGCCTAGCACTAATTGTAGCACGAGTTTAATGATTTTGTATGTTTGGATGATGCCTTTGGAGAGTCTAGAGAAATTTCTAGGAATTGTTGGGTTGTTGAAATTGTATGGAATTGTATATCATGTTGATTTCCTCATATGATGTTGTTCTTATCTCTCACATGATTTGATATGAATTGATGATCTCATGTTTATGTCAGGTTTAGTTTTCTTCACATGATGTTGCCCTAGCATGTATGTTTTACTAATCCTTATGCAATTTGGCTCTATGAGATGTAGGAAGTACTTAACTTCCTCATCAACCCACACAACACACATGCACTTGAATTTTACACATTGTAGCTTTGCTTGGTAGGAATTATGAGTTCTATGTTGAAAAATATGAATGTGTGATATTGCATATGTTAAATGATAACCTTGTTAGTTGGCATGTTATGAATCACCATCCAAACTCTTTGACTGGTCAGAAATACAAGGAGAACGAAGGCGGCCCCGTCGGTAGGACCGTCTTGAGGCTAAACCCATGGATTTGGGCATGTGTGTTCGGGTGGTTGTAGTTCGACTACATGGGTCTCTTGTGCCCGAGGTCACTCGTCTCACGCTCGCTTGATTCGTGCGGTCTAGCCTACTATCTGACTAACCCTGTATGTTAACCCTGTTTGCTCACATATGTATGGAACCTGAACCACCCTACAACCGTTGTAGCCCATCAAAAAAATTCACTTGAAACTGGTCCACAGCCTCGTGAGCCGGACATGGTGGAATGGGACACTATGTCCGAGCTGTCGGCCCACGCTGGGGTACCGCGCCTCCCCGTAGTGACCACCAGCGATCCCTTCCTTTCGGCACTCCTCATGTGCCTGGTGTCGGGGATGAGGAACCCGACGGGATCACGGACCACGAGGTCTCGACCTCACGCGTTGATGGGGTCTTGGCCTCGCAACCAGCTTAGGGCATTGATATGTATGGTGAATCAGAATCTCCAACCTGTTGGATGAATGGACTTAACTAATAACTCGGCTAACACGATCACATTGCACGCATTAGTTAGGGTGGCGACTCGGAAGTCGAGGTCGCTCTGAGGGAGTGTTGTCATATGCGATCGTTAGATGGAGTCGCTTGAGGGAATGTTGTGGCGAGGGCATGCATCATATCATCCCGTATGCACGCATTTTAAATAAGAGTTATTAGGTGTTGATGATTGTCTGCTTTTCAGTAAGTTCATATTACAATTGATGTCTGTTGTAACTTGAGACCAATAGTTCACACTGAGTTGATCACTCACTCCCACTCTGGGACGGTGTTTTAAAACACCAACCAGACCCATTCATAGATGCAGGTGACTCAGGGCATGAGGAGCCTGGTGAGGCGAGCTTGGACGAGGAGTACGAGTTGTCCTACTTTTAGTTGATGGGCGGCTCTCCATCGGCTTGACAGGCGGGATTTGGATCGCTGAGTTGTGGATTCAGCTTTATTCTTGTGGACATATCATTTTATTTTAGATTTTGATGGGCAACGCCTTATGCGACCCTTTTTCATATTCTTTGGACTTGTATATGTATTTGAACTTCTTTCATTTCAGTAAATCAGTTATGATTATGTTTCATGCTCCAGGATATTCCAAATTGTGCATTTAAGCTTGATTAACCATAAAACCATAAAATGTATGATAAATGACACTCGGGAACTCGGGAGTCGAGTCTATGCACGACCCCCGATTTTCCGGGGCGTTACGAAGTCTTAGGTGGTTCATGCCTTTAAATCTCAGCCTATATTTGAGAATTTTGATGATCTGCGGCCAGATTCTTCCAGAATCTGATCAACAACATATCAAATGGTTCATAATCCTATTTAGGGTAGATTTGATGATCATTTCTACAATCAATTTCCCCTACACCTCAATTGGATGGGTGATCATGAGTTTGAACAGTCGAATTATTTTGAGACAATCATCGACGGTCCAAAGGTCCCCCAGATGAATCTAATGACTAGTTTTGATGGCCAGATCCATCATTGAACGAGGTGAGGCTTAAGTCTAATGATCTACCTTGAATTCCATGGTTGATACATAATCCCAACGGTTGGATCTTGTGATCCAAAAGCGCAAGTGTTTCAGATTCACTCCTCACTAGTTCTAGGTGTCCTAAAGTAAGTGTAAGTAGAGATCTAACCACTGATTCTATGATTAGAGGATTAGATGGCTCAATCAACGGATGAGGATCCTTCTAATGATCGGTTTTAGGTTAAAACAAAGGTAGATGTTTAGACGAATCAACTTTATGTTTATACTAAGTTAGATCCTCATGGTAAAACCTGAGTACTGAAAAATACAAGGTGTTACACATCTGTTGGAGCATAAAATTAGAGAAGAAAGTTGTGGAAGATTGAAATTCAAAGAGAAAAACGAAGAGGAAAAGAGCATTTACATGATGAAAATGACGCAGAGCCATTGCACAGGTGCAACAATCTTGTTGGTCTGTTGCGCGCGTGCGCAATGCATACCCAGTAGGCCCGCACAATGAAGAGTAGGTTGCGCAGAAATGAGCTCCACACGTGTGAATGCCTATAAATACCCTTCCCCTCATGTGATTCGTTCGTAAGTGAATAGCTCCAGGAGATCTTGAAGAAATCCAAGACTTCTCTTCTCCATGTATCCTGTGGAGGAGAAGTAGAAGAAATAGAAGAAGGAGAAAATGGGAGAAGACCCTGTTGCGCTTGCCTGCGCAACAAGAATCTGTCGTATGGCGTGCAACAATAGCATTGCTTGTATAACAATATATGTATCAGTGCTTATCTGTCTCAATGATTTTGTTCTATATAAAAGTGATGATCTTCAAGGTGTTGTTTATCTCCTTCAAGAGCATTATCATGGGTAAACCAAAAGGAGAACATGGAACTATGAAGGATTCTCATATCCGCACAATTCCTCTTTTATTGAGACGAATATACCACGAGCCGAATGTTGTCAAAATCATTATTTGAATTATTTCTTAGAATGTTATATTTATTAGATATACTTTGTATTGGAATCAAGGGAAATACGAGGATGTAAATGAACTTTAGAATCAATAAAATATTTAATGATAATTGTTCTCTCATATTCCTTTGTTAGTATTGAATAAGATATCCTCAATTGCAATACATTCATTTCTTGTCAAAATAGTATTAATGTGAAATAGGGTGTACAAATCAAGTGTGTTCATGCCACAATCGTGTTGGTCATACTAAAAATTCTATGTCCAATCATTTTATCAAAATAAAGCTTTTATTATAAAGATCATAGGAAAATAATTTAAAGGTAAAAAGATAAGTGTATAATACTATGTGTCATGCTCAAATGTATGGTTATAATACATTTAGATAATTCTTATGATGTTATATATGCTAAAATAAACGATTGTCTATATAAAGATCAAGTGGTCCAATGGGTAATTCTCAAGATCTTGATGATACATCTATTAGATGATAATTTTAACAGTAGTTTTGAAAATTAATCAGTTACTAGTCAATTTGGATGGTTTGCATTGATGATTCATGGTTTGGATCGGTGATCCAACGGACAAATTATCATAGATATTGGTTAAAATGGTTAAAATGACCCAAATCAGGTAAGCTTTGAACCATCTCCAATGACCGAATCACGTCATTTGAATCGTGACCAAATTATTCAAATGGTTTAGGAAATAATAGGCCAAGTTTGCGGCCGTGTTATTGCATCAGTCAACCATAAGTCCTATTCGGAATGGATTGACCAACAGTCCCATTGTCATGGATGATTTTGTTGTTTTATATATATATATATTATATTATATATATATTATATATATATTATATATTATATATATATATATATATATATATATATATATATATATATATATATATAAGGACAGCAATTCAACTAGCCGAATTTGTTGTCTCTCAATCAAGGTGGCCGAGTTCGACCAAGATGGTCGATTTTGCCCTTTTTTTTCAATCAAGATGGCCGAGCTTGACCAAGGTAGCCGAATTTGTTGTCTCTTGACCAAGACAGTCGAATTTGACTAAGATTATCGAATTTGTTGTTTTTCGACCAAGATGGTTGAGTTCAACGAAGTCAATGACTTGGATGTTTTTCGATAGGGCAATGTTGTACCATATTTCCGACTTCTTGAGAAATCCAATTGGAAAGGACACATGTTAAATCAAGAGAAAGATATAACATGTTACATATCTTCAAAGATGCTTAGAGTGCATTTTACAAAATCACAGCTGGCAGGATAACAAGATAAGGAGTAGTTGAAGGGAATTCAAAGGCAAACCAAGTGGTCGAGAATCATCCAGAAGGTCAACTGAGTGGTCGAGTAGAATATGGTCGAGTCAGCAAGCAGACCTAGAGTAATTACTGGGATAGGTGGCAAAGAAACCTCTAAAAGGGCATGTAATGCTGAAACGATTATAGCAACAATCAGAACGTGGGAAGTATCCAGATGGCCAGGTTAAGGCTATAAATTGCAATGGAAGTTAGTATAAGAAATCGTCTCATACCAACTAAACCATACTAAATATATCTTTCAATTATCTGTCATTTACATTCCTTAGTATAATCTTTACATTTACATGCTATTTACAATCCTCAGTATAATCTTTACCTTCACCTGTTATTTACATTCTTTAGTGTTACCCATAGCATTAATCAAGTAGTTGTTAACTTTAGTTGTAATTCGAGTCTATGATCATACGCTGGATTCAGTTATAGTATCAAGCAAAGTTCTTCATCCAGAGAGTTGTTCTTTGTGGCTGTAAGAATTTCTTTTTTATTTTATCTGTATTGAAGAGAAAAAGTCCTTTTGTACGGAAGGCAGATGTGCGACCCATTTTCAGAGGATGAACCCCACCCTCTGACTATCGCTTGATCATCTTAAGCAACACTATGCAAGTGATTGAATAGGCGACTGATCTTATTAGAAATTGGTCATATACGATCGATTTCTAACTTATTTGCCTATCTTGGAGCTTGGAGTCAGAGTTGTTTGGTTTGAATTGAGCCTCACATTCATTCCTGGCACGCCCACACTAATCACTTGACCAAATTTGAAATCGAACCACAACGTAATGGAATTGCATTTGGTCTCGTGCAAATTCCATCTAGCATTTGAGGGAGGACGGGAATGGTTGGGATTAGGTGGATGAAATTGCATTTGGTACCATGGGAGATTTTCAGTGGATTTTGAAATCCACTACACATGTGAGTCCCACATTGATGCATGTGTTTTATCCATGCCATCCATCCATATACTCCCTTTACACATCACATTCTAGTTATATACATGACCATGAATTTGGTTTGTTGATTACACTTCCCTGGTCAACCGAACGGGGTTTTGCTTAATCCTAAATTTTTCATATAGCAAGAATTGTATCCCAAATATAGGAATTGGATGGCCAAAATACCATGGTATTTCTAGACTTGCAATCATTGTGTAATAATGGTGTTAGTCCCATCTAATACAATTTCCATACCATTTAATCCCACGGACCAAACAGGTCCTTAATGGTTCAATCATTTATCCAATGGTTGAGATCGATTGTGAAACTTCTTGGAAAGATTTTGAGATGCTGGCCAACTATTTGTAGCTTGATGGAGTGTTTAATAAACGAGATCTAGCCACAAATGAAGCTTGGGTGACTGGTGGATCCCATTTTGGAGTCGACTGGCTTCAACCTGAAGCTTAATGCATATGCACAATCACCCATTAATGTGGCGTCAAAGGGTGTGTCAAAGCCATTTCACTTAAGACAACGAAGTCCTTCCCTTGTGGAAGTAAATTGCCTAGTGACTCTGACGCTCGAGATATCCCAGGTGTCAGGTGTGTAGGGCCCATTGTGATGTTTGTGTTTTATCGACATCGTTCATCTAGCTCATTTTAGGATGCGAGCCTTTTAAAAAAAATTTTAAAAAAATGAAGAAATCAAAGTTCAAGTAGACCACACCACAGGAAATGGGAAATATCAGTGATTGGACACCCACCATTAAAAACTTATTGTGGACCACGAAAGTTTGGATAAAAGCTGATACATGTGTTTTTACTTCATCCAGGTCCATCAAGGTCCCTGTGACCTTATGAACAGGTTAGTTGGGCTTTAGGTATAGTGGGTACCATTATATCCATTGTTTCCTGTATGTGATCCATTTGAGCTTTGGATTTGCTTTATTTTTGGGCTCACACCCTAAAATGAGTTGGCAAAATGGATGGATGGAATGGATATAAAACACATGCAACACAATAGGGTCACCGAGAATCTTCTGTAGCCTTAGGTATAATGAGATGCCAAGCATGATAGGCCTCTTGGTGAGTGATCTAATGCAATCAGTCCGATGCAAATAATATTTGTATTCTTAGGCAATTCGGTGCTCTCGATGGTGATGGTGTAGGACATGCCATCTCAACTTGTCGTTGGTTCTTTTCACATATGATAACCATTAACTAATCCAGGGTAGCCTAAAACCCGATGGAGTAGTTTTGGGATTTTTATTTTTAGTTTGTTTTATTTTCCGAGGGAGGCCTACTAAGAGAGACTCCATGAAGGAATCTGCTATTAAGCCCACTCAACATACTTTTTTTTTTTTTTGGACCTAAAAAACACTGAGTTTTGCAACATAACTAATCATATTATTGGCCTAAACCAACACAAATTTGCCTACACGATTTCAAATGATATGGGAGTTTTCCAACCCTAACTTGACCCAATTTCAATTGGGGTTGGAGTTTTCCAAGCTTAAACCCTAGGACCTTGACAACTAGACACAACCCAACTGTAACTCAGGTTGGATCAGTCAGGTTCAGGATGTCCCAAACCTGAGATTGCAGCCCTACACTTCTCTTCTAGTAGCAAATGCCTCCTAATATATTTTGATCTGGTGGGTTCCTGCCAGGATGAACTGGGTCAAAAATCACAATGACTGTAAAACACTGACCCTGTGTTTTCCCTCAATGGGACAATCAATACAACCCTTCGAAGTAAACATTACTAGGTGTGTGTGTGTGTGTGTGTGTGGTACATGCCAACAATAGTACATGTGGTGGGATGGACATTTATCAGTGCATAAGGTTGTTATATCCCTCCGTGCACAAGATTCTCAGAGCTAGAAACCTCCATGATGCAATGAGACGAGTCTAAAAAGAAGTGCCATAATAAAAATTCAGATTATCATCTCAAATCCAACATTCTATTTTGATGCTTATGATCAAAATTGTTCATTGGAAATTCCCTGCTTAGGCCCCACTCGCGTAGAATTTGAATCCAGATCTCAATCAACCAAGTGGCCTCACCATTTATATGCCCTCACTTGAATAATCAGGGCAAGCCCTTTATTGAGTGAACCACAGCCAGCATGAAGAAAATGTACTTAGAAAATTGACCAATGGCCCATGTTTATAATAATACACAAGTGTGGAACACCACATGGGTGGACCAGCCCCATCTGTGGGAGCTCACCTGATGAACAACACAGATCTCGCACAGCACTTGCCAACAGTTAGAATTCAAGATCCTCCCCTCTAGAGGGGCCTTCACATTTCTTCTTTGGAAAGTAAAGAAGACAGCCAACAGACACCTCTGGTGTACAGGACAAGGCGAAACAATTGCTAATATCCATTCAACCAGTGCCTTAGACTTGATGCTTTCCTACTGATTGACTGACGTAACATCTCACTAATTTAATATGAGAACAAATAAATATGATTATATCTACTCAGTGGTCAACGTCTGCCTTGCAAGCACAAGAAGGAAATGAATGAGAGACTTCTTTGCACGAATCAAAGTAGAATCGTCTTCTTCACCCGTTTCATCTGCAACCTGACGTTCTTGCATAGACTGTACTCTCCGAACCAGTTTTCGTAACTCCTAATAGAGGATAGAGCATGGCATTAGTAAAGGCATGAAATGGCAATAGCACCAAACATGAAACCTTGAATTCAAAGATGCACCAAGATTTCTCTTGAAATAATGACAATTCCAGGTGATTGTCAAAAATCAAAATAGATTGAGTAACATAGCATAGCATTAGGTAAATGATAGGGTGGAGCTGGATCCAAATCTGGTAGAGCCCTCCCTCCACATTGCATGTGGCAGGGCAATGAACCATCTGGGACTGTCCATCTAATGGGTGGTCCTGATTGGTACGTCTCTCTTCCACATGTTTGATAGAGAGGGAACCATATTCGGGTTCAACCTTCTCTATGCTATCACTTTCATACCATCAAAAAATGCCATAAAAAACAGAGCACAAACTTTTTTACTCAATACTTTTTGCCAGACAACCATGAGAATTCCTGTTTCGAATGAATGTTGATGAGTACAATGAAACAAGATTCATAAAGCCAGACCCAAATAGCTTGGACAAGGCGATAATTATTATGTAAGCAACAACTGCTCTAAAATGAAATAGATGATTCTAACTTGAGGATAGAAGCTGCATTTCTGATATGTGCAAATACAGACATATATTTATACAAACATTCAGATAGGATCAAAGTTATGTAAAGGTATATATTAGATGATGTGGTATGTATCATCCATGTCATGGTGAAACATGACATGGATGATACATTTAATATTCATACCACATTGTTTGGATCTTGTAGGCATGTGATTCATGTTGGTAATCATGTGTAACCTGCTATTTTGTGCAGCCAAATTCTCAGGCATAACTTGCATGTATGTGGGAATGCACTTAGTGGTTAACCTGGCAACTACCTTGAGCATGGGTACAAGGATCCCTGGATACCCAAAAGTCTGCATCGAGATTTCAGCATCGATTAATAATCAGATCGGGTTAGGGTCCATGGGTCCAGATCAAATCGGGTTGATTCAGTTACCTATAGGTACCCAAATATATGATGTTTCTAATTTTATCCTTTATTTATTATTATTGAAAACCAACAGGCATGTTTCTACCATGGACCTATATCTGGGGTCAGGACTGAACAAACATGAATTTAAGCCTAATTCTAGATCCAATTCCAGCTCCAAACCCCATTCCGTATTCTAATCCATGCCCCAAAATGATCAAATTCAGATATGGTACCTTTTTTTTTTGTACACATGCACTCACATCCCGCACACACCCATGCACTCACAACACCACAGTGGGATTTCACCACAATGGGTACTCGAACCAATAACCTCGTGTTGAAACTCTTGTGAGTCTACCACTGAGGCATAAGGACCCAAATTCAGATATGGTACCTCATATACTGATATACGGTACCTTTATACAAATCTGAAAGGACCCAAATCTGATTGCCTTAGTCCGTGACGGATACAAGTAAACTAGTAGCTGACTCAAACCAACCCGTCAATAGCCTAAATGCCCCTCATGATCCAGCTTTGCTTGCTCACCCTTTGGTCTATGCATTTAATAGTTGGGCTGGTGGTCAATATTAGGTGGGACTGTGCAGCATGTGAGTGGCGTCAATGGGAGTCTCGTGTATGATCGGTTACAAGAACTCAAGTAAAACAAAAGGTTGATGTCTGGTTGGTGATGCAATTGCACCCCATCCCATGTGTTCACACGTGTGCACAAACAAAGGCCCAATTGGGGACCCACTTGATCATATATATGGCAACATTCAAAGGCCAGTTTCCATTTTTTTATTTTTACTTTTCCCCACACACACATACAGAAATGGTACTATGCGGTCGACCTCATGGGAAGCTTCCCTTGAGGTAGAGTTGTGTGGGTCCCATTGTGATCTAACATCCACACCGTGCATTTGGTGGGACCCCTCTAGGTTATGGGATATCCCAAAAATCAGGCATATCAGGAATTAAGTGGGTCACACCATCTGAAACCGTGTTAAACCATGCCTAAAACATCTAAAAAGCACTTGGTGGGGCCCACCTAAGTTTTGGATACGGTTATCATCCGAGTGGGACACACAATGGATGGGTTGGATGTCTGAACCAGATCTCGATGGGCCCTATAAGTGATCATGAAGGTTTCAATGGGTGGATATCCACTCTCAATTGTTGTCTATGGTGTGGCCCACCTAAGTACCCCACCCCCCCCCCCCCCCCCCCCCGGCCGGCTCACACGCACGCGCATCCACCCACGCACATGCACCCCCACCCCCGCACGCGCGTGCACACACACACACACACAGAGGTTCAATCTATTGTCATTGAGGCCTCCAACAGGTTTTGGTCCTGTTACTCAAGGGTTCGATATATGTTCATCGAGGCCTCCAACAGGTTTTGGTCCTGTTACTCAAGGGTTTGAATCCTTCCATCCTAGATGGATTCTATCAGAACAAAGATCACACACACACACACACACATCTTGATATTATACCGCATCATCTCCCTTATCTCTTTTGAGACATTTGGACGCCTTGAAATTTGCCTATTTTGATGCACTAAATGCTATTTCACACATGTGATTCCTCTAGTTATTAATCTACCATAGTAATACATTTTATGGCATGCCTATTCTAACCTACTCTCTCACAATGTTGCCATCCAGTATCTTCATTTCCTAGTTGCACCATCTTTTTTTTTTTTTCTCACAAGTCACAACTCCAAGTATCAAACTATCAACAAACTCTACATATCAAACTGCCCATGGGTAGTCATAAAGTGACTCAAAGTCATCAACCTCAAACTAGTCCCAAAGCTCCAAGCTCTGACTAAAATAACATATAATGTTCAAACAACATTATCATAAACAAATGCAAAATAGATATTAAAATTTAAATTCAGATGAATGGTGTCGTGCGGATTTTAGACCACTTAAATGACCCAAAAGGCCTAAAATTCATGCAATATATGGAACTCATCCACTAAAGCATCCTTAACCATTTAACGCCATTTCCCACTAGAAATTTCAGGAAAAATAAAAATAAAAATGGATGAATAATGTTAGGTCCACTCAAATAACCCCAAAACAGTTACAACTCATCCCATCAATGCATATCCCTAACCATTTGACATTATTTTCTTTAAGGGAAGGATGGGGTGCGAGTAATGGTATGTTTGGTGGTTTACGATGTGCCTTGAGCCCAACAGCCTTCATATAGAGCTCATGTCAGGGACTTAGATGATGTGGATATAGAGCCAAGAAAACTTTCATATGATCCCATTTTATTTAGAAAAGAGATAACAGAGCAAAGGAAGCTAAAACAAATGTGTGAAAAAACTACTGTTGAGAAGCTTGGTAAGGCAACAGCAAAGCTATTCATACATGGCAATGCATCTCCCTAACCATTTGACACTATTTTCTTTAAGGGAAGGATGGGCAGATACAGAGCACAGAGATGTAGAGGCAAATATGGCCACTTTTAGACTAATATGACAGAGTAGATGATGCACTATTATGTGCGATGGTTGGATTGGCCCAACCATATGTGATGCAGGACGGTCTAAATTAGAATGCATGTGCGAGCACGGAAATTATCTAACGAAATAAACTAAGCAAATCAATTGAAATATTCAACATTCCATATCATAGTAAAGATAATAACAAAGGAAAAATGCAATGGTTGAAGAATATCATCACAATCCTGCAATACCGTATTTAAATCATGCGTGGTTTGGATTCAGCGACGGATGGGACCTCCCGATCTTGCATGGTTTCAATCCAACAGTCAATGCAACTTCTCTAGTCCAAGAAATCAAAGGATTTCTGGAATAGGGACAGCTGGAAAATCTGAGAGAGGGTTGGGATTCTTAGATTTTCAGGGTAAAGAGACTTTAAAGAATCTAATTTTAAATAGTAGCAATCAAAGAATATCAAGCATAAAAAAAGAAAAAGAAGGTTAGAGGGTTAGAAACAAAATTTAAAAGAAGAGGAGATTAGGGGAAGAAAAGAAATTACCACAGAGAGGAAGGAGAATAAGGCACCAAGCTTTCATTAAAAAAAACATCTCCGGTTTAGAGTAGAAAACACCCTATTTATAAAATTCGGATAAAAATGACTAAACTACCCTTATAACAAAAAAATAATAATTGTTCCTCTGTATAGTCTTCTAACTCATCCTACACGCGTGTCCTCCTAATGTGGGGCCTTCAATTAATCCAGGGACACTTGTAAGGCCTTCAAAATCCCCCTTGGTTGTGCCACGAACCATCATCGAGCTATAAAGATGTATTCATCGGTCGCCTTCGCCTTTGATAAACTTTGAAGGGTCTGATGTCCTCATCAACTCCCTTCGGGTGAGAAAAACTTGGCTCTGACGAGTTAAGACTTTTGTGCGTCTAGAGAAGGTCCGAATCAATCCGCTGCAGTTCCACTTTTGTAAGCCACGTAGAATCGGATGGTGGCTTGTTCTTCCATTTGACAAGGTACCTTTAGAAGCCCCCATCTCGTGTGGAAACAATCTCTTCATCCATTATTCTTTCAATCTCTTCCTTACGGTCAATTGATAGTGGAAGGGGTGGAGTGGGTTGAGAAGTAAAGTCGGAAAGTGGGCAAGGGTGGGAAGAAGAAACAATGGAAGGGTTAGGACAGAGGACTAGATCTTCCACATTGATTATCGGATTTATTTCCATTTCAAGTGGAAGGTCTACCCTGTACGCATTAGACCCAATTTTACGCAATACTTTAAATGGTCCAGTACTGTTTGTAATTTCTTAGCGGAACCTTGAAGAAACCGCTTTGATCTAATCCTAACCATTACATAATCCCCTTCATTAAATTCTGTCCACCTACGATGTTGGTTAGTCGAATATTTATAATTATCATTACTCGCATTTATTCGTTGTCTGACATGTGCATGCAAGTCATGAATGTGTCGTCCAAATGCATTGGCCGACTCAAAAGATCTTTGGGTAATTGACATGGGTAACAAGTTTATGGGCATCCTAGGTTTATACCCGCTAACATTTTCAAATAGACTCAATATAGCGAATACTAGTGTATTGTATTGTGTAGTTAGTGGGCTCTTTTAGTGTAAATGCATGTGCACACTTCCCTTTTCTCCTGCAGTGTACTATATGCTTTATCATAATAAAATATTATGTGTTAGGGCAAGCAAGCCTAACACATCATCTCTCCCAAACTCTCCTCTTCCTCCTTCTCTCTCAATATTCGCATCTCTTCTTCACATTATCCTTATCAAACCATTTTCTACTTTGTATCAAAGCAAAGATCCAGGCATTCCGCATCCAACAGGTTGAGAGGCGACACGTCACCTTACTGACGTCAGCAGCCGTACGGCTGACGTTAGCATTGTACGGACGCATGGACTCCGTTTGAGCTGAAAGTTTAGGGGTTTGATAGATCTTGATTTTAGAAGATTTGTCATGATTTTTTTCAGAATTTATGGGACCTCATTTCATGGTATTTTGGGCGAAATAGAGAAATTCGAAAATCAGTCCCAGATTTCGTTTTTCTTCGATCTACCTCAAATCGGTAAGCTTTTCTTTGGTTTCTTTGCTCAAGATGGACCGAAATCTTCCTCCCAAGTTATCCATGGTGGATTTTTTACTCAAGATCAATGTTTGAGAGGTTTTTAACCTCAAACAGGCATGCGGCTGGGCCGTTTTTCACTCGGTCAGGCCCCCTTTGACTGTGTTTCATTGTTTTTTTGATGATTGATATTTGTTTGAGATTTATCTCTTGTCATCTTGAAGGATTGAGTAAGATAAGAGTTGTTTGAATCAGTCTTTCTTGGCATAGGGGGTCTCTTGGCATAGGTTTATTTCTCTTGGATTCTACTATGGCTGACAAAGGGCCCTCATCTCTTGGCATGGGGTCTCTTGAATCCAACCCCTTGCAGATTACCTTCATTAAGTTGAATGGTGACAACTATCTTCAATGGGCACAATCTGTAAAAGTATTTTTAGGAGCCCGTGACAAGTTGTCGTATATTTTGGATGATCCCCCAAGCTCTACAGATGTTACCTACAAGTCTTGGACAAAGGAGAATTATCAAGTTATTGCATGGTTGTTGAATAGCATGGATTCCTCGATTAGCCACTCAGTGATGTTTTTATCCTCGGCTAAAGGCATTTGGGATACGCTTCATGATATGTTCTCGGAATCTCAGAATTTTTCACAGGTATTCCAGCTTATTCAAGAAATTGGTTGGTTTCAACAAAACTCTAAATCCTTAAAAGACTACTATTCGACGCTTCGGGGTATGTGGGATGAGTTGGATATGTATCAGCCTCTTCCTTCCAAATGTAAAGAGGAATATGAACATGCTCATAAGCAACGGGATGATACTCGTATCATGCAGTTCCTCGCTGGGTTGAGTTCTGATTATTTTCACGTTCGCAATCAGGTTGTTATGCAGGATCCTCTTCCCCCATTGACGACAATCTATGCCATGTGTCAGCGTGTTATGGCCTCTACTCTTTCTTCTCATTCATTTGTGTCACCCGAGCGTTCGGCACATCTTGTTGGCGATCAGTCCTCCCTTGGTCTTCGGGTACCATCCTTGAGCTCAGGGCGCATTTCTGGTTTTGTTGGTCGTGGTAGAGGCCGTGAGGGAGATCACAGTCGTGGCGGTCGTAGTCTTCGTAGTCGTGATGGACGTGGACGAGGACGTGATAGTTTCCGCATTTGTTCACATTGCGGTAGAATTAATCACACTGTTGATTATTGTTGGCAGCTACATGGTCGTCCTACGTATGTCGCTGCTTCTGTTGCTTCCACTGTTGCTTCTAAGACACAGTCTTCCACCCCGACAGCTGAGCAGGCTACTTCAGGGGAGTCTCTTATCATTTCTCGAGGCATATGATGCCCTTATGCGGCTTCACATTCGAGATATTCCTGAGCCTTCTCACGCAGCTTCGGCCCAGTCAGGTACTGCCCTTCTTGCGTCATCCTCTCCTACCTCCTGAGTCATCGACTCTGGAGCTTCCTCCCATATGACTGGTAAGTTGCAATTCTTTTCTTCTTATTCACCTTCTCCCACTCAGTATGTCATAGTCGCAAATGGAACCCAATCTTCCATCTCTGGGATTGGTTCCATCCCTCTCTTCTTCCTTGTGTTTGTCCTCCGTATTGCATGTGCCTCGTTTTCCATTAAACTTATTGTATGTTAGCTCTTTTACTAAATCACTCAATTGTTCCATCACCTTCTTTCCTTCTTATTGTTTGTTTCAGGACCTACAGACGAAGAGAGTGATTGGTGGGGGGCATGAGCGAGGAGGCATTTATCTTCTCAATGATACACCTGTTGCCGCTTCTAATACCCTTTCTCTAGATCGAGAGTTCATGACTCGGTGGCATTGCCGCTTAGGCCACCCATCCATTGCTAGATTGAGACTTTTGTTTCCCTCCTTATCTGTCACTAAACCATTATGCTGTGATATTTGTGAATTGTCTAAACATCATCGTGCTACGTTTCCTCCTAGCTCTTCTGGGAGGAAATCTCAACCTTTTCTTCTAGTTCACTCGGATGTCTGGGGAACAGCTCCAGTTACCTCGACTTTTGGATTTAGATATTTTGTTACCTTTATTGATGATTATTCCCGCATGACTTGGATTTATCTTTTGAAATCTAAAAGTGAAGTGTTTGATGCTTTTAAAGTTTTTATCATGAAGTGTGCACTCAATTTCATTGTTCCATCAAATCCCTCCATTCTGATAATGGGGGAGAATACATGTCTACTGCCTTTCTGTCCTTCTTGCAGGAATGTAGTATTTTGTCTAGGACGTCATATGCTCGCACTCCTCAACAAAATGGTATTACAGAACGAAAGAATCGTCACCTTCTTGAAGTTGCTCACACCCTTCTGCTTGGTATGCATCCACCCAAACATTTTTGGGGCGATGCTCTTTTAACTGCTACTTTTCTTATTAATCGTATACCCTCACGTATTCTGTCTTACAAATCTTCACTTACTATATTGTATCCTCATGATAATCCATTTCCTCTACCACCTAAAGTTTTTGATTGTACATGGTTTGTTCAAATTTTGGATGGGAGTAATGATAAACTTAGCCCCAGGGCGATTAAATGTGTCTTTATAGGGTATACTCGGAGTCAGAAAGGGTATAAATGCTTTGACCCATTGACTCGCAAGAAATATATCTCTGCCGATGTCACCTTCTTTGAGGATCTTTCTTTTTTCTCCTCCAGGCCGTTCCCTTTATGATCCTCTTGCGAGTCAGGGGGAGTATGACTCTTATCCTCTTTCCACTATTGATCATGGGAAAATTCCTCTCCCCTCTATTCAGCATCCTGTTGGTGATATGGGTGAGCCTAAGCCTCTGCGGGTGTATCATCGTCGAGATAAATCTTCACAAGCTCAGCCATCCACCCTTCCGCTCACTTTGGATGTTGGTTCAGGTGACTCTCCTAACTCGAGTTTAGATCTTCCCATTGCCTTGCGCAAAGGGTCACGATCTTGTACTCAACACCCCATTAGTAATTTCGTTTCATATGATCATCTTTCACCGTCTTTTCAGTCGTTTACAGCTTCCCTTTCATCACAGACTATTCCTAGATCTCTCTCACATGCTCTTCAGAGTCCTGATTGGACAAAGGCAATGATGGAAGAAATGTCTGCTCTTGAGAAGAATCATACTTAGGATCTTGTGCCACTTCCTGTAGGCCATAAACCTGTTGGTTGTTGATGGGTTTATACAATCAAGTTTCTTCCAAATGGCTCAATTGATCGCTATAAAGCCCGTCTTGTTGCTAAAGGTTACACACAGACTCATGGTGTGGATTATTTTGAGACATTCTCTCCGGTGGCTAAGCTTAATTCCATTCGCGTTGTGCTCTCCTTGGCCGTTAATTTATCATAGCCCTTGTTTTAGCTTGATGTTAAGAATGCATTTCTCCATGGGGATCTTGCAGAGGAAGTTTACATGCATCAACTTCCTGGCTTTGTTGCTTCTCACAACCCTGCACTTGTATGTCGGTTGAAGAAGGCTCTTTATGGACTCAAACAATCCCCACGTGCATGGTTCGAAAATTTTAGTCAGGCTCTCTTGGAGTGTGGCTTTGTTTTGGCTTTGTTCGTAGTCATGCCGATCATTCTCTCTTTATATGTCGTTGATCGACGGGCATCATGGTTCTCATTGTCTATGTGGATGATATTGTTTTGTCTAGTAGTGATTCTGCTGGAATGAGGGAGGTCAAAGATTTTTTGAAGACCAAGTTTGAAATCAAGGATCTTGGAACTCTTCGCTACTTCCTCGGAATTGAAGTTGCTCGCTCATCATCCAAATTGGTCTTGTCACAACGAAAATATGCACTTGATCTTCTCATGGAGACCGGCATGTTAGGGTGCAAGCCTGCTACCACTCCCATGGATACTTCACAGAAGCTTCGACCAGATGATGGTGCTCTCCTTACTGATCACGAGATGTATCGACGACTGGTAGGCCGGCTTATTTACCTGACTATTACTTGCCCAGATATCTCATTTGCGGTGGGGGTTGTTAGCCAATTCATGCAAGCACCCCGTACTTCTCATCTCACGGCTGTCTACCGCATACTTCGGTATTTAAAATCAGCCCCGGGTCTTGGCCTCTGCTTTTAGTTACATGGTCATCTTCATCTTTCTAGCTATTCCGATGCTGATTGTGCAGGTAATACTTTTGATCGCCGCTCTACATCCGGCTTCTGTACCTTCCTAGGTGGCAATCTTATAACCTGGAAGAGCAAAAAGCAGCCAATTGTTGCTCGGTCCTCGGCTGAAGCAGAATATCGTGCTATGGCTCATGCGACGTGTGAACTCGTGTGGCTTCGCAAACTTCTTGAAGAACTTGGTTATCCTCCTTCGGATCCTATTCCTCTTCATTGTGACAATCAAGCGGCCATCCATATTGCTCATAACCCAGTTTTCCACGAGCGAACCAAGCATATTGAGGTCGACTGTCACTTTATTCGGGAGAAAGTCACTTCTAAGGAAATCGTCACTCCTTTTGTTCAATTTGGGGATCAACTTGCTGATGTTCTTACAAAGTCCTTGAGTCGAGATGTTCTTCATCGTGTTCGTGACAAGTTGGGCATGATCAACATCTATGCTCCAACTTGAGGGGGAGTATAGCGAATACTAGTGTATTGTATTGTGTAGTTAGTGGGCTCTTTTAGTGTAAGTGCATGTGCACACTTCCCTTTTCTCCTGCAGTGTACTATAAGCTTTATCATAATAAAATATTATGTGTTAGGGCAAGCAAGCCTAACACATCATCTCTCCCAAACTCTCCTCCTCCTCCTCTCTCAATATTCTCATCTCTTCTTTACATTATCCTCATCAAACCATTTTCTACTCTCAACCCTATAGATCTATTGATTGAATTGTTGTAGGCAAACTTGGCTACAGGTAGAATCAAATCCCAAGTTTTCACATGTTCACCCACTAAGCATCGTAAGATGTTTCCAAGGCTGCGATTAACCACCTTAGTTCAGCCATCAGTTTAGGGGTGGTATGCGGTAGAAAACTGCAAATGTGTTCCCATCACGTGCCATAGTGTCTTCCAAAAATAACTGGTAAATCTGACATCACGGTCAGACACTATGGTCTTAGGTAAACCATGGAGACGGACCACATCATCGAAAAAAAACCTGCAATATTAAACACATCTGAAGTTTTAGAACATAGGATGAAATGCGCCATCTTAGAGAAGCGGTCCACAACAACAAATATGGAATCGTGCTTTTTAATCGTCTTGGGAAGCCCAAGCACAAAATTCATGCTAATGTCTTGCCACAGAGCATGTGGCACAGGTAATGGCGTATATAATCCAGAATTTTTCTTTTGCTGCTTCGCCATCTGACACGTTCTACACTGCCCTAAAATTCTGGTGACATCTCGCTTGAGACTTGGCCAGTAGAAACAATCCTCTACGAGGGCAATAGTCTTATAAAGGCCAAACTGGCCAGCTATCCCTCCCGAATGAATCTCCCAGACGAGGAATTCACGGAGGGACGTACGGGGAATACACAAATGATTTTCTTTAAAAATGAATCCATCTCTCAACATGAAATCCCCCACTTTGTTGATCACTCGAGAGTGACGAATAGGTACCCCTAAAATCTGGACATGTGGGGTACTCGTCTCTCAGTTGCTCAAAGCCGACAACTACTACACTCAAAGAATTGAGCAACGCCACTTTATGACTAAGGGCATCAGCTGATTTATTCTCTACTCTGGCCTTGTGTTTCAAGACAAACGAATACTCTTGAAGGAAAGCAACCCATTTAGCATGCCTTGGGTTAAGTTTCTTCTGGGAGTGAAGATAACGTAAGGCCTCATGATCAGAGAATAAGACATTCTTGCAATAGAAGGTAGTGGCGTCAATGTCTCAAAACTACACTATCGTATGGAATTCCTTGTCACAGGCAAGGTGTTCCGTAACGGTAACGGTGGCCGTAATGGCCACCACCGTTACCGTTATGCTACGGGTCGTAACGGCCGTTACACAGCCCTCGTATCGGCCGCTACGGCCATTTTTTATTTTTTGAAAAATGACTTCCTGGATCGTTACGGGCCGTTACGGCACATTTTTCTGTACGGCCGTTTCGACCCCGTAACGTGTAACGGCTATGACCGTTACCGTTACGTAACGGCCATTACGGCCATTACGTAACCGATTTGGAATACCATGGTCACAGGTAGAGTATTTTTGTTTTGCCTCATTCAGTTTCTCACTAAAATAGGTAATAAGATGACCCTCTTGACTTAGGACTCCACCTATACCAACACTAGATGCATCACACGCAACTTCAAAGATTTTAGAAAAGTCGGGGAGGCGCATGACGGGAGCTTCGACCATCTTACCCTTTTCTTTAAAGAAAGCCTTAACGGCAACTTTCAACCACACGAATTCTCCCTTCATCATACACTATAATGGGAGCCATAATCGTGTTAAAACTCCTAATGAACCGATGATAGAATGTGGTTAAGCCATGGAAGCTTCGCACCTCATGGATGTTCTTCAGTTCAGGCCAATCAACTATGGCTTTGACTTTCTCTGGGTCTGCAACGCATCCCTTCTGCTGATACTATAAACCCTAAGAACACAACTTGGCTGGACATGAATGAACACTTCTTAAGGTTAACATATAATTTCTTCGCCCTAAGGACGCAACAGACTAACTTCAAATGTTCGAGGTGTGATTCTCTAGTGGTTTTATAGATCAGGATATTGTCGAGCCCATCCTTCGTCTTTAAGGTTGTCTTCCATTCATCACCGGGGCGTAGAGGAATTGGTTGATATCCACTATTGAGATCTATTTTGGAGAAAATGATGGACTTAGCCATCATGTCTAACATGTCATCAAGCCTAGGTATGGGAAACCTATACTTGACCGTGATTTTGTTGATGGCTCTACTCTTCACACACATGCGTCAAGTGTCGTCTTTCTTAGGTGTCAATAAAGCGGGTATGGCACACAGGCTTGTGCTCTCCTGGATGAAACCCTTTTGCAGGAGCTCATCTACATGCTTCTTCAACTCTGCATGCTCTGTAGGGTTCATCCTATAGTGAGAAAGGTTTGATAGAGTCAACCCAGGGATAAGATCAATGGCATGCTGGATGTCCCTCATGGGTGGCAACTCATCCGGTAAATCCTCAAGGAATACATCTCTGTACTCCTCTAAGACCGAGGCTACCTCGTGGGGTAACTCTACTGGTACCTCTGGTGTAGCCTCTCTAGCCACTAAGGCATACACCGTCGAATCCTCCATGGTCTCTCTTTCAAACTCTTTAGTTGTGATGATGTGGAGAGACTTGGATGTGGATTTCCTCACTTCTTTAGGCTCACTAGCCTTCTCACCTTTCTTTTGTGCAGTGTTTTGTGATGGCATAGGATTAATTTTAATCTTCTTGTCGTTACGCATGAAGGTACACGCATTAGAACAACCGTAGATCATGACATCATTATCGAATAGCCACAGTCTGCCTAGGATGATGTGACCTACATCCATAGGCAATACATCACACCACAGGGACTCCTTGTAAGACCCGATCTCGATGGGTACAAGACGTTGATGGGTGACAAGAAGGGAAGTCTTGTCTACCCATGAGACTTTGTACGGGTCAGGATGAGGGGTGGCCTCTAACTTTAGACGGCCTACGATGTTAGTGGAAATTACATTCATGCAACTCCCACTGTGTACTATCATCTTACAATTTTTCTCGCCACACTTGCTGATCGTGTAGAAGATAGTGTTGCAACGACAGTCAACACTATTTCTAGTCTAGGCTAGCACACACTTGATAACTGCTAGTGTGGCATCATCACCCACCTCATCCTCATCACTCAATGATCCTACGGACTGATATTCTTCAACTTCAAAGTTACCCTAATCATACTCGATATCCTGGGAATCGCCTATGACTAAGGCTTTTCCTTTACTCTTAGTGGGACATTGATTTGCAAAATGGCCAATACTCCCACATTCGTAGCATCGCACATTCTGTTATCCGTCTAGACCAACATCAAGGACGCCTTTTCCCTTGTCATCCCTAGGCCTAGGCGGAACATTCGCCTGCACCCTGGGTTGATTGCCAATGATGGGTCTAGTTCCCTGAGAACCAGTCCTAACATTAGTTAGATCTCAGGAATCGAACCGTCTTATGACAGGAGTCTTCAGATGCTGCTCCAATTCCTGCACTACTTGGTACATCTCATCCAAATCTGTCATAGGATGAGCCAAAAGCTCACGCTGAAGATCCGATTGAAGGCCCGTCTTGAAACGTGTGAGCGTTAATAGAGGGTCTTCCTCAATGTCACACCGCATCATGAATTCCTCAAATTTTGCGATGTATTCCGTGACAGGCATGGTCATTGGTGTAAAGATTATCATTGTTCCAGGAGCTTCTGACGATAAGACAGAGGGAGGTACTTCTCTCTTAGCATAGCTTTTATCTCGCTCCATTGGGTAATGGGAGCTCCTCCCACCCATTCAATCATATGCTCTGTATTGGTTCAATACATCTTCGCTTGCCCCCCACAAGCTTCATTTTGGCAAACCGCACTTGTCGGTTCTCTGAAATCTCATGTAACTCAAAATAGTGGTCCAGGTCAGCTAATCAATCAAGGAATGCCTTCGGTCAAAGCGACCATCAAAGCTCGGGCATCGATCCTGACATTCTTCATGGCCCTCTCGTCACGATCAAAGCGGTCCTGATATGTCTGTTCTCTACCCACATGCCCGCCATTGGTGAGGGTTTGTTTAAGAGTTGGCTCCTCACCAACACCACCTACCTGCGACTGCGCATCTCCCCCAACAGTGGGGTTCTCCCTTTAGGATGCTTCTAATCGCTCAAGTCTAGCTTCGGTGGTGGTTAGTTTTCGTTCGATATTTTTGTTGGATGTCTCTATGGCAGTTATCTTTTGGAGTAATTGAGTGAGGTGATCGGTTAATTGCTCGTTAGTCATGATGAGGTGTCGGCCAAAACCCTTACCTCTTCTAGTGGGCATACACCAAAAACTGTAACTCAATTTTCCTAAGCTCAACTCAAAGTTTTGAATAGACCTCAATATGGATGCATGATCCTATATGTTTTCAAATTGCCAACTGAAAACACATATCTGGAAATCGGATTTATATCTCACAGGACTGTGAATCTGAAAATTCAAGTTGGTGGGATATAGATTAGGAATTATCTGACAATCCTAGATGAGAAAATAGATGATCTTAAGTTCAAATAACTCGATCTAACAAAAACCATGCAGAACTTGGCTCTGATACCAAATTTGATGCAGGAAGATCTAAACTATAATGCATGTGTGAGCACAGAAATTATCCAGCGAAATAAACTAAGCAAATTAATTGAAATATTCAACATTCCACATCATAGTAAAGATAATAACAAAGGAAAAATGCAATGGTTGAAGAATATCATCACAATCCTGCAATACCGTATTCAATCATGTGTGGATTGGATCCAACGACGGATGGGACCTCCCGATCTTGCATGGTTTCAATCCAACAACCAATGCAACTTCTCTAGTCCAAGAAATCAAAGGATTTCTGGAATAGGGACGGCTGGAAACTCTAAAAGAGGGTTGGGATCAATTATCAGATTTTCGGGGTAAGGGGACTTCAAAGAATCTAATTGTAAATAGTAGCAATCAAAGAATACCAAGCATAGAAAGAGAAAAAGAATGTTAAGAGGGTTAGAAACAAAATTTAGAAGAAGAGAAGAGATTAGGGGAAGAAAAGAAATTACCACAGAGAGAAAGGAGAATGAGGCACCAAGCTTTCATTAAAAAAACATCGTCCGGTTTAGAGTAGAAAACACCCTATTTATAAAATTTGGATAAAAATGACTACACTACCCCTTTAACAAAAAATTGTTCCTCCGTATGGTCTTCTAACTCATCCTACACGTGTGTCCTCCTAATGTGTTGCCTTCAATTAATCCAAGGGCACGTGTAAGGTCATCAAAATCCTCCTTGGTTGTGCCACGAACCATCATCAAGCTATAAAGATGTATTCGTCGACAACCTTCGTCTTTGATAAACTTTTAAGGGTCTGATGTCCTCATCAATATGGAACATGATAAACTGTATGGTATATTGTCACTTGGGAATGGTGTTACAAACTGCCATTGATGCATCTAATGAAACGAAAGATGCAATTTATATTTTATCTTATGAGTAAGATGATAAAACAACTTGGAGAGGAAAACATTGTGCAAATCGTCAACAACAATGAAGCATCGTATGAATTAGCTTGAACCGTGACAGCCCGTAACGTAACAGTTAAACGCCCGATTGTTATGTCGGCCATTATCATTATAGAATACCTTGACTTGAATGCCCCCAGAATAGGCTAAAATTCTTGCAATACGTAGGATTCATCCCACTAATACATATCCCTAACCATTGGACATCATTTCCCATAAAACAAATTAAGGGAAGAAAAAAAAAAAAAAAAAACTAGCATTATTCATTCAAAATTTGACATGAAATTACAAAATACAAAATAGAAAAAGACATGAAAACACTAATTTAGTGCATGCATGTGCAGATCTAACTCCATACATGTATTTGAACAATCTACACTCCAAATATTTTACAAAAAAAATTAAAATTGTTGAAAAATATATAAAAACCAACAAAAATAAAAAGCGAAAAATTATACAAATATGGCCAAATTGATCATCTATCTAGCAAAATTTTGTTGATTTAGGAATATAACGTTGAATCAACAATTTCACATCAAGAAAAAACAAAGAAAAAGTTTTTTGTTTTTTGTTTTTTTTTTTTTTTTTGCCTATTTTTTCGATTTTCTCCAAATTCGACGCTAGATCCTTGATTTGTTGAAAAAGGCTAAAATCTTGCGTTTTAATTTTCATGATTTGTACAAATGTAGTTGAAAATAAGATAAAAATAATCCCAAAAATAAGCAACATCACAAAGTGGAGGAGAAATAAGAAAACTTGTAAAATAGCCCTTGGCCATTATGCTAGACCATTATGGACCCTTTTTTTTTTTTTTTTTAACAGGTCGTTATGACCCCATAGTGGCCCGAACTGTTTACCATTACACAACAGCCACTATGGCCATTACATAACTGTTTTTTTAATACCTTGCAAATAAAAAGGTATGGAGTAGGACTAGGTTTGTTGATGGAGGTTTTGCACAAATTCCTTATTTGGGGCAACCGTGTACCTTATCGGGCCTCAGGCCCTAATTGCAAAGGCATTTTATATAGATCAAACATCACACAAAATTTAAAATTATTGATAATTTCAAGAAAATGTGGATGACAATTCCCAATAGATGTTGATGTGCAAGTAAAATGAAGAAGCGGGGAACCATCTCCATCTCCATTGCGGAATTGTAACGACTATTTTGAATGTTTCTTCAATCTCTAAGCGGTTCATTGGAGCATTAATGATGAAATTTCAGATCTTATTGCGGGTTGGAATAATGGGTCATTTCATCCTCGTGGAACTTCGTTGGGAAGGTGTTAGGTGGTAGTCATCCTTTAGGGCCTGTTTGGATTTATGGAAAGCAAAGAAAAGGAAATATTGTTTCCCATCAAATTCAATTTCCGTCGTTTTTTAAGCCTTTCTTTGTGGGAAATTGTGGAAAATGGTATTGCCCACTTTCTATCTTTGCTAGAAAATAAATAATTTTATTTTCCCACCTTCACCTCTAATAAATGCATTTTCCCAAAGTGAAAGGAAAATGAGTTTCTCAAGGGTTAATTCCCAAACACACCACCATCCATGTTCAATCGCCTCACATGTGCCACATTGTGCCCAATGAGACATTTTTAATCTTTGGTCATGCCCCGCACATGCTACTATGCCACATGTGCCAGCCACATCCATCTTATATTGTGTCCCTTGTGTAAAGAGCCTCCAATGTGCAAATGCATCACATGTGTCATCATCCATCTTCTCCTGTGCCCCACATGTGCTATTGTGCCACATGTAACATGATTCATCTTACTTGTGCCCCACATGCCATTGTCCATCTTCAATACTCTAAATATGCCACGTGTCATGGTGCCAATGTGCACAAGAGTTATCATCTAGCTTTAGCGCCCGCATGTTAAAATGTGTCAATGCATGTCTTGTGCTACTGTACATCTTCAAGTACCTCACATGTACCATGCATGCCGGGATTCAGCTTCAAGCACCCACATATATGGTGTATGCCACATGTGCCATTGTTCATCTCTAAGCATCCCACATGTGCCACATCTGCTAATCTATCACATGCTAGTGACTACCTAAAAAAAAAAAATTCAATAAAAGTATTTGTTTTACCAAACAACAAACTTGAAAATAGATCCTAAATTTCTAAGAAAATCTTGTTGAAAAACAAACGAAGGAAATAATATTTCTTTTCCCACAGTTTCCTGGAAATAAGGTTTCCCAAGAAACGCTATTTACTTTCTCGTGCTTTTCATGAATCCAAACAGGCCCTTAGGGGATGGAAAGAAAGATATCGTAGGAGTACCAAAGCAAAAGAATTTTTAGCTCACAATATATCTCAGAAGATTCTCCTAATGACCATTGACTGGACCATGCCTTTACCAAAGTTTAGAGGCACCTACTCTGCTGATGTTGAGAGAGACTGTAGTTTGATTCCCTTGTCCTGTTTGGTTTTCTGGCTTTTGAGGGGCTTGTCCTCATTTGTTTGGTTAGCTCTTTGGGAACAGTGATGCCCTCTCGTCATCCCTCTCTCAAGAATATTCTTTTAGTTTTGTTTTTGCCTTTCATTAAAAAAATAATAATAACAGAGAGAAATGTAGTAAAGATGTTTAAGCGATGCTTTGAGGGAAAAAGAATACTACCATATCATATGCACACTATAGTGGAAAGTGATACATAAGTTACTAGATTCTAAATGTTCGGGATGCTAAAAGTAGTGATCTGGATAAGAGATACCACAGACTGGATCATGCAATCCAGATAAAAAGGCATATGGTGATTAACAGCTTAGTAATGTTCGGGAAAGGTAAGAATGAACGCTTTCATGCAATGACGGAATCATGATTTTCTGAAGAAAAATAATGAGTAGGAAACTATTGGTCCTCGTTAATGGTTCTCTGGCAGGGTTCTCTAGCTCTAGAGAGATTCGTCAGGGTGACTTGTTGTCCCCACTTTTGTTCACAATTCTAGCAGAAGGGTTGAACTTCCTGTTGGAAAAAGCGGCAGTCAAGGCCTTGCAAGGGACTTTCTGGTTGGCAATCCGAAGAGGGCGATTAGCCGATTACACGCATTCAGTTTGCCCATGACACTATCTTAATTTGTGACACAAATCAGGACAAGTGACCAATGTTAAAGGAGTTCTTAGATGGTTAGAAGCTGTTTCTGGGTTTCAAGTTAATCTCAGAAAAAGTGCAATGGAATGTATAGAGGTGAAGACCATATTGGGTGTAAAGAGGTGAGGCTTCCATGTCCTTAGTTCAGCCTTCCTCTTGACGGAAACCCAAGATCAATGAGGTTTCGGTGCCCTGTCATCAAGAGGATAAGAAAGGAACTTGCCAGATGGAAAAGGTAGTCTCTCTCTCTTTGGGGGAAAATCACTCTCATCAAGGTGGCCCACTAAAATCTCCTTGTGTACTTCCTCTCTCTTCAAGATCCCGACAGCTGTAGCTTCAAAGATAGAGGTAGGGTTGCACATCTAACCGTCGGAACCGTGGAACCGGACCGGAACCGTTGGATTAGTCCGGTTTGGTCCGGTTCTAGACAGCACTGGTTCCAGTTCCGGTTCCGGTTCCAAAAATTCGAGAACCGTTGGATACGGATCGATTCTGGTTTAAGGCCCTGTAGAACCGAACCGAACCGATGATCCGAACCGTATATCCAAACCGTCGATCCGAACCTTTACTTTAAAACCAAAAAAAAAAAAAAAAAAAAAAAAAAAAAAAAAAAAAAAAAAAAAAACCCTATATACATGATCTCTTTACTCTCTAGCCCGACATGCGCCCCTGCCCCTGCCTTCTCTCTCTCTCTCTCTCTCTCTCTCTCCTCTCTCTCTCTCTCTCTCTCTCTCTCTCTCTTCTCTCTCTCTCTCTCTCTCTCTCTCTCTCTCTCTCAGATTGCGCCCCTACCCCTTCTACATAGTACCATTGACACGAAGCAATGTCTGTGCAAGAAAAGATGGAGTAGCAGGGAGTTGCTCATCTTTTGTTGTTGTACTTTATTTCAGGGCTGTTGTAGTCTTTTTCTAGGTTTTTTTTTTTTTTTCAGTTTTCTGTTTTTTTCTTCATGTTTTCTGCTTTTTTTCCCTTTTTTGTTCCTCTTTTGTTTCTGTTTTCTCTTTTAATAAAACATCAGCTTTCAAAAAAATAAAATAAAAATAAAATTTACAATTACATGAAGGATTTCAACAACTTCTTTCAACACCTAAGAAGCAATATCTAGATTGCCGGCTCCTAATTCATCTGGTGTTCAAACCATGACTTCATCCAGTCAGGGAATTGAGTGCAAATATATATATATACAAAGCTATATCCTTTTTTCCCTTGTGGCTGAACTAAAAATTTTCCACAACAATACTTTTATCAGTGGTCGACCATGGATTTTTTTTTTTCATTGCTGATTTTGGTTTTTGTTGCTAATTTTGAGGAAGGCACATTTACTCCAGTATTTTAGATTTCATCCCTCATAACTGATCCAGAACCGTGGAACCGATCCGGAACCGAACCGTTTTTCACGGTCCGGTTCCGGTTCGGTTCTATGGTGCTAATGGTCCGGTTCCGGTTCCATAATTTGTAGAACCGTTAGGAATGGTTCGGTTCCAGTTTCACCCCAGAACTGGACCGAACCGACCCGTGTTCACTCCTAGATAGAAGCAATTCAAAGGGATTTCTGGTGGGAAGGAATCGATGGGGGCACAAGTTCCACCTTGTGAACTGGAAGGAAACGATGGTATTGGGAACTTTAGAGCAAATGGTGGGGGAGGTTTTGGGAGGAGCCGAATGCTCTTGGGAGGAATGTCATAGGAGGAAATTACAGGGAATCTGAAAATGATTGGTTTTCAGGGAGCTCAGGGATCTCTGGTTTGGAGAGACATTAGCAAACTGGTTGAGTTGAACAACGTCAATGGAAGGGACATTGCTTGTCAAATAGGTATGGAGTTGGAAAATGTAGTGAGGTTTCTTGTTGGCAGAGGTAATAAAGTCCACTTTTGGCTGGATGCGTTGCTTGACAATTCTCCCGTGTCATTCTCTTTTCAGCATCCGTTTTCCCTTGCTATGTGTAAGCAGGTAAAGGTTCGGGACTGTTACAAGTTGTCCAGATCTGTTGTAGCTTGGAACATTAGATTACAGAGAAATTTGGATAATGAAGAAAGGGCCATGTTTGTAGATTTGCTATCCAAGCTTACAGGTGTCCAGATTGATACATTGGATAAAGATAGACTTGGAGATGGTCTCCAAGTAGTGCTTTCTCTATGAAATCAATGTGTTCCAGACTGATATAAAGGTCTAATGTGCATCCCCATGTGCGATTGCGTGGTAGTCTCCAGTGCCCCTGAGAGTGAGGGCTTTTGCTTGGTTAGCTGTGCCCCTATAAGATTTTGACATTGAACAACTTGAAGAATAGGAATTTCATGCTTCCAAATAGGTGCATAATGTGCATGGCAAAGGAAGAATCTGCCAATCATCTTTTTATTCATTGCTGGTGGCAAAGAAAATGTGCTTTCTTCTTATCAAGCTTTGGAGTTCAGTGGGTGTTCAATAGATCCCATTGGAAATATGGCTCTTGAGTGGGCCAAGGGGCCATTCAAAGGTTGAAAAAAGATCTACTGGACCCTCTTTCTTTGGCATTTTTTGGGGGATGGAAGGAGAGGAACCACAGGATATATTTAAGGACAATTTCGCTTCATGTGTAATTAAAAAAGGAATATCTCAGCCATGACCATTAGCTGGGGTCAAGTGAGGTCTGAGTTCCATGGTTGCTCTTGGGATGGGGACTTTGGAGATTCCTAATAATATGCTTTGGACCAGAGAG
This sequence comes from Magnolia officinalis, assembly GCA_021015155.1. NCBI lineage: Eukaryota > Viridiplantae > Streptophyta > Magnoliopsida > Magnoliales > Magnoliaceae > Magnolia > Magnolia officinalis. The sequence goes on from JAJHSJ010000001.1 coordinate 91,501,416, forward strand.
CCAAGTCTATTTTCTTGTGCTGCTTTGTTTTTTGCATTGGTTTTTGTGCTTTATCCAAGGATGGTGATGAGAGGATCACCTCCTCCAATGAATTGCTGTTTTCATGTTTTTTGGGTCAATGAATGTTACTTATCTTTCAAAAAGGAGAAAATAATAATAATAATAATAATAAAAAGAAGAAGAAGAAGAAATAGTACCATAAACTTTAAAGTCAGACCATTCTGGAGCAAGACCTGATGGGTGGGGATCACTGCATGGCGACCAGCTTAAATGACGCTAATGGGGCAACCAAAATTTCTTGGGGATTATGGGAAGTCTTAGAAATTGTTAAGACTAATATGCTTTAACAATAACAAACATGTTTCAACACTAGGCATGAGATTAGAGTGATAGACGTATTAACAACTGAGCAATGGCATATTTAGAGACCCTAGATCTCATACATCTCTTAAGATCTTATGAATTTCATCTATACTCAGATTTTTCTATCCCCCATTTCTGCAGAGGCCAATCGTTGAAGCCACTGGCTAGTGCTTTGGCCACAACAGGGAAGAGGTGTTGGCATAGGCAGTTTGCATTGTTTGGCATTAAATTAGCTGAATTTGCTTGCTGCTTTATAGCTCTGCGAGCAACTAATTAAAATTTTCCTACTGTCTCAACAGTTCTCCTCTCGAACACGCTGCTCACCAAAGGGATCTTTCACAAATTCACTTGATGTGCATAATCTTGAGGAATCTACAGTGCACAGAAGGTTAAGAATAGAAAGTTATGGAGAACAGACAATCACCTATATTCTACAATATTAGAAGGAAAGCTTGGTGCAGGTTAGTGCCTCCAAAGCCTAATACAATGATAGGCATCAACAATAAACAAGGACAGAGTAGAATTCAGAAATTAAGCAACTCATAAATAAAAAATGTTGTTCTCTAGTACAATACATCTGAGATTCTTCTCTTTTCTTTTTCTTTCTGTCATGCATCTATGAGAAATTTTCATGATGAAAGCCAACATAAGAAAAAAAAATAAAAAAGTCCCTTCACATGAGTGATTATCACCATTAATATTGAAACATTTATATTCAACATACCTGTCGATCAAATTCAACATTGTGAATTGAATATACTTCATTTGTAATGGATGAATCCCTGTCAACTAGGCCATCAAACCATCTTGTTGCAACATTAACATAGCCATGAGATACCTGGAAGAAATTTCAGCAACTCAGAATTAAATCTTCTCAAAGATTTTAATCAGACATTCTTATAAACCCTACGAAGGATTTGCAGTCTAGCAAGAGGAAATTACTGAATAGAAATCCATGCAATTCATGTCTAATGTGGTCAAATGGCATAAGCAATCCCATGTGACCCAAGTGGGCTGTGCTTATGCGATGGCACAGCCCCCCAATCCTTTTTTTAAAAAATAAAAAATGTTATTCAAGGAAAAATGAACACACACACACACATGCACGCACGCGCACACACACACATGCACGAAAGATTATGAAAAACTACGTAAATTACTACAAGTATAGGGAATTTTTTTAATAGTTTTATTAGGGGTCGTTTGGCACCCCAGATTTGGGGGAATTTGAGGGTATTCCAAATCCATTGGTCGTTTGGCAGGGTGGATTAGAGGGTATTCCGCATCCACAGGATTTCAAATCCTCACTTTTGGTGAGTTTTGCAATCCCTCTTTTGCTTGGATTACCAATCCTCTCCTTTTTTTCTTTTTTTTTTCTTTTTGTGGCTCTTTTTTAAAGGCAGTAGAGTCGCATGTATAACATGGCCGGTTGATGATATTCCAAAATAATTAGATTATCAATTGCATCACTAAAATTATATCAATAGAATGATCTGAGCAGTCCAAACATTGGCCATGTAAATCAACGGTTAAAAAACGTTGGTTAGTCGTTTGGTTGCGATCCTATGCACGCGGCCCATCCAATGCTTGGAATTTCATCATTTTTTGCCAAAGTATAGATTTCAATGGGCTTATTACAATCATTGTGTCAAACATCACATATTTACACTATTTAGGGATATTAAATTCAATTTAGTAATTAAATTCAAACTCCTGTGAATATACTACATAATTTAAATGCATAGGTATTTTTGGATTATAGGGGATTCTGAATCAAGGGTGTCAAGTAAAACCCGAGAATTCCAAATCCAGGGTATTTCCAATCCAAGTATTCCAAATCCAGGGTATTTCCAATCGAGGCTTTAGACTATTGAACTATAACAAGTCAACTAACTACTACTCAAATGAATCATATACTCAAAGTGTGAAAAAACAACATATATATTTTATCAATGTCATTTTAAGAGAGAGTAATAGTGTCAGAGAGAGTAAGGGAGTAAGAGAGTTAAGAGACTAGAGAGATTGGGAGATGGGAGTATTACAGAGTGTGTGTGTGTGTGTGTGTGTGTGTGTGTGTGTGTGTGTGAGAGAGAGAGAGAGAGAGAGAGAGTTGTGAAAAGAAGGGGGTGGAACCGTGGAGGTGCCTATCTAATGGCAAAAAGTGAGAGAACATGAAGTAAAACTAAGAGAATTAAGTAAAAAAGCATATCTATGGCTTATGCTGTCTAATCCAAGTCCCAACAGTCAGAAATCTAACCGTTAGAGGTTATACTGTCTCATACTGTCTACGCGATGGAATAACTGCATATCTATGGCTTATGCAGTCACATACCTCTCTGTGTGACTGCATAAGCCCCAATGGCACAATAACCGCATATGCCACCATGGCATATGCAGTCCACTGGTCCAAAATGGCATATGCGATTGCATAATCACTAATGCGAAGGCATGAGAGTTGTGACGAAACTGCTTATGTCTAATGCTTGAGTGATATACAGATACTGTAGCAAACCTCTTCCCCCTCATCATATTCAGTTTCCTCTCCCTCATCCTCTTCTATGGTCCACATCTCTTGACCAGATAAATTCTGCAGCTTCTTTTCATCACCATCTTTCCAGGCCTGGATTAGAGAATCCATCAACTCAGGTTGAACTTTCCGCAACAATCTTCCTAACATGCATTGGGATAATTATACATCACAATCAAATGCATCATAAGACAATATAAAAATAAAAAGACACGTAAGCTTGAACTTATCTATAATATTTGAATCATACAATCAAGCAGATTCTCTAGATACAAAACCTAGATTATATATATATAGAATACAAAACCTAAAAGAATGTGCCATAATGAAGCATCAAACTGCACACACACACATGCACAAACACGTGTATGTATGTATGTGTGTGTGTGTGTGTGTGTGTGTGTGTGTGTTGAATGGCCTCAAAAGTACATATAAATTTAAAGGAATGTTTTTTTTTTAAGTGCCAAAAATTGGTTGGCCAGCTGAGTTTCTAAAAAACTCATCAACTAAGAGAAGTTTACCCTGAAGATGGTTAAAATGCCTCCCTGTACCCTATATAAACGGGAAAGTCAAAGAAACTTACTTAGGGCCAGCTTGGATAAGAGAATTCCATGATGAAAGAAATAAATTCTACAATGATTACAATTTCCTCTTCCACCTTGTATGATATGTCCTTGATTCCCTTTTCCTCGAATCCAGCATCTTGCATGCAATCCAAACAGAGGAGAATTGTAATCATAACACTTAGTGTTTGATTTACCACAGAAATCTTTTATCCAATCTGATTACCTGTTTAGATAAGAAAATTCCTTGGTAAAATAAATCAATGCAATGATTACAATTTCCTTTTACAATGATTTATAAAAATTAAAATTAAAAAAAAAAAAAAAAAAAAATCATTTTCCTTTTACAATGATAAAATAAATCATTCTACAATTATTACAATTTACTTTTTCACTATGTAGGAAATGCCCTGAATTCCCTTTCCTGGAATCCAGAATATTTATTGCAATACAAACAGAGAAGAACTGTAACCATACCATCATGATTTGATTTACCACGGAAATCTCTTATACAAACCGGCCCTATCTTCATTTGCCTAGAAAGAAAATGAAACCTTATCAATGACAAAAGATAAAGGATAAGTGATTCTTAGGCCCCACGACAAATTAATCCCGTCATTCTGGCAATCCACATATTTTGAAGATCCGCCCAATGAGAGAGTTGAAGGGAGTAGTTTAAAAGATATACAAAGTTAATGTTTCCATGGAGCTTATCATTCTTTTCTTCTTCTTCTTCTTCCTTTTTTTGTTTTGTGTGTGTGCATGTGTGTGTGATAGACAACATCAATTTTATTAAGGAAAAAGAGAACCGAATAAACATCCTTCAAGCAACTCCCATTCTCAACCACTATTATTGGAAATCAAACAAATTCTCTAGATAAACTTAACAAAAATCTTATTGTGCAATATATATGAAGGACATTATGAAGCATCAAACTAAATGTAAAATTGAAGCGCTGTTTCAAAAAAAAAAAAAAAAAGATGTGACAGAAATTGGTTGATCAGCTCAGCTGAGTTTCTAAAAACTCATCAAATAAGAGAAGTTTTATTTTTCTTTTAATTCGAAGATGGTTAAAGTGCCTCCATATACCCTATATAAAAAGGAAAGTGAAACTTATCTTCACTTGCCTAAAAAGAAACTGAGACCTTATCCACATAGGAAAGTTGAGGTTGGGAGATTTGAGGCCCCACAACAATTAATCCCATCTTTCTAGAAATCTTTACATTTAGAAGAACCACTTGGTAAGAGAATTCCAGGACCTAGTTTACAAGATTTACAAAGTGAATTTTTCCTTGAAACTTATTTTTCTTTTTCTTTTTATCAGGGATAGGACTGAATCTTGTCGAGGGGTGTGGATTGTGGGAAAAGAAAAGAAAGGGAAAGTGATATGATTATCCGATTCTGGATGCCAAGGAATCCATGAGCACTAATGAAACATGGATTCCATTATTTGGTGACTTGTTTGGATAGCAACTAGAAATCTCAGTTTTGTGAGAGAATAATCACCTCGTAAGTTGTGCTAGGGAAATTGGCAACGGAAAACTGTAGTGATTGCTACATGGAATCCACTCTCTTCTTTGCTATCCAACCAACACAAAAATGTCACATCAATTGCAAACATTTTTCCATTCCCCTAGTTTTACATGGTTTTCTCCCTATCCAAACACAACCTAAGGAAAAAAGAGAAGAAAATTAATGTCCATCAGGGTAACTGCCACCTTCAATCACCATTACTGGCAATCATACTCCCATACCCTTCAAAATCGAAACTACAGTTACCATAGTGGGAGTGATGGAGGCCAGACTAGGAAGTCCCACAAAATACATGTCAAAGAGTCAAACTGTCAAACAGGGCATGCATGATGGTGACAGGGGTTTACAGTTCTAAGCAAATGTGCCTAGCTCCTTAGGGGCATGTACGTTATGCGTGACCAAGTGTTTGCAATATCGATAAAATCAACCAATTTTATCAATATCACCGATATTATCAATATCACGTGTCGACGATACAAAATCGATGGGGAATAAAGCTGGAAATACCAAAATCCAGAATATTGGCGATAATATCACCATTTATCGCAATGTATCGCTAAGTATCAGTGATATCGAGAGATATTGATGTTTTTTTTGTAAAGGTTTTTACTAAGTATTGACGATATCTGTCGATATCAAAAGATATCGTCGATACTTCATAGGAAACGCACGCTGCCCTCAGAAAAAACTCCCAAAACGATTTTTTTTTTTTCGGATTTTTCTTCAAATTTCTCTCTGTTTTTTTTTTAATTTTTTTAATTTTTTGTTTTTCCATTTTCAAGCATGTATGAGGCATGATCTACTGATTTGTTAACTTTATTTTCAAATTTTGGAAAATAAAAATTATTTTTTAATTTTAAAAAAAATAAATATATTAAAATATTTTTTTTTTTTTCAAAATTTCCTTTCAAGCAACAACCGATTGGGTGCAATTTGAAACTAGTTAGGAGCGCTTGATGAAATGATCATCACATACACTCTAATTTCCATACTTGAGTATAGGTGGCTCGATTTGGGGGAAATTGGAGAAATTCAAAATTTTCCCAATTTCTCCCAAATTGCTTGCAATGTTGCACTCCAAACATGAAATCAAGCATATATGAGGCCTGATCATGAATCGAAATATCGGTACTGTATCGGCCAATATGGGTGTACCATATCCATATCGGCTCGATACGATACACGATACGGCCCTGTATCGGTAATGTGTGGACCGTATCAAGGTCGTATCGGCCGATACAGGTGTATTGAGTCCAATATCCTGCACGCGTATCGGTTCTGACCGATACGCATATAAAAGGTCCAAACAGGCCCTTTCTTTCCCCTTTTCGATCTCTCCCCCTCATTTCTGCTCCAATCTCTACAATACCTCAATTAAATCATTCCAAAGTGACATTTAGTGCCATTAACAGCAACTTGGAGGATCAAAACATCCGATTTCAGCCGATTTGAAGGATCGAAACATTTTGGGGCTGGTTTTGAAAAAGTGAAAAATAGGTATAAAAAAAACTATTAAAAAAAAAAAAAAAAAAAAAAAACCCTCCATTTTTTGTTGTCGATCCTTCTTCTAATCCATTGTTATGTTTATTAGACCCCTAGATCTACCGAAAAGCAACAGTTTTGAAGATCGATTTGAGTTTTTTGGGGTTCTCTTATTTTTTGGGCATTTACGCCCATTTATATATATATATAATATATATATATATATATATATATATATATATATATATATATATATATTTGAAAAATCGTTTTTTTAATATGATCTCAGATCTGTTACATCTGTACTCTCCAGCCATTTTCGATCAGATCTATGTAGATCTGATATTTTTTATTATTAAATTTTCTGATCACAGATCTGGAGAGGCCATGCATTTTTTAACAGATCTACATCACATCTGATAAAAAATGTATTCTTTTATTTTTTGGAATTTCGAGATTATGGAAATTTCAAAAAAAAAAAAAAAAAAAATCAAATGTATTGCTTTCAGGGGGCTAAGTTTATGTTTGGGTTTTTTGAGTTTTTTTAATCATATCTGAGTAGTTTGGTCACCATTTTTCAAATATTATGTCTAGTTTTTTTTTTTTTTAAATATGTTGATGTCTTGATGATGCAAATTGATAATACATTTTTTTTTTTTTTTTTTTTTGTGGCTTTGTGGCTTGTGCAGACTGTGAAGTACTAGAGTAGCCATTGTTGTATAAATTATAGGTGGGAGTAGACAACAAATAATGAGCAAGTTTTGTAGTAGGAGTGTGAGTAGGGGCATAACCCGACTAAAACAACACTTAGCGCATCGAAAGGGTCAAGTTTCAGGGTGTCCAAGTGTCCCTCAAGTAGTAAGGGAGGATATGAAGAAGAACCTAGAAGAAATTAAAGGTAAAAAGGTGATAAGGGAAAAAAGAGAAGAAGGTTGATGAGGTCATTGAGTCAGGGGAGGATTCAGATAGGGAGATGACGATTGCAAGGAGGGAAAGTTTACGAGCTCACCATAAGGATAAGGAGTAGCATCAAATGTTTGGGATGACTAGTTCAGTTCGGTTCGTGATGTGGGTGGGGGGAGTGGTGGTAGTAGTGGGCATGATAGCGGAGGATTATTCGAGAGCGTTAGGGCGGGGTTACGTCGTGCCTTTAGCACGCGACCACAAGAGCCACACCCTTCTCAGCCTAACCCCTCCCCTCATATTCAAAATCTTGATGATGAGAGGGAGCCACGAGCACCGCCTAGTGATGAAACGGTGTTTAGAAAGGCCACTAGCACGCAGAAGAAATTGAAACATATGTGGTCAAAGAAAATAGTGGATAATCTTGGAAAGGCAACTACAAAGTTGTTCTTGCACAATAGTATTCCTCCATATGTTGTCGATTGCCCATACTTTCAGGTGTTTGTGGATGCAGCAGCTGATGTGGGACCTGGGATTAAGCCCCTAGTTCTTATGACATAGATTCAAAGTATTCAAATGAAGTGAACCAGGAAGTGTGGGCTTATGTACAATCATTTAAAAGCATATGGGCAAGTAGAGGATGCACAATCATGTGTGATGGTTGGACTGGCCCAGTTAGATTGAGTATGATAAATTTCATGGTCTACTCCCACCTGGGTTCAGTCTTTATTAGAGCCATCGATTCATCAGATGAAGTGAAGGATGCTAAGTATATAGTTAGCGTAATGGATAGAATTGTAGAAGAAATTGGGGAAAGTAATGTGGTGCAAATTGTAATTGATAATGAGGCAGTATATAAACTAACAGGAACACATCTTATGGCGAAGAGACCTCATCTGTTTTGGTCACCTTGTGCAACACGTTGCATTGATCTCATCCTTGAGGGTATTGGGAAGAAGCCTAATATATCGATACTGGTTGAAAAGGCAACAAGATTGATCACGACATATATTTACAATCACAATTGGATAATTGTTCTTATGAAAAAATTTACAGGTGGGTGGGAGTTGTTGAGGCCCAAGGCGACTAGATTCGCCACAAATTTCATAGCCATGGAGAGTGTACAATCATAGAGGGGCACTTAGCGAGATGGTTACATCTCGACAATGGCTCAACTCGAAGTATAAATAAAAGACGAGTGGCATGCCTGTGGAGCCATGTGCGATTATGAGAGACAACACGTATTGGAAGAAAATCCAAGAAATTATGAAAGCAATGGAACCTTTTACAGGTTTTTCGACTGCTGGAAAGTGATGATAGACCGACGATGGGCTTTCTCTATGAAGCAATGGACAAAGCAAAGTTGTCAATTCAACGTGATTGTAAACACTACAAGGAATATTGGAAGGTCATAAATAGGCGTTGGAATAGACAGCTTCATCGTGATCTCCACACGGCAGGTAATATAAGTTACATACAATGATTAAATTTAGTTATTATTTTTCCTTCAGTTCTTTATGTAGTGTTGAACATTTGATATGTTCTATTGTTCTCACTTTTAATCAATTTGCAAGATTTTTTTAAACCCACAATTCTATTATGTGACTACATATAAAGATGTTGATGAGATTACTATCGGTTTGAAGAATGTTATAAAAAGGTTGGAGCCAGACATTAACCGACAAGTTGATGCTATTAATGAAGTTAATAATTATTTACATATCTAGATTGTATTGTGTAGAGTCTAAGACTTGTGGTACTTATTATTAGCTACTATTTCATGGGTAGAAGTGTATGAACTGGCAATGAGCAGCTTTGGAGACCCACTTGCACGAGCTGCAATAGAAAGAATCAATCTAGGTAGGCATATTAAGTTATAAACTATAAAGTATGTTTTTACAAATTTAATAAACTAAATAACTAATATATGATATTAAGATATATAACTGTGTTATTTATGCAGCTCAATGGTGGGTCAATTATGGAGAAAGTGCACCTATACTACGGAATATTACAAGTCAATGTACATCTTCTGCTAGTTGTGAAAGAAATTAGAGCACTTTCGCCCGCATCCACACTAAGCAGCTGAATCGATTGAAGAAGATAAAAGGTGCAAAAAAATGTATTTATCCACTATAATGTGAGGTTGTGTTTGGAAAACATGAAAAAAGCGAGGAGGCAAGCTGACAACAAGTGCAACATTGTCCAATAAATTTGGACTATATTGTTGCTGAAGACAACCCTCTTCTTCCATGGCTTGAACAAAGGGAGAAAAGCAAAGAAGCAACTGAAAGTGAGAAACTTGAATACCCAGAACTTGTTGCAAAAACCGCTCAGAGTTGTCCTCCAGAGCCGATTATTTAAGAAGCTGACGAAGGTGAACGTAGTAGTTGTGTGACGCAAACTGATAGCCATAACAGTGATAGTGATGATGGTAGTGATGCACCTGTTGCTCGTGTTGCTCAACACACCATACAGCCGTATACAAATTGTGAGGCTGATAAGCACCAATGTGGTACACAAGGACGGACTTATGAGTGTACTAAGTCACGATACAGCCAGCCGGGGGGGGGGGGAGCATCATAGAGAGGCTGGCACTAGTGGCACTCATGGAGCACCGGGACATCAGGAGGCTTACGGGCATTATGAATACGGTCCTTACGGATACACAGAACCTGTTGTGCCACTTTGGTGTTGGAGTAGCCCTCCTAATCATCAGTATGGATATGTATATCCGAATCCAAATCCAAGTTATTCATCATCAATATCATAGTCTCAGCAGTATGAGTAGCAGTATGGCTATTCATCTGGCGCTAGTGGATATCCTTACTTGGGATTGGGGTCAATTCCTAGTAAGGATTAGCGTTCCTCAGATTTTGTGGACCTACTCTTTTCATCTAGCTCTGGTTATTGTGGATATGTAGCAGCAGCAGCAGCACCTGTTGCACAATCATAGGCACAGTTGGATGATGACGAGGACATGAAAGTCGACCAACCACAACCAACTAGATTTTCATTTTGGTGGTGATTGGTGAGTTTTTATTAAGAATCAAGAGTAATGTTTTTTAGAGATTATTCACATTTAAGGAAATTGGTAAGTACTAAGTATTTCTACACTTACATTATTAGTTGTTACATACACCTCACCTGTCACACACATTCTCCAAGCAAACAAGTATGTACTAGTGAATAGATTAGTGAGTACTGAGTACTGAGTAGTGATACTTCGAGTACTGAGTAGTGATACTTCTTGAGTTCTTGGACATGTTAGACTATTAGCAATATATGATATCAATTTATGACATATATCAACGATTTATATAAAGAAAAAATCAACACCAGAACTTATAGTATGTCAACCCAACAGGACAACATTCTTACCAAAGAATGGTCTAATACACCATTGAATACATGGTCAAAATACAAAATAATAATAATAAATAAAAATATAAAAATTGATAGATTCGTGAATATTCATTTTATCCTATTTTTCTAATATTTTTTTATATTTTTTGCTAAAAAAAATTCTGACCGATACAGCCGATACAGGTAGATACAGGCCCAATTCCAATATGCGACATCGTATCGTATCATTTTTCCGTGGGGCCAACATGGGGGCTGATACCGTCATTCAAAACCATAGGCCTGATCTACTGATTTATTACATCCTTCTCAAATTTCGAATAATAAAATTTTTTTTTAATTAAAAATAATAAAATATTAATCTTTTTCGAAATTTCCCTTCAACCAGCTATCAATTGAGACTAATTTGAAAGTATTTAGGACTTTTTGAATAAATTGGTTGTATTTTCATGCGTCTTCTTATATTTATAAATGTTATGAATTCAATTTAAATATAGTTGCATTATCAGACACAGCTTAGGACCCAATATAAAGGAAACCTATTATGTTCACTTTTTATTTAGTTGTTATGATTTAAAAGTGTGTATCAATGTCTTTTTTAACAATCCCTGAAGTTTCATTGAAAAATTCAACTAATTTCCAAATGTTTCCCCATATTTCCCAAACGTGCGATAAATTACCCGATACAAACAACGTATCCCGTACAATAACCGATACCCCAAGGGTGTGATATGTAATGTGATACCGATACTGCGAACAATGGTGTGACCATCAAGTTGGGTCCTACTTCTGACAACCCAAAGATGTCACTTGTTCAAGGATCAAACACTGTCCAAATGACATAAAATTGATACTGTTGTATAGCCAATCCGATGCAGGATGGTAAAGGAAATCTGCGTTATGGTACGATATAGGCACAGTCACAAAAACTGAATTTTCCAGCAAATTGACTTTTGCAGGCAAATCTAAATGGAATTGCAGAAACCGGAAGCTGATGCCAAATCCAATTAAAACAGAGGAAAGACTCTCACTTACAAATGTTTGTAAGATGTTACTAGGAATCAATCAAAGTGGTAATGAAGATAGAACATCTATTATGGTGCCTTGCCAAAAAAAGTTTTGATGGGGCTTCACCACCAAAGATTGAAGAATCTTTCTTCAACAAAATCTCATCATAGTACAAAACAGCTAAGAGTTTTAATTTTTCACTCGTCTACTTATTAAAAAAGTCATTACCAGTATCTACGCATTTCCCAAAGCAAAAGAAACCCACTACAATCCTAACCATTCATTAATTCTAATCTAACCATCTATCTCAATAAATTATTAATGGCTTGAACACCACCATATCTCGTCACTTAGCCCATCGGTAATAGGCCACACTGCCAAAGATTGAAGAATCTTTCTTCTACAAAATCCCATCATCGTACAAAACAGCTAAAGTTTTATTTTTCACACATCTACTTATAAAAAAAAGTCATTACCAATATCTACACATTTCCCAAAGCAAAAGAAACCCACTACAATCCTAACCATTCATTAATTCTAATCTAACCATCTACCTCAATAAATTATTAATGACTTGAACACCACCAAATCTCGTCATTTAGCCCATCAGTAATAGGCCACAACACAACTGATATCAGAATCGCATGATCTTTGTAACATCCGAAAGGTAACTCAATAGGATTTCAAATGGGACCAATTTCATATCATTTGATCTATGAAGTGGACAATAAAATCATCATCATCATCATCAAATGGGACCAGTGTCTTATCATTCTAATACATTTGACATACGAAAAGTGGACTACAAAATCATCGCCATTTGGCAGACGAAAAGTGGACCACAAAATTGCCATCATTGGCACCACTGCTGTGATTGTCATTGTCATCATTATCATCACAATCATCTTGCCTTTCCTCCCGACAACTTAGGGTCAAGGTTTTACAATCAACTGCAGACTGGACATCAACATCCCTCTTTAACCTGGGCTCATGGAACTAGACATGGAAAGAGCTGACATCATAGTTGCATGAAGCAAAGCAACAACAAATTTGGGTGTTGGAGCGAGCAAGCATCTATTTCAAAATGTTAACAAGTATAAACTACTACAAAGCAGGAGCATGACCCCAAGCATGATTTAAAGTGGGAGTGGCACCTGATTGGAAGAATCATGCAACTAAGGCTCACATTGACACCAGCATAATCCCACCCAGTATGGACCCCTAAGGGCGTGTTTGGACAGGCGGATTGGAAGGGATTGGAAGGAGCAATCCCGGGATTGGCCGGGCGTGCCAAACAGACACGTTGAACTTCTGCCTGGATATAGCAATCCCATGGGATTGCCAGCAATCCACTGACATCACCATCATTACCTTGAAATCCACCCAATCCCTCCTAATCCCGTCTATTTTGCCTGGGACGTGTTTGGTTGGACGGATTGGAAGGGATTGGCCGGGCGTAATCTCGGGATTGGCCAAGCGTGCCAAACAGACTCGGTGGTAAAATCCCTGGATATAGCAATCCCATGGGATTGCCAGCAATCCACTAACATCACCATCATTACCTTGAAATCCACCCAATCCCTCCTAATCCCGTCTATTTTGCCTGGGACATGTTTAGTTCGACAGATTGGAAGGGATTGGCCAGGTGTAATCCCGGGATTGGCCAAGCGTGCCAAACAGACTCGGTGGTAAAATCCCTGGATATAGCAATCCCATGGGATTGCCAGCAATCCACTAACGCAGCCATCATTACCATGAAATGGCTGCCATTCACCCTAATACAATCCAATCCCATGGAATCTGCCCGTCCAAACACGCCCTAACCTAACTATAACATGCATGCCCAAAAGGGAAAGAATGCAAAGTAACATCATGAAGGAGCCATTGCCTAGCAAATCGCTATGCAAGAAGCACCCACACACATGAAAGTTCATGCTAAAGTAACCATACAAAATAGTAGGATTAGAAGCTATTTTCCTTCATCATTCTGATCTAGTTGTTGACACAATTGAAAATAGCATTTCATTGTTCTGGATCCAAAGCTCCCTCACTGAAATCCCAGCCTAAAAGGAAGGGATGGGAAGGCAGCTTAAAAATAAGGGAACCCACCAATACATGATTAGCAAAATGTCAACACAGTTGGCCCCACACTACACCTTAGCAGTTAGCACAACTATCCACACTACCCACGGGAAACATCGTAACCCTTAATTAAAAAGATAGGTACCCCTTGTTCACACCAATTTCAAATGCACGGTTCCAAATATCGACGATATTGCCAATCATAGTGCCGATATTATTGGTATCGCCCAATGTTCGAAATATCAGTCAATGATTGTTAAAAAAGACATCAATACACACTTACAAATCAAAACATTACAAAAAACAAGTGCACATAATAGGTTTTCTTTGTATGCGATCCTAATCTATGTGTTGTCTAACTGAATTGATGCAAATATATTCAAAGTTTATTCATATAATTTATAAATGTAAGAAGACGTGTGGAAACACAAGCAATACATTCAAAAGCAAAAGAAGGATCACTAAATCAGGTTACATACATGTTTGATTTTATGTTTGGACACAGATTGCAACCGATTTGAGAGAAATTGGAAAAATTTTATTTGTTTTTTTCAATTTTCTGCTACTTGATCCTTCTCCAAATCTCAAAATAGAAGCTCTCAATCCATGGTTTTGTAACAATTTGACACTGATTTAACATGATTTACAAAAAAAAAAAAAATGATCGAAAATATAAAAAAAATGCTCATCAGATCGAACATATGAGATATATCACACTACTTGTGCGTTTCGTATCGCACAGGTGGGATACAAGAAATATCATGGGATATAACGGCTGATATCGTCGATATTTAAAACATTGGTATCGCCATGTTGACTATAAGTCTATAACAAGATCCTAATACATCTCCAGATTTCCAAGTTTCTCTGATATCTCGCCAATAATATCACTGATATCAATATTTTAGTGTATCACCGATATCTCGCCCACTCTCTTCGTATAAATAGCAAATGTCAATAATATCAGCGACATTTTTGCTGATACAATTTGAATTCTAGAATCCACAGTAGCAAGATGCGTAAATACCTCAAGAAGGGGAAAACATATATAAATATAGCAAAATTTTGAATTTTTCAATTTTTTTTAAAGGAAAATTTTGGGGATCTAGTTGGGGAGTGGATTTCAACCACTCCCCTTCCATTTTTGAATTTGTAATCATTCAATATTTTTTAAAATTTTTGAAAAATGCCAAAAAAAAAATGTTAAATTTAAAAATAAATAAATTCAACTTCTTTTTTATTTTGTTTTATTTTAATTTCTTCTTTTTTATGGTTCAAATGGTTGCATTTATTGGTGAAAATCAGTTGGATGGATGGGATGGATTATCATGCATGAGTGAACATATGCATGCATGCATGCTCATGCATGGATGGTTGGATCGATGTATGGATGTGGGCATATGTGATGCAGGACAGATAGCCTAAACTATAATGATGCGAATGAATTAACAAACGGATTATTAGAGTAAATCAAAATATAAAATCTTGCCATTCTATCACAAATCTAAAAAAATCAAGTAATCAGATATGATGAAATTCAGGGTCAGAACACAAGCCGCAGATGGATCTTAAGATTATCGATTGGAAACGGCCCAATGGAAGGTAGAACTTCCATCTAGCATAGGATTTTATCTCATTCTGAGGATTCACTTGCGCTTTATTAGAGTTTGAAAGAATTAGGGTTTGGAGACTTAAGGTTTATGGAATTTTGGGGATTAGGGTTTGAAACTCTATGTTCTAGGGTTATGGTTTTTAAGTTTTAGGTTAGTGTTATGGGGTTTTAAAAGGGGAAAGATCAAAAGACCAAAAAGAGAGAGAAGGGGGAATGGGGCTAGCCGTATAGACGACCATACGGTTGTGTCTGTACGGTTGTACAAACATGTGGGGTGGTTTGTACGGTCGTACAAACATGTGTAGGGTTTAGGTCTAGAGGGTTTGGGGATGGAGGGTATGGGATTTGGGAGGAAACAAAAGAAAAAAGAAAGAAATAGAGAGAGGGAATAAGAGAAAAGTTAAAAGAATGCCTTGAAGAGAAGAAAATGAGAGAGAACATAGTTGGAATCACTGCATAGCTTCACACCAAACTCCAATCATAGGAGAAATTTTGCTCCAAAACAAAGCAAGAAGAAAATTTCATTCAATAACCAATAATGCCCTAGGCTTCACAAATCCAAGCCTTATATGCTTTATTTGGGGTATTTTTACAAAAACACCCTTAATACTATAAAATGTCCAAAACACCCCTAATATCAACTAAATCATAAAATAAACCAAAATAATCAAAACAACTAAAACTAGTGTCCAATATGAGTCCACGATCAATACGACCCAACGTTTAAAATGGTCTAACGGTCAAGATGGCTCATCGTGTGAAATCCAACGGGCCGATAGATGCATCTAATCGATCCAACAGTCCAATAATCTCAACTAAGCAGCCAACATGCATCTTCCCAATGTGGGGTCTTCAAAGATGCACGATCATGCATGTGGGGTCTCCAACGTGGCTAGGAACTCGAATTGGGCCCATTGGGCTCCAAGTAATGATCACCTAACCATAAAGAAATTGGGGCAGCTCTCCTCCTTTGATAAACTCTAAAAGGTGCTCGGATGTCATCATCGACTCCCCTCAACTGAGAAGAGTTCGCATCTGGCAATATAAAACCGCGATAACGCTCTACGAGATCCGGGTCTAGTCTCTAAAGATTGATCTCTGTATTCCACACACTGTTTGACTATAGCATGTTTTTCCACTTGACGAGATATTTCTGAAAACCTCCGTGTTTAGTGGAAACCACTTGTTCGTCCAAGATACCTTATATCTCCTCTTTTAGTAGGTATGAATGGTAAATGAGGTAAAGGCTAGGAAGGCTGGTCTAGTAAGAGCCACCGGTCATAGGGCAGGTTGAAAGCATCACCATCTGGGCCAATGTGAGAGTTGGGCGAAAGGCCAGTGAATGGAGTGGTTGGACTCTTAAAAGACGCAAGATCTTCCACACTGAATGTAGAACTAATTCCCATGTTAGGTGGAAGATCTACAACATATGTATTGGAACCTAATCTTTTCAGTATTTTATAAGGTCTTGCACTACGTCCTTGTAATTTCTTCACATCCCGTCGCGGATACCGTTCTGGCCTTATCCGAACCATCACATAAACTCCTAATTGAAATTCTTTAAACCTGTAATGAGAGTCATGCAAGTCATGAATATGTCGTGCAAATGCACTTGTGAACTCTGAAGATCTATGGGAGATTGACATGGGAATGAGATCTATAGGCTTCCGAAACTTGTAACCATGCATTACCTCAAAAGGACTCATGCCTATCGACCAAGGTATTCCATACCGGTAACGGTGGCCGTAACGGTCACCACCATTACCAATACGGTTATTGGCCGCAACGGCTGATACAGGGGCATAACGACCATTACAACCCCCGTAACAGTTGGAAATATTCTTTTGCCTGAAATTTTTTGAAAAAATATCTAGAAAATCAAGAATAATATAAATATTCTAAATATGTATTCATTTTTCGTTTTGAACATGTTTATAGGAGTGTAATGGTCCACTCTTTTGTGAAAGTTGTATCGGGTTGTCTAGTGAATTTGTGAACATGATTATACGTCTTTAATGTTTTTTTTTTAAGATGATAATTTCATTAAAAGGCCGAGGCCAATTAATACAAAAGAATAGAAAAACAAAAGACCAACTACTGACAACCCAATGGAAAAGGAAATGAACTATTCGTAATCGAAACCCAGTCCATGACTAGAGATTTAGTCCCTCCTAAACACATATTCCGCTTTATCGCTCTTCTTTTTCAACACACGACTATTTCTTTCTAGCCATAGAGCCCATAAAACCGCAAGCCCACTAAGCCTCCAAGTCCTTTTCTCTGTTTTCTCTACCACCCCCTCCATGCTAAAATAGAAGAAAGCCCT
Source organism: Magnolia officinalis (assembly GCA_021015155.1). Classification (NCBI taxonomy): domain Eukaryota; kingdom Viridiplantae; phylum Streptophyta; class Magnoliopsida; order Magnoliales; family Magnoliaceae; genus Magnolia; species Magnolia officinalis. The sequence continues at coordinate 91,519,179 of JAJHSJ010000001.1, forward strand.
TAATTGAGTCCGGAGACATCCATAGCACCCCGAAAAACTGGAAGAAGAAATCTTAAACCTCTCTAGCAAAGGAATAATGAAGAAACATATGATTCATTGATTCCGCATCTTATAAACATAGCGAGCAAGCATTTGGAAGAACCATATTTCTCTAATGTTTACACATCACAATCAAGCATTAGAACTAGAAATTAGAAAAAATGCATAAATACTACTTTTTCATTTATTTTTATTTTAAAAAAAAAAAAGGCGCTTAGAGTTTCTATTCGCTCAAATCACTTCAATCTACAGTTTTAATCTTAAAAAACTATACTATGAGTGGTCGAAATCTGTTGTAAAATGAATTTGAATATTAAAAAAAAAAAAAAAAAAAAAATCGTCGTTTTTCGACCTTTACGAGGGTAACGATCGTTATGCTCGTAACAACCTTTATTACCACTGTAACGGCTGATACAGTCCCAAAAAACTGTCCTATTCCACCCCCGTATCGTGTAACGGTCATAGCCATTACTTGTACGTATCGGCCTTTGCGGGCGTATCATAACGGATACGGAACACCTTGCTATCGACCTATTGACTGGACTATTATATCCAAACTCTGTGATTGGTAAAACTGAATCCCAAGTCCTAATATGGTCATCCATTGATGAGGACATCCAAGCAACATACAAGAGGAGGGTTGAACCAGTCTCCTCATATTTAGACAACCATTACATGGGGCCCACTTGGCCCAATTCACATTCCTAGCCACATTGAAGATCTCACGTGCATGTTCGTGCATCTTTCAAGACCCCACATTGGGAAAATGGACGTGGGCTGCATATAGGAGCTTGATGGACACATCGGCCCGTTGGATCGAGTAAACACGATGATCGGACCATTGGGTCATTATCATCGAACATCTTGATCATCGACCCCTATGGGCCACGAAATAGTTTAGTTATTTAGTTTGTTTACACGTTTCGTTATTTTTGGTATAGCTCATATTTGTACTGAGATTAGGGAGTTAGGAACAACTTTTAATTCATTAAGTGGCTTATGTTGTGAAACTTATCTGAGCTCGCTTTTTTGTAAAAGATATTTTCTAAGACTATAAAGGGTATGATGTCCCCACCCTAGCCAATATCCATGTTATGAATGAAAGAGATTTCTCTTCTTTTGCTTTGAGACTGAACAAAATTCCATCCTGTGATTGGATTGCTAGTGCAAAACCACAGAGCGATTCCCTAGTTATCTTTTCTACTTTTCTCTATTCTCAACAAGGTATCATCTTCTCTCATCTTTTTCTTTTCTTCATTCTTCATATCTTCTTTCTTTTTCTTTTTTCTTCTTTGTTATCATCAAAATCCCTCCCAACCAAACCCTAACACATTCACCCCAACCCAAACTACCCTAGGCCCAAACTCATGTCCGTACGAACACACGTGTGGGCTATCCGTACGAACGGTTCCCTTACCCCTTGTCCCTTATTCATTGTCCCTTATTTTAATCCTAACTCTAAAACCCTAATTTAAAATCTAAAATCCCAAACCCTAATTCTCCACCCCTTGATTATCAAAACCCTACATACCCAATTTCCAAAATCCTCAATTTTTCCAAATCCAAATCCCCAAAATTTGAAAATCCCTTGTCCAAATCATAAATCCCTAATTCCCACAACCTGAAACTCATATTCCCAATTCTAGAAACACTAAGTCCTAAAACCCTTAACCCAAAAGCTGAAATCCCAACCTGAAACCTCCCAAAACCTCAACCCTAATGTTCCAACCTTAATTCCTCTAAGCCTAGATACCCCCAAACTCATTTCCCACATTCCTTAGCCTTTAAATTGACCTAACATGTCAAAATTGGTACACAACACATGATTTCCATTGAATTCAGAATTAACCCTATGCTAGGATGGGGTTTTATCTTCCATCAGTCCCAGCTAATCAGTAATTTATAAGATTCACATTGCGGGACTGTCATAGGCTTGTATTTAGACATGTCATGAATCTGAAATTCCTAAATTTGTGGTAAATTAGCTTATTTTGGCATTCCATTGCTCTAGTTAATCTGCCTTTTAATTTCATGGCATCATATTAGGTTAGATCATTCTATTCTATATCAAATTTTGGTATCAAACCCTAGGTCTAGCATAAGATTTTTATACTGCATTTAGAGTCTAGAGTTAGGAGTCTTTCCATTCTCATCACACTGCATATGAGTTTTTAGATTTTAGGTTCCCCATTAGGTCCCTAAGTTTATGCCCACTCATATTGGGTGTGGTTTTGGTCTAAACCCTACAATGAATTTGGAACAGCCTGTCGAGGCTATCAATGCCATCAACGCCCATCTTGCTGCCATTGAGGCCCAAGGTAGGACCACCAGCAACCAACTAGCAGCCCTTAGGAATGAGACCAATAATCGCATAACCTAATTGGGGACTTCTCTCCAAGCAAGCCCCGACAATGGGGAAGATGGCCAATCTCAAGCAGGATGACAAGTTGGAGGACGTGAGAGAAATCATGGCCGAGGTATTGGCCATGGAGTGTGTACCCAGCCACTGAAGAGTATCAGGACCACCATCATCCTGATTAACGTGTGATAAAAAAGTGTGAGGGTTGGTGCCCCGAACAATGATGGTCGCTTGGACCCCAAGGCCTTTCTCGATTGGCTAGTGGACATGGATCACTATTTTGAGTGGTATGACATGTCTGATATACGTCAAGTTAGGTTCACCAATATGAAGTTGGTGAACCAAGCTAAATTGTTCTGGACAAAATGTCAAGCGGAAGATGGAGAGGTCTGGAGATGGCCCAGTCACATTGTGGGCCGAGATGAAAGAGATTTTGAGAGAAAAGTATCTTCCTCTCTTGTATCGACCAAGGCTCCCAGATCAGTGGCAATCCCTTCGCCAAGGATCAATGCCCATGATAGATTACATCTCCAAGTTCGATGAATACATGATGCAATATAACATCGAGGAGGACCCGTTGATGACACTTTCCGGTTTCAAGATGGGCCTCTGATTCAAGCTTCAGCATGAGCTCATCCCTTATAATGTCAGCACCCTAGAACATGCCTATCAAGTGGTGCAAGACCTTGAGCGATATCTGAAACCACAGTTCATGGGGGGATTCGACCCTTGTGAGTCCAATGTCAAGTCGACTCCCTAAGGAGCCCAGCCTAATATTGGGGGTCAATCCAAAGCCCTTACCGGTAATCAAGCTAACATTAGGGATGTCAAGGATAAAAATCTAGCTAGTACCCGTTCAAAAGGAGGTGAGCAAGTGCAGTGTTACAACTGTCGAGGATACGGGGGTTCCAATATTAGGCTAAGATGGGGGTTCCGTCTTCCATAAGTCTCGGCTAATCAATAATTTATAAGATTTGCATTGCGGGACTGTCATAGGCTTCAATTTGGACATGTCATGAATTTGATATTTTTGAAATTATGGTAAATTAGCTTTTATTTTGTCATTCCATTGCTCTAGTTAATCTGTCTTTTAATTTCATGGCATCATATTAGGTTATATCATTCCGTCTTACATCACCCACAAGACATCATAAATCCTAAGTTTCGATTAACCACTTCTGTTTGACCGTCAATTTAGGGATGTTATGCCAATTAGAACTGGAGTCTCGTACCCATCATATGCCAAAGTATCTTCCAAAAACAACTCATGAATCTCACATCTCTATCACACACAATGGTTTTTGGCTAACCATGCAAGCGAACCTCTCCAAAGAAAAGCAATGTTGGTGGCGTCAGACGCTTTGGAACATGGGAGAAAATGGGCCGTTTTCAAGAAACGGTCCACCACCACAAAGATGGAATCACGCTTTCTAATCGTCTTGGGTAGCCCATGCACGAAATACATACTAATATCTGGCTATGGGGCATGTGACACTGGCAAGGGCATATACAATCCAGTGTTTTGCTTTTTCTGTTTTGCCAGTTGACAAATCCTACATTGCCCAATGATTTCGGCCACGTCTCGCTTGAGGCTATGCTAATAAAACCTATTCTCAACAAGGGCAATAGTCTAGTCTCTAGGGAAATGGTCGGCTACTCCTTCGGCATGAAGCTCCCAAACTAGAAAATCCCGAAGGGAGGTATGGGGAATACAGACTTACAGAGTCTATCACCTTTAAATAAAAACTCATCGATTATGACAATACACTACCACTTCTTGACTGATCATCCAAAAGTGGCATGTACATTTTCCCCAAATATGGGCACACAGAATACTCTCCTTTCAATTGCTCGAAGCTAGTGACTTCCACGCTCATGGATTAGAGAAATGCCAGTATACGTAAGTACTCCACCTACGCCTCGACCAGACACATCACATGCAACCTCGAATACTTTAGAAAAGTCGGGAAGGCACATAACAAGAGCCTCAATCATTTTGCCCTTAATCTCCTTAAACGCTTTGGAGGCAGCATTAGTGCATTTGAACTTTCCCTTTTTAATAGAGTCCGTGATGGGAGCCATAATGGAACTAAAGCCTCGGATGAACCACATATAGAAATTAGCTAACACATAGAAGCTACGCACTTCATGAATGTTTTATAATTCGAGCCAACATATTGTCCTTGACTTTCTCGGGATCTGCAAACATGCCCTCAAGATGAAACAATGAACCCTAAGAAAATTTTGTCAGACATGAAAGAACACTTCTTTAGGTTAACATATAACTAACTTCTTATTTCTAAGGACCCCGCAAACTTGCCTTAAATGGTGGTGTTGTGATGCGGACATCACACCACTCCGTACATATCAGAGACGTAAGCGTTGGCAGGCTACATCGGCACTTTTACTTTGGCTAGGCGACTAATGATGATCACCAGTGGTCATCAGCGAGAATTAGAAAAGCATGGATGGCATGCATCATATTTGGAGATCATCTCACTGTTGATCATGGTCTATATGATTGTCCATCCATTAGATTGTCTTGTGTCCCATCATGGGGCCATCCGATGGTTGGATTATGTTGGACCCTTTTGTTAGCTACTTCTTTTATGTTACTTGATGATTTGGATATTTTATTTTGTGATTGGACAGTGGACATTTATTTGCTATAAAAGATTTTATTTTTTTTTTGAAGGGTATATAAACTTTTTACCTTTTAGGACATAATGGGTATTTTGCTTTTGTTACTAAGGGGGTAGAATTGTCATTTCAACCAAATTTTGCTATAAAGTAAAGCAAGAGGGGAGGGGACGTCCAACCCTATTGTGAATTTGGAGAAAATTCTGAGGAGGCCTTGTGAGAGTTCCTTTCTTCTTTTTTCATCATTGTGAAGGCTAGATCTTTAAATAGAAGCCTAGAGGGTGTGAAGCCACTTTATCCTTTGTCCCTAAGATCCTTACTCTTCCACCTCATGCTTGATGGATCGTAGGTGGTAGATCCCTTTGAATCTTCAAATCCAAAGGTAAGATTTTATCTTTCATTGTCCTCACTTGGATCTTATTTTACTTGATCCTAAGGGTCACCTCAACCATCTTCCATTATTATCAGACCCAACTCTTGTGTGGATCTTAAACTTTCACCTATGGAAACAAGATTACTCCTATGCTAGTTGGAAGATCTTTATCTTCCTCAGGCCCTATTTTCCGAGCATTTTGTTTGGTCAAATGGCTGATGACTTGATTTGGTCTCGAATCATACCCACCATCTCTTGGGTTTCACGTTGTCTGCATGTGCATCACACTTTAGCTTAGTGATTTTTATATATTCCTTTGATTTTAAATTAAATCTCAGTCACATAGTTGGATTTGCATCATTCTACATCAAATTTTGGTATTAAAGCCACGTTTAGTATAGGAGTCCTTGTCACGCATATCACATGTTCGATTATATGCATCTAGAATAGGTTGTGTCAAGTTTCATGCATATACATATAATTCAGCATATGCATCATATCCAATCGAGTCTTGCATTATAAAATCTAAAGTTGCAACACTTTATCGGAATTTACTATGCAAATTTGGATTTTATTGCAATCTGAAAATTTTGCACAAATTTGAATTCCTGCGCAAATCTGAATTTTATTGCAATCAGAAAATTCTGTGCAAATTTGAATTCCCACGCAAATCTGAATTTTATTGCAATCTGAAAATTTTGTGCAAATATGTAATCCGGCGAAAATCTGATTGTCTATACATACTTGGAAATTCCCGCACGATCAGAAATTCGGGTGCGAACTAGAATTTCTGCATGCTGCTGAGTATTTCTGTGTGAAACGGAAAATTATTCAATATGCTGAATTTCCTGTGTATTGCAAAAGATGCTCCACATTGTTGAACTTTCTGCATGCAGCTGAATTTCTACAGCTTGCAGAATTTTCCTCTGCCTAGTTGCTTATTTTGCGCCGTTTATACCGATCGTGCGATTGTGATATTCAGATTCGTGTCCTCAATTGTTGTCTAGAAGTTGCAGGTGCATTCTAGTTCCCTAATCTTATATGCCCACTAGATCCGGCCATAGCATTGGACTAAACACGACCATGAGTCTAGAGCAATTGAATGAAACCCTTGACTGGTTATGGGGCGCCTTGACAAGATCGAAGCCCACAACAAAGCCACAGCAGAGTAGATTATTGGGTTGGCAGGTCGAGTCACCGTGGTAGAAGTGCACCATCAGGCAAACCCCACACTGGGGACGACACCCATTCACAGGCGGGTGATCAAGTCGATGAACACATTGGTCATAATGTGGTTCGGCAAGGTAACAGGGCACACATGGGAGGAATGTGGTTCATCAAGTTCCACTCCCACCCGTGGATCGATGTGACCATCATGAGCCAGATGAGCGGATCATGAAGAGCATGAAAATTGAGGCTCCTATTTTGAGTGGTATGATATGTCCGATGACCGGTGGGTGAGGTTTACAGAGATGAAGCTAGAGGGGCAAGCCAAAATGTTCCGGACAAACACGGAGAGGCGGATGAAAAGGGCAGGATAGGCTCCCGTGACTCATTGGGGAGAAATGAAGGAGATATTGAAGGAGAAGTATGTACCCTATACATACCGTCAGAGGCTAATGGACCAATGGGTTTCCCTACATCAAGGGACCATGTTTGTGGCTGATTACATCGCTAAATTTGAGGAGTTTATGATGCAGTGTGAAAGTAAGGAGAACCCGTTGAGCGTATTGTCTCGTTTTCAAATGGGCCTCCGATTGGAAATAAGACAAGGTTTCCCACTCCAAATTACTACCCTAGAGGAAGCGTATCAAGCGGCCCAGGAGTTTGAGTTGTATTCCCGACCACAATATGGAGGGAGGTTTGATTCCCGTACTGCTTCTGCTAGGACTAATACCCAGGCCAACAATTCCAATTTCGAGAACCAAACCAAAACCCAGGGGTCTCAGCCTAACCCTAGAGATGTGAAAAGAAAGGGCATAGTTGGTCCTAGCTCTAGGGGTAACAACTCCATACAATGTTCTAACTGTTAAAGATTTGGGCATTTTGCAAGTCAATGCCCCAAGGGTAAGACCCTTCTCCTTGACGAGTGTGAAGAGACGAGGGATCAGGGTGATCAGGAAGAAGTGGTGTACCAGCCTGAGACGGTCCCTAGTGATGAGGATTACTATGAGGGAGAGGACACGCCATTGGCTATCGTTATGTGCCATAGCATGTCCTAAAGTTAATGATGATAGGCGTCGAACTACGATTTTTTCCACCTATGCAAAATGTGGGAATGAGGCTTGTAAGGTGATAGTAGATAGTGGTAGTTGTTCGAATGTTGTCAACACTAGAGCCGTAGAGCGACTGGGGTTGAAGCCCAAACCCCACCCTCAACCTTTTAAGGTGTCTTGGGTCGATGCAACCTCAATGGCAATCACCCAGCGGTGTCTTGTGCCTATTCAGTTTGACCTGTACAACTCGTTGTGGTGTGACGTCATGCCTATGGATATTGGACACATCATTTTGGGCCGACCTTGGCTTTTTTACCATCATGTTACAATTCGGGGTCGCTCAAATGTATGTACCTTTGTCCACCAAGGCAAGAAGGTTGTATCGATCCCCTTGCCCCCAAGGGCCCAAGTGAAAAGAAGAAGAAGAACGATCAAATGGGTCAGAGGACACGAGTTCACAGTATAAGTCTCTTCATGTTATCACCGCCAGAGAATTTGAGCGGGAGACTACGACTGATTTTGAGGTGTATGTCCTAGTGGCCAGAGAGGAGGCCCCAGAGGTTGATGTAGAGAGGCCACAGGAGGCCGGTCCATTGTTAGATGAGTTCGGGGATGTTTTCCCTAAGGATTTACCAGACGCACTCCCACCAATGCGAGACATTCAGCATGCCATTGATCTCATACCGAGGGCCACTCTACCGAACCTTCCCCACTATCGGATGAACCCGGCAGAATACGCGGAATTAAAGAAGCAGGTGGATGAACTTTTACGAAAGGGTTTCATCCAGGAGAGTATGAGTCCGTGCACAGTGCCCGCGCTTCTCCCACTAAAGAAAGATGGCACTTGGCGCATGTGTATGGATATTCGTGTCATCAACAGGATTATCATTAAGTATCGGTTTCCCATACCACAGCTTGACGATATGCTTGATATGATGGTTGGCGCTAAAATATTCTCCAATTGATCTCAAGAGCAGGTATCACAAAATCCCCATTCGCCTGGATGATGAGTGGAAGACAGCCTTCAAGACGAAGGATGGGTTGTATGAGTGGCTAGTCATGCCTTTTGGCTTAACTAATGCCCCGAGTACATTTATGCGAGTGATGACCCAGGTGTTGAGACCTTTCATCGGAAAGTTCCTAATGGTATATTTCGACGATATTCTCATCTATAGTTCTACTAAGGAAATGCATCTCAACCACTTGAGGCAAGTCTGTGGGATTTTAAGGTCTGAGAAGTTGTATGCAAACCTTAAGAAGTGCATGTTCATGGCTGATAAGGTTATCTTCTTAAGGTTTGTTATGTCTAGAGATGGTATGTCCGCCGATCATAAGAAAATCAGGGAGATAGTGGAATGGCCTAAACTGCAGAATATTCACGAAGTCCGTAGCTTTCACGGCTTAGCGACTTTTTATAGACGGTTCATTAGGGGATTCAGCTCTATTATGGCTCCCATTACTGACTGCATAAAAAAAGGGGAGTTTAAATGGACCAAAGCTGCCTCAAAGGCATTCAAGGAGATCAAGAGCTAGATGACAGATGATCCTGTCATGCGACTTCCCGACATTTCTAAAGTCTTTGAGGTTGCATATGATGCCTCTGGAGTGGGTATAGGTGGTGTGCTCACGAGAGACATCCCGTCGCATTCTTCAGTGAAAAGTTAAATGATGCAAGGCAATGGTATTCCACCTATGACAAAGAGTTTTATGCGGTACTGCAATCCTTGCGCTAGGGGTGTACATCGAGTCAAATGAGTCGAGCTGGCCACAACTTGACTCGGCTCGAACAGTGGCTAACCTCAGCTCAGCTCGGTCCTCGAGCCTAACTGGCCAGCTTGGCTCAGTTCGGTCAGCAGCTTGGGCCGAGTTCGAGCCAAGATCGAGCAGAGTTTGCCATTGAGGCATTTCCACAAACACCTTAACTACAACTTCAAAATCCCACTGTTTTAAAAACAGAGGCAATGGTTTTACAGTATTTTCTCAAACACCTTCTAAATAACATAAAAAACAAAAAACAAAAAAAAAAAACAAAACAAAAAACAAAAAAAAAAAAAAAAAGAGAAAAAAGGTATTTGTTTCATGTACATCCCTTCCTTGCCACTAGCCAAACCTTCCTTGCCACCTTGCCACCAGCCACATTTCGTTGAGTCATTTTATCAAACAGTTGGTGAGCAACATCAATGGCGAAGTAACCGAGTCACCGAACTAGTTCGATCCGAGTTCAATCCGAGTTCGATTCGAGCTGGATTCAATCCGAGTCGAGTCGAGTCGAGCTGGGGCCAGCTCGAACTCGGCTCCAACTCAGCTTCGAACCGAATCGAATCGAGCTTTTTCGAGTCGAGTCGAGCGAGCGAACCGAGCTAGCTCAGTTCGTGTACACCCCTACTTGCAACATTGGCGAAGAATTCGCCTTGTTTTCTGACCACGAGGCCTTGCGCTATCTTGGCTCTCAGAACAAGTTGTGATGCAGGACATGAAAATTAAATATGATATGCAAGATTTCAAGCTTTAGATCAAACTGATTCAGAAACATGCACATAAAATTTCCACATCCCACACGAAAGTTCAAACATTCAAACAAGGGGAATCTGTGCGGGTCCAGGCCTATACATGTTAGGGCTGAATCAATAAAAATTATTAACCATACGATATTCAAAAGAAAGTGAAAATCATCCACACATACACAACAATCAATTCCTAATCCAAGGGATTCACCAATTTCAATTCAGAAAACCCTAGGATTAGAAAATGGGCAAATAAATTGGAAGTAATGCAATCTAGAGTTAGGGTTAGGGAAATCAGGTGAGAGAGGAGTGAAAGAGAGGAGAGAGAGAACCCGTAGCTAGCCCGCGAGTGTAGACAGCAAGTTGGGTCTGACACACGTGTGCTGATGGCTGGCCGCACGTGCATGGGGCCCACAAACCCAAAAAAAAAAGGCCTTCTTGGGTCTGGTCGGTCAAGGCTGGGCCACACACCCTCCAAGTTTTAGCTTGATACGAAGTCCGGTCCACACGTGGATCTTAAACTTTCACGTATTGAACCAAGATTATTCATATGCTAGTTGGAAGATCTTTATCTTCCTCGGGCCCTATTTTCCGAGCATTTTGTTTGGTCAAATGGCTGATGACTGTGATTTGGCCTCGAATCATGCCCATCATCTCTTGGGCTTCACGTTGTTTGCATGTGCATCACACTTTAGCTTGGTGATTTTTATATATTCCTTTGATTTTAAATTAAATCTCAGTTACATAGCTAGATTTGCATCATTCTACATCATGTTGTTCCTTAGAGGTATTATAAATAAGGATGTCGCCGAAATATAGCACTAGGAACTTACCCATAAAGGGCCTCAACACCTGGGTCATCACTCTCATGAACGTACTTGAAGCGTTAGTCAAGTCAAAAGGCATGACTAACCACTTGTATAGCCCGTCCTTTGTCTTGAAGGTCGTCTTCCAATAATCTCCTGCGCAAATACAAATCTGATGATACCCACTTTTGAGGTCAATCTTGAAATAGGTTGTGGCACTGGCCATCTTATCTAACACGTTGTCAAGACACGGTATAGGAAATCGATACTTGACCATGATTTTGTTGATGGCCAGTCATCCACGCACATGCGCCAAGTGCCATCTTTCTTAGGCGTGAGGAGGGATGACACGGCATATGGACTTAAACTCTCCTGAATGAACTCTTTTCTAAGAAGCTCATTCACTTGCTTATTCAATTACGCATTTTCCGTGGGGTTCATTCGGTAGTGAGGAAGGTTTGGTAGAGTTGACCAGGGGGCAAGATCAATGGCATGCAGATTGTCACACATGGTGGAAGCCCATCCAGTAAGTCTTCAGGAAAAACATCGCTAAACTCCTCCAACACCAGAATCACTTTAGGTGGCAACTATGCACGAACCTCAGGTGTGACCTCTCTTGCCACGAGAGCAAACACCATCGAATCGGATTTAGTCTCCCTTTCAAACTCTTTGGCGTTGATTATGTGGAGAGACTTAGGCTGAGACTTCCTCACATCTTTTAGGTCACCCTTCTCGACATCCTCCTTCTCTAGGATGCTTTTGGGCGAAAAAGGATTTAGCTTTATCCTCTTACCTTCATGAATAAATGAAGAGGCAGCAGCTCCTTTCTTCTTCGGAACCGGCCTCTACTTCTTCTGGGCCACCTCGGTCATAGAAGGGGCATTGCGCTTTGAGCAGTTCTGATCAGGCATGTCTACACAATGAGAGAAAATGGTCAGCAAGCAGACAAAGATGGGATAATTGTCAACTATCTACTAAGGTATACTTGATATGAACAAGGTGAGACTTGATTCGACAAGAAGCTCGAGCCTAATCAGTCGCCTCCAAAACCTCGACGCGGCGTCAATCGACCTCACCTCAACAATTCGAACGCGCTCTGAATCACTCACCGCGGCAGGGTACTTGGGTAGAGTTGCCAAAGAAAATCATAGTCAGAGATGAGGAAAAACATAAAAAGAAACAAAAAACAAAAACTAAGGAAAACTCAGCTCGGACATACCGACCTGGTGTAGTAAAACGAGTCGGAACCTGAGGGCAAAGCCCGGAAGTTGCCGAAGCCTCCCAACCGCCTGACGCTCAAAACCACTTACCCTTCCCATTCTTGTTTGAGGTCCGGGGCGTCCAGTATTATGGCCTGACCAGTCTTCGGCCAAGCAGCAAAACAATACCAACCCTCGTGGTGAGGGTTGGATTTCACCTGGTATAGGTGGAGAAACTCATTCACCGTTAGCTCGGGCTGCTCGAGCTCGGCCCAGAGAATGAATGTCCCCACCAACGCCCTCTAGGCGTTTGGGATAATCTACCCAGGTGCTAAGTCCAAACGCAGGAGGACGTCCCTCACTATACCGTGAAGGGGGAGCCTCAGGCCGCACTGGAGGGCGACAAAAAATATAGCGACTTCGCCGACCTAAGGCTCGCTCGAAATCTTGCCAAGTACGAGAGCTCGAAGCACCACAGAATCTGGAATGTGGTACTCCGACCTGATCCGTACCAAGTCGAATTTCAACAACGTCAACCCTAGTGGCCCAGTCTACTCCGACTCCGACGAGGACCCACTGGCCTCCTCCCCAGCAGGGGCAACTTCCTCAACATCCGCTGGCCACTTGGCCGAGGACTGGACAACCATCCTCGACCCATGGGCCGCTCGGAAATTCCGGTCACTCATCATCACCAGCTGTGAAGGCGGGTTCGACATAGGGCGGAGATCATCTGGCCCACCATCACGTTGTGACGTCTCCCCCCATCGCTCCAACGATCTCGACATATCCTCTAAATGGAATGACCACCAGAAGCCAGAAACTCTAAAGAAAAAAAAAACCAAAAAGGCAGGAGAAGACAAGAACGGAAGCTCACTGGAGAAGAAGGGAGGAGAAATCGTCGAAAATCGCTTGAGCAGAGAAAGAGGCAGAGAGACGACAGAGCAAATAGCTCGAAATAGTGTTAGGCCATCCCCTTTTATAGACGACTCGACCGAGCAGCATTTAATACCTGCACTCATTACAACAGCCAAAACGGCGCCTCAATAACTGCGCTCGGACACGTGGAGCTCTCCCACTCACTAATTGTCCTGTCTCTCCAGAAGACGCCACACATCAACGCCCCGTAAGCCATAAGCCGAGCAGGCGTGCCGCCAACGCACTTGACCTCGAGCTGTGCACATTATCTCGAGCACGCCGTACCATGATTACAGATATGCCCCGATTCTCGTGCACGCCGCCTTACCCAGCATTAAGGACAAGCTGACTCGACACCCTAAACATGAAATCGTTCGACCTCACTATTACTGAACTACTCCACGAGCCCTCTGCGAGAGCTCGGAAGCAGGGGGGCTTACTATTGTGGGTAAAAATGGACTGGCCAATGAGATAAGGTCAGGACGGACATCTGTGCACACTGTAAGGTTATCCAACGACGATTATGATGAAGACCCCGGCCCAAGCAGGAAAGGAGCTTAAGCTCAGCCATAATACAGAGCACAGTCCTATCCCCAATAAGAGCAGGGAAATAGCTCGATCTCAACAATTTAGGGCAAGTCGGCAAATCAACCATCCACTTAACACCAAAGGAAAACACGACCATGGTTTGCCAAAGAATTCAGGTCGGCGGACCAATCTCCAGAACAACCATATAGTTCACCTCGGATCTCCATCTCGGATTCCTTCCACATGCCTTCGATAGTTCCGACCTGGCCCCAACCGACTCTATCCGAGATCTCGGCCAAGGATTTCGGAAGAAGATTGCAACACGGATCTCCTCGAGATCTCAGCCAAGAATCTCGGGAGATATCCGCAGTATCCTCGGAAACTAATCCCGCTTGGGATTCGAATCCCACTACAATACGTCCCCCTACTAAACAGGGAATCCCCTTCTACGCCACCGCCATCTCTCACCTACAAATAAGAGCATCCCTAATGGTGAAAGGTACGAACAATCTTAAGCCTAAAACACTACTCATGACTAGACCCAAATTCCCCACCTGACTTAGGCATCGGAGGGTCCCCTGCTGCAGCCAGGGTCTCCTTTGTCTGTTCTTTGTGTAGGTAGTCAAAGGTCCAGGGAAGACTATCAGATTTTTGCATCAACAATGGTCGTTATGGTTGTTTCAACCCCATAATGCGTAATGTTACGTAATGGCCGTAACATCACTCTGTTTTTGCAGACCATGATCCTAATCTCTATGATATTTTTCTCTTTCTCATGTTGCTTTATAATTGCCAAAGGCTCTACCCATAAAGCATGATCTTCTCAATTGTTGTTTTAAAATTTTCCATAGTCTATTGACACATGGAAACAGAAATGGAGGAAATGACATTTTAAAGAAACACTTGTTTGGGAAAGGAAAAGTTGTTTCCTCTTATGTTTTCCAACAATTTTTTCTTTAAAAAAAAAAATCCACCATTTACAAATTTGTCACCTGGCAATACAGAATTTTTCAAGGAAAACTCACTTAAAGATGAAAGGTATATCGTTGATGATGGACTGTAGCACATGTGCCTCCCTGACACATGTGGCACACTAGGGGCCCTTGAAGATGGACAGTGGCACAAGTTGCACATATAGCCCAAAGGCACTATGGCACATCCAGGTGGTTGAAGATGGTAATGGCATGTTGCACATGCAGTTCTTGAAGATGGATGACGGGATACAATGTAGGACAAATGGCCTAGCCTGGAATGACGCAATGAGACCATCAACGGATTAATTAGAACAATTTAAAGCACAAAATAATGCTAATCAATCACAAGCTTAATGAATTCAAATATTTAACGATGCTCAGATTCAAGACTAAATCACAACCCATCAGTTAGATCTTATAAAACATGATTAGATAGGACCTATGGAAGGCAGGACTTCAATATAACTTTAGAATTGATCTAAGTCTAAAGGGAATCTCTTGGTTTGTTAAAGGGTTTAAGAACTAGGGTTTTGGGATTTGGGAATTTTGGAAATTTTAGATATTTTGCGAAATTGGGGGATTTTTTGGGAAATTAGGATTCTAGAGGGTTTTGACGTGGGTTTTTTTAGGGTGAGGGTTGGAAGAAATGGAATTGGGTGAGAGAGGGAGGGCTATCCATACGGACAGTTGCATGGCTATGTTCGTACAATTGTAAGAACAAGCAAGTGCATCCGTACAGCGGTGTGGTCAGGGTTAGGTTGGGTTCAGTGCTCGAAAGTATCAATATCGCTACAAGTTTTGTTGGCCGAAGATGCGAAAACAATATCGATATCGCCAATAATATCATTGACATCCGGAAATGCGAGGAAACATGGAGAAAATGATGGAATTTTTTAGTGAAACTTCAAGGGAGGCTAAAATACACATATTTGCATACTTAGGAATTAAAAAATTACAAACGGAATGCATACAAAAGTTCCAATTTATAGGGGCTTAAAAGCATGTGTTGTTGTAAGAAATGAATCCAAACATGCCATTCATCCAACCATCCCATTTATCCATCCATCCATCCAAACATCCGTCGATATTTTTGAATATCGACCACACATGATATTTCATTGAGAAATCGTTGACAACTGGAAAGGAAACAAAAGATTGTGGTTTCGATATTGCCCATGTTGTGATAACGATAATATCGTATTATTATCGTCGACAAACTAACCACTATATGCAACCATGCACCAATAGAAAATTTTGAAATGGAATTTTTTTTAAACGAAATATTGTCAAGTCAATACACTAACGATACAAGCGACACCTAGAATTTACATAGTTGAAAATATTGGTAATACATTGGCGATATTGATACATTGGCAATATAAGCAACACCTAGAATTTATACAATCAAAAATATTGCCGATACTCAGCGATATATCTCCAATATATGGAATTTTTTATACTACTAGTGTTATTGGTATCGCTTCCAGCATTATCGGTATCGCCAAGCTAGAGATATGAATAATATCAAGGATATTTTGATAACATTGGGAATACTTCAAACTAGTGTTCGAAGTATCAGTATCACGTTACATATTGCACCCTTGGGATACAGATATGTATCAATTATCACATGGGATATATTGTTTGTATCGGGTAATTTATCGCACTTTTGGGAAATATACGGAAACATTGGGGTTAAATTTTTCAATGAAACTTCAGAGATTGTTAAAAAAGACCTCAATACACACTTTTAGATCATAACATCTCAAAAAAGAAGTGCACATAATAGGTTTTCTTTGTATAAGGTCATAAGCTATGTGTTGTCTGACTGAACTAATGTAACTATATTCAAATTGAATGCATAACATTTAGAGTGTATGTAATCATCATTTGATCAAACACTCCTAAATACTTCGAAATTAGTCTCAATTGATAGCTGGTTGAAGGAAAATTTCTATATATATATATATATATAATATATATATATATTATATATATATATATTAATTTTTAATTAAAAATATTTTTTATATTTTGAAAATCGATGAAAACTTAAAAAACCACTAGATCAGCCCTCAGGCATGCTTGATTTCATGTTTGGAGTGCAACATTGTAAGCAATTTGGGAGAAATCCCAATATTTCCTAAATTGGACCACTTAGACTCAAATTTTGAAATTAGAGTGTACGTGATAATCATTTCATCAAATACTCCTAAATACTTCGAAATTAGTCTCAATTGACAGCTATAGTTGAAGAAAATTTAAAAAATAAAAATAAAAATAAAAATGGAGAACATGAAGAACTAACGGACATCGAAATCAAAGCTCCAACTCCATGATTTTTCATGGAAAACATGAAAAAGCAATGGTTTGGAACCATTTGACATTGATTTAACATAAATTCAACCAAAAAAAAAGGATCGGAAATTGAAAATGCTCACCAAATCGAACATGTGGGATATATCGTCACTACCTGTGTGTTCTGTATCGCACAGGTGGGATACAAGATATATCGTGGGATATATCTGTCGATGTCATCGATATTTAAAACATCGCTTCAAACAATGGTTGGGTTAAGACTTGATGATAATGGTAATGATTGATGAAGGGGTTTAGGAAAAAAAAAAAGAACGAAAGTTTTAAGAAGAAAGAAGAAAAAGATAAAAGAGTGGGATGTAGAGATGGAGAAGAAATACCTTGAAGAGGATAAGAAGGAAGATAAGTGTAATCACTACATGGCTTCACACCACTCCATTCACAGGAGGTTTTGCTTCATCTCAAAGCCAAGAGAAAGAAGAATTTTATTTCATATGCTCCATAATGGGCTAGGGTGTGGACGTCCAAGCCTTGCATATTCTTAGGAAAGACTTTTTACAAAAAAAAAAAAAAAAAAAAAAACTTTCACGTAAAGACGCTCAATAAAATAAAATTTGTTCCTAACCCTTTAAACTAAGCAAAAATATAAGCTAAACCAAAAAAATAACAAATATATAAACAACTAAATAAATTAAACTATTTTGTGATTCATGATCAAGATGTCCAATGACGATGATCCAACGATCAGAATTGTCCAATTAAGTAGCCCACATGCATCTTCCTAATGTGTGGGGCCTTCAAAGATGCATAATCATGCATGTGAGAGATTCAACAGGCTATGCACTCTAATTGGGCCAATGGGGCCACACGTATACATCACCTAGCCATAAAGAAACGGGAGCTCTCCTCCTCTAGTATACTCAGACTAGTGCTCGGATGTCCTCATCAACTCCCATCGGTCGAGAAAAGTTCGCCTTTGGCGAAATAAAGCTGCAGTAATGCTCGAGGAAATCCGGGTCTAACCTCTAAAGCTCTGCCTCTGATCCACGTACAGTTTGACTCTGGCTTGTTCTTCCACTTGACGAGATACTTCTGAAAACTTCTACATCTGGTGGAAACCACTTGCTCATCCAAAATATCTTTAATTTTTTCTCTTTTATTAGGTATAGATGGTAAAGAAGGCAAAGCCCATGGTTCGTGGGACAGGTCGGGAAAGCTATCTGGGTCAATGTGAGAGTTGGAACAAGGGCTAGAGGCAGAAGATGTTGGGCCCTTAAAGGACACAAGATCTTCCACATTGAATGTAGAGCTAATACCCATATCAGGTGTAAGTTCTACAACATACGCATTAGAGCCTAATTTTCTCGACGTCTTAAAAGGACTGACACTACGGGCTTGTAATTTCCTAACGGCCCCTTGCGGAAACCGTTCTGACCTTATATGAACCATCACATAGTCACCTACTTGATATTCTTTAAATCTACTATGAGAGTCGGCAAATATCTTGTACTTTTCATTACTCATATTAATATGTTTTCTAGTCTCATCATGCAAATCGTGGATATGGCGTGTGAATGCATCTGTGGACTTTAAAGGTCTATGGGAGACTGACATGGGAATAAGATATATATAGGTTTCCTAGGCTTGTAACCATGTACTACCTTAAAAGGACTCATGCCTATCGACCTATTGACGGAACTATTATATGCAAAGTTTACGACGGGTAGAACTGAATTCCGGGTCCTAATATGGTCACCCACAAGACATCGTAATAGATTTCGTAAGCTTCACTTGGCCACTTCTGTTTGACCGTCAGTTTGAGAATGGTATGCCAACAAGAACTAAAGTCTCGTACCTATCATGTGTCAAAGTGCCTTCCAAAATAACTCATGAATCGCACATCTCTGTCAGACACAATGGTTTTTGGCAAATCATGCAAGCAAACCACCTCTCCAAAGAAAATCTTGGCAATGTTGTAGGCATCAGACGTTTTGGAACATGGGAGGAAATTGGCCATTTTCGAAAAATGGTCCACCACCACCACAGATATATAATCATGCTTTCTGATTGTTTTGGGTAGCCCAAACATGAAATCCATACTAATATCTTGCCATGAAGTGTGTGGCACTGGCAAAGGCATATATAATCCCGTGTTATGCCTTTTCTGTTTTGCCAACTGACAAGTCCTACATAGCCCAATAATTTTGGCAACGTCTCATTTGAGACCGGGCCAATAGAATCTATCCTCGACAAGGGCAATAGTCTTGTCTCGACCAAAATGAACGCCTACTTCAACATGAAGCTCCCAAATAAGAAAATCCCGTAGGGAGGTGCGGAGAATGCAGAGTCTGTCACCTGTAAATAAAAATTCATCGCTTAGGACAAAACCATTGTCACTCCTCGACTGGGCATCCAAAAGTAGTGCATACACTTTCCCAAAATCTAGTCACGCGGAATATTCTCCATTCAATCGTTCAAACCTAGTGACTTCTACACTCATAGATTGGAATAACGCCACTCGACAACTAAGGGCATCGGCAAGTTTGTTTCGACCCTGACCTTGTGTTTTAAAACAAAGGTGTACTCCTATAGAAACTCTACCCACTTGGCATGCCTTGGGTTTAGCTTCTCTTAGGAGTTAAGGTATCTCAAAGCCTCATGATCAGAAAACAAGACGAACTCTTGTGGTAGTAGGTAATGTCGCAAGGATTGAATTACCGCATAGAATTCCTTATCATAGGTAGAGTATTGTTGCTTCGCCCCATTCAACTTCTCACTGAAATAACAGGGTGCCCTTACTGGCTAAGTGTTCCACCTATACCTACACCAAACGCATCATACGCAACCTCGAAAACTTTAGAAAATTCAGGAAGGCGTATGATAGGAGCCTCAATCATCTTGCCCTTAATCTCATTGAACGCCTTGGAGGCAGCATTAGTCCATTTAAACTCCCCCTTCTTAATGCAATCCGTGATGGGAGCCATAATGGAATTACATTCTCAAATGAATCGCTTATAGAAAGTAACTAACCCATAGAAGCTACGCACATCATGAATGTTCTACGGTTTAGGCTAATTTATTATGGCCTTGACTTTCTCCAGGTCTCCAGACATGCCTTCAAATGAAACAATGAACCCTAAGAAGATAACTTTATTAGACATCAAAGAACACTTCTTTAGGTTGGTATATAATTTCTCTATCCCAAGGACCCCGCAAACTTGCTTCAAATGATAGAGATGTTGTTCCATGGAAGTACTATAAATAAGGATGTCGACAAAATACACCACCGAGAACTTACCCAAAAAGGGTCTCAACACTTGGGTCATCACACTCATAAACGTACTCGGAGCATTGGTCAAGACAAAAGGCATGACTAACCACTCATATAACCAATCATTTGTCTTGAAGGTTGTTTTCCTTTCATCTCCTGAGAGAATGCGTATCTGATGATACCCACTTTTGAGGTCAATGTTGGAAAAGATCGTGGCATTGGCCATCATATCCAATATGTCGCCAAGACGTGGTATAGAAAACCGATACTTGACCATGATCTTGTTGGCTTGACCGTCCATACACATGCGCCAAGTGCCATCTTTCTTGAGCTTGAGGAGGGCTAGCAAGGCACATGGTCTCAAACTCTCCTGAATGAACCATTTTCTAAGAAGCTCATCCACTTGCCTCTTCAACTCTGCATGCTCTATGCGGTTCATCCGGTAGTGAGGAAGGTTTGGCAGAGCTGACCTAGAGATAATATCAATGGCCTGCTGAATGTCACGCATGGGTGGAAGCTCATTCGGAAGATCCTCGGTGAAAACATCTCTAAACTCATCCAGCACTGGAATCACTTCAAGTGACAACTCTACACTGATCTCGGGTGTGACCTCTCTTACCACAAGGGCATACACCATCGAATCAGTTTTAGTCTCCCTTTCAAACTGTTTGGCATTTATTATATGAAGAGACTTTGGCTAGGACTTCCTCACATCTTTATGATCACCCTTCTTTACGTCATCTTTCTTCTCTAGGGTGCTCTTGGGCAGAAGAGCATTTAACTTTATCCTCTTACCTTGATACATAAATGAACATGTATTCGAGTAGCCAAATAGTGTCACATCACTATCCTACAGCCAAGGTCTACCCAAAATGATGTGGCCTACATCCATAGGAAAAACATTACACCACAGCATATCTTTGTAGAAAGCAAACTGAATGAGAATAAGAGACCGCTGAAAAACCAGTATCGAGGACGCATTCACCCATGAAACTTGATATGGCATGGCTGAGGTGAGGGACAGGTTTCAAACCCAAACGAGACACGGTGCTAGCGAAGACCACGTTAGTGCAACTCCCACTATCAATTATCACCTTGCAATTTTTGTCATCACACTAAACACTTAACGTAAGTGTGGAAAATTGGATTTATGCACCAATCATCACTCTCTGGGCTAAGGCACAACTAACAACTGCAAGTGGCACAGTCTCAATTCATTCAACTTCTTCATCACTAGCACCAATTTCAGGCTGATATTCTTCTTCTTCCACAATCACCTCGATCATTCGCATCTTCCTCAAACTTGCGAATGACGAGGGCTTTACCTCGCTCTTTCGTAGGGCGCTGGTATTCGAAATGACCATACCCTTGGCAGTTGTAATACCACGTATGCTCACCTCCCCTCGAACCGGTACTAGTTAGACCTTTGTCCCTCACATCCCTATTGCTGGGTTGAGTACTAGTTGGGGCTTTGGATTGACTCCCAAAACTAAGCTTAGTTCCTTAGGGAGCGACCTCAACGTTGGCATCACGAAAGTCGAATCGCCTCATGAATTGCGGTTTCAAATACCGCTCAAGTTCTTACCCTACTTGATAGGCATGCTCTAGGGTGCTAACGTCATGAGAAATGAGCTCGCACTGAAGCTCAAGTTAGAAGCCAATCCTGAAACGATAGTAGGTCATTAACAGGTCCTCCTCAATGTTACGATGTAACAAGAATTCATCAAACTTGGTGATGTAATCAAACACAAGCATTAATCATTGATGAAAGGATTGCCATTGATCCAAAAGCTTATGGCGGTAAGAGAGAAGAAGGTACTTTTCCTTCAGGATTTCTTTTATCTCGGCCCATAGTGAGACCGAATCATCTCCAGACCTCTCTATTTTACGCTCGACATTTGTGCAAAACAACTTGGCCTGGCCCATCAACTTAATCTTGGTGAACTTCACCCGACGTCGATCAGACATATCGTACCACTCAAAATAACAGTCCACGTCGGCAAGCCAATCGAGGAAGGCCTTAGGGCCCGAGCGACCATCATAGTTTAGGGCCTTAATCTTTACACTCCTCATTACCTGATCATTAGGATCATGTAGTCTAGATACTCTCCACGAGGTGGCTGGGTACGCATCCCACAATGACCAACACCTTGGCCACGACCTCTTTCACGTCCCCCAACTTGGTTTCCTCTATCTTTACTTCCCGCTTGAGATTGGCCATCTTTCCTATTGTTGCGGTTTGCTTAAAGGGAAGCTTCCAACTGGGTCATACAAGTATTGGTCTCATTCCTGAGGGTTGCCAGTTAGTGACTGGTGGTTCTGGGCCTCGATGACCACGAAACGGTTATTGATGGCATTGATAGCCTCGGCAAGCTGTTCCGAATTCATTGTGAGGTGTAGACCAAAACCACAACTAGTACAAGTGGGCATAAACCGGGACCCCAAAGGGGAACCTAGGTAATAAAGATTATAAATGCACTGTGATGAGAATGGGAAAACTGCTAACCCTAGACACGGCAATATGAAAACCTAACCTAAATGTAACATGAGAAGTCTATGTTAGACCTTGTCTCTAATAACAAAATTTGGTGCAGGATGGATGGCCTAGCCTAGAATGATGCAATGAGATCATCAACGGATTAATTAGAACAATTTAAAGCACAAAATAATGATAATCAATCACAAGCTTAATGAATTCAAATATTTAACTATGCTTAAATTCAAGACTAAATCACAACCTATCAGTTAGATCTTATAAAACATTATTAAATGGGACCTATGGAAGGTAGGACTTCCATTTAACATAGGAATTGATCTAATTCTAAAGAAAATCTCTTGGTTTGTTAAAGAGTTTAAGAACTAGGGTTTTGGGATTTTGAAAAAATTGGGGTTTTTGCGAAATTAGAGAATTTTGAGGAAATTAGGATTAGGATTCTAGAGGGTTTAGATGTGGGGTTTTTTAGGATGGGGGTTGGGAGAAATGGAATTGGGCGAGTGAGGGAAAGAAGAAACAAAGAGGGAGGGAGGGCTATCCATACAGACAATCATACGACAACTCTGTCCGTACAATCGTATGGACAGACAGGTGCGTCCATACATGGGTGTGGTCAGGATAGGTTAGGTTTAAGGCTTGATGATGGTGGTTATGATGGATGAAGGGGTTGTAGAAAGAAGAAAAATGAAAGTTTAGAAAGAAGAAAGCGATAAGAAGAAGAAAAAAGAATGGGATGTAGAGATGGAGAAAAAGAAATACCTTGAAGAGGATAAGAAGGAAGATAAGTGGAATCACTCCACGGCTTCACACCACTCCATTCACAGGAGGTTTTGCTCCATCTCAAAGCAAGGAGAGAAAAAATTTATTTCATGTGCTCCAAAATGGGTAAAGGTGTGGACGTCCAAGCCTTACATAGTCTTAGGAAAGACTTTTTACAAAAATAATAATAATAATAATGCTTTTACATAAAGACACTCAATAAAATAAAATTTGTTCCTAACCCTTTAAACTGAGCAAAAATATAAGCTAAACAAAAAAATATATAATAATAACAATTTTATAAACAATTAAATAAACTAAACTATTTCGTGGTCCACGATCAAGATGTCCAATGACGACGATCCAACAATCGGAATGGTCCACCTAAGTAGCCCACATACATCATCCCAGTATGGGCCCTTCAAAGATGCATAATCATGTATGTGGGAGCTTCGACAAGCTAGGCATTCAAATTGGGCCCACGGGGCCCCAAATATGTATCACCTGGCCATAAAGAAATGGGAGCTCTCCTCCTCTAGTATACTCTGGCTGGTGCTCGGATGTCATCATCAGGATATGTGGCACACGTATGGATGCTTGAAAATAATGGTGGCACATGTTGCATATGTGGCCCATTAACACATAAGGCACTTGAAGATGGGTTGAGGCACATGCTCCACATGTCACACATTGGCACATGTGGCCACTCAAAGATGAATGATAGAACATGTGAACCATTTAAAGATGGTTGGTGGCAATATTCACAATATCAATAATATCAGTCGAAAGATCAGTATTGCAAATGGCCGACAGGAGATACACATTGGCACATGTATGGACACTTGAAGATGATGGTGGCACATTAACACATAGGGCACTTGAAGATGGATTGCAGTGCATGTTACGCATGTCACAAATTACAAATGCTACATATGTGGGCACTTAAAGATGAATGGTAGCACATGTCAACCATTTGAAGATCGTTGGGGCTAATGTTTGCGATATTGACAATATCGTTGAAATATTAGTGTCGCAATTTACCAATACAATATATTGTGTGAACAATATCATCAATAATATCTTGTGATATATCACCTATATCTCGTCATACATCACAGATATCACAATATCAACCAAACATTATGTTAAAAAAATAAATAAATAAATAACTCCATGTATCGTCATTATAGATAGAGCTCCACCTCCCAAACCGAGAAAAAAAAAATGAAAGAACCAGGAAAATACCAACTTCTTCTCGGATTTCTTTGTTGGGATCTCTTTAAAGTTTTAAAGTTGATTAGTTGGTTTAGGTGACTTAGTTCATGTTGTTTACTTGCTGCTGAAGAAATCGCGTATTTGGGTGGGAAATTGAGATGAAGGCGGAAAAGGGTTGGAAATCCATTCGGTAAGAAATTGTCCTTTTCTTCGTTTTTTTCTAAATTTGTTGCTCATAACTTGTTAGAACATGTTTGTAATCCATGATTATACATGACTTGGATGCAAATTTATGGATTTTAAGTTCCAATTTTCAAATTTTGGGAAATGGAAGAAATTGGGGGAAATCCCCGACTTTCCATTTTCACCCATTTAAATTGGAACTATGGTGTCAAATCATCGCCACACTCTAGTTTAAGCTGATCTATAGATTGGGCAATAGTTCCTGTAATTTTTGAAAAAAAAAAATCAGTTAAAAATAGAGAAAATAAATTAAAAAACAATTATTCTTTTAAATATAATGATTAATCATTATAGGCAAATCTATACGTAAGTTGATGAGTGTGGGCTAATTAAAATTTTTAGCCACATTTTTGTGGGTACTTATGAAAATAAAAGGAGCATGGACCAACAGCCTTCATTGTAAGAAGTTTTAGGATTGACATATTTCAAATTCTTTTATCATTCTCATATTCAAATATAAATGCAATGGCCATCCTTAGCAGCCTACAGTGCCGACTGTAAGTGCACACCATGCACAACAAGCACTCATTAGTCATGTTTTAAGTGTGAATGATAGGGTGGTGAGCATGGCGCAACTATAATGCGAACAATTGTTCATATTAAGATTTTACAAAAAAAATAAAAAATAAAAATAAAAAACTACTTAATTAATATGGAATTTACATTCCTGTACCCTTTTCAAAAAGCTACCTCATTAATCGATACAATTACCATTCCACTACCTTCAATCGCTATGCGAGCAAATGGTTGGCAGCTCGGGTGGGCCCCACCGTGATGTTTATGTAAAATCCACCCTGATCACCAAGTGTGTCACCCCATGTTACGCCAAGGACCCAAAAAATCAAGTCCATCTGTGATTCAGGTGGACCACATGATTGGAAATTGTGTAAAGGGCAACGCTTGCCCTCCAAACCGTTTCCATTAGTGTGGCCCACTTGAATCACGGATGGGCCTGAATTTTTGTCCATAGGCCTGAATTTTTGTATGAAATCTAATAGTTTGAGTGGATTTCATATGATTATCACAGTGAGCCCTGTAAAAATCAAGGGTGAACATCACTCTCCCAACTATTTCCTTTGGTATGGCCCACAAGAATCACAAGTCAACCTGATGTTTTGTCTCTAGGCCTAATATGGGACTATTGTCTAATAGTCGAAGTGGATGTTACATAAACAGCACAATGGGCC
Source organism: Magnolia officinalis (assembly GCA_021015155.1). Lineage (NCBI taxonomy): Eukaryota > Viridiplantae > Streptophyta > Magnoliopsida > Magnoliales > Magnoliaceae > Magnolia > Magnolia officinalis. The sequence continues at coordinate 91,545,217 of JAJHSJ010000001.1, forward strand.
CCGTTAAAATCAAGATCGGCGTCCCATACAATTCCGTTTT
>JAJHSJ010000001.1:91545356-91594387 GCA_021015155.1 Magnolia officinalis
AGTGGGTCCCACAACAAGTGGGCCTAAAAAAATGGAATCCAACGGTCGATCACCCTCCTGTCGGCCTTCTTCTTGGTCCCTTAGTTCACTTGGCTCCAATGCTCAACTTTTGACGATGGTTAATGGAGTTTTGATGGGGGGATGAGAGATGAGAGGGTGGGCCACACTTGTTTTTGGGGGAGAGAGGCTTGGACGTATGAAATTTTTGTTGTTTGGGAGTGAAGAAAGGGAATGAGAGAGAGAGAGGTGATGGGTGAAAGGGATGGGATGAGGTGTGATGGGTGATGGGTGGAGTGATGGGGTTGTAAGAAAGGTGGTGGAGAGAGAGAGAGTTGACTTTGGTAATGAAAAGGGATGGGTTGTTGTACTTGGGGTATGACTTGTACTTGACTTGATTGATTGATTGATGAGACATGTTATAGAGATTCCATTGAAGTTCGCAACACGCGGCGTTTTCCTCAAAATGAATGTGGGCCCACATCTTCTAGCCCGGGTATTGGTTTGGTGCGCGAGTCGCAGCGATGGCACGGTCGCTTGGGTACAAGTTCGGGTCGAGCCGACTTCGGTATGCAGGACTCAGCTTAGGATCACTCGCAAACACCGAATACAGGTCGAGGATTGCCTGAATTCGACCGGGAGGACGGCGGAAGCCTAAGGAACAGTACGAACTAGGATACGGGTCTTACAGTTAGAGTGACAAGTTTCGATGAAAAGAGAATTTTATCCTCTAGTAAAACATTCGGTCAATACTACTGGCTGGGGGCATTCAAGTTTTTCGTTCGAGCGCGATCATCCAGTTTTCCAATCGAACGCGATCATTTCAAGTTTCTCGTTTGAGCGCGATCATCCAGTCTCCCGATCGAGCGCGATCATTTCAAGTGTCCCGATCAAGCACGATCATCCAGTCTTCGATCGAACGCGATCGTTTCAATTTCCCGATCGAGCGCGATCATCCAGTCTTCCGATAGAACGCGATCATTTCAAGTTTTCCGTTCGAGCGCGATCATTCAGTCTTCCGATTGAACACGATCATTCAAGTTTTCCATGCGAGCGCAATCATTCAAGTCTTCCGATTGAACACGATCATTCAAGTTTTCGTGCGAGCGCAATCATTCAAGTCTTCCAATTGAACACGATCATTCAAGTCTTCCATGTAAGCATAATCATCCAGTCATCCTTCGGTTGCAGTTCATTTAGTTCTTTGGTCAGAAGAAGAACGATCCTCTATTTGATTTCATGAATCAATCAAAGAAGGATCGATGGGGCATCTGTTGATGCATAAAAATATTCCATTGCAGTGGTTAAAGAATTCTATGGTGCAAATCTTTCCCAGAATCATTCACTCCTTATTTTGGTAAAAATCAGCATCGAGGGGTATTTTCGTAAAAATCAGTATCCAAGAGTATTTTGGTAAAAATCAGCATCCGGGGGTATTTTGGTAAAAATGAGTGATCTAGGGTATTTTGGTAAAAATCAGTATCCGGGGGTATTCTGGGTATTTTGGTAAAAATCAACATCCGGGGTATTTTGGTAAAAACGAGTGATCAGAGGTATTTTGGTAAAAGGGATGAATGGGGGTATTTTGGTAAAAAGGAGCGGTAAAAAGGAGTGGATGGACACTACTTTGTATTAAGGAGGAAGTGAGTGGACACCACTGTTTAAGGAGGAAGTTGGTGAAAACCATTGTCTAAGGAGGGAGGCTGGTTGTTGCCTTAAGGAGAAGCGGGGGTGATCACCATTGTTTAAGGAACTGGGAGGCCTATAAATACTCCCTCCCATGCCTCATTTGGATAGGAGACAAGACGTAAACAAGAGGTAGACAAGAGGGAAAGAAGTAGGGAGAAGAAAGAGGAGAGCCAAAGGGTTGTGCGCTGGAGGCATTGTGCGGCGCACAACCCCTTCTCCGCACAATGGGATTTCCGCAAATGGAGTTTGCGCACAACCATCTTCCAAGGAGTTTGTCCGCACAACCCATATTGCGCACACTAAATGGAAGTGCACAATGGTGGTTGGTGCACAATGCCACATTTTTCTCTCCCTTGTCCTAGCGCACAATACCCATGCTTAAAGAGATTTCCGCACACCACGTGAAAGGGACTTGCGCACAAACCACCTTCAAAGGGACTTTGTCCCAACTTCATCTCTCTCCTTCCTTCATGTCTTGAAGATAACTCCTTTCTGCACCACTTCTATGGGAGTTGTGTCCGAATACAAGGCATTGTGTGCCACTTCTATGGGAGTTATGTCTTAATACCTTCTTTTATGTGCCACATCTCAGGGGAATATTGTTCGCTTGTCCTAATGTAATGCATTGTGCGCCACTTTCAAAGAGGCCTTATCTTAACATCTCCATTGTGTGTCATCTCTTTCTCTTTCATGTCTTAATCCCATGTATTGTGCGCCACATCATTTTCTCCTATGTCCAAATACCACCCTTGTGCGCCACTCCCTTAGGAATTTTGTCCATATACATGGCTTTGTGCGCCACTTTATAAGGGAGAAGCATTGTGCTCCACTTTGAGTGGGCACTTGTCTTAACTCCAAGAACGGTGTACCACTTCTCATGGTGCTTTATCCTGAACTGGGTGATATGTACCACTTCTCATGGTGCTTTGTCCTGAAGCTGGGTGATGTGTACCACTTCTCATGGTGCTTTGTCCTGAAGCTAGGTGACGTGTGCTACTTCCACATTTCAAGGGATGACGGTCGCTCCACATTTCAAGGGACGGTTGCTCCGCATTTCAAGGGATGATCCTCGCTCCACATTTCAAGGGATGATCGCCGCTCCACATCTCAAAGGATGATCAAAATTGATCTCAACGGTCAGATCAAGGAAAAATGACCGGAAGGATGGTCAGAATTGATCTCAACGGTCAAATCAAAGAAGAATGACTGGAAGGATGATCAGAATTGATCTCAATGGTCAAATCAAGGAAGAATGACCGGAAGGATGATCAGAATTGTTCTCAACAGTCAGATCAAGGAAGAATGACCGGAAGGATGATCAGAATTGTTCTCAACAGTCAGATCAAGGAAGAATGACCGGAAGGATGATCGGAATTGATCTCAACGGCCAGATCAAGCGTTTTAAGCCCGACAACCCATCGCCCTTAGAGATGTGATAAAAAAGCGTCGAAATGCTGCCGAAATTGTCATCGGACTGTCTTATCTTTCGTTCATTGTATTGCATTGATTGTACTCTGCTTTCGGAATCAAGGGAATTCGAGGATGTAAATGAACTCAGAATAAATGTTATCATTATTCTCTAATGAATAAATGTTATCATTGTTTTCTCATTCTTTCTTTGTTATCATTGAATAATTCTCCAAATCAAACGCATTTTGTTTCTTGTCGCGAAACAATTGTTTCTTGTCAAGAAACAAGGTGAATCATATATACTTTGGACACCTTAGGATATTAAAAGGAAACCTTATGCTGAGGTCCATAAATTTCTCTAGAAATTCATGCTTCAGAGCATCCAAGCCTATTGCAAAGGGCTTTTGGATGATCTTGTTGAGAAACCTACTGAGAAATTTATCAAGATATTTGCCGAAAGAGGAACCTTGTGGCATGACTGAGTAACTTTTCCCTTGCTTTCCTAGTTTAAGATTAGTTTATTGCTTTCATAGGACTAGGGTAGTTTACTTTTGCTGTTTTAGGATAGTTTGTTTATCGTCTGTTAAGTCCTCCTACTAACCCATCTTCACTTTGAGACCCTTAGAAAAGCCTCTAGATTCCTTCTTCAGGTACTACCTTTCCATCACTTCTCCTTTACTTTCGTTGTCTCATGTGCATTGCATGCTTATATCTTTTACATTGAGGACAATGTAGATTTTAGGTTGGGGGTGTGGATTAGGCAAGCTAATCAGTGTTTAGTTTGTGAGCAAAAATTGTAAAAAAATTTCGAAATTTTTTGTAAATTCGAGCGATTTTGAAGTTCATCCATAAATTAGAAGTATAAGATACTTAATGTTGGTGATTTATGACTCTTGGGTTCAGTTACTTGTTAGATTTCATAGTTAAGTTTAAATTATTAATCCATGATTAGAAGTTTTAAACATTGATTAAGTCATGATTTCACATGTCACATCTAACTTACACATTAAGGTGTCAGTTTGATATTGAATTGTTAACTTAGTGATTATTAAGCATGGAAGAAACCAACCTAGGGAATTTGTTCATCATGTTCAATGAGAAGAATTGAAAAATAATAATAATAATAAATACCCAACTAAAAAAAAAAAAAAAACAGTTATCGTAAAAAACAGCTATCTATTAAAGATCTTTAAAAAGGTTGACATAGTGTGAAAGTCATCGATGGAAAAAATAAAAAACTAGAAGAATAAAAAGATGAACTATAAGGCAGGTTTTGGTTTAGGTTTTGGTTGTCCTGAATGGTCTTTTGATTATCAATGTTATCATGAAAATTAAAAATTGAACCTTTGATTGTGACAAGTCCAGATTTCACTATGCACCTGTGAAACTCAATGTTTAGAATTTGTGGAGTAATACTTTGATCTTAACTATGAAATTTACCGAGTGCTATAGTTTAGGAGAAAATAATGCTCAACATCGATGTATTTTGAAACTGTATTATCTGGATTGTTTTAAAAGCTTATAGAAATTGTCTTATGGTTCTCGAAATATTTTTCGCATACTTTGCTTGGGACTAGCAAAATGTTAGTTGAGGATTGTGTTGAGGGTCAAATATTGCATAGTATCCTCCATTTATATCTTGGTTTTATGAACATGATAATGCTTAATGTTCTATTTTACTCATGTTTGTGTTGTAAGGTGAATTTAAGAGCATAGAATGAAAGGGGTGCTAAAAGCATAGATTTGATGCTCAAGAATCACCAAGGCAAGAGATGAATCTTAAGAGACCAAGATTGAAGAATTCACATGCTAAAGATCTAAGAAAACTAAGTGAGGAATGAATAGAATCAAATATTTGAAGTGAAAAAATGAATCCTGAAATTGTCCTGAAAACAAACATATCTGAAAGTGTCCTGAAGAGCATATTCTGAAACTCTAGGTTATTCTGTGAAATTGTGAAGAGTGAAGTCTACTTTGAGAAACTACGTAAATTTGAGGCGATTTTGCGAATCTATGCGAACAAGGCTATAAATATGGATTTCCTATGAACTTTTAGGGATATCTAGGGTTTGAGTGGAGCAAAAGCGTGGAGAAGCCGTCGCTAAGAGTTTTTCTTCCTTTTCCTTAGTTGTTTTTATGCATTTCTTAAGAGATTTTAGTTCAATCATGTCTATGGTTGGCTAAATCTCTTAGCTAGGGCTAAGAGGTGAAGCTTATAGCGTAATGGGATGTTTTCTATTGCTTTGATTCATGTTTATGTTGAACTTTTTTTTAAAATTCTAGTTTGATTCTTAAGGAATACTTTCAGTTTTTAATGGTTTGTTGTAACTCAAATTACAATAGATCTACGATAGCTTTGAGTATGTTCTTTTCATGTACTGAGATTGTGAAATTAGGTAATCCTGTTGTTTATCATAGTCTCATGGGCATGGTTAGGTAATGGAATCCTGCCTAATCTTCCCAATTCTCTTATGATTGGTTGTGGGATTGGTAAATCTTGTTATGTGCCTCGTCTCCTGGGCATGGTTTTGTGATGAAATCACTTACAGTTCTCACACCTCTCATCTATTGAGATTAGGTCAAAAGAAGTTCAGATTTGGTTTTACTGAGATATCTTCCAATTGGATAAGATGAGACTCTGATTCCAGTTATGCCATTGAATCAAGCATATATCTCCCTGAACTCTACAAGTAGATCCTTAGAAACCCTAGTTACCACTTTTGAATTTGTTAGTTTTAATCACTTTAATCACAATTACTCTCTCAATTAATTCAGATTTAAATTTCCACGTTTATGCCTCCGCATTTCAAAAAGTCACCAAATATTCTTATCCCTGTAGAATTCACTATGGGGGAGTTTGGATTGTAAGTTACTTAAGCTACTTATGCCTTAAGTAGCATATCTTGATTTCTACTTCTTAAATTGAAGTGATTAACTTAAAATAAAAAAGTTACTTATAATTGATCATAAACCAAACTTATCTCAAATAAGTAACTTTACTGCTGTAAGTAGAAAAAGTAACTTATTTCATGGTATCCAAACAACGCCTTGCATAACACAAACTACTGTCATTAAACTAACTTTCCAAATTTACCTCATCACCTAGAATTCATTTGAAATGAACGAGGATGTTGAGAAGGATGAGTGGCAAGACAAGAAAGGATAAAATTAGAAAGGGATGCATTTGAGGGAAATTACAAATAGCACCAATAGGTAATAAATTAAGGGGAAGTAGACTTTAGATAGTTTGCTCATGTGCTATAGAGACCGAGAACTGTGCTAGTTAGAAGTAGAACTGCGCAGTTAGTAGTAGATTTGGTATAATTTGGATGCTCTAAAAGGCCACGAGTTCCAAAAGAACATGGATAGAGGTAGTAAAATAAGAATTGATGGCCTATGGTCTAATTAACATATGACCCTTGATAGAGTGAACTGGCGAACAAGATCCAAGTAGCCTACCCTAATTAATTGGGAAGAGGATTAGATGATCATGATAATATCCCAAAATTCATTGGGTGGGTAACAACCGGGGGGAATAGCAACAGGTACCCATCATACAGATGTTCACTTGAGCTCAAGCCTCCACTGGCAGCATGGGCACAGGGACACTATCCAGATTGTCCCTGCCATGGATGGACCAGAAAAGAAATTTTCCAACAAGGCAGTCTTGAGGGATTGAATGCTAGGCTCTTCCTTTGGCATTATCCCCTAATAGGCTTTGACAGAGAGTTCATACAAGACATTTGGGTACCCATTTGACACAGGTAGAGCCCATGGCTTAGTGATCCAAACCATTGTTGTGATGGACATTTCCATGATGACCCATGCACAAAATCCTCCAGGCTGGAAGATTAAACAATAGAATATTTGGTCTTTTGTCTGTTGAATTTGAACCTCTGCTGTATTTTCTTTCTTCATTGTCTTCTTGTTGGTCTCCCATCAGGAAGACATTTGGTGTGGGTCCATCCACATGAGCCCATAATATTAATGGTTTGACCACTGAACCATGGAACCACTTGTGTAAACTGACAACTCATATGATATTTGAACAAATTTTCAGACCAAGATTGTTTAGTTTCTCTTATTTATGACCATCCCTTTGAACCCCGTCAAGTGGAACCTACATTTTGCAAGCCTTGCCAAATGACCTGTCAAACTTGCACAACCACCAAATCGATGATTTCATAATTCAAAGATCAACAAGGTCCTTAATTCGTAATAATGGAGCAATAGACAAGCTTTGTCATTTCCTGTTTCTTTCTAGAAAATGTAAAACAAGGTTAAGTTACAGCAAAGGCTGGAAATATGCACACAATAACTTACAGATGATGACTTGCTACAGAAAGGCCTCTGCAGTGTTCAAATCATCCAAAATGTTGGACTTAACCTCTTCTGGCAATGCTGCGAAAGGACCTGCCTTTGAGTAGAAGTTGGCTAATGATCTTATCACTTTCTCAAGGGCTGCATATGATTCCTGTGCACAAGATATAGCCTCACAGTCAATCAAAGAAAACCTTCCAAACACAAAAGAAAAATAGATAGCAATATAGCAATCAAAATCATAACAGGTGCATGTTGTATACAAAAAGCATATTGCATTGGCTTGAAATTGAACTAAGGTTGTGTCTGGGTGTACCCTAAATCATGGTTGTGCTTAACTTTGGGGCGGAGCATAAATCAAAGATAACATTATATGGGCTTATGTTTCCCATTATTTCTTCCCCAAATCACGATTGAACTAAATTTTGGAGGATCCCTCTTATCTCAACCAGAATTTGGTAGTAGCTCGTCCCATCTACAACACTTAACTGCATCTTCATGTAAACTGGTGAAGTGTATGATTTGATAGAATTTGAAATTATTAGGGTGCATATGAATTAAAATAGGAATGATACCACCAACTACAAATCTCCAAGTGCCAAATGCAAGAAACGCACACATCCCAATATTGCATTCATGCGTGGGATCTAGAACGTTTATCAAGTGGGTGCTTCGGTGTTTCCTACCCAGAAAATTCATCCCTGATCACTCATCTGGTAGGCTACCTATATACATTGAGTGTGAACCTTTGCTAATCCTTTTATCTAACAACCATTTTCACGTACAGGTATAGCATGCTGATTAGTTGAGGGGCAGAAACCTCCCCCAACACTCCACTGATGAACAATCCTGATCTCACCACCAGGAGCTACACTGGCATGCACCTGGCACTTGTGTTTAGCACATGCAGATGTGACGCTGACAATAGTATTCCTCCAAGCACTCTGATGAATTAACCAACAGAAATCTCCACCCTAATGCCCTGCTAATGAACAACTCCAATCTCACAGACATGAACTACATCAACATGCATGGGGCACTTGTGTTTGACACTTGAAGATGCAATGCTGCCAATAGCATTTCTCCAATCAGAAATGATATGTGTGAAGGCACGTGTTTCTATTGTCAATTTGTAAGGCTGGATAAAGTTGTATTGTAAAAGGAGAAAGAGCTTTGTCTGAGTGTGTATTACATGCAGTTACAATCTCATTCCATCCATGGCAAAACTAACTTTACAACCACTACATATCAAGAAACCTTGCCCTAATGCATTTGAGAAAGTCGGTAACTTCATTTATAGATATTTCAAATACAACTCAAGTTGAACCTGCAAAACATCTTCTTGTATTCAAGTCAAATAGAAGATTTAACAATAATGACATTGATCGTTTGAATATGTAAGGAGAACAGATTAAGTTGAATTGTGAAATGACAAAAGGAGATCGATCTTGATGTATTACATGCAGTTCCATATCATTTTATTCAATGCACGAGTTAATGGGCTCAATGTTGCAAGTGATTGGCCACGTCAATCATTGAATGAGTAGCATTTTTAATGTTGGACTTTGTTCTGCACTTTGGAATCTGGCCAAATCAGGTACAGTAGGCTTAATTCCAGGTCCATAAGGAAGTTTTGGGAATTGATCAAGCAAATAGTTCAGAAAACAAAGGTGAACATTATCAAAACATAGCTACAATATTATATTTTAAAATCTGGTAAGATAGGTTACAATCCATGATGAAAATAGAGAAATACTTAGAACACTCATACATTTGCCCACGTGGATGAACTTAGTTCAAAGGAGATGAGGCTTTTCTTCAAAACAAGTGTGCCACACTCATCAAGTGTGGTCTACCATAGGCAAACACCCTTGTAAAAAAATGAGGTTGTGGTCACTCATCAAGTAGGCCCAGTGTTTCAAATAGCGCCCGTAGCGTGGCCGTAGCACTACATAGCGTCCCAAATAGCGTAAATCCCCTGTAGCACACGCTACAGGGGTCGTAGCATACACTACAGCTATGTAGCGCGTAGAGTCCGTAGCGCAAACTACAATGTATTTTTTTACTATTTTAATTTTTTAATTATTTTTTCACGTTTTCTTTGTTTCTAATGTTGAGGAATGTGACACTTGTATTGTACTTGATACTTTTAACCTATGAGATTTTTATTTCTTTTCATAATTGTGCCTTGTGGTTTCAATTAGACATTATTAATTAAAGTGGTTTGCTTAGGAAGTTGGTGTGATAATTATTTGATTTGGCTTATGTCTGTAGATTGGCTTTTGATAAATGATAACTAATAAGTTTTTTGAACATGCTTATAATTGATAAAATGAATCATCTTTTAGGCATTTTTATATATATTTTTTTCACTATTTATTATATTTGTCCTATTTTTAAATTAAAAAATAGAAATACCGTGTAGCTTACGCTACACGCTATAGAGGGCTGAGCGCTACGCATCACGCTACCGCTATTTAAAACACTGAGTAGGCCATAGGGATACATTGAATGTGGACCAACACACCCATCTTTTTTCTAAACATCCATTTTTCTTATTCAAATGGAGTTCACCTAATGAGTGCACAATCCTGATTTCTGGGCCAGGAGTTGTCCGTGGCAGGCCACACCTGACGTATAGCAGGATTTTGTAGACACATGATGTGAAGAAAACCCACAAATCTCTGCACAAATTTCCTAAGAATTTCTTCCATTTGAAGCTTAACACAGTCAAGAAAAGAGAACGCATACCTCAGCCACAACAGCTTTTTGGCCCTTCCAACCACTCAAATACTCTCGAATCGACTCCTTTGCAGCATCTGCCATCCTTCTAAATTTGGCAATATCTCTGGCATCTTCCTTCAATGACTCACGCAGTGTCTTCACGACTTCTCTTGCAGATTTCAAGTAGGATTTTGGCAACACCTTACCAGATTTGGTTTTTTCATTAGGGTCTAACAAGGATTTAATCGAATCAAGAATGCCTTGGTCTGCCTCATTCTCATTTTCTTTCCGATCGCTTTCTTCTGCCTTAACTGGCAATGGTGCAAAGGCATGTCTAAAGGCCAAAATGGCAACCAATGAGGCTGCACTACATAAAACAGTATCCCTTCTACTCAACAAAATTTCCTGAGAAGCTATGTCAAAACAATGCCTCAAATGCAGTTTGTCTACTCTGTTGCAGTGAAATGAAAACAATCAAGCTTCATGAAAGAGCTAAGAAGGAAGTGATTTCAAAAGATCTAATAGTGGTAGACGGTACTGATAACTTACACTTGGAGAAAGGTTTTGGAATTTTTGCAATCAAACTAGGAGAGGAGCTATTGCATTTCCCCAATATTGAGAAAGATATAACCATTTTTGTCTGAGAGTTCAGCCAATCCCAGTGGAGCTTTATGCAGTACGTCTTACAAAATGGCAGCTACCTCTTGATTATTGCTACAACAGGACAACATACAAAGGCTTCAAACAAAACACAAATTTATTGAAGATCATTTACTAAAAACCCACTATTGAGAAAGGAAGAGCCAATTTCGTCAGTGGATTCAGTAAATACCAGCAGAGCTCTTTTCAGTACGTCTTAAAAAGTGGTAGAAATCTCTTGATTATTGCTTCACCAGAACGACCTAAAAGGCTTCAATAAGTACAAAAATTTATTGAAGAGTTATTTACTAAAAAGGAGAAGAAAAAAAAAAAAAAAACAAAACAAAACAAAAGAACTGTCCCTTTGCCACAAGGTGATATGTGAGTGCCACAAAAGAGCAATCCAATAAAGATCGAAGAAAAAAGATTAAAAAGGAAAAGAAGAAGAAGCATTATGTATCGGCTTACCGCAAGCACATGAGTGTGTATTGTGTAGGGTGCTTGAAGGTGGGAATTGACAATAAGACACCCCATGTGCCAGTTAAAAGGACGTTGCTAATGTACCCATGAAGGTGGTAACCATGTGTGTGTATTGTGTAGGGCGCTTGAAAATTGATAACCGCACAATTGGCAAATTGATGTAGAACATGGCACAGATACATTCCTAGCATGGTTGGACCAAAAGAAGGTGAACCATAAATTGGCAATAACTTTTGATCCGGGTATCATTATGGGGTGCACAACCTATCAATCTTTACTGAAACGGGCCATCCGAGGTGAACCGTCGCATCTATCTGTTTCACTAGAAAACGCACACTTTCAGCTCAAGGAAAGAAATTTTAAGGAAAAATTACTACTTTTAGTAATTCCGATTTTTTTAAATATTTTCTTATTTTTAGAGTTTTAGATTTTCTTCATTTTTAGAAACAACTTGTAATCATGCTAGGACTCTTTTAGTAAAAGTTTATTCGGAAATTTTATTTTTAGAAATTAGGCTTTAGAAGAGTTTTAATAGAATTAGGATTTTTATTAGAGTTAGACTTTTACTATTTTTGGTAATTACGAATTTTGGTTTAGTTTTTTTTTTTTTTCTTTATTGATAGTGTAACAGGTATACAAAAGAGACAATTATCAATTAATCAATTTTTTAATTTATTAAAATTTATTTATATTCTTTTCTACTTTTCCTTGTGGATTCGAGGAATCTTTGTGAGGAGTATAGAAAAGCTTTGTGGATTCGCAGTAGTTATCATTGAGGAAGACAGTGATTGACCTCATCATGTCCATCCCTATGTCAATTGGTATCAGAGCGAGGACTCCCATCGAGCCGATGACAAGTAACGAAGGAATGGACCAAAATCCCGTGGACGGTGATTCAGGGATTTGTTATCTTTTGAAAAGAATAGAAGCTTTTCACCAAGAGAATCGGTTGATCATGCAAGGGATACAGGAAACCCTTAACCGTCTTGCAGATATGCTAATTCCGCCTCGTGCCCAAGGCAATGCTCAGTCGCCTATGGTTGCTATACGGCACAACCTAGATTTTTCTAGAGCACCACCCAATGATGGTGAATCGTAGGCCACCACTTTGATCGTGAGGAAGGCGTCATACATGCCAAAGGTAGAGATAGATTTACATCAGCACAACATCTTTTGAACGAGATGCACTGTAAACCAAAAAGTCCATAATGTGATCATCGATGACAGGAGCAGTGAGAATCTCGTGCAGAAAACAATGGTGGAAAAGTTGCAACTGAAAAAAGAAAGGCACTCATCTCCATACACGATTGGATGAATCAAGGGGGTCAACAAAACAGAGGTAATCGAACAATGCACTGTCTCATTTTCAATTGGTAAAAATTATAAGGATCAAGTACTTTGTGACATGGTCGACATGGAAGCTTGTCACAAATTACTTGGTCGACCATGACAATATAATGTTAATGCTACACATAGAGGTAAGGATAACGTATTTATATTTATTAAATATGGTAGAAAGTTTATCCTCGTCTCTGTGGGAACAGAGAACCAATCCAAGACTTCTAAAGTTGAGGAACGGTTTCTCATAACTGAACATAATCTTGTTAAACAATCTAAGGAGACGGGAGATGTAGATGCATTAGTTGAAAAGGAAAATTATATGAAGCTTGTGAACATCGCAAAAGATTTGAAACCAGTGTTGCAGGAGTTCAAGGTGATTGTGCTCGATGAACTCCCTAAGGAATTGCCTCTAATACGAGATATACAAAATCGCATTGATCTTGTCTCAGAGGCAAGTCTGCACAATTGCCCACATTATTAGAAAGAATGTAAGATATTGCGGGCACAAGTGAAAGAACTGATCCATACTAGCCAAGTCAAGGAGAGCATGAGTACATATATTGTGTCAGCTCAAGAGCCTAATGCAAAGTACAAGGAAAAGGTTGATAAACATCAACGCAAGAAATTGTTTGAGTATCATGAGTGAAATCCCTTGAGTAACTCGAGGACGAGTTTTTTCCAAGAGGGGTTTGATGTAGAACATGGCATAGATAAATTCCTAGCATGGTTGGACCAAAAAAGGTGAACCGTAAATTGGCAATAACTTTTTATTCGAGTATCGTTACGGGGCGCAAAACCTATCAATCTTTACTAAAACGGGTCATTCGAGGTGAATTGACCCACGATGTGGGTCGTGTCTATCCGTTTCGCCAGAAAATGCACACTTTTAGCTTAAAAAACGAAATTTTAAGGGAAAATTACTAGTTTTAGTAATTTCGATTTTTTTAATATTTTCTTACTTTTAGAGTTTTCAATTTTCTTCATTATTAAAAACAACTTGAAATCATGTTAGGAATCCTCTAGCAAAAGTTTATTTGGCAATTTTATTTTTAGAAATTAGGCTTTAGAAGAGTTTTAATAAAATTATGATTTTTATGACAGTTAGAATTTTTCTATTTTTGGTAATTATGAATTTTGGTTTAGTTTTTTTTTTTTTTCTTTATTAATGGTGTAACAGGGATACAGAAGAGACGATTATCAATCAATCAACTTTTGAATTTATTAGAATTTATTTCTATTCTTTTCTATTTTTCCTCTTGGATTCGAGGAATCTTTGTGAGGAGTCCAAAGAAGCTCCATGGATTCGGAGTAGATATCCTTGAGGAAGATGGTGACCGACCTCATCACGTTCATCCTTGCGTCATAAATGTGGGATGCTTAAAGATTGATGGTGGCACATGTGAGGCACTTGATGATAAAGGGTGGAAAATGTGACACATTGGCATATGTCACATGGCACATTAGCAACATTGACTACAGTCCTCTGGTGCACCCACACACCCACACCCACATAAATTTTGTTGGGAAATGGGGGAAAAGGTACAAATCCTAGTGACATAATTGAAATACTAGCTACATTACAAAAATAACGAATATTCAATCATATTGAAAGGTATGAAAGGAGCATGGACCCGACATAGAAAAGTAGAGTTTTAAAGAAGAATGATCCTTTGTAATCTCTCACACCAAAATTTTGGTGATCATTAGCAATCGTTCGAGTTCAAAAACTACAAGGACGGTGGGGCCTCACTAGATCAGTTTCATATGTGCTTTTGCTTTTCACTAATGAAGAGACCTATTTGTAACTGTTAATAGCTTCTGGTTAGAAAGATTTAGGGTTTCTATTTTCATTGTTTACATCTATTTCATTTGTGCTAGTGACTAGTTTATGGATAAGTACTCGTGGAGTAATTGGTCCATCTCTAGACCTACGTGCCTTTGACTTCATTTGTCAAGAAGTCTGTGTTGTAGAAGATCCACAATTTCAAAGTTTAAACTTGATTTTGTAAAACAAAACCATGTACTCAAGTGACATAAGGGAAAGCATGGAAAGGTGAAGAGGAAGAACACCGTCTCCTTTATGTGATATGAACCTTGAATCCACAAGATGTAATGGCTCTTGAATCCACCAAAGATTCAAAAATATTTTATTGAAGTCTATCCCCCAAACGAGATTACAAGGCTTTAAATAACAAAACGGAACCCTAATTAAGAGTCTCAATGCAAATAAGCTGAAACCTTTCCAAAATAGTAAAACTTGCTAAATATAGAAAGTCCTAAATTAATTACACTAGATAATTCTTGGCATGATAAGAAACAAATCTTAAGAAGACACCAAATACTAAAACTCTAAGATGAGAGAGATACGTCTAATCTCAAACTTATTGAAAACAGTAGGTTTTTCGAAAAATAGGTATTTTGAATAGGAATGAGTTGTTTTCTCATGAAACGGAGTGACACGACCCGCTTACATGGGTCAATTGGCCCTGGATGGCCTGTTCCAGTCAAAATTTAGGACATGTCTTGTAACTCATCCCGGATCAAAAGTTATGGTTGTTTTACAGTTCACACTTTAAACGACTATTTTTCTCAATCCAGAATGAATTTCTTCGATCCAGACGCATCTAGGCCCAGTTACATCATGCCCCATGTAAGAATGGGCCTGAATATGATGGATTACGTTTGCTTCTGTTCGAGCTTTTTTCGGTCCATCTAAGCCAAAAATAGGTCAGCATCCCACTCTACATCATCAAGATTGAGAAGTTGTTAAAAAATATGTTAGTGGCTTACACCAAAAATTCCTCTTTGTTGTAGAAACATAAAAGGGAGACGATCTGCTGTTAGACCCAAATGTAAAAGCTAGTTGTCACGAACTCTATCAAGAAAAAACCATTTTACAAAATGCAAAGAGTAGAAAAATTATAAAATCCTAATTGATTAAAATATGCCCTTTCATGAAATTGGAGACAAGAAGCTAAAGTGGGTCTGACCGGATAACTGAACAGCCCACCAGCATGGTTGTAGACTGCTCTGCAGTTGCATCACATTCACTGGAAACAACGGTTTTTGCAGCTGATTGTGAAATGGTATAGTATACTATGCTCAACCAAAAGAATCTAACATAAACTCGGTTTTTTAATTTGACTAGTAATTTCATCACATGATTGATTCCACTTTGGAGGGTCCATACATCAAGAATCCCCCATTGTGAAAAACCAAAGCCTTTGGTTGGCAGCAGCAAATAGACGGCCAAAAAAGAAGATTTAGAAATGGTCCGCATCTAAACCAAAAGAAAAAAGGCCAAACGAATCATCGATATAATCTTCCAATGTAGAAGACTTGGAGTGCATGGGGCACATACAATTTCAATGTTTTGGATTGCTGAACTGTTGGCCCTCCTTGCAAGAAACTGAAAACTTGAGCTTGTTATAAATACTCTGGCATTGAGCATTGTGCTATTATGATGTCATTCCATTTAAATAATGCACATTTTCCGACCGATGATCTTGGAGAGCATATAACCATAATTCTAAAGCTCGCTAGCCAAGTCAACTCAACCGGCGAGATTTGGATCCGAATCTCTTACAAACTTGGTTGTGGGTATTTTGCGTGACAGGTTCTTAAACAGATACTATAATCATTAGGTGAGATTTTGAACCCCAGGTCTCTTGGAAACTTTTGGGAATACCAAGAGTTATATTAGGAGTCTTTTGGATGCGTAAGTGGGAAGTGATTTACAGGCCAAACATTCTATTTTTTAAAAAAGAAGAAAGGAGATAGAAACGCACCTTTGTTCTCTCTTGAACTGTGACCTATCGAAGGTATAGCCCACCAGATGAACGGTGTAGAGGTTTGGACTATGAGAATCGTCCGGCTAATTCATGAGAAAGAGAAAGGTTTCTTCCAGGAAGAAGCTGGGATTTCCTTCTCTCTTTTCTGAGGGTTTTTGAAAAAGGCAAGGGGTTTGGCTAGAAACCCCAACACTAGCATTAGCCAGCTAGCTGCTGTCAAAGCTTACACGGGCCCATCATAATTTGTGTTTTATCGGGACGCGGATTGGCTAT
The DNA here is from genome assembly GCA_021015155.1 of Magnolia officinalis. Lineage (NCBI taxonomy): Eukaryota > Viridiplantae > Streptophyta > Magnoliopsida > Magnoliales > Magnoliaceae > Magnolia > Magnolia officinalis. Next base: position 91,562,021 of record JAJHSJ010000001.1, read on the forward strand.
TGACGCTGCCAGTAGCAAGCTGCCTACTGGACGCGGATTTCTTACCAAAGCCGTCCGTAGTAAGCACCTGCGAAAGGATGCTGGGTGGGACCCACTGCAATATTTGTGACAAATCCACACCGTCCACCCATTTTACAAGCTCAGTTTAAGAAATTTGACCAAAAATTAGGTGGATCCAATATCAAGCGGGCCAAATGAGAGGAAACAGTCGTTATTCAATGAGCATTGTTGAAACATTTTAATGGCCATAAAAGTTTTGTATCTTCCTAAATTTGTTGTGTTTTCACTTCATTCCAGTGGCAATAATATTATAAACGGTTTTGATGATATATAAACATCAAGATGGAGCCTAGGAAGGTTTCAACCGTAAGCATTTCTTTTCTCAATTTTCCCTCTAGTGTGACGCAATTGAGTTTTGGATACACCTAATTTTTTGTCACAAATACCGAAATGATCTCTAAAAACTTATGGAGAGAGTGGATTTCTCAAAAACATAGCGGTGGATCCCACCTAGCGTCCTTGCACAGGATTTTCCTTTCACATGAAATCCGCGTCCACTGCTATGTGGGCCCACATTAATGTGTTTTATTCACGTGGTTCATTTATTTTTTCAGATTATTTTAAGATATGAGTCCAGAAAATGAATCAGGTGCAAATCTCAAGTGGACCATGCCCCGAGAAAACGGTGGTGATTAAGCACCCACCATTAAAAACCTCCCACGGCCGGCTGTAACGTTTATGTCATCCAATATCATCCAATATGGTGATGTATGTGTAAGAGGGGACTGCTGCAAAAGGAAGCGGATTGGCTACTCCCCCGCTGGTCGGTGATCCGTGAGCCCCACCTTAATGTATGTGTTTCATCTAGGTCGTCCATCTATTTTTAAAGGTAATTTTATGGTATGAGACCAAAAATGAATTATATACTAATCTGAAGTGGACCACATTACATAAAACGGTGTCAATTGAACGTTGACCTTAAAAAACTTTTTGGAGGCATAAAAGTTTTGGATCAAGCTAATCTTTGCTTTTTCCCTTCATCTAGGTCTGCATGACCTAATCGACAGATTGGATGTCAAATAAACAGTACAGTGGGCCTTACGAGGATTTTAACAATTGATATTCAATCACAGTTAGCCTTTCCATGATTTGATCAATAAATGGTCCTTCCTCGTGATAGTATTCAACTTTATGTAGTCAATGCATACTCTCCAACTAGTTGTAACACTTGGTCAATGCAAAACTGCAACTGTAAAATACAATCACAAGTTCCAAAAAACTGCAACTGTAAAATATACAAATTCCAAGAATCTGTAAGTCATAGATCTTTAATAATCCAACCCCTCCCTACAATGGAAAAGAATAATAATAACATGTTACTTCATGGAAATAAAAAATTTCGTGTTTTAGACAATGATCATCAAACTAAGAACAAGTACACTTCGCAGGTTTTGTTTTAGCACTAGTGGGGCCCTTGATTCTCCTATCTCAACCGTTCATATGATGGGTCGACTTGGCTCATTCACCAAAAACCATGGAACAATTAGTACACATTCAATGGAAAAGCTGTCAGATATTTGATGGCTAGGATCTCCCCGTGTTGGGGCTTTTGGTGCATGGATTATCCACATTGGAGGCCCATCGCATCAATGGCTTGGATTGCTGATCCATGGCGTGTGGCAGATAACTAAACATCCGCCCATCTTATCTAGCGGGGGTGGCTAACATGGAGTGTGCGTACTGACATGGGTGTGTACTAACAAGCTAACCCCCCCCCCCCCCCCCCCCCCCCCCCCCCCAAAAAAAAAAAAAAACTCTCCGTATGATGGTCTCACTAAACCAAGGGCTTAAAACAGAGAAACCATATATATCGAGATCGTTTTGGCCCACCTTTCTCTATTCTCTCTTTTTCCTCTTTCCTATTAAATATCTCCTCCTCCACGTGCTTCTGCACTTGGCCCCCGATTTCAACTAAGGCATACATCATAGTGGGGCCACATAAAACACATCATGGTGGGTCTGATCGGCGAGGAAAGAGAACTCACCTATTTGAAGATGACGCTGCTCAATGGAAGATTGAAGATGACGCAGCTCGATGGTGATGGAAGATGCCGCGGCTCGATGACGATGGGATGCCGCTGCTTGAAAATGGGAGAAGCTCTTGAGGGCTGGGATGCGCTGCTTGAAAAGGGGAGAAGCCGTTGAGGGCTGGGATTCACGGTCGAAAATGGGAAAAGAGGAATGGGAAAAGAGGAAATGGCCGAATCCTCTTCTAAATCAGATATATCTTTCCAATCCGAAAGAGTGTTTGTTTACCATCGTTTATAACCAAAAAACTGTTAACGGTCGTCCATGCAAGAGAGACCATTTTTTGGATGGTTAAGATCGTATTATATAATAAACTTATAAATATTAAGCAATTAAAACTATACGGATTATTTGAATGGTCTGGATAACTCTATATCATTGCCACTATTTACATGAACGAGTCACCACTATTTTACATTATCTACAAAACTCACAGGCTTTCTCCCCAGAACAAAAACGGTAAACCAAGCTTTGGAAAGGGGAGGGCTCTGTGGGCCCCACCACGATGTATATTTTTCATCCACGCCGTCCATCAATTTATCAAGATCATCTTAGGATTGATCCCCAAACATGAGCCCTGAATAAATCTTGGACGGACCACAAAATGAGAAAAATATGGACGGTTGGACGTCCACCATTGAAAATATTAGCACGGATTACTGGCCTTGGCCGACGGATTTTAGCCGTCAGCTATGCTGACGGATTTTAGCCGTAGCTAAAACCAACCCAGGTCCGTCGGCATTGCCCCTTTTTTTGGTTGTGTAAGAGAGTTAGAACGAAGTTACCATACAGAAGATGCTAAGTTAGGATCCTACAAAACGGATAGAAAAGTTTCTAAAAACAAAGAAGAAAAATTCCTAACTTAAGAATAAAGCAGAAAGTTTATCCTAATCTTACCTAATTCTAAAACTAATTAAATTTATATAATAAAAAAAAAACGTAATCATAGTTTTCAGCAACGGTGCCAAAAACTTATTCACAACCCTAAGTGTAGGGTCGCGATGTAATAATAATCTCGATGAGACTGAAGTCGAATCCACAGGGACTAATCTTGTATGTATTCTGAAAGTAATTAGAAGTAGAACTAGAAGAAGATTTAAAACTAAATCTGAAATAATAAAAAGAGTAATTGTGAATAAAGTAATTGAAATTTGAATTTAAAGATGGGAACTAAGGTATTAAGGATCCACTTGTAACTCTTGGGATGCTACCTTACTTGATTTAAGAGATCCAATTGGAATCAGAGTCCGATCTTATCTAATTGGAAAGAGAGATGATCAAATCTCTGAACTTCTCATTGATCTAGCCTCAATGGAAAAGAATTGTGGAGATTGGAAGGGATTCCATCACCCAACCATGCCCTGGAGACGATGGCGAACAACAGGATTTACCAATCCGACAATCTTAAATAAGAAAAGAAGATACTCAAAGCTATTGCAAATTTACTGTCATTTGAGTTACAACAAACCATTGAAAACTGAAAGTAAAATCAATCAGAAATCAATGAAGTTCAACATAAACATGAATTAAAGCAAAGTAAGCATCCCAATAACGATACAAGCTTCACCTCTTAGCCCTAGCTAAGAGGTTTAGCCAACCATAAACATGATTGAATTAAGAACTCTTAAGAAAAGCATAAAAACAAACTAAGGAAGAAGATGAAGAAAACTCCTGGTGACGACTCACCACCCTTTTGCTCTAGTCCTTAAACCCTAGAAGATGCTTTGAAGTATCCTAAGAACTCCTATTTATAGTTGAGGACTCCAACTTTCACACCGAGTTGGAAAAGTCCGAAAACTGCCTCAAATTTATGCAGTCCGCACAAAATTTACATAACCTTCGACTAGTCGAGGGCAATCTTCGATTGGTCGAAGGTCATCTTTGACTAGTCGAGTGAAATCTTCGTCTGGTCAAAGGTCACGCAAATTTGAAAGATAATGTTACTGGAGTTCGAGCTGAACTTTCTTGGGCTGGTCGAAGCAGAACTTGGGCTAGTCGAACTTCACGCGTATCCATCTTTTTCCTTGGTGATTCTTGAGCATCATATCCATGCTTTTAGCATTATTTAGATTCCAAGTTCTCAGATTCACCTTACAACATAAATATGTATATAAGATACCTTTAAGCATCATCATGTTCATAAAATTAAGATATATATAGAAGAGAATATGCAATATTTGACACTCGACACTTGACCACATAACCTAGTAGGACCCATAGAAAATAGTAAACGGTATGGATTTTATTAACCATCACCGTGGGCCCCACACATGTGGTGAGTGTACACAGAAAGTGTATCACCAGACCTAAAAATCATTCAAAATACCATTGACTCGAAGAAAATTTGAAAAGGGAGAGTTTCCCTTTCATTCCCTTGCTTTTCGCCAACGTTGGACAACCAATTGCTATGATGAATAGTGGGCCATCATCACCATCCATATGGACGATCCAAGCCGTCCATTCTGCAGTTAGGTCAGGTTCGAACAAAACCGAGGCCGAATCACATGAAGGCGAGCTTTCATGCGGACACAAGCTCGATCACAATTAGACTACGTAACCTGAAAATCAGATAGCAATTCGTTTTACATCGCTGATAGCGTGCGTCCTTGCAACACCAATTAATGGGTGAAATCCATCTTAGCCATCCAACCTACATTTAAGGGAGATCCGACCCCAACTAAGATCATCGGAAAAGCCTCCGCGTTTCGAAGAATGAGGAACCCCTTCGCAACATGCATCTGACAGAAATCCGCTAACATACATGATGCTCCACAACGGGAATTGAGGAGAAAACTCCAATCCGAACAGTTCAAATCCAAGAAGACTGGATTCCGACCCTCTGAGAGGTGTCGGAAAGATCGGAACGAGACTCGATTTTGCCAAAGATTTTGTATCATCTGGACATCCGCACAAACCGCAGAAACTCCCTCTACAACACATTTTTAGCAGGAAGCCAGTTACGTCACGGGGCTTCCCACGAGCGAAATTAGGGACTGACTTTGATTTGAGCCGTCCAGAACAAAGAAGAGGGGTATCTGATCCTCTCCAAGACGCTCAAAAGAAAGGAAATAAAACAGCCTTCACAACTGTTCTGCCGACTTTCACGGCAATCCGACCGGTTTTCACGACTCTTACAAATCAGCTCTCCGCGCAGTAGGTTCGCAAGGCCCACCTTCACCACAGACCTGACGGTCAGGAAACGTCGGACGACAAATCCAACCCACCTAGAGAAGTCCAAATTCGAAGAAACAAGTTGGGGCCAAACCACCATTAAAATCGGTGCCAATCCCCACCATCAGGGCTATTCGATCAGAAAATCCAAACCACCCAATGATTGACCTTCAAACTCTCTTCGGGCTCCCATGCAGGCCTAGATGATCTAAAGAGAAAGGACTCCCAATACAGGTTCCGAATGGAACGAGTTACACGCACACGCCACAACCGTTTCGCATAAGATGTATTCCGCATAGTGAATACGCAAGAACAATCTAGAGGTTTCAAAATAATATAAGATCCCACATCCGACCCTAGAAACCGCACCAAGAGAGAAAGAGCACCAAGAGAGAAAGAAAAGAAAGAGAGAGAGAGAGAGAAAAATAGAGAGAGAAAGAAAGAAAAATAAAAAGAAAAGAAAGGAAAAAGAAAGAAAGAAAAGAGAGTCAGGTGCTGGGGCGAGTTCACTCGGTTGGGATCTCGGTTAGGATTAGATGGGATCTCGGTTGGCTGATTTGACTCGTTTTGTCAGGTAGAGTTATAGGTACTAATCAAGGTATCGCCTTCTTACATGATAACATACGTTAAATTTCTAAATTATAGTAATAATTTACTTAACCTAGATGTAGGTGAAGGATGAAACCCTAATCATGTAGTTTATCTACTTTATATCTAAAGTTGAATCTAAAGTACATGCACTAAGTTCTAAATAACGTAAGAGGACGCTTCGACAACTAAAGTGTGGGTTTTTATCCTTTAAGCTTACTTGATTTAGAGATGACATTATCTTGACATTTACATGCTTTCATAACACTGTGAACTTCCTCATGCGGAATAGTGGTTAAAGTGTGACGTTACTCGTTTATGGCCTTTCAGAATTTATGTGAAGGTTTTTCCTTTAAGTTAACATTAAATTAAGTTGATGTGAATTCCCTTGCCTTTTACATGCTCTTGTGATTTTCTTCTTGCAATTATTTAATTTATCATCAATAATTATCTACCCTTTTGAGAATTATGATATGATGTTAATTACAAGTGATCTTCATGAATTTATGTGGAGCGATGAATACAGGCCTTGCCATTGCCTTTATCAATTTGTTGAGTTAGCCCTTGTTACTCTTCTTTTTATTGAGTTGGCCATTGTCACTCTCTTTGTTATTGAGTTAGCCATTGCCACTCTTCTATTTGTTGAGTTAGCTATTGCTACTCTCCTTTTATTGAGTTGACCATATTCACTCTCTTCTTTGCGAGTTAGCCATTGCTACTTTCTTCCTTATTTTACTAGCCTTGTACTATTTACCTTTAAGGCTTGGGCATGTGTCTTGATATTCCAGAACCCCCATGATTCAACTTATGTTCTCTATAAGTGCAAGTGATGTGTTAAGAAGTTTACAACTAGTGATTCAAATATTTTATCATGGACGTAATGTGCTCTGGGTAGACACCCTCTTGATTGATGCGTAATTTCATGGGTTTTAGATAGTGGTGCACAAATCGATGTAAGTAATTCGCAATGCGTGTTACATCACTTCCGGTATTAGATGTCGCAAATAATCGCTTCATGAAAAAATCGTGTCACGTACTTCATCCGACTCATGTATTGTGTCACCTTGAAGTGTTCACGAAAATCAACAGTAGCGTCGGACATGCTAGTGAATCTCCATAGTGTGAGAATGCTGGGCGATCTGCATTTTATATGAATCGTATAACACATTGTAATGATCACTATGTATAATGAGCTGCACATGCTTTGCTAGGCATGCATCTCGTGTAGGTTGTTTACGCATGCTGATACCCCTCATAGTAGCAGAGCACGAGACGTATCAGAACCCTTACATTTCCTTTATAAATCTATTGAGTTATTGTTAATCTTAAAGGATAACCATTACTATGAGTAGGGCATTGACCCTCTCCAACTGTACAAATGATGTAGGTGACGTATAGATTGAAGACCAAGAAGACAATCTCCCTATAGAAGATTATGCTAAAAGAATAAAAAGATAGTTTTATGATTTAGTTTTATACTTCTGTTACGAACTCGATAAATGTAGTAATCTCCCATTGAGAAGACATTTGATTATTCTTTTACTCTGATGAAATAATCAACACAGTCGATTTTATTCTCATGAATGTTACCTTTATAAATGTATTTAGATGTGATCCAAATGAATAAATAAATAGATAAATAAATAAGGTGCGATTTTTAAAGCATCCAATTCATTCGATCAACACCCAGTTTTTCTCGGGCACGAGTACAAACTCTGGCCATGAAAATTTGGGATGTTACATGAGAAATCCTTACCACCAGCAGACCTTTAAAAGAATAAAAGATAGTAACCTGCAGCCTGACCTTCACTAAAGAGGATGCCAGAGGAATTCACAATCTTCACGATGATGCATTTGTAGTTACAATGACCATAGCCAATTGTAAGGTATTTCGAATCCTCGTGGATATTAGATCCTCAGCCGACATCCTCTTCGTGCATGCATTCAACAAGATGGGAGTCGGACGATCCTGACTCCGAGCTGTCAAGACTCCCTTGCTCGAATTCTTAGGAGGTAGAGTTATACCTAAAGGATCAATACAACTTCTGCTCACTGCCGGAGACGGACAAAACCAAGAAACCACGATGATTGACTTTTTAGTAGTGGACTGCCCATCTGTCTACAACGCAATCCTCGGCTGACCCTCCCTCAACGTCCTGTGAGCTGTAGTCTCGACTTACCACCTAACAATGAAATTTCTAACCGGGCAAGGCATCGAGATGGTTAGAGGAGACCAACATGAAGCTCGGTAGTGCTACATGATGACACTAAGAGCTCAACATTAAACGATGAACATCACCTCTCTAGACCTCCAAGAAGATTTTGGAGAGAGGGGTTGTCCTCTAGAGGACCTCATTCCCATTCCACTCGCCAGCTTAGACCCATTTAGAACGGTCCAGATCGAGTTGTCTCTGACATCTCCGCTACAGGAAGAAATTGTGAACCTCCTTCGACAATCTGTAGACGTTTTCTCATGGTCCTATGAGGATATGCCTGGCATTGACCTAAAGGTTATTGTTCATCGACTGAATGTCGACCCCGATTACCGACCGATCTGACAAAAGCACAGACCGCTCGGCCCCGAGTGATATGCAGTGATTGGAGAAGAAGTCGACAAGCTCCTTAAAGTTGGGTTTATAGAAGAAATTTACTATTCGGACTAGATAGTCAACGTCATTTTGGTTAGGAAGTCCAATGAAAAGTGGCGGGTTTGTGTTGATTACACTAACCTAAACAAAGCCTGCCCCAAAGATAGTTTCTCTCTTCCCTGAATTGATCAGCTCATCGATAGTACAGCAGGGAACGAGGTGTTAAGTTTTATGGACGCCTATTTTGTTTATAATCAGATTGTAATACATCAATATGATAAGTAAAAAATGACCTTTGTCACTGACAAAGGTCTTTACTGTTACAGAGTCATGCCCTTTGGACTGAAAAATGCTAGAGCTACCTATTAGCGGCTTGTCAACAAGATGTTCGACCGCCAGATTGGATTATCAATGGAAGTCTATGTGGATAACATGCTCATAAAAAGCATTAGAGCCACAGATCATGTATTCGATCTGCAGGAAATGTTTCTAATTCTTTGAGAATATCAGATAAAGCTGAACCCAAACAAATGTGCTTTTGGGGTTAGCTCGGGAAAATTCCTTGGCTTCTTGGTTAGACAATGAGGAATCGAAGAAAACCCTGAAAAAATTAAAGCTCTACTCGACATGAATTCGCCAAAAATGACTAAAGATGTCTAGCACCTTACAGGAAGGATAGCCGCTCTTAATCGCTTTGTATCTCGGGCTATAGACGAGTGCCTTCCCTTCTTCAAACAATTGAAAGGGAAGTAGGTCGTAGACTGGACAGAGGAATGCAAGATGACCTTTTAGGAACTTAAGTGATACCTAGTGTCGCCACCGTTGCTCTTTAAACTCGAGCAAGGAGAATCGCTGCTGTTGTATTTAACAGTTTCAGATGTGTAACGCCCCGAAAATTAAGGGTCGAGCAAAGACTTAAATCCTGAGATCCGTTGCATCACTTATGCAACATAGATAATGACGTTAAAATGTTGTCCGTATTAGTGCCTTAAACATGAATGAGATTACACTAAATTAGCATATCATACTCCAGAGACAATTATATTACGCAAGTAGAAGACTGTGATAGATATATAAAGCATATAAGTGGTTGTGAGTCCCCCGAGTATGAACATGTCACCAGGTTAAATATATACATGTGTAGTTTCAAAATTTACAAAATGGTAAAAAGTAATGGTTATCTAATTTGTATCCCTGTAACACCATCGACGCAACTCCAGGTCTACATAGACCCACTAAAGAGTTGCATGTAGGAGAACTCCTCGTCATCATAAAAGTCAGGCTCCACTTCATAAGCATCGCCATCATCTGCAGCTAAAACAGAGTTTGGTTGGTGTTTTAAAACACCGTCCTAGAGTGAGAGTGAGTGATCAACTCAGTGGAGCTATAAGGCAAAGGTTAACATGTTATCAATTCAGTCAAGCAGTAATAATAAAACAATACATCAATCATATCCTAAGTATTCTTGTTAATGCAAGAATGGTATGCGATAATGATGCATGCCCTTCCTGCACTCCCTCAACGACATCATCTCACGATTGCGGCATGCACTACTCCGGACACGTGCGCTTCCTCGTCAATGCACATGCAATGCAGTGTATGATGGTGCTAGCCAATACTTAATTAAGTTTATTCATACAGCAAGTTTGGGAAGCTAAGGTACCTCCCTTTATATCATTTACCTAACGATGATCCATATAGGGTCGTCAATCCCAGTTAATCACATACGATAGGCAAGTTATAGGGCAACGTCACCCCTGATTTAAAAATAGTGGACAGGCAAGTTTAGGTCGCTTCGGAAGGCTCGCCACCTAGCGTAGGCCTAGTTTATACTCGAGGTCACTACGGGAAAGGCTCGTCACCTTAGCGTAGACCGACAGCTCGAATACAGTGTCCCATACCACCGTATTCGTCTCACGAGTTTGGGTTGCTCACTGGTCACTACGGGGAGGCTTATCACCCCAGCGTATGCCGACAGCTCGACCACAGTGTCCTATACTACCATGCCCGGCTCATGAGTCTTAGCAGATCGTGGTACCAAGGTTAAACAGGCTTTGCACGGGTAAGTGGTACCTTAGATTCAAGTAGCAGCGTCCATGACATGGTGAACATATATTAGGCCAATCGGGTTACTTGACAAGTTTGACTGGCACGAGCGCACGTTGAATTAATCGACATGGACCGCATACGCACTCCTCGTGGCCTAACCACCATCGATAATCACCGTACAACTCAGATTCATCGAACGTATCCGTTGTGGCGAAACTAGTTCGGCCACTGATCGTAAACCATTACCGATTGCCTGGACTACATATTAGTCCCAACTATATTCAAACACAATAGGCATTCATATGTGATAGTCAAAACAACATGTGACAACCACTTCAAATAAAAATCTCATTCGAGCATTCTAACAACCACATAATGCACATGTTATCATACATAGGCATTTCATCCATAAATCACATAGTAGCGAGATCAGTAACGTGAAGGAAACTGTAATTATAGATACAGTAATTGAGAATCCTACTTATTAAATACATCACAACAAGTGACTTCTCATTCAGACATTTTATCAAACACTTAGACTACACATATCTACATGCATGTAATAAATTAGTTATAACATATAATATAACAATTCCTTTCACAAAGGAGTTGTCACACATACAACAATCATGTATTCTCAATCAATAATCATAGTCAGCACAAATCATAATTCTATATTCATTCAAACATTTCAACAAACACATGGAATGCATTATATTCAACATTGTTCATATATATGTATAATACACGGAAAATATCGCATCTAAGTACATGTGACAACAATCAAGTCAGTCATAAATTATTAACTGATATTGAAAGTCTTGAAAACCATAACCTAAACATTTATAGTCCGCACCTTTCGTCAATATACTCGTATCGAACTCAGTTTGAATCCCACGTTCCCAAATACAGAATAATGGGTACCTATACATTGAGATAGGTTAGCTATTTCATAAATTCTTCTATTTGGATTCCTAAAACGAGATTATGGTTAGGATTTCTTACCCAAATCATAGTCGAATCGGGTTGAGTAGCGTAGCCAAGAGGCGATCTAGGGCGTGCAATTGTACGAGAGAACCACCGCCTCGATCTCTCTAACCTTCACTCTTCTCCTCATACTTTTTTCTCTTCTCTATCCTAGGGTTTTAGGAAATTCGTATGGAATGAGAGAGGGGTGGGTTAAGGTCCTTATATAGGCCCAAAACTAGTGTCAATGGCCCCAGGGCCATAGTATACTTAGGGTATAGCCAAAGGGTGACTGTTACGGGCCAACAGAGTTCATCTGGAGGTCCATTTTCTACATACGATCCAGAGAAAGTTCCCTGACAATGGATTTATATCAGGTTAAGATTTCGGTCCGATCGGATTTGTGGATCGACCGTGGAGGACCAGTTTCAGTTCAACGGTCATCGTCACTCGATCAGGGCTACAAGTATACTGACATGTGTAAGGAAATTTCCCTGATCCAAGGGTATAGTTGTGTCAGAATCTGACGGTTTGAAACCTTAAATTTGGCCTGCAAGCGAACGGCCCAAATTACTTAAGTTTGAGTTCATTTTATAAAGATATTCACGTTTCTCACACACTTCGCTCTGGGCTCAAGTTGTGCGTTTCTAGATACTATTTGGATTTGATTCCCGCGATGGTTGTCAATCCCAGTAAGGTAATCATAACCGTATAGTTTTGCGGTAATCGGACTTTCAACGCGCGGTCTAGGTCTAATACGGAGTTTCAATGTGCTCCTGAGAGCAACTGGGTTTTGAGATTGATCCTAAGTTTCTAGGTAATGTTGAGTTAGCGATTCTACTGGTTTTGGGTCTTGCAGTTCGTATATAAAGCGGTTTAAGCTAATCTACTAATTAATTTAGCTTAGTACTTAATTAATTTTCGTCTAATTTCTAAAGGATTCAGTCCTTAGTGATTTCTGCTTGAGGTGATACTTGGGTTGTTGTACGGATTTTTCTGAGACATTACACAATGCAGCAATCGGCTCGGCCTTAATTAGGGAACATGGAGGGAAGCAACTGCCGGTGTACTATGTAAGCAAGGCCTTGGTCTCAACCGAAACAAGGCATCCAGACTTGGAGAAATTGGTGCTGACATTGGTCATTTCATCTTGTCAATTACAACCATACTTTCAAGCCTACACCATCATCGTCCCGATTGATCAACCTCTTCGCCAAGTGCTGCAAAAGCCTGAAGCTTCAGGAAGGCTGACCAAGTGGGCGATCGAACTAAATGATTTTGACATCAAGTACTGATCCCAAACAAAAATTAAGGGTCAAGTGGTGGCCGACTTTATTGTTGAGCTCACCTAGGTGCATGAACAAGGATCCGAGTCGAGCCATCAGTTTGAGCTGAGCTTCGATCTGACCATTCCAGCCAACCTGAACATTTAATCTGGACTAGAACTGGTTCCGAGCGTTCCACTCAAGCCAACATCCGATCCCTATTGCCAGCCTTAGCCGACCTTCATGCCCGATCATCAAGTTGATCCCAACTTGCCAAAGTGGACGTTATATGTTGATGGCTCATCACACTCTAAAGTCAGTGGGGCTGGGATAGTCTCAGAGACTCCAGATCGCATATGTGTTCAATATGCCTTGAGATTTGGATTCCAAGCCTCCAACAATGTAGCAGAATATGAAGCTCTGCTCGTCGGGCTTAGATTGGCAGTCACCATGGGATCCCAACACCTTGAAGTTTTTAGCAATTCACAGCTGGTCATTAATCAAATAGCCGACGAATATCAAGCTAAGAAAGGATGCATGATATCTACTAAAGGCTAAAGAACTAATCAACGGGTTCTAGAGGTGTAACGTGGACCTAATCCCCCGAGCAGAGAACTTCGAGGCTGATATGTTAGCGAAATTGGCCACTGCGGACGAAGATGATATTCCAAGGTCAACTCCAATTGAATTCCTTGCCAAACCAAGAATTAGCAAATCTGACCTTTTCATAGCTCTTCCGATAAGCTTGGAGCGAACTTAGATGGATCCGATTATTGATTTCATTAAGGAAGATAAGCTACCCGAAGATCGCTCAGAAGCACGCATGTTGCGGACCAGGGCAGCTCGCTATACCATGGTCAATGATATCTTATACAAAAGAGAGTTCTTTCTCCCCTATCTTAGATGTCTCAGACTGTATGAAGCTGAGTATGTCCTAAGGGAAACCCATGAAGGTATTTGCGGGAATCATTCTGGCGGCCGAGCCTTATCTCACAAGGTCATTCGTCAGGGGTATTATTGGCCGACCATCCAGGTTGATACTCGGCAATATACCCGGAAGTACGATAAATGCCAACGCTTTGCAAATATACCTCAACAACCGCCCAAAGAGTTGACTCCTATGGCTGAGCCATTGCCATTCGCTCAATGTGGAATCGACATCATCGGTCTTCTCTCGATCGGTAAAGGCCATACCAAGTTTGCAGTAGTTGCGGTCAACTATGTTACAAAGCGGGCTAAAGACGAACCTCTGGCAAAGATTACCGAGCAGATGATAACAAATTTCGTTTAGATAACCATTGTGTGTAGGTTTAGAATTCCTTGCACAATCGTTTCTGACAACGAGAAGCAGTTCGACAACAAGCAATTCTGAGGAATGTGCGAAAACCTCAGGATTCAGAATGTTTACTCCTCACCACGACATTCAGTTGGTGTGAAAGTGGGGTTTCCTAAACTATAAATAGGAGTTCCTAGGGACTTTCTAAAACATTCTAAGGCTTTCTAAAGTATAAGGAGTTCTAGGGTTTCAAAGGGTGTAGAAATAGTGAGATTCAAGCTTGTTTGAATCGGGTAAGTCTTTTCTCTTTATAATTTATGCTTTCATAGTGGATTTTTGTCGCTTCGTGTCGTGGTTTTTTTCCCAAAAGGGTTTTCCACTTTAAATCTTTGTGTTCTCTTGTGTTTGCTTGGTGCTCTTGGATTGCTATCCTAGATCCATATATGTGTGATTCCGTAGCCCAATCCCCGACAAACATTGCAACCACGTCACTTCATTTTTGGAAAAAATGTGAAAGCGACGTGCGACCCCTCATTAATGCAACATTTATTGCCTATACGTGGTAGTGAGATGATAACCATCTTTGGCCAATTTAGTGTAATACGTTAGTGACGGTTGCACTTTATTGAAGTAAGAATCAAACCCCATGTTAACACGTGCTCTTACATCGTTTCCAACACAATCGGAATGTTGCCTTAATAAATGCTCTCTATATCGGCCGATATAAGTGCCATTTTGATTTCCTATTCTTTCTTACGCATTCATTCCTTATTCCTCTAAGCAATTCCGAATTCCAACCTTTTTTCTCGAGCAATGGCTACCTCCTCATCTTCTACCCCGTTATTCCAGCAAAACGATCTTGTTACAGTGATGGATGCTCTTGCTGATAAGTACATCGACAAGACAATATTTCATTCATCCATCGACAATTACTACTGCTTGGGTCTAGCATTCACTCCAACAACAAAAGTTGAAGAAGTTAGCATGATGGATGATTTGTTTCCCATTTGTCTTGACGAAACTCTACTGATTCAATCTGATTTTATCCCTGATTCCACTAATGCCTTGAGGAACCCTCGATTGTGGTCGAAGCCCTTTCAAAATTGGATGCTGGGTTAGCCCATGTCTCATCTCAATATGAGACAACATGGAGAGCATCGGGCATTTATGAGTGTATCGAGCTCTCTGTCTATGAATATCCATCAGATCCATCTCTCCTCGTCACAGCTTCAACATTCTGGAGTTTGTTGACTAACACATTTTTCTTCAACTATGGTCCCATGAGTCCAACCATTTTTTATATCACGGCTTTAACCCAACTTATATCCTTTGGTGAAGCCGTTTATCCAGGTTTTATGCATAAAGATGTCAAGCGCTTCTCGAATAAGGCTAGCAAGGCCTATTCTCACTTCATGCAGGCCTATCGTAATCTTAGTGGACCGGTCGATTATAAGCAACACACAACTTTCCCGCCGCTTTAGATATGTCGCCACTTGCTCTACATGAACAGCCTACAAATAACCACTGAATATGTTTTTCCGACTGAGGCCCTTGCCTGAGGTCGAAAACTTGCCATAACGCCTTATGTACTCTGCCACCTGTATAAAGGAATCTACGAAGTTACCACCAAAGGTATGTTTCTTGGAGGAGGACCACTATGGCTTCTTCAGATGTATATCTACGAGTACATCTGTCCTTCTCTTATACATCACTCCATCCATTCCAAAGCAACATATACTTCCTTTGGCGAGTCATCATTCACTCTCCTTAAGAAACTCACTCTTTTTTAGTTTACATGAGTACATTATTTTTCTTTTCAGGTAGAAGCAGACGGAATCAGTCGTTCACTCCATTCCACGATGGAGAATTTAGTCTTGGTTGATTTACAGGCCAATATGCGCAGGAGAATGATCACGAGGCATCCCAGACGCGCTTGGCTTAGGAAAGCTACCTCATTGGCCGAGACCTTCCATATGGAGGTTCAATCGATTCCGGCAAGAATGCTAAGGCCGGGATCTAACAATATTGCATGAATTTGCTTACTCGACAATTCAGTTTGGTTCAGTGTATCCCCTATACATTTACCTTGAAGACCTGCGACCAGCCCCCTTTCAGCCAGCCGGTCGCCAACAAAGCCGAGCTCTATCGGTCTCTCCACTCTTCTTTTAATGAAGCCAGCTTGGCTCTGAATCTTCCCTGCTATCCAAATCAACCATAACAATGGATACTTTCATTGTCTGGTGGGAGAGCCATTATCAACGGTTACAAAATAAATCTCTTGAAGATATTATAACTCAACTTTATTCAAAGCTTGAGCCTAAAGGAAAGAAGAGGGCAACACCTTCATTGGCCGGTACCCTAAGCTGAAAAAAATAAGCCGAAGACAAGATCGGTCGCGACATCTTCCCCTTAAACTTCACCAACTAAAGCAGTAGCTGCTCCTCCCAAATGCCAAAAAGTTGTGGCGAGGATTTCTGTTGTTTCTACACCTCAACTAATTCACAAATCTCCATTAGCTTCGAAGAGAATTCTTGACTTGGAGCTCCGCTCAGTCCACCTCCAAAGCCTCCAGTCTTGGTTCTCCAGCGTGTCGACCCATCTCCTCAGTCAACAACTATGGATCGACCGTTGCCGGCTTTATCAAAGCCCCGACAGACATCAGGTACTTCCACGTCCGAGACCATATCTTCCTTTAAAAAATATTTCAAAACTAAGTACTAATAAGGACTCTCAATCGTTGATTACTCAAAAGAAATCGAGGAAGGCTTGAAACATCACCAAGAAGCTCATTATAACAAATGTGTGAATAAATGGTAGTTGGATCGGGAAAGACTAAATAACCATGATCTTCCTTTTGATGAGAAGTATCTCACTCCTTATCATCCCAATCCACTGCCATTCCCTACTTCGAGGTGAGCGTTGGTGATGATTATAAAAATCCTCGGGCCATTGACACACAATCCATCACGTACGTCATCCATTTTAATTTAGGTGGAAATTGCTTACCTATATATAATTATCTTGAATTGTTTCAATTTTTATATCGACTGAATATGCTTTTTCCTTGTAGTTACTTGGGAGTTATCGATAGCTGACAAATAAATCATTGTGGCGCAACTATTACAACAACACCCACCAGCGACCGATATCCCTGAGATCACTGATGTTCGGGCTATTGATTTTGAGAACACGATTAATGATGAGGCCCTTCCATCCCATAAATCTCCTGATGTACGACTCTTCCATCAGAGTCTGAATACGTGATTGACATACCTCTGCCACCTCCTGTTGCAATCGATCAGGAAGAAGAAGAAGAAGAAGCGCCACTCCACCATTCTGGTGAGAAACCATCTTCCCAGCCAACGATCCATTCCTTCGACGAACAAGTTCCTCCAATAATTGAGGAGTCTTCAATTCATGAAGGAATTGTCATCGTGGTCGAGGAAGTTGTAATGGTCGATATCCTGAAGCCTGACTCGCATTTGTCACCTACTCCCATACCAACAATGACGGGTGATGCTCTGACTCTCATTGCTTCTGATGAAGATGAGCTTCAAGTCAATGGCATCCTTTTTTCCCTCGAGCAAGTTCTGACCGAAGACTTTGTCATGGCCGAGTCACCATCTCTCTCGACTAATCGGTAAAGCCTCAAAGAAGAATTCCAGGTTCTCTTGGAAATAGTGTTATTCAGAACCTTAACAATAGAGATAATCAATAGACTCGACTAATTGGTTGAGTCCTACAATGCATTCTCCTGCTCAGATCCCAGTCTAATAGCTAAATTAACAACCCTCTGTGAGTTTCTGGGATTTGTTAAAGAGAAACATAGGATAACCAGAGTTGTCGGCCGTCTTGAAGCAGAACAAGCCGCAACAGAGTCTTAATTAGCTTCTGCTAGGGAGGTTGCTAACTAGCTTGTTCACTCCCCAAGTATAGGGTTGTGATGTAGTAATAAACTCGGTAAGATCGAGGTCGAATCCCACGAGGACTGGTCGTCACAATTCAAATCTGTGATTCTCCTTAACTAATTCAACAAATAATGGAGTAATTTACTAACACAATTATATGAAAAAAACAATTGAGAATAAGGAAGAAAATTCAATCAGAGAGAGCACTAGGACTTTCGAATCCACCCCTAATTATCCTAACCTTTGTTTTGTCCGTTAATTCACTTTAATTTAGATTGATCTAACTTATCTAGAGAAAGCACAATCTGTGTCCTTAATCGGGCATACAGATTGTCTAATTCCTTCAAGCAATGCCATGAATAACATATCCCATGTCCAAATCGGGCATATGGAATATGCAGTTCAGTAAAGCACCCTATTTCTTCCTCTACAGGAACCTGTTCATGATCAGATACAAGCACCTAGAATAAGCATCCAGACCACATCCATCCATAGACTCTGATCAAGTTCATAGATGGAGAAGTATAGAATTTAAAGCAATCAAGCACACTAGGGAAAGAAACAAACCAATCTAATTAAAGTAAAATCAACATAGAATAAAGGGTGTTCAAATTAGGGGTTTCATCTCAGCCCTAGCTGAGAGATTAGTTACCCATAAAATCCATTAAACAGATGGATAAATAAAAAGTCATAGAAGAAAAATCAAACTAATTTCTCTCTCTTCTTTCTTCTCTTTCTTCTCTTTCTTCTCTCCCTTGCTGTAGATCTGGAACTCCTCCCTGTTTCTGAATGTTTTTCCCATGTCCAAGACTCCTTTTTTATAGTTGCCGGAAAGCTGGATCAGTGGCAGAGTTGTGGCAGGACATGGAATGGAAATTTTTGCAGCCATGATCGGTGGGCCCCACCGAAGTATTTTCTGGAAAATCCACCCCGTCCATTGGATTCAGGACGAAATTTCAGTCAAGAATGGGTGGTTTTGAACGTCCATTAACGCGGCCCAGAGAAGAAAACACGAAGAGATCAGTTTTGAACGTTGCAGGGCAGCCCTTTTGTGGCCTCTGTATCATGCACGTGTGTACTCATGGGAGTGGAATATCAGCATGGGTTTGTAGTGCTCGCGGCCCTCTACAAGATGAACGGCTCGGATCGGTCGTACGGGCGATGTGTGGGGCCCACAGCCGTTCGCAAAAATGGACAGCGTCCGTTCCTTCGCTGACGCAGAAGCAGAGACGCGGATTCGCTGCGGAAATGGTGGGGTCCACTGTGATGTTATCTTGGGAAATCCACTCCGTCCATTGGATCCCTCTCGAAAAACCGTTCGAAAGGGATCAGTTCTGAATACCTATTAATGCGGCCCACCTGATTTCTTCTCCGCCGTCCAAGATGCTTTTGAACGGTTAGATTTCCATACTCGCTCCTATTTGAGATTCGGCCACCTACACGTTGATGATATCGATACCAGAGAGACAATGGACGGTCTGGATCGGCGATTTGATGGACGTGTGGGGCCCACAAATGAAACCCATCGGTCGTTTTGCGACGCTGGAAGCTGCAGCTGCTGCTGAGGGAGGGAGCGCGGGTCAGCGGTCGTTTGACCGAGGCGGCGGTTCGGTGTAGCGCCAGCGCACGTGCGCTTTATGCACATGCTCAAGCATGTGGGGTCCAATGCAATGTTCTGGAGAAATCTGCACCGTCCATCCTTTTCTTCATATAATGTCAACCGCCGAAATCAAGTTTGAGGCAGTTCCGATTATCAGGTGAGCCTGAAATCAACAGTTTGCGAGCTGATTTGTCAGTTGGGACACTTCCATAGTGATCCGAGTGCTGAAATTTGAAATGTACGGTTAATTTATGGCCCTCATCCCATGTATGGAGTTTCGAACTGATCGGATGGCGGGAACCATGTGATCTTGTATTCTGGACCCTTTTCGGGCTCCTTTGACTTGCTTTCCTCAAATCCCAGGCGTGTAAAATCTTTATTATTGGTTCTCTGGAGTCCATCCCGTGCTCAGGTGGCTTTGGATCATCAAATCCATGCTTTTAATCCTCTTTTCAGTCCAACACTCATTATTACATCCTGCAATGAAAACACGATTAAAATATTCCATTAAGCCTTATCAGGTATGTAAATTTAGGCAATTACTGGGGTCTGATATGTAATATTCGACCCTGATCACAACCCCCAACCAGCATTTTGCTAGTCCCGAGCAAAACATGCGAAAAATAATTTCGGAAATAAAAGACAATTCCTGTAAATTCAAGTGACTTGTGAACAGATAGTCGAGATGTGATCATTCTACGATTCATGCATGGTGAGTGGAATTTTCTCCTGGAATCAAGTTCACTGTAAATTTCATAAACAAGTTCAAACTATTAAACCATGAATTAGAATAATTCTAAAACATTGAGTTTCATGAGTGTATAGTGTCATCTCAGCTTTCAATCATTAAGAGATTCAATTGTCAATTTCATGATATCATTGGTAATTAACAACGGAGCTCATGTCCCCCAACACTGGAACCAACACTTGCCTTACAGATTAACCTTTTATTCTACCATTTTTTTTTCTTTATGAATAGTACGCCAAGGAGGAGAATCAAATCTGCACCTATAGGGAGCAAACCTATGGTGAAAATTTGTCGCCTAAATCTTTTCTTATGTCAACTATGAGGAATCGAATCGTCATCTATAGGGAGCAAACCTATGATGACGATTATGCGACTTATTCTTTCAATTCTTCTTTATAGACTGATGCTAAAAATTTTGTTTTTCAGGCTGGTTCCCTTCATGCTTAGTGATTACCATGTTATCAATTAATATCGAACTGAAAACTTAATGTGTAAACGAGATCTGATATGTGAAATCATGGCTCAATCAATGTTTACAACTTCTAATCGTGGATTAGTAATTCAAACTTAAGTGTGAAATCTACCAGACAACCGAATCCAAGAGTCATAAATTTCTCACATTCTGAATCTTTGTAATTTCAAAATCACAATTATCCTTCAAAATCACTTTGAATTCAATAGAAATTCCAGAAAAATTTTAAAAATTTTCACAATTTTTGCTCAAGACCAAGAAAATACTGATTAGGTAACCTAATCTCCACCCCCAACCTAAAATCTACATTGTCCTCAATGTAAAAGAAATAAGCATGCGATGTAGATGAGAAAAAGGAAAGAGGAGTGAGGGAAAGATAGTACCTGGATGAAGAATCAAGAGACTTTCCCAAAAATATCAACGTAAAAGTAGGTCAGCACAAGAGAGAAATCAGTAAAATAAAATAAATTCACAAAAAGAAAAAAAACTACCTATACCACTTTCGCAGGTGCTCTCGATTGCATTTAGCGTATGCAACAAGCCTTTAAACCCCTAGGTTACCCCTAGTGGACGAGTTGTAGTCTCGTGAGGGTTTGCAGTAATGTTACCCACAAACATTGAACTAACTAACAAAAATGAAATAGAATGAAATGCTGGGTTGCCTCCCAGGAGCGCTAAGTTTAACGTCTTCAGCCAGACAAAAAACGGACCATGAATTCATTAATCTTTAAGACCAGGGTCCGCCAAAGAACTTACCCAACAATACTGTGGTTAACCAATCCCAGACAAGTGATGCGAGTTCCCATAAACTGTGCTATCTGAAATGAGGTAATTGACACTGTCGTCAAATAACTTAAGGACTTCCGCTCGAACAACTTCTTCCATGTTAGGATCATGCTTCCTTTGCATTTTACGTGACATTTCCACAGCATGATCCTTACATACAGTGGGGCACACTCCTTGTATTTCTGCTATCTTCCGTTCAATTGCTGCCTTATATGTTCGAAGAACATTAAGCAACCTATTCTCTTTTGCCTTCTCAGAGTTAGAAACTGTGCTGTCAGGAAGAGTCTCAGAGGGATGAAGAGGTTCCACTTTCGCTCTCCATTTTTCAGTCTCCAATATCGGAGTAGAGTCGAGCAGTGCATTGACTTCGTGGATGGGACTATCTATGTCAAAATCCGTGCCATGTTGTGCTAAGCAGGTCTCAAGTGGATCTTCAAAAGATTTACGGAAGGAGTCCTGCACTAGACTCTCGATCATGTCCACTTCAAATATGTCGTCCAAATCCGCGGGTTGTTGTCCTGCATTAAAAACATTGAGTTTAATATTCATGTTACCAAATGACAACTTCATAACTCCATTCCTGCAATTTATAATAGCATTAGATGTGGCAAAAAATGGACGACCCAAAATGACTGGGATCTGACTATGAGGATTCTGAACAGGCTGAGTATCTATAACTATGAAATCCACTGGAAAATAAAATTTATCAACCTGGATTAGTACATCTTCAATAACACCCCGGGGCACCTTGACAGATCTATCAGCTAGTTGTAATGTTATTTTAGTCGGTTTCAACTCACCAAGTCCTAGCTGCTCATAAACCGAATATGGTAACAAATTGACGCTCGCCCCTAAATCAAGTAATGCCTTCCCGATTTTATGATCTCCTATGCCGCAAGAAATGGTGGGAGCTCCTGGATCCCTAAATTTAGGAGGGGTGTTATGTTGAATCATGGAGCTGAGCTGCTCTGCAAGGAAGACTTTCTTATGAACATTCTGCTTACGCTTTTGAGTGCATAAATCTTTAAGAAACTTAGCATAAGCAGGGACTTGCTTATAGCGTCAAGCAACGGGATGTTGACTTGCACTTTTTTAAACACGTCCAGGATTTCATCAAAGTTGTTTCTTTTCTTCATTGGTGCCAGACGTTGAGGAAAAAGGTGCTTTGGGCACGTAAGGTGGCACATCAGCGGCTCTAGGAGGGTCAGAGAGTTTTTGGACTTTGGATGCATTGGTGTGTCTCTCTGCTTCACCTTGATCTTCTGTTTTAGAACTTGATTCATCCCTAGGCATCTCTATTCTGTTGTTAATCTGTTTGCCTGACCTAAGGGTAGTGATTGATTTGGCTTGCTCGTGATATTGCCCTTGGTTGAAATTAGAGCCAATCTCATATTGTCCCTTTGGATTAGCCACAGGTTGGCCAGGGAACTTACCCTCTCTCTCTCACTCAATGTGGCAGCTAGTTGACCCATTTGTACTTCCAGCTTGGCAATGGATTGTGCATTTGCATGTAAGCTTTGCTGGTTGGCTAGTAAGGTTTGTTGGGTGTCTTTTTGGAATTGGAGAGAACTCTGCATAAAAAGATGGAGTGTATCCTCAAGAGATGGTTTCCTTGATTGTGCAAGCAGTTGTTGATATTGCGGAAACTGCTGAGGTTGCATAGGAGGATTTCCAGATGGTCCTCCTTGTTGCGGTCCTTTTGCCCAAGAAAAATTTGGATGCCTAGCCCACCCTGGGTTGTACGTGTTCGAGTAAGGATCATTCCCAGGTTTCTGAAAGGTGTTCAAAGCATGAACTTGTTCAGAGAGGAATTCTGGAAATGCTGTACCAGATGGGCAAGATTGCGTAGGATGGGTAGGACTAGAACATATGGCACAAGCCTCGGCTTGAGTTGTTTGTGGAGGTCCATTATGCAACATCAGAGCATCAACCTTCTTTGTCAGGCCATCAATCTTGGCATGGAGATCTGGCGTGACTCCTATCTCATATATGCCACCTCTCTTTTGTGGTTGGGAACTTCTTTCACCTCTATCTGAATAGTCCCATTGCTGGGAGTTTTCACACAAGGTTTCAAAGAATTTCCACGCTTCGGTATCGCTTTTGGTCATGAAGGACCCTCCACTGGTGGCATCAACCATGCGACGGTTCTGGGGTGTCAGACCGTCATAAAAGTATTGCACTTGTTGCCACTTCTCAAAACCGTGGTGTGGACATTTAAGAAGCAAGTCCTTCCATCTTTCCCAGCATTCATGAAAGTGCTCTCCCTCTTTTTTGTGTGAAATTAGTGATTTCTCTACGGAGAGCATTAGTTTTGTGAACAGGGAAGAACTTGTTTAAGAACTTCCTAGACAATTGGTCCCATGTAGTGATAGACCCAACTTCTAGAGAATTCAACCATGCTTTCGCCTTATCCTTCAAAGAAAAAGGAAACAGGCGTAGGCGGATCGAATCGTCTGAGAAGTTTTGGAATTTAAAGGTGGAGCAAATGTCTAGGAATTCTTTCACATGATGATATGGGTCCTCCTTGTCTAACCCATAAAAGGAAGGCAACAACTGTATGACCCCAGTCTTGAGTTCAAAGTGTGCTGCCGTGGTGGTGGGCAACACTATGCATGAAGGCACATTGAATTGGACAGGAGCTGAATAATCTCTAAGAGTTTTAGTTCCATTCTCTTCTGCCATTTCAACTGGGATGTCTTTCAATCTTCTATGGAATGTTCTTTCTATTTCAGGATCACAAGACGCTAGTTCTATATCTAGAGATCTACGTCCTAGCATAAACTAAGTAACAACCTAAAAAAGAAAACTAGAACTAGAACTATGATAAAAAAAACAAGTTAAAACTATGTAAGTAAGAATGGGAAGAAAGAACCCGGAAAAAAGAGATGATTGATGTCAGAAGATTTAAGAAGCTCCTCCTTCACTTAGTAGCTTTCTTCCTCAATTCCTGAAAATAGAAACAAAACAAATCAAGTTTCCTAAAATAATGAAAAAAAAATCCTAAGCAACGGTTAATTTCTAAAAAGAAAGTTTCTAAAAATAAAAAGAAGAGTTAGTTTCTAAAAGAAAGAAATCCTAGAATAAGAAAGTTACTAAAAATAAAAAGCTAAGTAAGTTTCTAAAATTCAAAAGAAATTCTAGAATTAGAAAATTTCTAAAAAGTAAAAACCTAATTTTAAAAATAAAAATTAGAAAAAGTAAAGAATTTAGAAAGGGATTACCAAATTAGAAGTTTATCTCAGGACCCTACAAAACAGGAAATAGGTTAATTTCTAAAATAAAAAAAAGGAACTCTAAGTTAGTAAAATCCTAAGCTATGAATTATGATAAGAGAGAATCCTAAATTCAATTTAGACCGAAACAGTCCCCGGCAACGGCGCCAAAAACTTGTTCACTCCCCAAGTATAGGGTTGTGATGTAGTAATAAACTCGGTAAGATCGAGGTCGAATCCCACGAGGACTGGTCGTCACAATTCAAATCTGTGATTCTCCTTAACTAATTCAACAAATAATGGAGCAATTTACTAACACAATTATATGAAAAAACAATTGAGAATAAGGAAGAAAATTCAATCAGAGAGAGCACTAGGACTTTCGAATCCACCCCTAATTATCCTAACCTTTGTTTTGTCCGTTAATTCACTTTAATTTAGATTGATCTAACTTATCTAGAGAAAGCACAATCTGTGTCCTTAATCGGGCATACAGATTGTCTAATTCCTTCAAGCAATGCCATGAATAACATATCCCATGTCCAAATCGGGCATATGGAATATGCAGTTCAGTAAAGCACCCTGTTTCTTCCTCTACAGGAACCTGTTCATGATCAGATACAAGCACCTAGAATAAGCATCCAGACCACATCCATCCATAGACTCTGATCAAGTTCATAGATGGAGAAGTATAGAATTTAAAACAATCAAGCACACTAGGGGAAGAAACAAACCAATCTAATTAAAGTAAAATCAACATAGAACAAAGGGTGTTCAAATTAGGGGTTTCATCTCAGCCCTAGCTGAGAGATTAGTTACCCATAAAATCCATTAAACAGATGGATAAATAAAAAGTCATAAAGAAAAATCAAACTAATTTCTCTCTCTTCTTTCTTCTCTTTCTTTCTCTCCCTTGCTGTAGATCTGGAACTCCTCCCTGTTTCTGAATGTTTTTCCCATGTCCAAGACTCCTTTTTTATAGTTGCTGGAAAGCTGGATCAGTGGCAGAGTTGTGGCAGGACATGGAATGGAAATTTTCGCAGCCATGATCGGTGGGCCCCACCGAAGTGTTTTCTGGAAAATCCACCCCGTCCATTGGATTCAGGACGAAATTTCAGTAAGAATGGGTGGTTTTGAACGTCCATTAACGCGGCCCAGAGAAGAAAACACGAAGAGATCAGTTTTGAACGTTGCAGGGCAGCCCTTTTGTGGCCTCTGTATCATGCACGTGTGTACTCATGGGAGTGGAATATCAGCATGAGTTTGTAGTGCTCGCGGCCCTCTACAAGATGAACGACTTGGATCGGTCGTACGGGCGATGTGTGGGGCCCACAGCCGTTCGCAAAAACGGACAGTTCCGTTCCTTCCTTCGCTGACGCAGAAGCAGAGACGCGGATTCGCTGCGGAAATGGTGGGGTCCACTGTGATGTTATCTTGGGAAATCCACTCCGTCCACTGGATCCCTCTCGAAAAACCGTTCGAAAGGGATCAGTTCTGAATACCTATTGATGCGGCCCACCTGATTTCTTCTCCGCTGTCCAAGATGTTTTTTGAACGGTTAGATTTCCATACTCGCTCTCATTTGAGATTCAGCCACCTACACGTTGATGATATCGATACTAGAGAGACAATGGACGGTCTGGATCGGCGATTTGATGGACGTGTGGGGCCCACAACCGAAATCCATCGGTCGTTTTGCGGACGCTGAAAGCCGCAGCTGCTGCTGAGGGAGGGAGCGCGGGTCAGCGGTCGTTTGACCGAGGCGGCGGTTCGGTGTAGCGCCAGCGCACGTGCGCTTTATGCACATGCTCAAGCATGTGGGGTCCAATGCAATGTTCTGGAGAAATCTGCACCGTCCATCCTTTTCTTCATATAATGTCAACCGCTGAAATCAAGTTTGAGGCAGTTCCGATTATCAGGTGAGCCTGAAATCAACAGTTTGCGAGCTGATTTGTCAGTTGGGACACTTCCATAGTGATCCGAGGGCTGAAATTTGAAATGTACGGTTAATTTATGGCCCTCATCCCATGTATGGAGTTTCGAACTGATCGGATGGCGGGAACCATGTGATCTTGCATTTTGGACCCTTTTCGGGCTCCTTTGGCTTGCTTTCCTCAAATCCCAGGCGTGTAAAATCTTTATTATTGGTTCTCTAGAGTCCATCCCGTGCTCAGGTGGCTTTGGATCATCAAATCCATGCTTTTAATCCTCTTTTCAGTCCAACGCTCATTATTACATCCTGCAATGAAAACACGATTAAAATATTCCATTAAGCCTTATCAGGTATGTAAATTTAGGCAATTACTGGGGTCTGATATGTAATATTCGACCCTGATCACAGCTCTCGACTAACGCTTCAAAATTAAAATCGTCTGAGATCGACCTGGATGAGATGGGGACCAAGATAGTAGCTTTGGAGATATAACTATTAACTCTGAAGAAAGGTTACGTACAAAAACACACTGAGCTCGACCATTAGAAGAAATTGGTCAAGGACTTAATGGCGGTCGCTAAGGTTCAAACAACAACAATCGGTCGACTTCATCGGGTTGCCATCAAACATGAAGCTATTTTGCATGTGTCGAGGAGTCAACTAGAAGAGATGAGGGCATCGATCCAACAATTTTCTTCTTTCAAATTGTAGTCGATTTACTATAATGATTAAATATTTTCAATCCAATCTGCCACCGAGCCTCTTTGTTTTCTCGTGCCTTAGCTTTTCTATTCTTTTGCATTTGTAACTAACTGTTGACTTGTCCCTTAAAACCCGAGACATCATGGGGTTATTCCGAATCTAAAGCCTTAACCACTACACGATCCTAATTGTGCGAAACATGTAGCAATTTTCTAGTTATAATAGCTACGGATTGTAGGTGCCAAAAATCATTTATTTAAACTGATAAAAACCTCATTCGAATTCACACTAACCTCATATTTATACTTCTGTGTTTCTTCCATGACTTCTAATCCTGCTTCCTTTATTGATGGTGCAGAGAGTTATCTAAAGGAGATCTTTGAATGGGGTCTGGCGGAATTATGTCAATCCTCATTACTCTTTGATGCAAACTATTTCGTCAAAGAGGCTTCGACAACGGCCAAATTAGAAGCTGTGCTTGGAGAACTCCTTCAAAAGTTGAAGTGTCTGTTTTCTATGGGATGTCATTATCTCGAGCTTACCTTCGATTCTGAACTACTCTATGGATATCTCTGTTAGCAAGCATTAGCCAAGGAAGACTCTATAGAGGTGAGCATGGCTCATGAACTGGCTTGGCACGACCAATTGCGTTTGGTCCAAACACATCACTTCAATCGTACTATGCTCCATGCATTACAAGCTTATTACACCAGAGTAATGGAAGAACTCAAGGAACGGGAACGTTCCTTCTTCACCAAAGACGTAGTCGTCCTAGAAGACCTATCGTTCCTGGATGAACAGATCGCCATCTACTAGATGCGGTCGAAAATTAGTCTCGGCACAAAGAGAAGCCGAGAACGAGGTTTCTTTAAACAACATCCGTGTCGACCAACTACTTCACCTTTTGCAGATCATCATTGAGAAAGGAGCAGATTGGGCACCAAAATAAGAAAAGAATGAGGCTGAGACGCAAGCTCTCCTCAATGAGTTCATGGGAATGAAGATTAAGATGAATTAAGTCACTCGAATGCCTCATGTTTTCCTTTCTTTTCTCTCTCCAGCCCTTGTAATACGGTCGATGACTGGTAATGTAGTTAAATAATTCTCTTTTCATCAATAAGATCGATATGACTTATCATGGGAAGTATGAAATATTTTATCATTTCGAGGTACCGAGTCTTTTACCATCGATCATGGTTAGGGATGTCTGGAAAAGATAACTGGTTCGAACAATGTTCCCACAGCTGGCCGAGTTTCTTTATCACTAATCGATCACTCAACACTTAGCCATTTTTTTTATTCACATATGCTCTATCATATGTTGACTCAGCAGTAGTAAATACGCCACGTTGCTCGAGGAGCTTCATTTATTCCAGTCGTCTACTTTAGGTTCCCAACCGTCAAACTCTATCCAATGCATGCATTTATTACTCCTCATGACCTTTATAAAAGAGCACTCGCCACTTAGATTTGTAGCACACCACGAACAAGAAAGCTTAACAAACAGCCTTGATGTCCAGACTTCTTCTACTTTCTTCTATCAATCCTTAAGGGTTTTGGAGGAAATATTCGAGGAATGGATTGACTCCTTCTCCCATTCTCCCTTCCTTCGCAATGCTTACCCCTTCCTTAGGGATGCAACTGAAGCAGCTAAGGTCGATGAACCTTTACAAGAGGTTCTTAAGATTATTTTGGACCTCCAACGACTTGGAGAGGCATACTCCAAGGTCGACTTTGAACTCGAATGATGTGCTACCCCACTGATGGAACTCTTGACCCTCCGTGCCGAGTCTACAACTCATTTAGATCACTTTTCTCGAAAGAGTTTTTCCACGTTAAATTTAGGGTCTTTATGATTGGGCTTGTTTATGTTATTGGAATACTCTACTTAATCCATCTAAGTATGTTTCCCTGAGTCCCCAACATTATCAATGACCAGGATTTAAACTGGATTGCTTTTAAGAAGAAATTCAACCATGGTACTTCTCCTTCCATTATATCTTGATGTAGCAACCTTAAACCCTAAAGCCCCGGAACTCACTAGTAAATTCTTAGTAGAGCTTCAATTTTCCATCTCTCCAAGCTTTACTTCACTGAACCACACCACCTAGAAGGATCGGAATTTCCAAATCCCGCCTATTAGCAATCTTCCATTAGAATCGACTTCTTCTTCTCCATTTAATCGGGTATCATTGCATTCCCCAGTGACGCATCCAGACCCAATCCACGTAATAGGTATGTCCCGAATGTTCGCTGATCGAAAGCATTCTCACAATCCAAGTTGTAGTCATTTAGATGCCCATGCACAACACTGATCCTTGCAAAGCGACAACAATGCAAAAGAGCACCGAGTTAAGCTTAAATCGTAGCAAACTGACACTATTGCAGATGATCAAGGATCTACTGTATGTCCTCTTTATTGATCAGTAATGGATATTAAGCCACGATTAACACCATTCATGAATATGAGTACCATTACACCTTAGCCTTCTTTCGTCCACTCCATGCGCTGTTACCCTCCCTACACAGATGTAACACAACTCACTGAATTGACTTAGTGAGTTAGCCTCTCCTTCCGATTGACCGTAAACAAAACTAAAACTTAGGTTATAAATCACATGCTTATACATTTGTGGTGTTATCAATAGATCAATACCTGTTGTATATATCTGAACCATAGGCAGCTAGCTTTGCTATAGAAAAAGAAAAAAGAAAAAAGAGAGAAAAAAGGGGGTTAATAAACATTGCACGTTACATTAGAGGATCAACTCTCCACCAGTAGATATTTTTTCACAAAAGTGGGTGATCTTTTCCCTCGTCTACATTTCAAGTTACAATAAACACCATATTTGGTATTTTCTAAATTCTTAAAATGAAAAACATGGATAAGGTATTGTATTTAAATTCATTTATGTGAATTATACCTCAAGAATGATTGTTTGTGTTCATCCCTTTATCGCCAATGAGGGATGTTGTGTATTGCTTAAGCGGCCAATGAGGAAGTAGTCGTACGCGAACAGTTACAGGACATGTGGGAAAGGAGAAGCAGAGGAGTTCAAATAGCGGAGAACAATTATAACAACCGTCGGAATGTGGGAATGATCTAGATGGCTGGATTAAAGCTATAAGTAGAAGAGGAACGCAAGAAGAAAAATTATCTCATACCAACCCAAACAAACCAAATCTATCTTTCAATTATCCTGTCAATTTACTAGTCAAATTACATTCCATAGTGTAATCCTTTACTTTTCCTGTCAAGCAAGTTACATTTCTTAGTTTAATCTTTACCTTTCAGCCTGTTGTTTTACATTCCGTAGTGTAATCTATAGTAGCAATTAAGTAGCTGTTAATCTTTAGCTATGATTTGAGTCTAAGTTCCCACACTGGATTCAATTCATCTATCGGAAAGACGTTTTGCAGCCGTCCTTCACGACCGACTGTAAGAATCTTTTTTCCCATTTCATTTTATTTGTATTGAAAAGTCCTTTCGTACAGAAGGCAAAGGTCAACCCATCATCAGAGGACGAACCCCACCCTCTGAATATCGCTTGATCCAAATTTACACATTGAGCGAGTGGCTGAATAGGCAACTAATCTCCTTAGATCTCGATCATACACTACATGTATGCCTATCTTGGTACTTAGGGTTATTGTTGTTCGGTTTGAATTAAAGCCGCAATTTCAATTCTGGCACACCCGCGCACCCAGTGTCAAAAACAACAACAAAAAGTTTTAGCACACCCGGTGGGACCCTGTCTCTAACTTACTGGTCTAGTGTTGCCAATTATGAATAGAAGAAGTGCTCGCATTGCCAGGGTTGATCCCTCTACACTGACTGCACCGACTCCAGTTAAGGATGTGTTGGTTCTCTCAGCCCTTGAGGCATTAAACTTAAATAATAGTCCAACATCTGTTGTTGAGGATCAGGGAGGAGCATCAATTTCCTAAACTGTTCTTCCGGATAAAGTAGTTGTTGTACTTCGAGATGTTTAGATGAGAATTCAACTTGTGCAGGAATACGGGAGAGCTCAGGGGGAACAATTTTGTATTCAAGCTAAGAATACCAATCGATATATGGCTAACTAGACTGAAGCCATGCATTGATTGATAACCATGATGGCCGAACCAACACCAGCGACAACACAATACAATGCCAATGGAAGTTCAATTGGCAACACAACTCTGCTGCCACTTATGTTTCCTTTGCAACATAATTCACCATCGATTTTAGTCCCAGAGGTGAGAAATGCACCACTTCCTATGAAAGTTAAGCGACTGGAGCGAGATGCTAAAAATTTTATATCTGAAAACAGAAACCAAGGATTGCCAGGAGGATTCAATCCCTAATACTTATCTAGATTCATGATAATGCAAACTGATTTAGTCCGATCACCCGCCTGCCCTAGAGCCTCAATGGATGGATTGTGACCAGATTGTACAAATTCTCTGGGAAGTTGCTTGCCAAGTACTCCGCCGTAACACTATCCCGGTGTATCATAAGCCATACCCTGAGTGGATAGATCGATCCATTGCCGAGGAACTATCGACCGAATTTTGCCTTATTTTCAGGTGAGCCCGGTCATTCGACCATCGAACATGTCGGCCGATTTACAATGTAGTGTGGAGAATTGGCTAATGATGACTATAATAAATTGTAGTTGTTTGACCATTCAATGACTGCAGTGGCCTTCACATGGTACTTAAATTTATTACTAGACTCAAAACACACTTAGTAAGAGATGGAAGAAAAGTTTAATGCTCAGTTATTTTCCAAGAGCAGAGAAATTACCATGGCCAATCTCACATGTTTATATCACATGATTTAAGTGGATGAAAAGTCATTGTAAGGTTGTCATGATCGAGGCCAGATTTGTACAACTTACACAAGATGGGCTTGAATAAACCATAAAGCATCGGTCAAGCAAATTGACCAATCATTACGGTCGAGGTTATCCATTTTTTCAAAATTTGTTTATCTCCCTATTGGAAATCTCAGCTTGATCGCTTGTTTGCGG
>JAJHSJ010000001.1:91594487-91750919 GCA_021015155.1 Magnolia officinalis
TCGGCCACGGGGGACCTGTTTCAGTTCAACGGTCACCGATACTCGATCGGGGCCACAAGTATACTGACATGTGTTGGAAATTTTTCCTGATCCGAGAGTGTAATTGGATCAGATTCTGATGGTCTGAATCCCTAGATTTGTCCTGCAAGCGAATAAGTCAATTCACTTAAGTTTTAGTTCATTTCCTAAAGATATTCGCGTTTCTCACACACTTCGCTTCGGGCTTAAGTTGTGCGTTTCTGGGTACTATTAGGACTTGATTTCCGAGATGGTGGTCAAGTCTAACAAGGCGGTCATAATCATATACTTTTGGGGTAATCGGACTTTTGACGCGCGGTCCAGGTCCGAACGGAGTTTCAGTGTGCTCCCGAGAACAACTAGGTTTGGAGATGGATGCTAAGTTTTTTTAAGTAATGTAGTGTTAATGATTCTACTCGTTTTGGGTCTTACAAATCGTATTTAAAGTGATTAGTGCTAACTTCATAAGCAATCTAGCTTAGCACTTAGTGAATTCTCGTCTAATTTCTAAAGGATTTGGTCCTTAGTGATTTCTGCCTAAGGTGGTACTCGGGTCTTGAAATAGCGGTGAAGACCGCTTGAGTTGAAGTCGGAATATGTCAATATGTCCTAGAGGGGGGTGAATAAGACTTTTTAAAGATTTATGAGTTATATTAAAGATCCTATCACTCTAATCCTAACAGATATGCAATTTTCAGGATTACTCAAATGTAACTCTACTGGCTTCCAAGCTTAGTAGAGGATCCAATCATAGAACTATTCAAATGATAAGCATGAAGTAGTAGTCTATGATGGATGTGACTGTGTGTGAAGTGTGAGCAGATATGAATGCGGTTAATTAATCACACAAATGATTCAAGCACAAGAATCAATCACAGACACAGTCATTTTTATAGTGTTCGACTACTTGTCTACTCCACTCCCGGCTGTCGCACTCACCCTTGAGTGTACCGGATTTCACTAAGGAGGTTTCCAGGGTTCACCTCTAACCTAAGTTTTAAATCAGGTTCACCTTCAACCTTTACACGGAGGTTTCTACTCGGTTCACCTCTAACCCTAGAGTTTCACTTGTTCACTCCTAACCAGATGTTTATGCTCTCCACAGAGCAAGGGTCCACATAACGCACCCACAGCGTACACTCCCGCCGGAGGCCTCCCACGAGGGCTTCAAAGGGTGAGAATCACTTAAGACCCAAACCTAGAAAGGAATGATCACAAGTGTCCTCTTGGACTCTAGATACTTACAAATAAGTTGATGAGTCTCATTCAGCGCATGACGAAGACCTTCTCCTTCTTGTTGATGAAGAGTCTTTGGCTCCCTTGATCCGCAACACAAAAGATATACCAGTACTTGTTATGGGGTTAGGTCAAGGTTAAGGCGGAACCTCACTCTCTTAAAATTTTCCTATAAGGAAGATAGAGTGATTTCCATCATCTGCATTCAAGGCATCCCAACTTCAATGATTTGCCATTAAGTAGTTGTTGAAGGATCCTTGAATGTGGAAGTTCATTCCCCAATCCACTCTATTGAATATCAATAAATGAGGGTGGATTGGAGGATGAACTCCCTTGAGAGAAAGGGCTTTAGGGTATATGATCTAAAGTTAAACACTCAAAAGCTCTCTCTTCTTTATCTCTCCCAGAAATAAAGACAGGCCTCTCTTTAAATAGGCAAAATGGTTCCAACGGATATAAAACGGTCACATTTATGACAGAGTTTGATATCATCGAGCGAGTTTGATATGATCGAGCATATACTCTCGATTGTATCGATTGTCCGCTCGATGACACAAACTCAAATGTCATTCGCTTTTGAAACTTGTTGCCAACTGGTCGATCGGATCGATACTGGTGTCGATGTTATCGGATTTCAAACTCTGATTCCATCGATACTGGGATCGATCTATCGACATTTGAAACATGGGAGAGACTTGACTTGAAATGTTTCAGGTTCTTAAGATATGATCGAGGTTCAGCCGATGTCATTGAAATTTGAATATCGATGATATCGGAGATAGTGTCGATGAGATCGATAAATCGTATAGATTTACCTATAAGCTTGCTGGACAGTTTGTGTCCAGTCTCGATCCAATCGACTCGGTCTCGATAGCATCGACATTTGAATATCGATTTCCTCGAATGGCCCTCGATCACAGTTAAACACAACCTGAAATATTTCCTGGAAGAGATGCGCGCCCACTATCGATATCATCGATGTACTCCCGATCTTATCGAAATTTGAATTCAGATCATATCGGAAGCACATTGATATATCGAAGGAACTTATGATTTTCTTATAAAAAATAGGGGCGCCGGAAAACTGTCTGTCGATATTATCGAGCCACTTTTGATAGGCTCGAGATTTGAATATCGATGATATCGATTGGTGTATCGATATATTGATAAATCCGTCCAGATGTGTATGTAGTTACTGGACACTTTTAGTCCTCTTATCGATCATATCGTTAAGGTATCGAGGACATTGACAGAGTAGGTCGATCTTATCGAGGGTGCTTCGATAAAATTGACAAGGTAAGAAAAACTTAGAGATTTTCCTATTTTGAAAAAGTTTTCTCACCTTAAAAACCCTAAGATGTTCTGTTTGTTTTAAGGGTTTAATTTACCTGGTGTTTTGGGACATGGGATGTGAGGCTATGATTTACCTATGGCGAGCTTCCGCACATCCGGTTGAGGTAGACACTTGACTTGATCTTCTTTTGATGTTTTGCAGACTGTCTGACCACTCGTTCACAGTAATTAACAAATAAGGGCACTCGTACGGGCACTTTCAGGTCTTTGTACGGATTTTCTGAGACGTAACAATCTACCCCCTTAAAGAAAAATTTTGTCCTCGAAATTAGTACCATTTCATACTCCTCGAGAATATGAGGGTAGTTCTTTCTGACCTCGGCTTCTGTCTCCCAAGTAGCCTCTTCCTCGGTATGATGCGTCCACAGTACCTTCACAAGTGGAATTACCTTACTGCGCAATACCTGCTCCTTCCTATCCAGAATACGAGTCGGTCGCAGTACATATGTAGCATCCTCACTCAACTATTCCTGCTCCCATTTGATAATGTGGGAAGGATCAGGAACGTATTTCTTCAACATCGACACATGAAATATGTTGTGCACTCCTACGAGTGGTGTGGGCAAAGCAAGGCAGTAGGCTACCACACCCACTCGGTCTAGTATTTGGAATGGGCCAATAAATCTTAGCGTGAGCTTCCCCTTCTTACCAAACCGAAGAACTCCATTCATTGGGAAAACTTTCAGAAATACATGGTCCCCCACCTCGAACTCTAGCTGCCGCTGCCTCGTATCGGCGTAGCTCTTCTGTCTGCTTTGCGCTGCCAGAAGTCGACGCCTGATAATGTCGATATTCTTTGAGGTCGCCTGAACTAACTCTAGGCCAATCAGGCTCTTCTTGCCAACCTTTGCCCAGCAATGCGGTGCTCGACAGGGACGCCCATATTAGGCCTCATAGGGAGCCATACCAATACTCGCCTGGAAGCTGTTGTTATAAGCGAACTCTGCATAAGGAAGACGGTCATCCCAATTGTCCTTGAAATCAAGCACACAAGCTCGCAGCATATCTTCTAACACCTGATTTACCCGTTCCGTCTGCCCGTCTGTCTGTGGGTGGAACTCGGTACTGAACTTCAGTTTCACACCCATTGCTTCCTAGATACGAGTCCAGAAGATAGATGTGAATTGTGTGTCTTGATCCGACACGATCTCCATAGGAACTCCATGCAGACGTACAACCTCCTTGATGTATAACCTGGCCAACTCATCTGTTGAGTTCGAAACTCTGATAGGGAGAAAATGAGCCGATTTTGTCAACCGGTCCACAATCACCCATATGGAGTCATGTCCCTTCCTCGTCTTCGGCAACCCTGAGATGAAATCCATAGAAATGAAATCCCACCTCCATTCTGCTATGGGCATGGGCTAAAGTAGTCCAGGAGGTCCGTGATGTTTGGCCTTAATTGCTGGCACGTGAGACAACATGATACATACTCTGCTATGTGGGCCTTCATGTTATCTCACCAGTACGAATACTTCATATACTGGTACATCTTCGTACTCCCAGGATGCATCACCATCCTCGAATTGTGAGGGGCTTCGAGAACTTCCCTTCTCAAGTCATGAAGACTTGGAACACATAGGCGGCCTTGATAATGCAAACCCCCATCTGAACCAACTCTCTATTCAGAGTCTTCCTCGTCACTAGCTCGTTTCTTCATCTTCACTAACCATTTATCTTCTCCCTGAGCCACTATGATTCGGTCATTGATAAGTGGCTGCACACGAACATGAGCGACGCTCTCGAACGGCTCAGCTACCGTAAGCTTCTGCTCGAAGTCTCACATAAATTCCACCATGTTACACTCATCCATCATCAGCGGAGCCGTAAATGCTATAGCCTTTTTGCGGCTCAACGCGTCTGCCACAAGGTTAGCCTTGTCAGGATGGTAGGAGACCTCGAACTTGAAGTTCTTCAAGGTTTCCATCCATCGTTGTTGCCTCATATTCAGGTCCCTCTGCGTGAATATGTACCTGAGGTTTTTGTGGTCGCAAAAGAGCTCGAACTCCTCTCTGTAGAGGTAATGTCTCTAGAGATTTAGTGCAAAGATGATGGCCGCTAACTCTAAGTCGTGTGTAGGGTAGTTTTCCTCGTGTTTCCTCAACTGCCTCGAGGCATAGACAATCACCCTGTCCTTCTACATAAAGATACAACCCAAACCAATGCGAGACGCGTCGGTGTATATCGTATACTTGACCCCTTGCTCTGGCAATACTAGCACAGGGGTAGACGTTAACTTATCCTTTAGTTCCAGGAAAGTTGCTTATGATTTCTCATTCCAGGCAAACTTGAGATCCTTCCGAGTCAGCTGAGACAACAGTCTGGTTATCTTGGAAAAGTCCCGAATGAATCGGCGATAGTATCCAGCAAGTCCCAGGAAGCTCCTCACCTCTTTAATCGAACCGGGTTGCTCCCAGTCTTGAACTGCGGCTACCTTAGCAAGGTCCACCGCTATCCCTTCCTGGATACCACATGTCTCAGGAACTTGACTTCTTCTTTCCAGAAGTCGCACTTCTTATAATGTGCAAACAACTGGTTCTTCCTAAGAGTATCAAAGATTGCTCGCAGGTGTTCCTCATGATCTTCCCGACTCTTGGAGTATATTAGGATGTCATCTATAAACACGATAATGAATTAGAACAGATACGGCCGAAACACCCGGTTCATCAAGTCCATGAACATGGCCGGTGCGTTTGTGAGTCCAAACGACATCATAAGGAACTCGTAGTGCCCAAAACTGGTCCTGAAAGCTGTCTTTTGCACGTCCTCATCCCTGACGCGTAACTGGTGATACCCCGACTGTAAGTCGATCTTCGAGAAATACTGTACCCCCTTCAATTGATCAAAGAGATCATCTAT
Source organism: Magnolia officinalis (assembly GCA_021015155.1). Classification (NCBI taxonomy): domain Eukaryota; kingdom Viridiplantae; phylum Streptophyta; class Magnoliopsida; order Magnoliales; family Magnoliaceae; genus Magnolia; species Magnolia officinalis. Next base: position 91,599,954 of record JAJHSJ010000001.1, read on the forward strand.
CCTGCGCAAAGGGTACTTGTTCTTTACCATCACCTGGTTCAGCCTGTGATAATCAATACACAATCGCAGTGACCTGTCCTTCTTCTTCACAAACAACACAGGTGCTCCCCAGGGGGACACACTCAGTCATATGAATCCTGCCTCTAGTAAATCATCAATCTGCCTCCTCAACTCTTCCATCTCACACGGGGGCATGTGATAAGTCGGTAGAGATATAAGTGTCGCACCCGGCGCTAGGTCGATGGTAAAATCAATCTCGCACTGAGGAGGTAGTCCAGGTATTTTACTGAACACGTCCCCAAAATCCTGAACTACTGGCATGTGCCCAAGTGCCCGACCATCAACATTCTGTAGCAAGGTAGCATAACAACACTCAATTTCTCAAGCATTCTACGCATTCTATAAAGAAAGGAGCTTCATGCATTTCATTTAACCAAAATCATCACAATACATAGATGTAATCTTACATGTATTATGACAGAAGATGCTTGTGAGCTAATCTAAACAAACTTCCAAACACTAAAACCTACAAACCACTCTACCACATTACTAAGCCTATTAAGGCTATACATAGAAACAAGAAAACAAGCATCAAAGCAAACCAAAAGATGACTATATGTACGACTAGTCGACTGAATCTGGCGATGGCGGGGGTGCGCCCTTGTCTTGTAGGCAACACAGGATAACCTTCAAGGTGCGAGACACTTTACTAAATTTTCGCTTCATGAAGGCTTGATTATCTTCAAGCTTGACTTGGGTCGCTGCGACCTCCTATCACAGGGCAGCCTGGACCTCCTATCACAGGGCAGCCTGGCCCTCCTCAAGTTGAGCCAAGCGGGTTTCTATAGTAGCCCGATCACTATCGCGCACCTGAGTAGTAGGAGGAGAGCCCTCATCATGTCCTGGGCCTCCTCTTCCTCTTCCTGCTCTGCTTCTTCTCTCCTGTTCTTCCTCTTCCTCTCCTTCTTCACTCTCCTTAGCCCCGTCGTTACTTTCCTCGTCCTCGGACCCAACACGTCGTTGTGGCGGCCCAATCTTCGTGTTGACGAGTGTGACGTCATTTATAAAGTGAATCGGCTCCACTACATCAGGGCAAAGTCTGTAGCCAAACTCACGAGCAAGCTTGCATATGAGTTGGCCAAAGGGAAGTGTAGTAGTCGTCCTAGTAGAACGAGCGGTCAGGTATCTCGCGTAGGATGAAGGTAGGTAAGCACAAGTTATCTCCCTGCCCAACACGGTACAAGAAGTCTACCATCAAGCGCGTGCACTCAGTCCGGTTGCTCCACCTGGGATACACATTGTATGTGAATATATGGTGGAGTAAGCAAAAATCAGGAGTCAACTCGATCGCTGGGAGGCAAGTGCCTCGGTTGCTCCAATGGACCAAGCGGCCACAAAGGTATCGCATGCGGCGATCTCTTTCACGCGCACTCTTGAAATACTTCTCATCAGCATGCACCTCACCACGCTGTATCCCCATGACCTAAGCTATCAAACCGACATCGACTACCGCTTCCCGCCTTGCCATGAGAATCTTGAACTGCAAAGGCTTCAGCAACGGGTCCCGTATATGGGTGTAGAAGGCCTGGACAGTGTTCACAGTCGCCCGCGACTTGCCTTCAAATACGGGCCCTCGTCCTGAGTCCAACAGGCGGTCAATCAGTAGATAAAGCCTAGATAACTTCTCGTCCACATGCGCTTCGAAGAGAACCCTATGGCCCTGAAATCTACCATGTGATAGGTCCGTTAGTAGAGCTCTATCGAAAGGAGCCTGGGGATCGAGGTCCTGCTTCGTCCTCAGCTCTTGTGCGGTGCTCAAACTCGGCTCTGCGCCCGGTCTCTTCCTTGGACGGGTTGGACGGCTAGGCCCAGCTTCATCTGTAGGAGCTCTCTTCTTTCCCATGAGGGAAAGAATCGTGGAGAGAGAGAAAACGGAAGCCACAAGCTCAAAAAGAGACATGGAAACCAAATAGCCTTGTAATGAAGTTAGATTTGGAGACTTTTTGAAAGATGAGACACAAAACTACGAACTTTGTGCCCAAACGTGTAGGTAATAGGGGAAATGGGAGTTGTAGAAGATAGGTTTTTGTTCTCTTTTGAAGAGGGTGATGGAAAGAGAGAAGGTGGTGAAGAAAAATGAAGAAGATGGTAGAATAGAGGGGGATTTGAGAGAGAAAGACAAGGTTTTGAGGGATTTGGAGAGCTTGAAGTGGTGTGAGGGAGGGAGATGAAGCATAAAAGGGATATGGGAGAGGTCCCACGTGATTTCGTGGGCCTCACAACCACCTACACACGTCGGTCCGCCCGGCCTGCTAGCCAAAATCGGGGATGCCATCCCCGGTCACTGGATAGTTGGGGGATGCCTCCCCAATTCGGGGATGCCATCCCCCCCGGGACACCGAATGTGCGTGGGACCCACCTCGGATCCCTCCGATTTGCGTCGTTTGGGCCCCCGAGGTCGTTTGAGGCGTTCTGGGTCCCATTACGCGTACATTCACACTTTTCAGGTTCTTTGAGTGCAAAATGCACCAAATCCTCGTCTAAACTTGTTGATTTACGGTCTGGGAAAGGATTTGAGGCCAACTCACACGACACCGAGGCCTACGGGCCCGATTTCAACGGTCAATTTTGGTCACTTTCTTCGATTGGCGAAACTGGGCATCCTACGACTGTTTCTAAATTTTCTCGCCCTCACCTAAGTCAAAATACGTCAGTGTGCATCGTGTTACTATAACTCAGGCCCATTTTAATCCAAATCATGCTTTGATACCAACTTGTAACGCCCTGAAAATCGGGGGTCGAGCATAAGCTCTACTCCCGAGTGCTAACACATCACTTATGCAACATAAATAATGATGATTAAATATTGTCCGTATTAGTGCATTAAACATGAGTGAGATTATACCAAAATAACATATCATACTCCAGAAATAGTTAGATTACGCAAGCGAAAGACTGTGATAAGTATATAAAGCATATAAGTAATTGTGAGTCCCCAGAGTATGATCATGACACCAGGTCAAATAATTACAAGTAAAGTTCCAAAATATACAAAATGTGCAATGTCATCTAGTCAGTATCCCAGTAATCCCCGTCGATCAGAACATGTCCTACATAGACCCGCCTGATAGCTGCATATAGGAGAACTCTTCCTCATCATCATAAAAGTTCGGCTCTGCTTCGTAAGCATCGCCATCATCTGCAACTACAACAGGGTCTAGTTGGTGTTTAAAGCACCGTCCCAGAATGTGGGAGTGAGTGATCAACTCAGTGGAGCTATAAAGCAAGGTTAACATGTTATCAATTCGGTCAAGCAGTAATGATAAAGCAGTACAACACTCATAACCTAAGTACTCTTGTTAATGCAAGTATGGTATGCTGTAATGATGCATGCCCTCGCCTGCACTCCCTCTTGCGACAACATCTTACGATCGCGGCATGCACCCCTTCCTCTGTGCACTTCCTCGTAAAAGCACCATGGAATGCGATGCATGTAAGTGATTAGCCAAGTTCTTGATTGGATATATTCATACAACAGTATTGGGAAGCTAAGATACCTCCCCTTATATCATTGTCCCAACATTGATCCATCTAGGGTTGTCAATCCTAGTAGTTACATACGATAGGCAGTTCCAGGTCCCTATGGAGAGACTCGTCACCTCAGCGTAGGCCTAATTTATACTCTAATTTACTACGGAAAGGCTCGTCACCTCAACGTAGACCTCGTGTATACTCGAGGTCACTACGGGCTCGTGACCTGATCGTAGGCCGACAGCTCCCATACCACTGTATTCGGCTCACGAGTCTGGGTTGCTCACTGATCACTACGGGGAGGCTCGTTGCCGCAGCGTAGGCGACAGCATGACCATGGTGTCCCAAACCACCATGCTCGGGTCATGAGTCTTAGCGGATCGAGATACCAAGGTTTAACGGGCTTCATACTGGTAAGTTGGTACCTTAGATTCAAACAGTAGCGTCCATACGTGGTGAACATATGTTGGGCCAATCAGGTTACTTGACAAGCTTGACTAGTACGAGAGTACGTTGACTTAATTGACATGAAATGCATAAGCATTCCGCGTGGCCTAACCACTGTCGTCAAACGACGTACGACTCAGATTCGTTCAACGCATCCGTCTGGACTAAAACAGTTCGGCCACAGATCGTAAACCATTACCGATTGCCTGGACTACATTGTAGCCCCAATCACACTTCAAATACAATAGCATTCACATGCAATAGTCCATGACAGCATGTGACATCCAATTTAAATATAAACCTTATCTAAGCATTTTAATAAAACACATACTACACATGTTACCATACATGGGCATTCATCCATAAATCACATAGTAGTAAGATAGGTTACATAAAGGAAACTGCAACTACAGGTAAGGGAATTGAGAATCCTATCTCAACACCCTCATTACATACATATAGACAAGCATTTTCTCATTCAAGCATTTTATCAAACACTTAGATTACACATATTACATACTTGTAATAAATTAGTTAAAACACATATTGTAGTAAATCCTTATACATAGGAGTTGCCATACGTACAACAATCATGTATTCCCTAACATCCATCATAACAAGCACGAATCATAATTCCATATTCATTCAGACATTTCAACAAAAACATGGAATGCATCATATTTAACGTAGTTCACATATATATGTAATATTCAGAAAACATAGCATCTAAGCATGTATAGTAGCAATCAAGTCAGTCATAAATCATTAACTGACATTGAAAGTCTTGAAAACCATAACCTAAACATTTATAGTCCGCACCTTTCGCCGGTAGACTCGTAACGAGCTCAGTTTGAACACGATGTCTTTATCTACGGCAAAATGACAACCTACAGCATGAAATAGGTTAGCTATTTCATCCTTTACTCTAATCGAATCCCTAAAACTAATTAGGGTTAGGATTTCTTACCCGAAAATGGAATCGGAATCGGAATCGCCAGTATAGCAACATGGGAAGGCTGATTAAGCACGTGGAGTGGTAGGGAAAGATCCTAGGAATAATCTCCCACTTTCTCTCTCACTTTCTCTCTCTTTCCTTCTCTCTTTGCTCTCTTCTCTCTCCTAGGGTTGTAAATTCGTAGGTGAAGGGAGAGAGAAGGTTTAAGGCCCTTATATAGGCCCAAAACTGATGGGAATGGCCCCAGGGCCATGATATACTTAGGTTATATCCAAAGGGTGGCGGTTTCAATCCAACGGAGCACATCCGGAGGCCCCTTTTCCACATACGGTCTGGGGTAAGTTCCCTGACGATGGATCTACGTCAGGTTAAGATCTCGGTCCGATCGGATCAGTGGATCGGCCGTGGGGGACCTGTTTCAGTTCAACGGTCATCGATACTCGATCAGGGCCACAAGTATACTGACATGTGTTGGAAATTTTCCCTGATTCGAGGATGTAATTGGGTCAGATTCTGATGGTCTGAATCCCTAGATTTATCCTGCAAGCGAACGACTCAATTCACTTAAGTTTCAGTTCATTTCCTAAAGATATTCTTGTTTCTGACACACTTCGTTCATGGTAGGGATGGTTGGTCTCTACCGTGATCTATCTAGTCATCCAGGCCATTCGGGACGTGGGGCCACCCCACACGTGTGACGCTTGTGGGTGGGACCCACCTTGATTTATATGTTTTTATCCGCACCGTCCATGGTAGGGACGGTTGGTCTCCACCGTGATCTATCTAGTCATCCAGGCCATTCGGCCATGCACCCCACCATGATGTATTTATCCATACCGTCCAAATGGTGCGGGATGGTGTTGGACAATGTTTGGACGGTGCTGATTTACATGAACAGTGGTTGGACAATACTGATTTATATGGATAATGGTTTGATGGCGCCGATTACATGGATAATGTTTGGATGGTACTGGTTTACCTACACAATGTTTGGATAGTGCTGATCATCATACGTGGGCCATGTGTGCTGTGATACACATATTACGCCTATAACTATTGAAATGATTTTTGGTGCGGCCCATATGATGAGGTCCACCATGATATATTTGTGGCCATCCATGAGGCCCACCTTGATATATTAGTGTGGCCCATTTGATGCAGCCCACTTGACCATATATGAGCCCATTGATGCGGCCCACTTGGTGTATATGAGGCCCATATGATGAGGCCCGTCTTGATGTACACGAGGCCCATTATGATGTGTATTAGGACTGTATTGTGCGGCCCATTGTGACGTGTATTAGGCCCATGACGCGTGGCCCATTTGATGTATTCGAGACCCAGATATGTGGCCCATTTGATGCATACGAGACCCATGTGTAGGGCCCGCTTGTTGTATTTGAGGCCCATGGGTTGTGGCCCATCATTATGCGTATTAGGCCCATGTGATACGGCCCACCGTGACGTGTATTAGGCCCATGTGATGTGACCCACTTGATGCATGAGACCCTTATGTGAGGCCATGGGTCCATTATATGTTAGGCTCTATGTGAGCCACTCTTTGGGAGTAATGTTGGTTAAACGTCCACATTGTCGGGCAATGATGGTTGGATGTCCACATTGTGACCTTCCCTTAGGCCCTTTTATGCCATTCTTACCGATTACCGAAGCCGATTTCGATTTGTCGAGGCCGATTGTATAGGCTGATTCCGATTGTCGAGGCCGATTGTATATGCCGATTTCGATTGTTGAGGCCAAGTATCAAGGCCAATTCTAATTTGTCGAGGCCGATTGTATAGGCCAATTCGATTGTCGAGGCCGATTGTATAAGCCGATTCCGATTATCGAGGCCGAGTGTCAAGGCCGATTTTGATTTGTCGAGGCCGAGTATCAAGGCCGATTCCAATTTGTCGAGGCCGATTGTATAGGCCGATTCCGATTGTTGAGGCCGATTGTATAGGGCGATTCCAATTGTCGAGGCAGATTGTATAGGCCGATTCTGATTTGTCGAGGCCGATTGTATAGGCGGATTCCGATTGTCGAGGCCGAGTATCAAGGCCGATTCCGATTGTCGAGGCTGATTGTATAGGCCGATTCTGATTGTCGAGGCCGAGTATCAAGGCCGATTCTGATTTATCGAGGCTGATTGTATAGGCCGATTCCGATTGTCGAGGCCGATTGTATAGGCCGATTCCAATTGTCAAGGCCGAGTATCAAGACCGGTTCCGATTTGTCGAGGCCGATTATATAGGCAGATTTCGATTGTATAGGCTGATTCCGATTTGTCGAAGCTGATTGTATAGGTCAATTCCGATTGTAGAGGCTGATTCCGATTGTCGAGGCCGAGTATCAAGGTCGATTCCGATTTATCGAGGCCGATTCCGATTGTCGAGGCTGAGTATCGAGACCGATTTTGAGTGTCGATTTCGATTGTTGAGGCCGATTTCGATTGTCTAGGCTGATTTTGATTGCCAAGGCCGATTGTCGAGACCTATATAATGTATATGCGGCCTGTAGTTGAGGCCCATTGTGATGTGTATTTGGCTTGTATGATGTATATGCGGCCCGTGTCTAAGGCCCAATGTGATGTACATGAGGCCTATGTGATGAGGCCCATTGTGATGCATTTGAGGGCCAAGCGATGGAGCCCATTGTGATGTATGTTAGGCCCATGTGAAAGGCCCATCGTGATGTGTATTAAAATCTTGAGTGAGATCCATGGTATTGTATATTTGGCCCTTGTGTGAGGCCATGGGTCCACTGTATGATAGGCTCTATATGGGCTATCCCTTGGGGGCAATGTTGGTTAAATGTTCACATTGTCGAGGTCGATTGTCGATGCCAGTTATGGATACCGATTATGAATTTGTGACAGCATGCCCATACGCATCATCTGCATGTTTGTTATGAGATATGATTGACCATTGCATATGTCATAGTGCCGGTTGTTATGAGACTCCCTGATAGGCGGAGATTGTCTCATATGAGCGCACGGTATGCGCAGGATTGATGCATGACTGGATTGTATGACTCATGCATCTTGCATTATGTGCTGTGATTACTGTACGCCCTAGCGACATCAGGGTCGTAGCCTCCACAGGCATATCGTGTGTAACGACCTGAAAATTTCCGTACATTGGGCCGAGTACCACCTCGACCAGAAATCACATAGGATTAAATCCTTTAGAAATTTAACAAAGTTAACTAAGTACTAAACTCGGTAAATCATGAAATCCGTTGGGATCGCTTTAAATACGATCTGCAAGACCCAAAACTTGCAGAATTGGTGACTCTAGGTTACCCTAAAGTCTAGAGCCAAACTCATTACCCGTCTGCTCTCGGGACTGAAACGAAACTTCGTATGAGGTCTAGATCGCACATCGGGAGTCCGATTAACACGAAGCTAAGGAACCAGGACCGCCCCACTGGGCTTGACAATCATCTCAAAAATCAGATGATTCCGATGTCCCACGGCCATTATTTTCACTCCGGAGCGAGGGAGTGTGAAAAACACTATTTCCATTCAAGAGAAAATATCTGGAATAGTGATCTGGCACCTTTCGGTTGCACGTCAGTATTAAGCAACCTGACCGTCGGAATCAGACCAAATTACACCCTCGGATTAAGAAAAATTTCAGGAACATTTACATGTACTCAGAAATTCCGATCGTGGCCCACGGACCGTTGAACTGAGAGTGGTCCGCCACGTGCGATCTGGGAATCCGATCGAGCCGAAAACGTAATCCCACGTGGATCCGCAGTGGGTGAGCTTAAGTCGACGTTTGGCTCAAAGAGGGCCACCAGAACACCCCTTTTGAGCTTGGAAATTGGCGAAATGCCTATGTAAGCAGTTGCCCTTGAACCTGAGTCTATTTTGGGAAGGTTTGTGGCTATAAAAGGGGCTTAGAACAGCCCCTCTCACAGCCATACGAATTTGGGTTAAAACCCTAAGAGAGAAAGAGAGAAAAGAGAGAGAACTTGTGGAGATCGAAGCCGATCTTCCTCCTGCTGCTTCCACCTCTCCCACGGCCTACACCGCGCTATTCCAAGTGGTTTCCCGGCGGTTTCCACCCCATTTGAAGGTAAGAAACCCTAACCCTAGGTCTGATTTGAGCCTAATTAGTGATAGGTTAAGGAAAGACTAATCGAATGCGATCTTTAGGCTAAGAAACTCCCGTATACGGAAGCACCAACCTTCTTGCTGATTCGTTGGAATTCCAAGGGCTGAGGTGAGGACTTTAAGCGTATAAGTTACGGTTTTCAACGCTTTCAATGGCAGATAATGATAGATTCATGATCTGCATGCAAATGCACATGTACAAAGTGCTTTCCGTTTCCTGTTTCGATTAGCGATAAAGATTATGGAATTTTACATACTCTTGATATACGTAGAAATACCGTATACGTATTTTTGTTGAGAAAATGTTTGACATGTTTATTTAATGTTTGATTATATCATGTGTGGATAAAATACTAGTTTGGCGAAAGAGATCGCAAAAATATATGTTCATGTGTAAATGCCATGTATGTCGAAATTGCGTATTCTAGAAATCCCGCATGCGTGCGGATTTTGGTTATGTAATTGTAATGATTATTTGTTGTATGAATACGATATACGCGGGAAAAATACTCCCGGGGCTTAGGGACAGCCCAATCACGAACTTGCCTAACATACGTCGTGTATGTTGGAAACGTGTATTCTAAGTGTTTGTGTATGTGCATGTAGGTGTACATGTACATGTACTAGTGCCTTAGATAGGCGCTGATATGGATTCTCCAACTCCCTTAGAGACATGTAGGATCCCCTCCATGCGGTGGTTCACCGCAACCACTTAATTGTAGTGCACACACAATTCTATCCCTATGGGGATAGTGCTTCAGTACATGCATTACAATATGCTTTGTAACATGCTTCTCAACATGCTTTGTAACATGCTTTACTTCATGTCTTACTTTATGCTTTATAACATGCCGACTAACATGCTTGTATTGCTTGTTTACCATGCTTTACTTCACATGCTAGCGATGAAAACTGTTTGAGTTTGGGACTATGTTTATAGTCCAAACACTCGGTACCAGACTTGTGATTGTGGCTGAGATTCATGTCGCCACAAAGGACGGGTCCGGCGAACCCGAGTCGTACTTCGGTTGGCGATAGTGGTTGGCCACGCGGAGTGCTTTTGCGCTCCATATCGCTCAACTTGTGGTGCGCTCGAGCTAGTCAGGCTCGCCACTTGAACCGAAGTGTAGTTGTGTGTTCACCTTGTTTGGTCGCTACTGCTTGAACCTAGGGTACCAAACTTACCAGTGGTGATTCCTGTTTAACCATGGTACCTAGATCCGCTAAGACGCATGAGCCGGGCATGGTGGTATGGGACACCGTGGTCGAGCTGTCGGCCTATGCTGGGGCCATGTGCCTCCCCGTAGTGACCATTGCGCAACTATCTCGTGAGCCGAATACGGTGGTATGGGACACTGTATTCGAGCTGTCGATACTTCGGCGAGAGCCGAGTACGGTGAGATCTGTGCTCGTGCTGACGGGCGACGAGTCCTCCGTGGTATCATCGAGTGTACTTTAAGTATCTGTGATTGGCCACGAGCCTTTCACAGTAACTAGAGTGTGAGTTGAGCCGAGTACGGTGAGACCTGTACTTGAGCTGACGGCTAGTGATTGAGCCGAGTACGGTGAGACCTGTACTCGAGCTGACGGCCAGCAATTGAGCCGCATACGGTGAGATCTGTATCCGCGCTGACGGGTGACGAACCTGTTGTGATGCCATCACTAAGCTTCTCAAACCATAACATCGTATGAGAATAACTAGGACTGACGACCCTAGAATGGATCATGTTGGGAATGATACAAGGGAGGTACCTTAGTTTCCCAATACTGCTGATTGAAATGGACTAATAATAACTTGGCAATCACGAGCATCATCGCACCGCATGTGCTTTGTAGATGTGGCGCACTGAGGGAGTTAAGCATTCGCGAACGTAAGATGATGTCGCTTGAGGGTGGTTTGGCAAGGGCATACAGCATCATGTCATATCATTTTTGCATTTAACAAGAGTAGTTAGAAATGCTTGATTTGTACTGCTTTATCATTACTGCTTGGTTGATTTGATAACATGTTAACTTATGCATTATTGTTCCACTGAGTTAGCTACTCACTCCCACGATACGGGACGGTGTTGTACACACCAACCAGACTCTGTTGCAGGATTAGAGGGCGCCTTGGTTCAGGAGCCAGAGCCCGACGTTGATGAGGACCAGGAGGAGTTCTCTTTCATGCAGTATTCTGACGGCTACGCCTAGGCCGGCTGCATCGCGGGACTTTTGGGGCCTCTTTTGAGGATGTATTTTGGGTTTTTAATTTACAAACTTTACATGTATATTGGTGCTCAGCTAGTACTCATACTCTGAAGTTCAGAAAATTTTGTTACTTTACATACTTGTATATAAAATTTCAGTCTTCCGCTGTTTTTAAATGCAATTGAACTGGAGTATGAATTACTGTTTTGGTTTAATCTCATTCATGTTTATTGCGCTAACTCAGACAACATTTAACCGACATTGTGTATGTTGCATAAGTGATGCGTTGGAACTCGGGAGTTGAGTTCATACTCGACCCCCGAATTTCAGGGCGTTACAAGTTGGTATCAGAGCATGATTTTGATTAAAACCGGACCTGAGTTATGTCCCCACTACGTACGCTGACGCATTATACTTAGGAGGGTGCGCAAACGTTTAGAAACAGTCCTAGGGTCTCCCGACTTCACCGTTCGGTGAAATTCGTTGAAAATAGACGCGTTGATCGAGTTTGTACTCGATCCTGACCGCACACGTGGACTCCAAATCACCCCTTGACCGTCTATTGACGTGTCATGGTCACACTCCACCAAAATAATCCTTAAAAATCGGGAAAAATCAGATTGATTCTGAAATTTCCGGAAACTGCCCGTTTGGGAGCCGAACGGAGTTCGTGGGCCCCCCACGTCAGCCCATTACATTTTTTTGACCAAGCCAGGGTGCATTCAGCACCCTGGGCACGTGCCAAGGTGGACCAGGCGGCGGCAGCGTGGCTCCGGCCAAGTCCGGCCGCGGCGGCGCCGCGGGTCGGGCGGCGCGCCGCCGGCCGGTTGCTTTCCGGTGGGATTTCAAGTGTGGGCTGGGTCGGTTTGACCCCCCTACACCATGGCACGTGCCATTTGGTGGTTTGATTAGAATAAATAGGGTTGGAAGCACCCCCTTTGCATTTCACCCCTCTTTTCAAGCATTTTCACCCATTTTCGATTTTCTCCAAAAACCCATCCCTACAACCTCCAAATCTTCCATTTTTCTTCCATATCTCACCCATCCCAACCTCCCACGACAGCCCTAGCTTCCCCTTTCCCCATTTTCTCAAGTTGGAGCTCTCATATCCCTCTTTGGAGCTCAAAATCGGGTAAGATTCAAACCCATCCCACTTCCTTCTTGTTTCTTCTTCATTTTCTACCTCTTGGGCTCCTCCCACACCCATTGCATTGATTATTTGTGGTGGAGCAAAGAGATCAGCCCTTAAATCCCATTTTGGGCAAATTTCCATGGCCCTCCTTGGTGTGGTGGCCACCATTTTCTCTCTTTCCTCCATCCTATCTTTCATGGGAAAGAGGAAACCGCGTGGCTGATGATGCCGGCCCAAGTAGGCCAGCCCATTCTCAAAGAAGATCCGACGTCGGGGCCGGCCCAAGCACCGTGCGGGAATTTAGGTCAAAGCGAGACTTGGATCCCGACCATCCCGTCAGAAATGCTTACCCGATTGGCGTGGAGTATGGGCGCTTTGCGGGCCGCAAAGTTGTGTTTGAAGCCCATGTAGATGAAAGGATGTTCGGGCTACACCCACTGATGGACCACCTGGTGGACATCGGTTGGAATTCGATATTTGATGGCCAGTCGCCTGCATGTGATAACACGGTCCGCGCCTTCTATGCTCACATCGTGGATGCATCTGTTGAGCCTCTTCAGTTTACTGTTTCTGTGAGGGGCATTAGACGCACGATTACAGTGGATGAAGTGGCTCGGATCACCAAGCTGCCGCGTGGTCAGGTACACCCCAGTGGTAGCTTTTCCAGAAGTGCGCGGGAAAGGGATCGCCGCGCGCGATATCTCTGTGGTCGCCGGGTTGCTTGGAGGAGAGGAAACAGCATTGCGTCGACAAAAATGGCGGAAGACTACCGGTTACTCCATCATATTTTCACCTACAACGTGTACCCACGAATGGGTAACCGCACGGAATGTACTCGGGTGATGGTAGACTTCTTGTACAAGATGGGACATGGAGACGATATATGCCTACCTACGTTCATCCTATCTCAGATAGTGCATGCCGTTCGTTCTACGAGGCACGATCTTTCGCTTCCATTTGGCCGTCTGATCTGCAGGATGGCTCGTGATGTAGGCTACAGGCTGAACATGGAGGATCTTGCACCGGTCCGAATCATAAGTGAAGCGACACTCAGGAATATGAAGATCGGCCCTCAACAGCGGCAAGCCCGACTCGACGACTCTGGTGATGAGTCGGATAGTGCCGGCGAGGAGAGTGATGAGGAGGGCGATGATGATATACAGGAAGAAGAACCTGAGGCTCAGGACACCGAGGAGAGTTCACCTCCTGTGGCTCAGGAGCCTGGTATTGATCGGGATGCTTTTGACGCGCGATTTGCCCGTCTTGAGGAAGGGCAAGCCGCCCTGCAGCAAGAAATTGGTCAAGTTCGAGCCAAGCTTGAAGAGACTGACGCTTATATAAAGAGAAGCTTCAAGAAGATGTCCCGTACGTTGAAGGCCATCCTGTGCTGTGCGCAGGATAAGAATGCTCCTCCTCCACCGCCTACTTCGGATGCTTAGTCATCCATGTGTTGTGTGTTGTTGCTTATGTTGGTTACCGCGATAGGCGGTTTATGTTTTTATGTTGTTGATGTAGTAGGTAGTAGCATGCTTTGTATGTTTTATGTAACGAATGTAATGGCTATCATGTGATGTTCTGTCGTGATTCATGTAACTCTGTGTCCATGTATTATGACAATTTTGAGTAAATGAAAAGCATGTAGCCTCTTTATATTGATGATGTGTGGAATGCGTAAGTGCCTCATGATGTGTTTTGTGCTATATCTCACGAATGATCTACCCTATGTTGTATAGGGCATGCCGCGGCAGTATACGCGGAGCACGGCACATCTACGTTTGACCGGCTCTATGGACCAGACTCCTTCTGGTAGTGGCGGTCCTACTGACCGTGGATTGGGATCTGATCAGCCTTCTGCTGGTCCTAGTGGTGGACAGCCACCTTACACACCCCCGGTCAGAGAGCAGTCGGCCGTCATCTGCTGCACATCATGATTCCCAGGCTGCTCCACAGCCTGATAGATTTGAGCAGCTGATGATGATGATGCATCAGCAGCAGATGCAGCAGCAGCAGCAGCAGCAGATGCAGCAGCAGCATGAGCAGATACAGCAGCAGCAGCAGATGCAGCAGCAGATACAGCAGCAGCAGCATCAGGACCTGATGGCCACTATTGCTGAGGCCTTGTCCCACGGAGGTGGTGCGGCTCCACCTACTACGTCCGCGCATCCTGAGGAGTATTCTGAGCCTCCTGCGCGATGTGAGGATGCGCCTCTGCCTGCACCCGTTGCACCTCCTACTGGAGATGTCGGTACGCGAGGGCTACTCGAGCGATTTCAGCGCTTGAGGCCTCCTTCATTTGCGGGTTCTCACAGACCCGAGGAGGCAGAGTTCTGGTTGGACCGCATCTCCAAGATGCTACGGATGTTACATTGCTCTGAGGCAGAGCAGGTTGAGCTGGCTACCTTTATGTTTGAGAGGGAGGCCAGTTTATGGTGGGACAGTGTGCTGCGCACGGTCGCAGTGGACTTCGTGTGGACTTGGGAGGCTTTCGAGTCTCGGTTCCACGAGAAGTATTACCCGCAGACATATCGACATGAGCGGGAGGACGAGTTTTTGCGCCTCAGGCAGGGAGGCATGACGGTGACGGAGTATGAGCACCGATTTACCGAGTTGGGCCGCTTTGTCCCGACCATCCTCGTCAATGAGCAGATGAGGATGCGACGATTTACTGGAGGCTTGCGACCTGACATACGGTCGAAGCTTTGCTGCCACACTATCCCTACTTATGCAGCGCTGGTCCACATGTCTATGACGGCCGAGCAGGATGTGGACCGTCTGGCTCGATCACGCGGTACTATGGTTGCGAGACCGCGACAGGATACACAGAGCAGGCCTATTTTAGGCAAGAGGCCTCGAGCCGATTCTCCCCCCAGGGCTGCAGCGCCAGTGCTTCCCATGAGACGCCCGTTGGTGACCTGCACGTTTTGCGGGAAACCAGGACATCCTGCCGAGAGCTGCTTCTCGCGCATGCGGGCTAGCGGATTTGCGCCACCGCAGAGATTGGGTCGCTCTTATCCCCAGACCATTTCAGCTCCGCCGCTACAGACCGCTCCTGCACATCCTTCATTCCGACCTCCTGTGCCGTTCTTCAGACCGCCACAGCGACCCCAGGCTCCTCAGCCGAATCGCCAGCAGCAGGCCCGTGTGCATACCCTTGTTGCTGAGGCACCGGAGCGTCGATATCGGCACCGACGGCCTTCGAGGGCACGGCTCATATCCATGGTACTCCCGTTTCTCTACTGGTGGACACTGGGTCCACTATCTCTATCATTTCATGTGGGGCGGTGAAACGCCTATCTTTGCATTCTGTTCCCACTAAGGGAACGAGACTCACTACGGCCACCGGGACCTTCTCGGATGTCACGCGTTTATGCGAGAGTTGCGCGATAGATTTGGGTAGCAGCACGGAGCACGTCGACCTTATTGTTGCTCCGCTATGGCACTACGATGTTATACTTGGCATGGATTGGCTCGCCAAGATGAGGGCGGAGATAGATTGCGATGCTCGGATCGTGACCGCCTATGGACCTGACGGCACAGCGTTCACGTTCTCTGTACAGGTCAGTTGGCCCTGTCGAGTTGATTGTTATGCTGCATTACTTGTGCCGATTGATGGTCCGACACTGGAGGGTACGCCAGTGGTTAGGGAGTTTGTTGGAGTCTTTAAGACTATCCCTGGTTTACCTCCTCGGCGCGAGATTGACTTTACGATTGACCTTACGCCTGGTGCGATGCCCATCTCGTTGCCGACCTATCGTATGCCTCCATGCGAGATGGAGGAACTGCGGAAACAGATTGACGAACTTGTAGAGAAAGGCTTCATTCGACCTAGTGTGTCTCCTTGGGGAGCACCTGTGTTGTTCGTGAAGAAGAAGGACGGGTCGCTACGGTTGTGTATTGATTACCGTAGGTTGAACCAGGTCACGGTGAAGAACAAGTATCCTTTGCCCAGGATAGATGATCTGTTTGATCAGTTGAGGGGGGCGAAGTATTTCTCGAAGATTGACCTTCAGTCAGGGTACCATCAGTTGCGCGTGAGAGAGGAAGATATACAGAAGACAGCCTTCAGGACGTGCTTCGGGCACTATGAGTTTTTGGTGATGTCGTTCGGTCTGACGAACGCACCAGCCGTGTTCATGGATCTGATGAACCGGGTATTTCGGCCCTTCCTTTACCGATTCGTCATCGTTTTTATCGATGATATTTTGATATACTCCACGAGTCGGGAGGAGCACGAGGAGCACCTGCGAGCAGTGTTGGGTACGTTAGAAAGGAACCAGTTGTTTGCGCAATACAAGAAGTGCGACTTCTGGCAGGAGGAAGTCAAGTTCCTGGGACATGTGGTGTCCAAGGATGGGATAGCAGTGGACCTTGCTAAGGTAGCCGCGGTTCAGGATTGGCAGCAGCCTGAGTCGGTTACTGAGGTGAGGAGTTTCCTGGTCTGGCTGGGTATTACAGACGTTTCATTCGGGATTTCTCGAAGATCGCCAGGCCATTGTCGCAGTTGACTAGGAAGGACCTGAAGTTCGCCTGGAATGAGAAGGCGGAGGCAGCTTTTAAGGAGCTGAAGGACAAGTTGACGTCCGCCCCTGTGCTAGTATTGCCAGAGCAAGGGGTGAAGTACACGGTATATACTGACGCGTCTCGCGTTGGTTTGGGTTGTGTGCTGATGCAGAAGGATAGGGTGATTTCGTATGCCTCGAGACAATTAAGGAAGCACGAGGAGAATTACCCTACACATGACCTGGAGTTGGCAGCAGTCATCTTTGCATTGAAGCTCTGGAGACATTACCTCTATGGAGAGGAGTTCGAGCTTTTCTGCGACCACAAGAGCCTTAAGTATATATTCACGCAGCGAGACTTGAATATGAGACAGCGCCGATGGATGGAGACCTTGAAGGACTTCAAGTTCGAGGTTTCCTACCATCCTGGCAAGGCGAACCTTGTGGCAGACGCGTTGAGCCGCAAGAAGATGATTGCATTTGCGGCACCGCTGATGATAGCCGAGTGGGACATGATGGAGTTTGTGCGCGACTTCGAGCAGAGACTCACTGTCGAGGAGCCTTTTGAGTGTGTTGCGCACGTTCGGGCGCGGCCACTTATTGACGACAGGATTGTTGAGGCCCAAAGGGGCGATATACGGCTGTCTGAGCTTCGAGAGCAGGCTAGCGACGCCGTGGATTCCGAGTGGAGAGTTGGTTCTGATGGGGGTTTACGATTCCGTGGCCGCCTATGTGTTCCTGATGTGGCTGACTTGAGACGCGAGCTTCTCGAGTCTGCCCATAACTCGAAGCTTGCGATGCATCCTGGTAGCACGAAGATGTACCAGGACATGAGACGGACTTACTGGTGGGACAACATGAAGGCCCACATCGCTGGTATGTATCTCGGTGTCTGACGTGCCAGCAGGTCAAGGCAGAACATCGCCGACCTCCTGGACTGCTTCAGCCCATGCCTATAGCGGAGTGGAAGTGGGACTTCATCTCCATGGACTTCATATCTGGGCTGCCGAGGACGAGGAAGGGACATGATTCTATCTGGGTGATTGTGGACCGGTTGACCAAATCAGCCCATTTTCTCCCTATCAGAGTTACGAACTCTGCAGACGAGCTGGCGAGACTGTACATCAGAGAGATCGTTCGTCTGCATGGAGTTCCCTTAGAGATCGTGTCGGACAGAGACACGCGATTCACATCCATCTTCTGGACTCGTATCCAGGAGGCGATGGGTGTGAAGTTGAAGTTCAGTACAGCGTTTCATCCTCAGACTGATGGGCAGACAGAGCGGGTGAATCAGATTTTGGAGGATATGTTGCGAGCGTGTGTGTTGGACTTCAAGGACAGCTGGGATGACTGTCTTCCGTATGCAGAGTTCGCCTACAATAACAGCTTCCAGGCGACTATTGGTATGGCGCCTTATGAGGCTTTATATGGTCGACCTTGTAGGGCACCGCACTGCTGGGCAGAGGTTGGCGAGCGCAGCCTGATTGGCCCAGAGTTGGTCCAGACGACTACAGAGAAGATTGATATCATCAGGCGTCGATTACGCACAGCGCAGAGCAGACAGAAGAGTTACGCCGATACGAGGCGGCGACCGCTGGAGTTCGATGTCGGGGATCATGTCTTCCTTCGAGTTTCCCCTATGAAGGGAGTCCTTCGGTTCGGGAAGAAGGGGAAGCTCACACCGAGATTTATCGGTCCATTTCAGATACTGGATCGAGTGGGTGATGTGGCGTATCGTCTCGCCTTGCCTACGCCGCTTGCTTCTGTACACAACGTATTTCATGTCTCTATGCTGAAGAAGTACGTTCCTGATCCTACGCATATCATCAGATGGGAGCAGGTACAGTTGAGCGAGGATGCTACGTACGAGCTGCGCCCGACGCGTATCCTTGATAGGAAGGAGCAGGTACTACGTAGCAAGGTCATCCCACTGGTGAAGGTGCTGTGGACACATCATTCCGAGGAGGAAGCTACCTGGGAGACTGAGGCCGAGGTCAGAAAGAACTACCCTCAGATTCTCGAGGACTACGAAAAGGTATAAATTTCGAGGACGAAATTTTTTGTTTAAGGGGGGTAGATTGTAACGACCTGAAAATTTCCGTACATTGGGCCGAGTACCACCTCGACCAGAAATCACATAGGATTAAATCCTTTAGAAATTTAACAAAGTTAACTAAGTACTAAACTCGGTAAATCATGAAATCCGTTGGGATCGCTTTAAATACGATCTGCAAGACCCAAAACTTGCAGAATTGGTGACTCTAGGTTACCCTAAAGTCTAGAGCCAAACTCATTACCCGTCTGCTCTCGGGACTGAAACGAAACTTCGTATGAGGTCTAGATCGCACATCGGGAGTCCGATTAACACGAAGCTAAGGAACCAGGACCGCCCCACTGGGCTTGACAATCATCTCAAAAATCAGATGATTCCGATGTCCCACGGCCATTATTTTCACTCCGGAGCGAGGGAGTGTGAAAAACACTATTTCCATTCAAGAGAAAATATCTGGAATAGTGATCTGGCACCTTTCGGTTGCACGTCAGTATTAAGCAACCTGACCGTCGGAATCAGACCAAATTACACCCTCGGATTAAGAAAAATTTCAGGAACATTTACATGTACTCAGAAATTCCGATCGTGGCCCACGGACCGTTGAACTGAGAGTGGTCCGCCACGTGCGATCTGGGAATCCGATCGAGCCGAAAACGTAATCCCACGTGGATCCGCAGTGGGTGAGCTTAAGTCCGACGTTTGGCTCAAAGAGGGCCACCAGAACACCCCTTTTGAGCTTGGAAATTGGCGAAATGCCTATGTAAGCAGTTGCCCTTGAACCTGAGTCTATTTTGGGAAGGTTTGTGGCTATAAAAGGGGCTTAGAACAGCCCCTCTCACAGCCATACGAATTTGGGTTAAAACCCTAAGAGAGAAAGAGAGAAAAGAGAGAACTTGTGGAGATCGAAGCCGATCTTCCTCCTGCTGCTTCCACCTCTCCCACGGCCTACACCGCGCTATTCCAAGAGGTTTTCCGGCGGTTTCCACCCCATTTGAAGGTAAGAAACCCTAACCCTAGGTCTGATTTGAGCCTAATTAGTGATAGGTTAAGGAAAGACTAATCGAATGCGATCTTTAGGCTAAGAAACTCCCGTATACGGAAGCACCAACCTTCTTGCTGATTCGTTGGAATTCCAAGGGCTGAGGTGAGGACTTTAAGCGTATAAGTTACGGTTTTCAACGCTTTCAATGGCAGCTAATGATAGATTCATGATCTGCATGCAAATGCACATGTACAAAGTGCTTTCCGTTTCCTGTTTCGATTAGCGATAAAGATTATGGAATTTTACATACTCTTGATATACGTAGAAATACCGTATACGTATTTTTGTTGAGAAAATGTTTGACATGTTTATTTAATGTTTGATTATATCATGTGTGGATAAAATACTAGTTTGGCGAAAGAGATCGCAAAAAATATGTTCATGTGTAAATGCCATGTATGTCGAAATTGCGTATTCTAGAAATCCCGCATGCGTGCGGATTTTGGTTATGTAATTGTAATGATTATTTGTTGTATGAATACGATATACGCGGGAAAAATACTCCCGGGGCTTAGGGACAGCCCAATCACGAACTTGCCTAACATACGTCGTGTATGTTGGAAACGTATATTCTAAGTGTTTGTGTATGTGCATGTAGGTGTACATGTACATGTACTAGTGCCTTAGATAGGCGCTGATATGGATTCTCCAACTCCCTTAGAGACATGTAGGATCCCCTCCATGCGGTGGTTCACCGCAACCACTTAATTGTAGTGCACACACAATTCTATCCCTATGGGGATAGTGCTTCAGTACATGCATTACAATATGCTTTGTAACATGCTTCTCAACATGCTTTGTAACATGCTTTACTTCATGTCTTACTTTATGCTTTATAACATGCCGACTAACATGCTTGTATTGCTTGTTTACCATGCTTTACTTCACATGCTAGCGATGAAAACTGTTTGAGTTTGGGACTATGTTTATAGTCCAAACACTCGGTACCAGACTTGTGATTGTGGCTGAGATTCATGTCGCCACAAAGGACGGGTCCGGCGAACCCGAGTCGTACTTCGGTTGGCGATAGTGGTTGGCCACGCGGAGTGCTTTTGCGCTCCATATCGCTCAACTTGTGGTGCGCTCGAGCTAGTCAGGCTCGCCACTTGAACCGAAGTGTAGTTGTGTGTTCACCTTGTTTGGTCGCTACTGCTTGAACCTAGGGTACCAAACTTACCAGTGGTGATTCCTGTTTAACCATGGTACCTAGATCCGCTAAGACGCATGAGCCGGGCATGGTGGTATGGGACACCGTGGTCGAGCTGTCGGCCTATGCTGGGGCCATGTGCCTCCCCATAGTGACCATTGCGCAACTATCTCGTGAGCCGAATACGGTGGTATGGGACACTGTATTCGAGCTGTCGATACTTCGGCGAGAGCCGAGTACGGTGAGATCTGTGCTCGTGCTGACGGGCGACGAGTCCTCCGTGGTATCATCGAGTGTACTTTAAGTATCTGTGATTGGCCACGAGCCTTTCACAGTAACTAGAGTGTGAGTTGAGCCGAGTACGGTGAGACCTGTACTTGAGCTGACGGCTAGTGATTGAGCCGAGTACGGTGAGACCTGTACTCGAGCTGACGGCCAGCAATTGAGCCGCATACGGTGAGATCTGTATCCGCGCTGACGGGTGACGAACCTGTTGTGATGCCATCACTAAGCTTCTCAAACCATAACATCGTATGAGAATAACTAGGACTGACGACCCTAGAATGGATCATGTTGGGAATGATACAAGGGAGGTACCTTAGTTTCCCAATACTGCTGATTGAAATGGACTAATAATAACTTGGCAATCACGAGCATCATCGCACCGCATGTGCTTTGTAGATGTGGCGCACTGAGGGAGTTAAGCATTCGCGAACGTAAGATGATGTCGCTTGAGGGTGGTTTGGCAAGGGCATACAGCATCATGTCATATCATTTTTGCATTTAACAAGAGTAGTTAGAAATGCTTGATTTGTACTGCTTTATCATTACTGCTTGGTTGATTTGATAACATGTTAACTTATGCATTATTGTTCCACTGAGTTAGCTACTCACTCCCACGATACGGGACGGTGTTGTACACACCAACCAGACTCTGTTGCAGGATTAGAGGGCGCCTTGGTTCAGGAGCCAGAGCCCGACGTTGATGAGGACCAGGAGGAGTTCTCTTTCATGCAGTATTCTGACGGCTACGCCTAGGCCGGCTGCATCGCGGGACTTTTGGGGCCTCTTTGAGGATGTATTTTGGGTTTTAATTTACAAACTTACATGTATATTGGTGCTCAGCTAGTACTCATACTCTGAAGTTCAGAAAATTTTGTTACTTTACATACTTGTATATAAAATTTCAGTCTTCCGCTGTTTTAAATGCAATTGAACTGGAGTATGAATTACTGTTTTGGTTTAATCTCATTCATGTTTATTGCGCTAACTCAGACAACATTTAACCGACATTGTGTATGTTGCATAAGTGATGCGTTGGAACTCGGGAGTTGAGTTCATACTCGACCCCCGAATTTCAGGGCGTTACATCGTGGATGGCCAGATGAGACACCGGAAATCTATTCTACATAGGGTGCTA
Organism: Magnolia officinalis; assembly: GCA_021015155.1. Classification (NCBI taxonomy): domain Eukaryota; kingdom Viridiplantae; phylum Streptophyta; class Magnoliopsida; order Magnoliales; family Magnoliaceae; genus Magnolia; species Magnolia officinalis. Next base: position 91,622,490 of record JAJHSJ010000001.1, read on the forward strand.
TAGATATCCCTGGGTGAAAGTCCTTAAACCCTCTTGGTTCCAGAGGTTGCTCCAAAGTCTAGACCGAGTGGATGCATGAGCGCATGAGGGCCGTATACCGTTAGGCTGCATCTCCCACTATGTCATGGTCGGTTGGAAGGGGGTGCGGCCTTACCTGCTCGAGAGGAGGGGGCAATGCTAGGCTGAGTCTGACCAGCTTGAGGAATGGGTCCGCTATCGACGAGCCAGGCCCGATATTGGCAGACATATAGTGAGGTCTCTTCCACTCACCTTGTTGTGCTCGATGGGGCATCAATCTGGTTTGGAGTATAATAGACTCCGGTGATTTTCCAGAGAGGAACTGTACTGATATGTGGACTTATTGAGCAGGAGTTGCATACTCATGCATTCATTTCATTCACTATCCACTCAGGCTGGTGGTGCATAACTAATTGTTGTGTACCTTCTCACCTGACATCAGGAGTTTACCACATTGAGTCTGACTATCCAAATTTAGGTATGAGACTGGTTTGGATAGAAGTCCTTTGTGGTGGACCCTGTAGCCTGCGATACTACATACTATCATCCCAACTTCACGCTCCAGCTTGGTTATTTCATTCGCATCACATATTGCATTGCCTCTTCAACACATAATATTTGGCTTACTGTCTCCGCATTACATAGCTGATCTACATTGCTTCATCAATATATGATATTGGTTTATTTTATTTTTACATCGCATAGCTTGGATAAGGCTGATGGTATTTATGGGCCTATCAGCATGTTTTCGCATTACCCTTATATCGTATGACTTATGAACTTGCCAGTATTTATGATATTATATGATTATGGGCTTGTCAGTGTTTCTGCTTACCCTGATTTCTCTGATATTGCTTACTTGACACTTACCTTGTGCAAACACTTTCACCACCCACGAAGCTTTTTATATGCTTATGCACGATAGATGCATGCGGGTAGCGTTAGGTTGCATTAGCATTGAGCTTGGAGCATGTAGCGGACCTCTGGAGCTTTGATTTGCAATATATGTATTTTCCTTTTAGCATTGTACTAAAATGATTATATTAGTGGATATGTGATGATGATGTTGCCTTTGTGATTTGGGTAAACTTGTGGTTTTGCTTATTACGAGATAAATATACGTTGGAAAATCTTCCTTGTAGGATCCCAGGATCGGAATCTGACGTATGTACGCTGAGAGCCGAGAATGGGGTACTACAGAGGCTGTCGGCACCGGATTCGACGATCGAAAATTTTGTGAGCCCAGTTTTCGAGTTTGGGGCATGATAGAAATAGCTGGAAATACAGCCTTGAAGATAGTTGAAAATCAGCTCATTAGCAGCTGATATTTCTGCTTAAAATAGCTAGGGTTTCAGACTAGAAAAACGGCTAAAAAACAGCCCAAAAACAGCCTCCAAACAGGCCTCAGTTTAAGTTACAGAACGCCCCAGAAAATGGACTGAAACCGGTTCGGAAATTTGGCCAAAATCGGCCCTTCAATGAGCAGAGGATCGGGCCAAATCCAAACTGAAAATAGGTCCTGATCTGAGGCTGAAGGCAGCCTTTCAATGTAACAGTTAACTGGGCTGAGGGCCAGCCCAGAACTGGGCCTACATTAGTTCCAGCAGAGGTGGGCCGCACCTGGGATAAAATCCCAGTGGGCCGCACCTGAGTCTCCATCTCAGTGGGTCCCATTTCAAAAACCAGTGGGCCTCGCCTTAAAAATGGGTGGGCTGCACCAAGTATCAGGGTGGGCCGCACCAAATATCAGTGTGGGCAGCACCTGATCAGCGGGCCGCACCACAGGGAACAAGGTGAGCCTCACACTGGCAGCAGGTGGGCCTCATGGTGGCAGCTGGTAGTCCTCATCACTCGGCTCAGTGGGCCTCACTAGTGCAAACCTAGTGCAAACCAAAGGGGCTGCGCCCGTAATGCATCTTAATGGCCTTGGTCACCTTAAATCAAGCCCAATATATACTCAGTTTTTGGGGCCATTAGGGGCCAGCAACATTGGGCCAAACTGGGCCCAAGTCAAGCCCAATTCAGGCCTTGACCATGAATGGATTCCGGGCCCGATTCGAGCCACCTCTTTGGGCAAAACTTGATCGGCCTGGGCCCTCTAATGCAGGCCTGAACGGCCTTATTCATAGGACCCCTCAAACCCACACAGCTTCAGTGCACTAACCTTAGAAATATTTAATTATAACCTTAGGAGACCATTCGTGTAATTTGGGCTACTCGGTGTACGTAAGGACGTGAATCAAGAGCGGTCATACGGCCCTTAAAAGGTGATGATTCTTCCCCTTGAGCTTTCCATTTCCCATTAGCTTAAGTGATAGTTTTATTTTAACTTCGAATTGTTAATTGGTATCTTGCCTTATGATTACATGTGTTAATTGTTGAAATTGATATGCTAGATAACATGCTTAATAATTATCTTGCATACTTTCTCATGCTTGTGGACTACTTATGGAGTGCTAATGGAACTTAAACTAGTACATCAGTGGGAAATCCTCCACTTATAAATGTACACCCATACTTGGGATGTAACTTGATTGAATGTGATTGTAATGGACCTTTGACTTAGTGGTTATTGAATGATGGTTTAAAATTAAATGTTGATGTGGGCCTACCATCTAAGGGTTGCCGAGTCTAAGTGGTTTTTAAGGTCTTTTATCGCATGGTTTTGATACTCGCCCTATGTGGCTTATTTTGATATCACCCTATGTGGCTTTGTTCTGATATTTTTTCTATACGGGTTCGATGTTTTATATTGTGCAACCATGCAATGGTAAGCCCCATATGCTGTAATATGATTGGCCACTAGTTGACGGGTTTCCATTAAACATCATAAGATGGTGGTCTCATGAGCCAGGGATGGTGGTATGAGACCTATGCCTGAGCTGTCGACCTACGCCGGTGGCAAGCCTCCGTAGTGACCTTTGAGCTTATCTAAATTGGCTAGTTGTAATTGGACTAATAACGGGTTGGATAATCATGCATACATGACACAAACCAACATCTATTGCTAACGTACGTAATGTACGATAGGCAGTCGTTACGCCGCACTTAGTATGCTTCACTGATGACTAGCTTCTGTCCGACTATATGTTTTTCCTAGGTCGATGATTGCATGAGTGATGAGCCCAACTTTCGCATGGATGTGCATCCCCGGGGCGATGACTGCATTCACGCATCCATGCATTTAATAAAACCTACATCATGCATGATTTTGTATGCTTTGTTTTATAACTATGCTTACTTAATGCGGAGGTGTGTAATCTTGAGGGGAATTCACACTGAGTTGGCCACTCATCCATCAAATATATAATCGTACAAGTAACACAGGTGGCTTAAGTAATTTTCAGGTTCAGGTTGATGAGGAGCCGGGTACAAGTGCCAGACTTGCATGGCTATATCTACCTCGAGAAGCTGAGGGGTCTTGCGGCTCAAATTTACTTGCATTCTACTATTTCTCATGTATTGAATCATGTAATTCTTGTATTTGTTAACTTTGGAAACATTAGTTTGTATAAGTCATTATGGGCAACCTCTTGTACATTCTAAATAAAATATAAATTTTCCTTTATGCTGACTTGTCCATGCTACGCTTATCTGTTAACTCTGATGAAGAAAGAAAAAATTATATATGGGATTTGCTCTTTATAAGTTAACACTCGGGTTTTTGGGAAACGGGTCGTATACTCGGGTCTTGAAAAGTCAGGGCGTTACAGTAGATCCATTAACACATGGATTGAGATGAACCAGGAGTTCCTTAAAAAGTTCTTTCCGAACCATAAAACCAAAACTCTTAGACAAAATATAATGAACTTTTCCCAAGAAAGATTTGAGACTTTCTTCGAGTGTAGGGAATGATTCAAAGACTTACTTCTCGCTTACCCACACCATGGCTACAAAACTTGGCGAACAATTGATCTTTTTTATGACGGACTTAGTCTGAATATGCACCAATTCGTACAGATGATGTGTAATGGTGTTGAGTGTCAAAAATTGCATATTTTCCCCCATTTATATCTTGGTTTTGTGAACATGATAATGCTTAATGGTGTATTTTATACATGTTTGTGTTACAAGGTGATTTCAAGAGCTTGGATTGAAAAGAATGCTAAAAGCATGGATTTAATGCTCAAGAATTTCTAAGGCATAGAATGGATCTTTGGAGACTAAGATTGAAGATTTCAAGACCCCAAGATCCAAGATAACCAATTGGAGAAGGAAGGAAGTCAAAAGAACAAAGTGCTGAAATTCACTTAATTACCTGTGTCATCGACCACTGTTCGATGACATCGAAGCAATGGTTCGATGACATTGGATTTTTATATGAAAATCAAGTTGGTCACTGGACATATTGGGTGTCATTCTCGATTACTAGAAGACTCCCTCGATGACATCGAGGAGCTGCTCGATGACATCGAATTTTCTGAAGAATTATGAAGCAACTTGTTGGACTGTTTTGGACGCTTTTTCGATTGCTCGAAGACTTGTTCGATGACTCGAAGCTTTCGCTCGATGACATCGAAGGAAGGTTCGATGACACAGAGGCTTACGCAGTGTGAAAGGAAAAAAGACATGACTTCCGGATTTAAACCCCTTCGATGACATCGGAGGCTGTTCGATGACATCAAAGGCGTTACGCAGAGTTATGCGGACTGCGTAAATTTGATACGGTTTTGTGATTTTGTGGAAACTAGCCTATAAATATAGGTTTCCTAAGTCTTTTTGGGATAGCTAGAGCAAAGGGGTGGAGCCGTCATCCAAGAGTTTTTTCTTCCCTTCTTCTTAGTTTTTAATGCTTTCTTTGAGGATTTTAGATCCAATCATGTCTATGGTTGGCTACCTTAGCTAGGGCTAAGGGTGAAGCTTGTAGCATGATAGGGATGTTTTTCTTGTTTGATTTTTGTTCTTTTTGAACTTCATTGATTCTAATTTAATATTTAAGGAATACTTTCAGTTTTTAATGGTTTGTTGTGACTCAAATTACAATAGATCTACAATTGCTTTGAGTATCTTCTTTTCCTGATTTGAGATTGTGAAGATAGTAAATCCTGTTGTTCACCATCGTCTCTTGGGCATGGTTGGGTGATGGAATCTCTTCTAACCTTCACAATTCTTCTATGTTTGGTTATGGGATTGGTATATCCTGTTGTTTGTCATTGTCTCCTGGGTATGGTTAGATGATGGAATCACTTCCAATCCTCGCAACTCTTATCCGTTGAGAATTAAGTCAATGGAAGTTCAGATATGATCTTATTGATATACCTTCCAATTGGATAGGATAGGACTCCAATTCCAATTGAGTTCCTTGAATCAAATAAGGAAACATCCTAATAGTAGTAAGTGGATCCTTGGAAACCCTAGTTCCCACATTTGAATTCTTAAGTTTCTAATTAAATACCTCACAATTACTTCATTTTATTCCCAATTTAGATTTAGATCTTCTTCTAATTTTGATTCTAATTACTTTTAGAATACACACGAGCTTAGTCCCTGTGGATTCGACCTCAGTCTCACCGAGATTATTACTACATCGCGACCCTACACTTGGGGTTGTGAACTAATGACGAGTTCATGAATAAGGAATCAGAAGAAGCTTGGGATTACTCTGACATGCTAGCTGAAAATGTCCAATCATAGGTTACATCAAATTGAGCTAGTAATCCCAAGGAAGTGCCAAGAGAGAGAGGAGTACATCTACTCAATGAGAAGGATGACATTAGTGCACAATTGGCTAACCTCACATGGAAAGTTGAGGACTTGGAATCTAGGAAGGAATCAACTCGTCCCAAAACAGTCGTTGAAACCGCATTTGGAATTTGTGACAGCGATATACACCTAACTAAAGATTGTCATACAATCCCAGCTTTTTTAGAGGTGTTATACGTTCAAGCAAACATTGAAAATGTGTACCAATGACCCTTCAATGCACCTAATTCCAACACGCACACTCCTGATTAGCGGAAATTTAATTGGAGGAATGGGCTAACTGCGAATACAACCAATTATCCCCAAGGGCCATCTAGTGGACCTCCACCCAGGAGAACCCTTGAGGATATATTATATGCATTCACATACATGAACTCAGAACTTCGGTTGCAAGACTTGAGACACGAATAAATGTTAGGGAGGCCGGGACCTTTCTAGCCCAGCCTCAACCTAACCCAAAAGGACAAGTTCAAATAAGTGATCTCAACTCTTCTACTCAACATGTGAAACATGTTCAAGCCATCACCCCCCCTAAAAAGTGGAAAAGAAATAGACAAAGAGATTTTGAGGAAGGTCGAGAAACCTAAGGAGTCCAAAAATTTAAATGATGGTGGTGACTATAACAATGCTCCACATGATAAAGAGCCATCCCAAGAATACAAGCCTGCGGCCCCATTTTCCCAACGTCTCATCATGTCAAAAATGCTAAGTGAGAATCAGGATATTTTAGAGGTTTTCCAACAAGTCAAAATCAGCATCCCCTTGTTGGATGCAATTAAACAGTTCCCATCTTATGCAAAATTCTTAAAAGATCTATGTGCAGTAAAGCGGGAGTTAAACGTACATAAGAAAGCCTTTTTGATTGAACAAGTGAGTGCCATCATAAATCAAAACACTCCCCCAAAATACAAGGATCATGAAAGTCCTACGATCTCATGTGTAATAGGAAACTTTTGGGTCAGTAAAGCACTTTTAGACCTTGGGGCAAGTGTTAATCTGATACCATACTTGGTATACGAGTAATTAGGCCTGGGTGAGTTGAAACCCACCAAAACAACATTACAATTGGCCGACCGCTCGACAGAATACCAAGAGGTATGATAGAAGATGTGTTAGTCCAGGTAGATAGATTCTTCTACCCGGTAGACTTCATCATCTTGGACACACATCTAGTTACAAATGCAGACATTCAAATCCCTATCATATTAGGCTGACCATTCCTAGCCACTGCAAATGCCATAATTAATTATATGAATGGGATTATGAAGATTTCTTTTGGTAATATGATTGTAAAACTGAATGTGTTTCATTTGCACAAACCACAAGAGGATGAGAACGTGACCCATGAGATAAACTTGATTAATACATTTGAAGATGATGAACCTCTTTCAACTGAAACTCCTGAATCTCTGGAAGTCTGTTTGGCACACTTTGCAGATTTAAACGATCCTATGATACAAGACATTTAATGCCTTGCGAGATTGTGTCCCAATGTCTGTATTGGTCGGGAAGTTGATAACACTCCTTCCACTAACACTAAATTCTTACCATTACAGGTGGAAGAGATGCAGTCTGAATTGAAGTCTAAGACTTCGAATTTTAAAGAGATCACGACGAACAAATTTTCTATTATTCAATTGTTTATGGTCTCTTATTCACCGCAGCCCACTAACATTGAAAATTTTTCTACTGCAGGTGAAAAATACACTCTTTGGACACCTCAAGATGTAAAGAATAAATTCTTTGATGAGATTCATAAATTTCTCTGGACATCAATGCTCCAGAACGTCCAAGCCTATTGCAAAAAGGGCTTTTAGATGATCTTGTTGAGAAATCTACTGAGAAATTTATCAAAATATTGGCTGGAGGAGGAACCTTACTACATGATTAAGTAGTTTTCCCCTACTTTCCTAGTTTAGGATTATGATTTTATTGCATTCTTAGGATTAGTTTGCTTTCCAAAGTTTAGTTGCTCTGCTAAAACCACATTTTATTGGAAGATCGTATTCATTTAATAGGTACTCTTCATCTACTTCCCTTTATTTTCATTTCTCTCAATTTTTCTCTTATTGCAGATGTTTATACATTGAGGACAATGTAGATTTTAGGTTGGGGGGTAGGTTCCCCTTGCAAAATCTTCAAATTTGAGCAAAATTGTTAAATTTTTAAGGTATAATTTTTTTCAAAATTTTGGAAATTTATGTGAAATTAAGTGATTTTAAAGATAATTCATATATTAGAATGATAAGATACTTAATTGTTGAAGATTTTTGAATTCTAAATTTTAGTTATTTGATAGATTTTAAAATTAAGTTGAGTTATTAATTCTTAAATTCGAAGTTTTAAATGTTGATTGAGTCATGATTTCATATGTCTCATCTAACTTACACATTAAAGTTTTAGTTTGATATTGAATTGTTAACTTGATGATTATTAAGAATGATAGGAACTAAAACCTGGGGACTTTGTCCATCATGTTCAATGAAAAACGAAAAAAAAGTGAGAAAAAGAAAATACCCAGCAAAAAAATAGTTGGCGTCGAAAAGGGCTACCTATTAAAGTTCATTAAGAACTGTTGAAAAGAAGAAAAAAGTAAAATAGTGTAAAGCCATCGATGGAAAAATCAAAAGCTGTTAGAATAGAGTGTTGAACTGTAAGGCAAGTTTTGGTTTAGGTTTTGGTTATTTGAACCCTTTTGATTATCAATGTATCATGAAAATAGAGAATTGAACCTTTGGTTGTGATAAATCTAGACTTCACTATGCATCCTCGAAACACAATGTTTAGAATTGTTCTAATTGGAAGATTAATACTTTAAACTTGATTAGGAAATTTACAAAGTACTAGAGTTTAGGAAAAAGTAGAGCTCAAGATTAGTGTATTTTAGATTTCTATAATATTGATTGTTTTTACAACCGCCTGAGCTTATGAAAATTATACATTGGTTTTCGAAATATCTTTCGCATGTTTTTCTCGAGACTAGCAAAATATTGGTTAGGGGGGTGTGTTGAGACTCAAATATTGCATATTTATCCCTTCAATTACATTAGTTTTCCTAACATTTAATTGATAATTTGATTTAATTATATACGTTTTTGTCATGCGAGGTGATTCGGAAGCTTATGATAAATATGCGCTTAAAATGATGGATTTAGAGCTCAAAAGAAGATAATGAAGAATTGGAGATTTGGAAGTCATTAATGAAGAATTCACATGCCAAAGATCCAAAGAAACCAAGTGAGGAATGAAGAGAATCGAAGGTTTGAAGTGAAGAAAAGGAATCCTGAAAATTGGTTTGAAAAAAATATTCTGAAATTCCGGGGCCAGAAAAACATAGTCCAGAAATAATTCCCAAAATAGACTTCGATGATATCGATAAATTCAAGAATTTTGGGCTTAACTCGCTGGATAGTTCTTGATGATTTTCGATGATATCGAAGGTGTCATCAAAGATGCGTAAATTTGAATTGCAAAACTATTTAAAGGAGTTCCTAAGCTATTCTAAATCATCTTCTGGGGTTTGGAAAGGGAGAGAAGGCCTAGGTAGAACGCCGACAACGTTCTTTCACTTTGATTTCTTCATGGTTCTAGTAGATCTTTTAGTTTTTCTTTTGTTTTTGAGTTAGTTATGACTAGTTAATCTCTTAACTAGGGTTAAGAGGTGAAGTTGTAGTTTATTTTGATGCTTCTTTTGCTTTGATTTAAGTATATGATGAATTCCTATTGTTTATGGTTTGAATAAACGAATATTTTCAGTTTTCAATGATTTATTGTGACTAAAATTACAATAGATGCTATGATAGATTTGAATATATTCTTAATCTGTTTTGAGAAGTCTGTGAGCTGTAAAATTCGTGATTCACCATTGTTTATAGGCATGGTGGATGGTTGAATTCCCTGCCATTATCACATGAATGCTTCATGAGAGAACTATATTAATGGAAAATTCAAAATTTTGGATTTTTACTGCTCTATCATTCAACTGGATAGGATAGTACTCTAATTCCAGTTGTAGATCTTTGAATCAATCAAGGTAGCATCTTAATATTTACGTGTGGATCCTTGGCGCTCTAGTTTCTCTTTTTTATTAATTGTAACTCATCATTGATCTCTCAATTCTTCAGATTATTATTTTAATTTAGTTCTAGTTCTAGTTTATTTCAGAAAGACACACATATAAGTCCCTGTGGATTTGACCAGGGTCTCACCGACTTATTACTACATCGCGACCTTGCACTTAGGGTCATGAACAGTGGGAAGAAATCACCACCGGGTATGTCTCATCTTGACTTAAGTAGACATATTTAAGATCAATGGTCAAAGGTTTTTAGTCATGTTTTGGTGCTTTGAGGCTAGATGGTAAATGTGCTACATCAGTTTAGGGTAAAGTTTCAAATTGTGGCCTCCACCAGTTAACTTCAAGTACCGACGCAGCATCAAGCAAGGCATATATTTCCCTAATTGTGTCATCATCTAAATCAGTGGAGTGGGCCATGCACGTCTCCAAAGGGTCAGAGTATAAAGTCAAAAGTGCTCTATCTTCCACGAAAGAATCGATCCTGTTAATATCGTGGAAATCCTTAACATCATCTGACTATTTTCTCATATTGAAAAAGATATCGAGCTCCAATGTCATATCTCAGAAAGATAAGTTCATAACTCCATTCCTACAATTGATGATGGCATTTGATGTAGCTAGGAATGGGTGACCAAGAATAACAGGAATCTAAGTGCTCACATCCACAATGGGTAGGGTATCCAGAACAATAAAATCTATTGGGTAGTAAAATTTATCAACCTGGACCAACACATCCTCAACCATCCCTCTCGGTACACGGACCGATCGATCGGTAAGTTGTAATGTGGTTTAGGTGGGTTTTAATTCACCTAGACCCAACTGTTCGTAAATCGAGAATGGGATCAAATTAGTATTCACCCCCAAGTCAAGAAGTGCGTGCTCGATCTGGTGGTTCCTAATTATACAAGTGATGGTTGGGCTACTAGGATCTTTATATTTTTTTGTACTTAAAAAGATTTTCTTTTGAATATTTTGTCATCTTTTGGTCGCACATAAATCTTTCAGAAATTTAGCATATGAAGGATTTGTTTAACGACATCCAATAAAGGGATATTGACCTTCACTTACTTAAGCACCTTTAGAATATCCTGAGAGTTAGTTAGAGGTTTTGGTGCAATCAACCGCTAAAGGAATGGCGCAATCGGCTCACACACTCTTTCCAGTTCTTCCTCTTGTGGAGCAATGCTAGGTTTATCATTCTCATCTTCTTTTGGGTCCTTAGACTTTTCAACCCTCGTCAAAATATTTTTGTCAATTATCTTTCAACTCTTAAGAGTGGTGATAGAATTAGCTTATTCTATGTTATGTGAAGAGCTCGCGTCACTTATCTCACATTGCGGTTTGGATTGGGTAGAGGTTGGGCTGAAAAAGTCTCTTTCATCTCAATTGCTAAGTGTGACTCAATCTTTTTTATAGCCTTAGTAAGGTCTTGGAATGCTTGTAATGTGCCTTGATTGAAGAGCTCTTGGTTTTGGATATGCTTAAGAACAGGATCCTCTCAAGGTTTCCTTCGATTGAGAAGTTGAGTAAGGGCCCCTTGAGGGTTAGCCGTTTGTCCATTCCTCCAACTAAAGTTTAGATGATTCCTCTAGCTAGAATTGTATGTATTCAAGGTGGGTCCACTAAGGTCTTTGGTAGTTGTTTACGGTATTTGATTGGTCATTCAATATCTCTTGAAAAGCACGAATAGTAGGAAAATTTTCAGTTGTATGTATGTTGCAAGCACAAATACCACAAACAACTTCCGTAGCCTTATCAGGTTTAATAGGTTCCGCCTTCTTAAGTACCATGGCCTCGACTTTCCTTGTGAGATTGAGCACTCTTGCATTTATGTCTTCTTCCTTCAAGACATAGATTCCCCCTTTCTCCTTTGGTTGAGTTGGCTTAAAAGTGGTGGGTCTTGGGGAGGTATCCCATGATTGCGCATTTTCAGCAAGTTTATTACAATAATCCCACGCATCATTGGCTTCCTTGTTCATGAATTTCCCATTACACATCATCTCCACAAATTGGCGCATGGGCGAAGTCAATCCATCATCGAAAAAGCTTGTTAACTGCCATGTTTCGTAGCCATGTTGTGGACATGAATTTATGAGATCCATATATCGCCCCTAACATTGGAAGAAGGTCTCACCCTCTTTTTGCGCAAAATTCATAATTACTTTCCTTAAAGTATTTGTTTTATGACACGGAAAAAACTTTTTAAGAAACTCCCTTGTCATCTGAGCCCATGTGCCAATGGACCGCGGTCTTAAGGAATGCAGCCATGACTTAGCCTTTTTTTTAAGGAGAAATGGAACAATTTCAATCTTTATGTGTCCTCGGACACGTTTGGAAAATGCAATGTGTCTATTATCTCATCGAACTCTTTCATGTGCAAGTATGTACTTTCATATTCTAGTCCATGAAACTTAAGAATGATTTGAATTACTCTCAGTTTAACATCTACGGTTTCTGCATTCAATGGGAATATCTACAGGAAGGTGTACTCACCCCTGCCAGTTGTAAATAATCTCATAAAGTATGAGGCAGGGGTGCATGATGTACCTCATTCTCATCTTGAACTTCCTCAATTGCATGTTGGGGTTGATTTACAACCATCACTTCTACTAACTTAGAGGATCTCAAGTGGTGTCTAATCCGGTGATGGATAGGTAACCCTTCAATGAATCTGAAATAGCAGTGAAGACCACTTCCATTGAAGTAGGAATATGCCAATATGTCCTAGAGGGGGGTGAATAGGACTTCTAAAATTTTATGCGGTTTATTTAAAATCCTATCACTGTAATCCTATCAATATACATTCATCAGGATTACTAAAAAGTAACTCTACTGGCTTCCAAGCCTGGTAGAGGATCCAATCATAAACTTATGAAATGATGACCAATATGCAAACTTAGTTCATGATGGATATGACTGTGTATGTGTCTGTGAGGTGTGATCTCAGATATTTAGATATGAAAGCAATAAAGCAAATCACACAGTAAAAAGCATATCAATCTCAAACACAGTCATTTTTATAGTGGTTCGACTACTTGTCTACTCCACTCACGGTAACCGCACTCAACCCTTGAGTGTACGGATTTTACTAAGGAGGTTTCATAGCGGTTCACCTCAAACCTAAGGTTTTAAATCAGGTTCACCTTCAACCTTTACATAGAGGTTTCTACATGGTTGACCTCAAACCCGAGGTTTCTACATGGTTTACCTCAAACCCGAGGTTTCACATGGTTCTCCTCAAACCTAAGGTTTTGACTGGTTCACCTTCAACCAGATGTTTATGCTCTCCATAGAGCAAGGGTCCACACAACGCACCCGGATGTTTATGCTCTCCACAGAGTAAGGGTCCATGCAACGCACCCGGATGTTTATGCTCTCCACAGAGCAAGGGTCCACACAACGCACCTACTACGTACACTCCCGCCGGAGGCCTCCTATGAGGGCTTCAAAGGGTGAGCAACACCTACGACCCAATCCTAAAAAGTGCCCTTTGAACTCTAGATACTTACAGATAAGTTGATGAGTTCCATTCAACGCAATGTCGAAGATCTCCTCCTCCTTGTTGATGAAGAGTCTTCTGCTCCCTTGATCCGAGACATAAAAGATGTACCAGTACTTGGCTTCGGGTTGGGTCAAGGTTAAGACGGAAATTCACTCTCTTAGAATTTTCCTATAAGGAAGATAAAGTGATTCCCGTCATCTATGCATTCAAGGTATCCCAGCTTAATGATGTGCTATTAAAGTAGTTGCTAATGGATCCTTGAATGCGGAAGTTCATTCCCCAATCCACTCTATTTGAATGTCAATAATGAGAGTGGATTGGAAGATGAACTCCCATGAGAGAAAGGGCTTCGGGTTAATGATCTAAAGCTTGAAACACTCAAAAGCACTCTCTTCTTTCTCTGCCAGCAATAAAGACAAGTCTCTCTTTAAATAGGCAAAAGGTTCCAACGGATATAAAACGGTCACATTTATGATAGAGTTCGATATCATCGAGCAGGGTCGATATCATCGAGCGTATACTCTCAATAAGATCGACTGACCTCTCGATAACACGAACTCAAATGTCATACGCTTTTGAAACCTCTTGCCAGCTGGTTGATGGAATCGATCAAGTGTCGATATTATCGGATTTCGAACTCCAATCCTATCGATACTTGAGTCGATTCATCGACACAAGAAAAACAAGAGAGACTAGCTTAAAATATTTCAGGTTTTTAGGATATGATCGTGTAACGCCCTGAAAATCGAGGGTCGAGCAGAAGCTCAGCTCCCGAGCTCCAACGCATCACTTATGCAACATAGATAATGGTGATTGAATATTGTTCGTATTTGTGCATTAAACATGAGTGAGATTATACCAAATCAACATATCATACTCCAGAGACAGTTAAATTACGCAATCGGAAGACTGTGATAGATATATAACATATATAAACTGTTGTAAGTCTCCAGAGTGTGAATATGTTACATGTTAAATATATACATGTATACTCCCAAATAAACAAAATGAATATATATGGGTGTCCCAAAAGTGCAAAATAACAAGTGTAATGACATTTAATCAGCATCCTTGTAACCCCGTCGATCAGAACATGGTCTACATAGACCCGCCTAATAGCTGCATATAGGAGAAACCCTCCTCATCATCAAAAAGTCCGGCTCCGCTTTGCAAGCATCGCCATCATCTGAAACTAAAATAGGGTCTTGTTGGTATTTAAAACACTGTCCCGTAACGTGGGAGTGAGTGATCAACTCAGTGGAACAATAAAGCAAAGGTTAACATGTTATCAATTCAGTCCAGCAGTAATGATAAAGCAATACAATCAAACATCCCTAAGTACTCTGATTAATGCAAGAATGGTATATAAGAATGATGCATGCCCTTGCCTGCACTCCCTCTGCGATCTTCATCTCACGGTCGCGGCATGTCAGTCACTTCCTCAGTGCTCTACCCAACGCCAAACGACACATGCAATGCGGTGCATGAGCATGATTAGCTAGGTTCTTACTTAAGTTTATTCATACAGCAGGATTGAGAAGCTAAGGTACCTCCCTTATATCAATTTCCAAACAAAGATCCATTCTAGGGTCGTCAGTCCTAGTAAATCACATACGATAGGTAAGTTCAGGTCACTACCCCCAATGTCCTACCAACTGGCAGTCTATTTTCGAAGGCTCGTCGCCAACCTGACTGGGGACCATAGCTAGGCTGCGCCGAGGGTAGGCCTATTTCATACTCGAGGTCACTCCACCAATGCCCTACCAACTGACAGTCTATTTTTGAAGGCTCGTCGCCAACCCGACTGGGGACCATAGCCAGGCTGTGCCAGTGTAGGCCGATAGCTCGAATACAGTATCCCATACCATAGTATTCGACTCACGAGTTTGGGTTGCTCACTGGTCACTACGGGTGGGCTCGTTACCCCGGCGTAGGCCGACAGCACGACCACGGTGTCCCATACCACCATGCCCGGCTCATGAGTCTTAGCGGATCGAGGTACCAAGGTTAAACGAGAATTTCACTGGTAAGCTGGTGCCTTAAATTCAAGTAGTAGCGTGCATACATGGTGAACACACAATAGGCCAATCGGGTTACTTGACAAGTTCGATTGGTACTAGCGTACGCTGAATTAATTGACGTGGAGTGCTAACCACTATCGACAATTATTATACGACTCGGATTCACCGAACGCATCAAATGTGGTGAGACTAGCTCGGCCACTCAAACAGGAATTGTTACCGATTGCATGGACTACGTCGTAGTCCCAATCACAGTCAAATGCAACAGGCATTCATATGTATAATCAAAACAGCATGTAGCAACCAATTCAAATATAAATCTCAAATAAGCATTTGACAACACATAGAGTCCATGTTACCATACACAGGCATTTCACCCATAAATCATATAGTAGCAGGATAGGTTACATAAAGGAAACTGTAACTATCGATAAGGGAATTGAGAATCCTATCTCAACACCCTCATTAAATACATTACAACAAACATTTTCTCATTCAGGCATTTTATCAAACACTTAGACTACACATATCACATGAATGTAATAAATTAGTTAAAACACATATTATAGCAAATCCTTCCACATAGGAGTTGCCACACATACAACAATCTTGTATTCCCAAGCATCAATCATAATAAGCACAAATCATAATTCCATATTCATTCAGGCATTTCAACAAACACATGGAATGCATTATATTCAACATAGTTCATATATATATGTAATACACAAAAATCATTGCATCTAAGCACATGTGACAGCAATCAAGTCAGTCATAAATCATTAACTGATATTGAAAGCCTTGAAAACCATAACCTAAATGTTTATAGTCCGCACCTTTCGCCGGTAGACTCGTAACGAATTCAGTTTAGACACTAAGTCTTTATCTACGACACCACAACAACATATAACAGGAAATAGGTTTGCTATTTCACCATTTTCTCTATTTGAAACCTTAAAGTAGGTTAGGGTTAGGATTTCTTACCCAAAAATGGAATCAGAATCGCCGGTATAGCGATACAGTAGCGATGGTTAAGCACATGGAGGGGTGGGATCGAATCCCAGGAACAAACGCTAGCTCTCTCTCTCACTTTCTCTCTCTTTCCTTCTCTCTTTGCTCTCTTCTCTCTCCTAAGGTTGCAAAATCGTATGGAATGAGAGAGAGAGGGTTTAAGGACCTTATATAGGCCCAAAACTGATGGGAATGGCCCCAGGGCCAAGGTATACTTAGGTTATAGCCAAAGAGCATCTGTTTCGATCCAACGGAGCACTTCTGGAGGCCCCTTTTCTGCCTGCGGTCGGATTTAAGCTCCCTGACATTGGATCTAGGTCAAGATAAGATTTCGGTCTGATCGATTTACAGATCGACTATGGTGGACCAGTTTCAGTTCAACGGTCACCGTCACTCGATCAGAGTCACAATTGCACTGACATGTGTGAAAATTTCCCTTGATCCAAGGGTGTAATTGGGTCAGATTCCGATGGTCTGAATCCTTATATTTGACCCTCAAGCGACACGACTCAGTTTACTTAAGTTTGGTTTTATTTCTAAAGATATTCACGTTTCTCACACACTTCGCTCGGGCTCAAGCAAATAGCTTCGGGATACTATCTGGACTTGATTTCTGAGGTGGTTGTCAAGCCCAGCAAGGCGATCTTAAATGCTTAGCTTCGCGGTAATTAGACTTTCGACGTATGGTCCAGGTCCGGTATGGAGTTTCGTGATGCTCTCGAGAGCAACCGGGTTTTGAGATGGATCCTAAGTTTTAGGGTAATGTAGCGTTAATGATTCTACAAGTTTTGGGTCTTGTAGATCATATTTAAAGTAGTTCGAGCTAATTCTATTGATCGTTCAGTTTAGCACTTATCTAAATCATGCCCTAATTAGGACAAAATAAGGTCCTAGGGCAGTTCTACGTCCCTTTCTAGTACTTTTAGCTAGTATATTATTTTAATTATTTTTTTAGTAGTTCTTCATCAAGTCTACTACATCTCTATCAAATTTCATTAGGTTTTGTGTTGTAGAAAAATTCTAAAAACTTCAAAAGCAACAACTGTCCAAACTAATAATTTTCAGACAGTTGTCATAACGACCAATATTTAACTATATTAAATATTTTATTATATTTTTATTTATTTTTATATAAAACTAGGCTTATCAAGATTCAATCTAGCTTTTGAATCACCTAAATCGGAGTTATAACGAGGGAGATATGACTTTTCGAACTTGTACAAAAATCACAGAAAATGCGAAGAACGGACCGCCCAGCCTGATGCGGCCCGACAGGGCTCGCCGAACCGGTGAGCCCCTCGCTAGTCGCTGGACTCTGGGGCGATGGCTTGCCCTGGGGCGCTGGACTCTGGGGGTGCCGGATACATGCTGGACCCACCTCGGGTCCCTCCAAATTGTGTCGTTTGGGCCCCCGAGTCCGTCGAGGCATTATCGGGTTTCATTTGCAAACTGGAATGAGTTATTTGACATGCAATATATGATTTTGGGGTAGGAGAAGTTGATCCATCCAACTAACCTATTTATTTTGTGAGATTCCATAAGGTTAATGGCAAAAAAACCCATTTTATGTTTAAATTTACTAATTGTAGTAGATTTGAGTTTAAGTATTGTTCTCCATCACTTAACCTTGAGGACTAGTGTTTAATATGAAAGGACTTAGAAAATATTGACGAATGAGGTTGTGAAAGATGAGATTTCGAAAGAAATGGGTTAAAAAGGCAGTTTTGGCTTTGGGATTGAGTTCTGAGAAGTCAATTAAGGTGTTATGATTGACTCATTGCCCAAGGACGTCTATCTCCAAGTTAGCAAAAATCCGGGGTGTTATAATCTACCCCCCTTAAAAATAATTTCGTCTCCGAAATTGGCTAAGGGTAATGAGTAAAGATTCTATTATTCCCTTTGCTTAAGCTTTAGTGATTTCAAGTTTATATGCGTGATGGGGTGTATATTATTCCTTCGATCCTGGGTCAGTGGGGCAGGAGCCACCATGCTTCCGCTGCGCCACTTCGATTAAATGGAAGCATTAGCCGACCTAACTAGAGTGGGCTCATAATGTTCTACCCCCCTTAAAAATAATTTCTACTCTCAAGGCTCAAGGATCTATGTCCTTATCCGTATGTCGGAACAGGGTGTAATTTAGGACCTATTCTTGACATGAAATGGGATACGATCTCCCAATACATTGGTCTTCCTCCCATCGATAATGTGTGCTATGGCATTGGTACCTATGGTTATAGAAAGAAGCTAAAATGATGGGTATTGTGGTTGATTTCAGGGACGGGTGCGAGTTTGTGGTAAGATGCCTAATTCTACCAAGGAAGGACTTTTACTACAGTCCCGACTTACCCTTTCTAATCAGGTACAGTTTAATACTAGAAGATAATCTATAGATTATTAGTACATAAGGAATTTGGACAAAATAGGTTAACGGGCAGGCTATCTTTCTAAGTTCATATGCACAATATGCATGCCCGAATGGTCTGTGATTCGGGACCTAATTCGCAACTGTCTGTTGCCCATTGGAGACATTTCTTGGGCATAAAAAGAAAAATCTCTATTGGCCATATATTCTTAACACTTTTCAAGGACAAAGTAATAAACTTTTGGTTGTAAGTGGTAGGACCAACACGGAAGGAAAGTTGTGTAGTGGGTCTGAGCCAGATACATAGACCTTCTGCCTAGCTAGGACAGAAATTATGTCGTATCAGTTCTTAATCCTAGTTGATCCCAATCTTCTGCTTGATCAGAGCATTGAGTTCAGTGGTAACTACCAGGATTGAGAATTCGATTCAAACCGCGAATACTTCGCTTATATATAGCTTCTCTACTCCGCGTTCCCGAATGTAATAAGTCCTTAGGAAGACAATTCTAAGGGGTGTGTTGACTTGACCTAACGTTCAATCCGAGGGATATATAAGTTTTCTCTGAGCGTGAATAGTTTCTAATCAAAACATCATTCCTAAGAGTTATTAAAGAAGCCTATAAGTATTAAGGGGATTCAACGAAGGAATGAGGTCTCACTCCAACCTAATCAAGCCAACTAACCAAGTCTTTTTTTTTCTTTTTCACTTGTCTTAGAATAATCAGTCTTTTACATTCCTTAGTATGACCAGTATCCTAGTCGTAACTTGGGAGTAGCTGTAATCCAATATTTGTGATCCAAAGTCTACGCTCATACGCTAGATGATTTCATATCATTTATAATACAAGGAATTGTTTTATCGTTTAGGGTCAAAAGTTCTCTGATTAGAATTGAGTTGCCCGAACCTGAATTTAATTGCGCTCGAGCACTTCACATATGCTCATACCAGCTAAGGAGGTCCTAGGGTTCACGTTCTTAATTTATTAGATTTCCTAAACTGTCAGATTTTTTTCTAAATCTAGGAGTACCAACTCTAAGTCTCAAAACTCTAAGTGTCCCAGCACTTGATGGTCGCTGTTGTTTATATAATCCTCATTCTCAAGGTCCTGGTTGTCTCATTACTTCGCTATGAACTTCTTGGTTTGGGTCCGTTTCTAGTTTGGAATTCGTCAACTAACAACTCAAACCCGTTGACTGACGGCCTAGAGGCGACCTAAGTCGATTCACGTGATCGAAGATACATTGTGGACTAACTTACTGTATTCGGTCTCTCCTGTCGGTGAAACTTGGGATTCTAATGTGGTTTCTAGATTTCATCACCCCCTTTCTAAGTCAGAGTGTGTCAGAGTACGTCGTGTTACCAAAACCCAAGTCCAGTTTAATCCAAATCATGCTCTGATACCATCTTGTAATGCCCTGAAAATTGGGGGTCGAGCAGAAGCTCAGCTCCCGAGCTCCAACGCATCACTTATGCAACATAGATAATGATGATTGAATGTTGTTCATATTTGTGCATTAAACATGAGTGGGATTATACCAAATCAGCATATCATACTCCAGAGACTGTTAAATTACGCAATCGGAAGACTGTAATAGATATATAACATATATAAACTGTTGTAAGTCTCCAGAGTGTGAACATATTACCAGGTTAAATATATATATGTATACTCCCAAATGAACAAAATGAATATACATGGGTGTCCCAGAAGTGCAAAATAACAAGTGTAATGACATCTAATCAGCATCCCTGTAACCCCGTCGATCAGAACATGATCTACATAGACCCACCTGATAGCTGCATATAGGAGAAACCCTCCTCATCATAAAAAGTCCGGCTCCGCTTCACAAGCATCGCCATCATCGGAAACTAAAATAGGGTCTGGTTGGTGTTTAAAACACCGTCCCATAACGTGGGAGTGAGTGATCAACTCAGTGGAACAATAAAGCAAAGGTTAACATGTTATCAATTCAGTCAAGCAGTAATGATAAAGCAATACAATCAAACATCCCCAAGTACTCTGATTAATGTAAGAATGGTATGTAAGAATGATGCATGCCCTCACCTGCACTCCCTCTGTGATCTTCATCTCACGGTTGCGACATGTCAATCACTTCCTTAGTGCTTTACCCAACACCAAACGACACATGCAATGCGGTGCATGAGCATGATTAGCCAGGTTCTTACTTAGGTTTATTCATACAGCAGGATTGGGAAGCTAAAGTACCTCCCTTATATCAATTTCCAAACAAAGATCCATTTTAGGGTCGTCAGTCCTAGTAAATTACATACGATAGTCAAGTTTAGGTCACTACCCCCAACGCCCTACCAACTGGCAGTCTATTTTCGAAGGCTCGTCGCCAACCTAACTGGGGACCACGGCTAGGCTGCGCCGGGGTATGCTTATTTCATACTCGAGGTCACTCCACCAATGCCCTACCAACTGACAGTGTATTTTTGAAGGCTTGTCGCCAACTCCACTGGGGACAACAGCCAGGCTGCACCATTGTAGGCCGACAGCTCGAATACAGTGTCCCATACCACCGTATTCGGCTTACGAGTTTGGTTTGCTCACTGATCACTACTGGTGGGCTCGTCGCCCCGGCATAGGCTGACAGCACGACCACAGTGTCCCATACCACCATGCCCGGCTCATGAGTCTTAGCGGATTGAGGTACCAAGGTTAAACGAGAATTTCACTGGTAAGTCGGTACCTTAGATTCAAGCAGTAGTATCCATACGTGGTGAACACACAATAGGCCAATCGTGTTACTTGACAAGTTCGATTGGTACGAGCGTATGCTGAATTAATTGACATGAAGCGCTAACTACTATCGACAATTATCGTACGACTCGAATTCACCGAACGCATCAAATGTGGTGAGACTAGCTCAACCACTCAAATAGAAATTGTTACCGATTGCCTGGACTACGTCGTAGTCCCAATCACAGTCAAATGCAATAGGCATTCATATGTACTAATCAAAACAGCATGTAGCAGCCAATTCAAATATAAATCTCAAATATTTTACCATTTTCTCTATTTGAAACCCTAAAGTAGGTTAGGGTTAGGATTTCTTACCCGAAAGTGGAATCAGAATCGTCAGTATAGCGATACAGTAGCGATGGTTAAGCACGTTGAGGGGTGGGATCGAATTCCAGGAACAAACGCCAGCTCTCTCTCTCTCACTTTCTTTCTCTTTCCTTCTCTCTTTGCTCTCTTCTCTCTCCTAGGGTTACAAAATCGTATGAAAGAAGAGAGAGAGGGTTTAAGGTCCTTATATAGGCCCAAAACTGATGGGAATGGCCCCATGGACAAGGTATACTTAGGTTATAGCCAAAGAGAGTCCGTTTCGATCCAACAGAGCACTTCTGGAGGCCCCTTTTCTGTGTGCGGTCGGACTTAAGCTCCCTGACATTGGATCTAGGTCAAGCTAAGATTCGGTCCGATTGAATTTACAGATCGACCGTGGCGGACCAGTTTCAGTTCAACGGTCACCGCCACTCGATCAGAGTCACAATTGCACTGACATTGTGGAAAATTTTCCCTGATCCGAGGGTGTAATTGGGTCAGATTCTGATGGTTTGAATCCTTATATTTGGCCCGCAAGCGATACGACTCAGTTTACTTAAGTTTGGTTTTATTTTTAAAGATATTCACGTTTCTCACACACTTCGCTCCGGGCTCAAGCAAATAGCTTCGGGATACTATCTGTACTTAATTTCTGAGGTGGTTGTCAAGCCCAGCAAGGGGGTCTTAAATGCTTAGCTTCGCGGTAATCGGACTTTCGACGTGCGGTCCAGGTCCGGTATGGAGTTTCGTGATTCTCCCGAGAGCAACCGGGTTTTGAGATGGATCCTAAGTTTTAGGGTAATGTAGCGTCAATGATTCTACAAGTTTTGGGTGTTGCAGATCGTATTTAAAGTGGTTCGATCTAATTCTATTGATCGTTCTATTTAGCACTTATCTAAATCATGCCCTAATTAAGACATAATAAGGTCCTAGGGCAGTTCTACGTCCCTTTCTGGCACTTTTAGTTGCTATATTATTTTAATTATTTTTTCAATAGTTCTTCATTAAGTCTACTACATCTCTACAAAATTTCATTAGTTTTTCTATTGTAGAAAAATTCTAAAAATTCCAGAAGCAGCAGCTGTCCAAACTAATAATTTTCAGACAGTTGTCACAACGACTTATATTTAACTATATTAAATATTTTATTATATTTTCACTTATTTTTATATAAAACTAGGCTTATCAAGATTCAATCTGGCTTTTGAATCACCTAAATCGGAGTTATAACGAGGGAGATATGACTTTTCGAAGTTGTAAAAAAATCACAGAAAATGCGAAAAATGGACCACCCTGCCCGATGCGGTCTGACTGGGCCCGCTGTACGGACGAGGCCTCGCCGAACCGGTGACCACTCGCTGGTCACTGGACTCTGGGGCGATGGCTTGCCCCAGGGGCGATGTCCCCCCCGGGTGGTGCCAGATACATGCGGGTCCCACCTCGGGTCCCCCCAAACTGTGTCGTTTGGGCCCCCGAGTCCGTTGAGGCATTATCGGGTCTCATTTGCAAAACGGAATGAGTTTTTTGACATGAAAAATATGATTTTGGGGTAGGAGAAGCTGATCCATCTAACTAACCTATTTATTTTGTGAAATTCCACAAGGTTAATGGCAAAAAAATCCATTTTATGTCTAAATTTACTAATTGTAGTAGATTTGAGTTTAAGTATTGTTCTCCATCACTTAACCTTAAGGACTATGGTTTAATATAAAAGGACTTAGAAAATTTTGACGAATGAGGTGGCGAAAGATGAGATTTCGAAGGAAATGAGTTAAAAAGGGATTTTTGGCTTTGGGATTGAGTTCTAAGAAGTCAATTAAGGTGTTATGATCGACTCATTTCCCAAAGACGTCTATCTCCAAGTTGGCAAAAATCCGGGGTGTTACAGATCGGGGGTCAGCCGATGTCATCAGAATTTGCATATCGATGATATCGAAGCAGTGTCGATGGGATCGATAAATCTTATAGATTTACCAATAAGCTCACTGAATAGATTATGTCTAGTTTCGATCCAATCGACTCAACCTCGATATCATCGACATATGAATATCGATTTCCTCGAATGGCTCCCGATCAAAGATAAAAACATCCTGAAATATTTGCTGGAAGGAATGCGCGCCCACTATCGATATCATCGATGGACTCCTGATCTTATCGATATATGATTTCAGATCATATCGGAAAAGCATCGATATATCGAAGAACTTTGTGGTTTTCTTTAAAAAACAGGGGCGCCGGAAAACTGCCTGTCGATATTATCGAGCCACTGTCGATAGACTCGAAAAATGAATATCGATGATATCGATAAGTGCATCGATACATCGATAAATCGGTCCAGATGAGTTTGTGTTTACTGGACACTTTCAGTCCTCTTATCGATAATATCGTTAAGGTATCGAGGACATGGACAGAGCAGGTCGATCATATCGAATATGTTTCGATAAGATAGACAAGGCAAGAAAAACTTAGAGGTTTTCCTATTTTGAAAAGAGTTTTCTCACCTTAAACCCTATGATTTTCTAATTTGTTTTTAAGGGTTTAAATACATAGTGTTTTGGGACATGGGATGTGAGGCTCAGATTTACCCGTGGCGAGCTTGTGTACACATCCGGTTGAGGCAGACACTTGAGTTGATCTTCCTATCTTGAATTGATCTTCCTATGTGGCTCTTCTGTCTGACTGACTCAACTCACACGGTAATTGACAAACCAGGGCACTTAGCAAGGGCACTTTCAATCTCCCCCTTTGTCATTTACGTGACAAAATACCCAAAACACCCTCCTAGAACATCATCTAGACACATCCTAAATTGTATGTACATGCATTTTACACAATTTTACAATTTCTAGCCCATGTACACAACCCAATATTTGCTCCCCCTATCTTGTAAGCTCTCCTCATCTTGATGCAGTTGCTCCCCCTAACACTTGCAACACAAATCAAGCAGATACACAATTTCCCGTTAGGGGTGTTTGAACTGTTCTCCGCCTTTTTGTCAGTCATTGACAAAGGTATAGCATTTGATATTGACTGAAGTTTAAAGCATTTTGGGAGAACCAATCATTCTGAAAGCATACATATATAACATTTTATCATTTTAAGCAAGCAACAGTGTCAGAACCTATGTATGTATAACAGATAAAGCAGATGGTATAACAGATAGGATAATCAATGAGAGAACAACACATGCATACCATCTTAGAAACAGAATAAGCCAGGGGAACTTAAAAATGGCAGCAAACATATGAATTATACTCAGCCATAACCAAAATAAACTACCCAAAATTAGCAGTAATATCCATATTTCAGAAAAGTATACCGTCACAGACAGCAGTAGTTTGACATTCATCCAAAAAAAACTTTATCCATGGTCACAAAAAAAACTGTGAAAAACCGCAGCAACATAGAACTTTCCCTGTCAGTTTCTACCGTCTCCGAGGATCACCATGTGTAAGCAAATCT
This sequence comes from Magnolia officinalis, assembly GCA_021015155.1. Taxonomy (NCBI): domain Eukaryota; kingdom Viridiplantae; phylum Streptophyta; class Magnoliopsida; order Magnoliales; family Magnoliaceae; genus Magnolia; species Magnolia officinalis. Next base: position 91,647,721 of record JAJHSJ010000001.1, read on the forward strand.
ACCACCTGCTGGCTGGTTTGTTGAAGAGCGTTGACTTTTTCTTCAATCATAGTGAGTCACTTCTCACAGTTGTAAAGTTGCTCCTCCATACTTGCCATGCAGTTCAGTAGGTGACGTTCGAGGTGATGAGTTTGGTGATTTGTGATAGACTCCAGACTTAGCAGTGGCATTCGATTGGATCCCCAAGGGCATGAAGGTTGAGCAGTCGACTGCAGAGGAACACTATACTCTGGGAGCGATGAAGGGAGACATAACTGTTGAGCCACTTGGGCCGCATCACTGTCAAACCATGTCTCTGGATGGACTGTATTAGATGTGGCAGGGATACCAGCATGATGAGCTCGTTTACAGATAAGTACAGGAAAAGCCAGTGTATCCTGATGATTGCCTTAAATGATACGAATTAGCTGCTTAAGGAGAAGCGTTGGAAGACACACTTAAACTTCTTGATACACATCATACAGCACATTCAACACAAAGGGAGAAAGACGATTGCCATTCACATCGCAAGGATAGACATTGGACCCGAAAATGCTATGGAGGATTTTAAAAGTAGGTCCAAGATGATTAATATGAAGGGAATTATCATCATTTCGAGAAATAGTAGTTCCCTGACATAATACGCGAGTTACCTCTCCCCAGACGCCTAGACCATTTAGATTTCGACTAGTAACTGGAATGCGAGTGACCTCGAGACCTAGAAGATTACTCAAAGTGATGGGAGTGACGTGCTTGGAGTAATGCAGGAATTCAATTTGAATGCATGGTGGATCGTCACGAATAACATGACATTTACTGAGAAAGTCATGAATTACCCCCATTTGATAAGTACCACCAAGATTTAGAATGTTTTGCCACCCTATTACTTCTAGAAGGAGGTCCACTCCAAAAGGCTCAATGGCATTGTTAAGAACCAAACATTCAACAACAGTGGCAGGATGTTTTACAGTTAGAATGAGTTGATGCATACTGGGTTGCTTGGCTTTTCCTTTTGAGGATTGAGAGGGAGACTTACCTTTCCCTTTGTTTATGATTTTCCAGTGTAAGAGACCAGCAAAAGTGAGGTATACTTTGGAATGGAAGGAATGGAAGGATAATACCAATTTTTGAAAGGCTACTGGGACCCACCAATGGATTTCCAACCGAGGATTCGAGCAGGGAAAAAGAGTTGACCCTTTGAGACAAAAAAAAACTTTTTGCTCTCCGCTGACTTATATCGGGCAGCTTCTGTCGATCTTATTGATCATCGTTTCGATGATATCGAGAAGTTGCCGATCAATTCTATCGATTCTATCTCCGATGTCATCCACGATCACGTGACTATTCATATTCTAGAGGCGTCGATGATATCGACATTTTATTGATAAATCGAGAATGTCATATTGACAGTCATATCGAAGATGGAGATTTTCAATTTTCAGCATTCAAACGACTCTCCAAGTATACTTTTCATATTTCTATCACCAGTATTAAAAAAAAAACATGTATAATCAATGCACACATCAAAAATTATAAACATTTGAATGTTTATATACAAAAGATTGAGGTAAGGAACCTCAGATATATCATTTGAAGCTCAGCAAAATTTTCATCATTTCTGCAAATATCCAGATCTATATTCATGACCTGGAGTCGTTTTTCTATGCCCAATACTTCTAGGCATCAGTCCTATCTTTGCCTTTGATAATGTAGCAGTGGTTGTTTGTGCGATGACCTTTCATTACTGATTTTCCTGATTGTTTTTGGATTTTGCATTCTTGTTTGTTAAATTTGACCACATGCCCATTATCACAGATTTGAGATATGCTTAGAAGATTATGTGCCAAACCTTTTATGCAGAAGGCATTCTCATTTTTAAGCGAATTAATCCCTTTTATGATTCCCTGTCCAATTACTTTAGCAGTGGTTCCATCTCCATAGGTGACTATTCCATTATAAAGATTCTTATAGTTTGAAAGAAGGGACTTGTCATCTGTGACATGTCTTGAGCATCCACTGTCTAGGTACCACTTGGTGTCATTGCCTGTTAAATGATTTGAGTGAGCAACAAGACAATTTTCCTTTTCTTTAATTACCCACTTTGTGACAGGATTCCTTTTTATAACAGATTTAGTTTCCTTATTTGATTCATCAATTTGATTAGCTTCTGTGTTGCTACTGGAGGCATCAAATTTTCCAAGTATTTGTGTACCATAACCAGTTTTTGTTCTATCTTTTTCATTTCCTAAGCCATTTTTATTATTTCCAGATTTTCTCATTCCTAAGAGTTTTTCTAGCTTTTCACCACTCTAGGAAAACTTATAGTTTAACTTAGCAATTTTCTTGGACTATTCTAGATTAAACAGGAGTGTATGATTTTAATTTTGGAGGTGCATATTTTTCTCTTTTAATTGCTCAACCTGTTTGTTTAGTTTTTCGGATTCTAATTTAAGGAAGGAGTTAATTCCCTTAAGTCTATCATTATCTGAGTGATGTTGCTATAAATTGTTGATTAGATGCGTATTGATTTCTAGAGTTTTGTCCAAATCTTTTTGCAGTAATTCCTTTTTGTTCTCAGATATTCCAAGTCTTTTAAGTATGTGGATGCTATGAATATAGAGTTGATTATAGGCATCTTGCAATTTTTCTATTTCTATTTCTTCTTCTTCTTCTTTGTCTCCGGTTTCTTCATTATCAGACGGAAATGATTCAGTGGCTTGCTGTTCTTTCTCGTTCTCAGACTCATGGGGGATGATTGAAGCAGTGGAGATCATAAGGATTTTCAAATATTTTTGGTCTCCATCACTTTCTGAGTCACTAGATTCTGAATTTGACTCTTCTGTATCATTCCATGTGAAAGTCATCGTCTTGCCCTTAGTTTTTCTGTTTGGGTATTCAGTTGACAGGTGTCCATACTCCTGACAAGCATAACATTGTGGTTCTTTGGTTCTTTTACCAAATTTTCCTGTAGAAGGTTTGTTGTTCACCTTTCTTCCCTTGGAAGGACGACCACGATTCTTTTGAAAGAATCTTCTGAATCTTTGTGCCAGCAAAGCCACTTCCTCATCTTCATCCTCTTTTTCACTTTCACTGTCCTCTTTTAATGTTTTCTTTAAAGCTTTTAGGACAGTTGTTTTGGATTTAGGAATTTGTTTGAAGTGTAGTTTAAAGGTCTGTAGGGAACCTACAAGTTTTTCTACTTTCATCTCATCAATATTCCTACACTCTTCAATTGTTGTTACCTTGGGATTAAACCGTTCCGGCAGTGATCTCAATATTTTCCTACAGATTTTAGGAACCGGAACTTTTTCTCCCAATCCACCCATGGAGTTGCAGATGATGTTTAGCTTTGTAAAGAACTCCACAAAAGTCTCATGCTCTTCCATTCTGAGACTTTCGAACTGTGAGGTCAATAGTTGAAGTTTGGACCTCTTCACAGTACTTGTGCCATCATGGGTCGTTTTCAAGAGATCCCATGCTTCTTTAGATGTCCCACACATGCTTATTCGATTGAAGATATCTTAGGACACGGCACAATAGATAGCATTCATGGCTTTTGCCTTAGATGTTTGTGTAACGCCCTGAAATTCGAGGGTCGAGTAGCAACTCAACTCTCGAGTTCCAATACATCACTTATGCAACATAGATAATGATGATTAAATGTTGTCTGTGTTAGTGCAATAAACATGAGTGAGATTATACCAAAACAGTAATTCATACTCCAGATCAATTTATAAAGCGCAAGCGGAAGATTGAAAGATGTATATAGATATATATAAAACAAAACAATCTCGATCTATCTCCAAAGTATGAATACGTCTCTGAGTCACCATATACATATATCAAATCAAAAATCAAAATGACAAAGGATAGTCCAACTATCAAAACCCCGTCGATCCAGGCTGCCTAAGCGAAGCCGTCAGAGAACTGCATCTACGAGAACTCGTCCCAGTCCTCGTAGAGTCCGGCTCCGACTCCTGAATCGCCTCGCCATTTACACTTAAGACAGAGTCTGGTTGGTGTTTAAAACACCGCCCGTAATGTGGGAGTGAGTGGCCTACTCAGTGGAATGATAAAGCATAGGTTAACATGTTATCAATTCAGTCAAGCAGTAATGATAAAGCAGTACAATCAAACACTCCTAAATACTCTTATTAATGCAAGTATGGAATGCAGTCATGATGCACGCCCTCACCAATGCTCCCTCGTGCTACACCATCTTATGTCCGCGGCATGCGTTCATCCCTCAGTGCTCCACAACTTCACGCACATGCAGTGCTATGTTATGAGCGTGATTACCGAGTTGTTATTAATCCTTTTCATACAGCAGTATTGGGAAACTAAGGTACCTCCCTTATATCATTCCCAAACAATGATCCATTCTAGGGTCGTCAGTCCTATATAATCTCATACGATGATGCGGTTCTAGGTAGCCGTAAAGGGCAGCAAGGGCTGTTGCACGCACTCGTTGTACCGCTCCCCCATCACCTTATCAATACAGGCCTAGTTTATACTCTGTTTACTACGGGAAGACTCGTTGCCTCACCGCAGATTTAGAGTATGCTCAAGGTCACTACAAAGGGCTGCCAGGGCTGTTACACGCAATCGTTACACCACTCCCCCATCACCTTATCAGTGTAGGCCGACAGCTCGAATACAATGTCCCATACCACCGTATTCGGCTCACGAGTCTGGGTTGCTCACTGGTCACTACGGGGAGGCTCGTAGCCCCAGCGTAGGCCGACAGCTCGACCACGGTGTCCCATACCACCATGTCCGGCTCATGAGTCTTAGCAGATCAGGGTACCAAGGTTAAACGGGATTTCAATGGTGAGTTTGGTACCTTAGGTTCAAACAGAGGCGTCCATACATGGTGAACATACATCGGCAGATCGAGTTACTTGACGAGCTCGACTAGCTCTAGCGCACGTTGAGTTGAGCGACATGAAGTGCATAAACACTTCGTGTGGCCTAACCACTGCCGACAACTCTAGTACGACTTGGGTTCATCAAACCTATTTTAAGTGGCGAATAATTCTCAGCCACGAACTCAAGCCTGTTACCGATTACCTGGACTATATCATAGCCGCACTTTCACTTCATTCCAACAGGTAATCATAAGAGACAGTCAAAACAGTAATGATCAAATAATTCAATTCGTACAAGCATGTGAGGATGTTGAGAAATGTAAAACAAACATGATTTGCACACACATTCATTACACGAATAAAACAGACATCATAATGTATCGTACATGGAGGAAATCATATACATAAGTAAGGTAACCGTGATTCATATCTCAGCCCTCATACAAAACTACTATTAGTAATACTTAGCACATTCAGACATTTCTATAAACACTTAGACTACATGCATTGTCGTACATGATGTATGTGGTTTACACAAATGTTTGACCAATTCCTTTCGCTAGGGAGTTGCCCCGCATACCACGCGCATGTACCCACGATGGATAAGCATGACATGCGTAAATCCGGGTTCCACATTCATTTGAACATTTTCACAAACACTTGGGCTACACACTTCAACACATATATCGTGTTTTTGCCGAAACGTGATTTAGGGCAAGTCCTTTCGTTAGAGAGTTGTCGCACATGAAACAAGCATATATACACGACAAATAAACATGTTAAGCACAAATCCAAATTCCAAACATATTCAAATATTTCAACACATACATAGAATACACTATATTACGCATAGTTCATATATAACTGAAACGGGAAACGAACGACGCATTTTGCATGTGAAATAGTATCCATGTCGAGAATAAATCATTAACCGACATTGAAAGCCTTGAAAACCATAACCTATACGTCTATAGTCTGCACCTTACGCCGTAGAAGCGTAAAGAACTCAATAGAATCATTAAGCCTTTGACTACGCTGGAATGACAACCTACAGAATGAAATAAGTTAGCTATTTCATCACTTGTAACAATCATAACCCTAGAACGGATTAGGGTTAGGATTTTCTTACCTAAGAATGATGTTAGAATCGTCGGAATAGCAATTAGATCGTGATAGTTAAACACGTATAGCGGTGGGATGGAGTATCAGGAAGATGCTCCCACTTCTCTCACACTTTCTCTCTCTTTTCTCTCTTCTATCTCCTAGATTTTCTCAAATTCGTATGGGCTGAATGAGAGAGGGTTTAAGGTCCTTATATAGGCTCAAAACACTCCAAATTAGACCCAAGGCCAAGGTATACTTAGGTTATAGCCAAAGTAAGTCTGTTCCGTCTCAACGAAGCACTTCTGGCGGCCCCTTTTCTATGTGTGGTCGGACTTAAGCTCACTGACCTTGGATCTAGGTCGAGTTAAGTTTTCGTTCCAGTCGGATTCCCAGATCACACGTGGTAGACCAGTTTCAGTTCAACGGTCTCAGAAACTCGATCAGGGATTCCAAGTACACGGATATGTATGGACAAATATCCCTGATTCGAGGGTGTAATCTGGTTACATTCTGACGGTCTGAATCCTTATAACTGATCCGCAAACGACACGACTCAGATTTCTTAAATTCATATTTTATTTCTAAATATTTTCACGTTTCTCACACTCCTCACTCCAGGCTCAAGTTGTACGTTTCTAAACACAATCAGGACTTGATTTCCGGGGTGGTTGTCAAGCCCAGCAAGGTGGTCATAATGGTAATTGTTTCGCGGTTATCGGACTTTCGACGTGCGGTCCAGATTCGATACAAAGTTTCAATGTGCTCCCGAGAGCAAATAGGAAGAGAGTTCGATCCTAGAATTTAGGGTACCTAGCGTCAATGACTCTACAAGTTTTGGGTCTTGCAGATCGTATTTAAAGTGACTAATGCGGATTTCGTATGAAATCTAGTTTAACACTAGGTAAACCTCATCCAATTTATAAAGGAATTGATCCTGTGTGATTTTTGTTCGAGGTGGTACTCGGGTCTTTGTACGAAAATTTACGAGTCGTTACAATCTACCCCCCTTAATGAAAAATTTCATCCTCGAAATTAGTACCTTTTCGTACTCCTCGAGAATCTGAGGGTAGTTCTTCCTGACTTCGGCCTCTGTCTCCCAACTAATCTCCTCTTCTGTATGATGCGTTCATAGTACCTTCACTAGGGGAATCACCTTACTGCGCAACACCTGCTCCTTTCTGTCAAGGATACGTGTCGGGCGCAGCACATATGTAGCATCCTCGCTCAACTGTACCTGCTCCCATCTGATAATATGTGAAGGATCAGGGACGTATTTCTTCAGCATAGATACATGAAATATGTTGTGTACAGTTGCAAGTGGGCGGGCAAAGCGAGACAATATGCGACACCACCCACTCGATCAAGTATCTGAAATGGACCAATAAACCATGGTGTAAGCTTCCCCTTCTTCCCAAACCAAAGGACTCCCTTCATAGGGGAAACTTTGAGGAATACGTGATCTCCAACCTCGAACTCAAGCGGTCGCCGCCTCGTATCAGCATAAATCTTCTGTCTGCTCTGGGCTGTCAGAAGTCGACGCTTGATAATGTCGATCTTCTTTGAGGTCGCCTGTACTAACTCTGGGCCAATCAAGCTGCGCTCGCCAACCTCAGCCCAGCAATGCGGTGCTCTACACGGGCGACCATACAGGGCCTCATATGGAGCCATGCCAATACTCGCCTGAAAGCTGTTGTTGTACGCGAACTCTGCATAAGGAAGCCAGTCATCCCAACTGTCCTTGAAATCCAAAACACAGGCCCGCAACATATCCTCTAAAATCTGATTCACCCGCTCTGTCTGCCCGTCATTCTGAGGGTGAAACGCGGTACTGAACTTCAACTTCACACCCATCGCTTCCTGGATACGAGTCCAGAAGATAGATGTGAATCGCGTGTCTCGGTCCGACAAGATCTCTAAAGAAACTCCATGCAGATGCACGATCTCTCTGATGTACAACCTGACCAGGTTGCCTGCAGAGTTCGTCACTCTATTAGCGAGAAAATGAGCCGATTTGATCAATTGAACAACGATCACCCAGATGGAATCATGTCCCTTCCTCGTCTTCGGCCGCCCTGATATGAAATCCATTGAAATGAAATCCCACTTCCACTCAGCTATAGGCATGGGCTGAAGCAGTCCAGGAGGTCGGCGATGTTCGGCCTTGACCTGCTGACACGTGAGACAAAGGGAAACATACTTTGCTATATGAACCTTCATATTGTCCCACCAATACGACTGCTTCATATCCTGATACATCTTCGTGCTACCAGGATGCATCGCAAGCTTCGATCTGTGGGCAGTCTCGAGAAGCTCCTGTCTCAAGTCCTGACTATTTGGGACGCATAGTTGGCCACGGTATCGTAGACCTCCATCTGTGCTAACTCTCCACTCGGAGTCCTCGTCATTGCTAGCTTGCTTTCGAAGCTCAGACAATCTCACATCGCCCTTCTGGGCCTCAATGATCCTGTCATCAATAAGTGGCCCACCCGAATGTGCGCGACACATCAAATGGCTCCTCCACAGTGAGTTTCTGCTCGAAGTCCCGCACGAACTCTACCATGTTCCACTCTGCTATCATTAGCGGAGCCGCAAATGCTATAGCCTTCTTGCGGCTCAACGCGTCTGCCACAAGGTTGGCCTTGCCAGGATGGTAGGAGACCTCAAACTTGAAGTCCTTCAAGGTTTCCATCCATCGGCGCTGTCTCATATTCAAGTCCCACTGAATGAATATATACTTAAGGCTCTTGTGGTCGTAAAAGAGCTAGAACTCTTCTCCGTAGAGATAATGTCTCCAGAGCTTCAATGCGAATATGATCGCTGCTAACTCAAGGTCGTGCGTAGGGTAATTCTCCTCATGTTTCCTCAACTGTCTCGAGGCATATGAAATCACCCTGTCCTTCTGCATAAGGACAACCCAAACCAACGCGAGACGCGTCAGTGTATATAGTGTACTTAACCCCTTGCTCTGGCAATACTAGCACAGGGGCGGACGTCAGTCTGCCCTTCAGCTCTTGAAAAGCTGCCTCCGCCTTCTCATTCCAAGCGAACTTCAGATCCTTTTGTGTCAACTGTAATAACGGTCTGGCTATCTTCGAAAAGTCCCGAATGAATCGTCGATAATAGCCTGCCAGGCCAAGAAAACTCATCACCTCAGTAACCAAACCAGGCTGCTTCCAGTCCTGAATTGCGGCTACCTTAGCAAGGTCCATAGCTATCCCTTCCTTGGACACCACATGTCCTAGGAAGTTGACTTCCTCCTGCCAGAAGTCGCACTTCTTATACTGCGCGAACAACTGGTTCTTCCTCAGAGTATCTAGGACTGCCTGTAAGTGTTCCTCGTGCTCTTCCCGACTCGTAGAGTATATCAGGATGTCATCGATAAATACGATAACGAATCGGTATAGGAATGACCGAAATACTCAGTTCATCAGGTCTATAAACACGGACGATGCGTTCGTAAGATCGAACGACATCACAAGGAACTCGTAATGCCCAAAGCAATTCCTAAAAGCCGTCTTCTGCACGTCTTCATCCCTGACGCGCAACTGATGATACCCTGACTATAAATCGATCTTCGAAAAATACGTTGCCCCCTTCAACTGATCAAACAGGTCATCTATCCTGGGCAAAGGATATTTGTTCTTCACGGTCAATTAGTTCAACCTGCGGTAATCAATACATAACGCAGTGACCCATCTTTCTTCTTCACAAACAACACAGGTGCTCCCCAAGGAGACACACTAGGTCGAATGAAACCCTTCTCTACCAGTCCATCAATCTGTTTCCTCAACTCCTCCATCTCACATGGAGACATAAGATACATAGGTAATGAAACGGGTGTCGCACTAGGCACAAGATAAATAGTAAAATCGATCTCGCGCCGCGGGGGTAATCCCGGGATCGTCGCAAACACATCTACAAAATCCTGAACCACAAGCGTATTTCCCAATGTCGGCCCATCAGCGTGTTCTAGTAAAGTAGCGTAACATCCAACGCGACAGGGCCAACTAACCTGCGCTGGAAAAGTGAAAACTGTGCCGTCAGATCCATAGGCTGTCACGACCCCGAGTATCGCAGTCAATCTCTGCCTTCATCTCGGTGAGCCAATTCATACCGAGGATCATATTGTAGTGTCATAATGGTGCGACAATGAAGTCAACGAATACTGTCCTGCTACCCAGGTTCACTGAGCAACCCTCACATGTCCGTGTGACATCCGAGAAAGTCCCTGTAGCCATAGTGAGTCTCACCCCCTCTGTGGGAGTAGTATGCAAAGCTAAACGCTTAACCGCCGGCATGAAATGATGGAGGTAGTAGACCTAGTGTCCACTAATAAGAAGACAGGAGTACCTTGGACGTGTGCAGTGACCTCGAAGGCCATAGGTGCTGAAGGTGCTGTCTCTAGCTCCTCCGCTGTAAGCACATGAATGTGTGCCTGCTGAGGTCGGTTGGGCTGAGGCACCATAGGTCATTGTGGCGGCCTAAAACGAGGTGCAGGTGGTCTGAAGGATGGATATGCAGGTGCTGTCAGTAGTGGTGGAGCCGATAAAGCCTGAGGGCGAGAACGATCAATCCTCTGCGGTGGTGAAAACCCGCTGTCTCTCATCCGTGCAAAGCAACTCTCTGCAGGGTGACCCGGTTTCCCGCAGTAAGAACATGTCACACCTGGAAGCCTCATCGGAACTACTGGCGCCGCAATCCTGGGAGGAGAATCGGTACGAGGCCTCTTGCTGAGGAATGACCTGCTCTAGATATCTGGTCGTGGCCTAGTAACCATTGGACCACAAGAGCGTGTCAGTCGATCTATATCCTGCTCTGCCTGCATAGACATATGTACCAGCTCGGCATAGGAGGGTATGTTGACACAACACATCTTCGACCAAATGTCAGGTCACAAGCCCTCAGAAAATCGTCGTATCCGCATCTGCTCGTCAACAAGTATCGTAGGGACGTATCTGCCCAACTCAGTAAATCGATGCTCGTACTCGGTAATTGTCATGCCTCCCTGCCTGAGGCGCAAGAACTCATTCTCCCTCTCATGTTGGTAGGTCTGAGGGTAGTACTTTTCATGGAAACAAAACTCAAAAGCTGCCCAAGTCCATACGTAGCCAACTGCGACTGTCCGTAGGACACTATCCCACCACATACTAGCCTCCTTCTCAAACGTAAAGGTGACCAACTCAACTTGCTCTGACTCGGTACAATGCAGCATCTGTAGCATCTTAGAGATGCGGTCTAGCCAATATTCAGCCTCCTCGGGTTTGTGAGAACCCATAAAAGTAAGAGTCCTCAAGCGCTGGAATCGTTCGAGAAGGCCACTAGTACCCAAATTCTCTGTAGGGTATGTAACAGGTGCAAGCGGAGGCACATCCTTAGCCTGACCAGAAGGCTCTGTAGCCTCAGCGGGACGTACAGATGGTGAAGGTGGAGTCGCACTCCCACCCTAAGATAAGGCCCTTGCATAGTGGCCAAGAGTTACTGGTGCTGCTGCTGCATTAACATCATTATCTGCTCAAACCTATCAGTAGGTGGGGCAGGCTGAGGCACGTACTGCGTCGAGGAAGACGCACGGTTCTGCTCGCGAACCGGTGGTGTATAAGGTGGTAGTCCAACTGTAGGACTAGTGGAAGGCTGAGACGCAGGTATAGTCTCACGATCCGGGCCCAAACCAGGGTCGGTACGACCATCTCTGTGGGAAGGAGCCTAGTCTATCGTATCAGTGAGTGTGAGGTGTGCTGTACTCCGCGTATATTTCTGTGGCATGCCCTATACAACATAGGGTGCAATTTGTGTAAGCTGTAGCACAATAATACTCATTCCTTTAAGCATTCTACACACTTCATAGCAAAAGGGACTACATGCATTTCATTTACCAAAATTTATCACAATACGTGGAATACAGAGTTACATGAATCATGACAGAAGATGCGTGTGAGCTAATACAGTAAAAGCTTCAAACACTTATATCATTATACCAACTACTACACTACTAGGCCTATCAACATGAAAACACAAACATATCCTAAAGCAGGAACTAAAATAAGCTGCAAGACGACAGCATGGATGGCTAGGCATCCGAGTCTGGTGATGGAGGAGGGGCACCCTTATCCTGCAAGCAGCACAGGATAAACTTCAAGGTGCGAGTCACCTTCTTGTACTGATTCTTCATGAGGCCCCGAAGATCCGTAATGTCCTGTCGTATGACAGTCTGACCCTCCTCAAGTCGGGCTATACGAGCTTCCCTCACAGCCTGAACAGCATCCTGCTCTGGTGCTCCAGGAGGAGAGCTCTCCTCTGTATCCTGGGCCTCCTCTTCTTCTTCCTGTGCCTCCTCTATCTCATCACCACTTCTTTCCTCGCTCTCTTCCACAAGGTCAATACTCTCCTCTCCCTCACTATCCGACTCTTCTCCATACTCGTCGAGTCGGGCTTGCCGTTATCGAGGGCCGATCCCCATGTTGTTAAGTGTAGCATCGTTTATGATTCGGATCGGCGTGATATCATCCATGTTAAGTCTATAACCAACCTCTTGAGCAATCTTACATATCAGACGGCCAAACGGGAGTGAGATGTCGTTCCTGACAGATCGTACGGCCTGAACTATCTGGAGTAGGGCGAACGTGGGCAAGCATAAATTATCCCCATGTCCAACCCTGTATAGAAAGTCTACCATCAACCGAGTGCATTCAGTGCGGTTACCCCACCGTGGGTACACATTATACGTGAAGATGTGGTAAAGCAATCAGAAGTCATCTGTCAATCTCGTCAATGGGAGGCAATTTTCTCGCGTCCAGGGAACTAATCGGCCATAAAGGTATCGCGTGCGGCGATCTCTTTCTCGCACACTCTTAAAGAAATTATCATTAGCGAGTACCTCACAGTGTGGAAGCTTCATGATCTAGGCTATCTCATCCACAGTAATTGTGCGCTCCCAACCCCCTACATTGACAGCGAACTGGAGGGGCTCCAACGATGGGTCTTTGATATGGGCGTAGAAGGCACGAACCGTATTCTCACAAGCATGAGACTTACCTTCGAACATGGGACCCCATTCAACGTCCACCAAGCGGTCCATGATCGGGTGTAGCCCAAACAACCTCTCTTCCATGTGAGCTTCAAATACAACCCTACGGTCACGAAAACAACCGTATTTGAAGCCTATTGATAGTGCTCTTCTGATCGAAACTTGGGGATCTACGTCCCGCTTGGACCTATTCTCCCGAGCTGCGCTAGTGCTAGCTTCAACGCCTGCTCCTCTCCTTGAACGGGTTGGGCGACTAGGCCCAGCTTCATCCGCGGCACACTTCCTCTTTCTCATGAGAGAAAGGACAATGGAAATCGAGAAAATAGCCGCAATGAATTCGAAGAAGGCCATGGAAAGTGAAGAAAAGGGGGAATAGGGGCTGGAGTTTCAAGTTCTCCATGAATTTGATCCTCAACAAAGGTTGTAAAGGCCCCAACTGACAGGGATTGAAGGAGGAAAATGAAGAGATGGGATGGGTTGAGAGCTTACACGATTTTGAGCCTCAAATGGAGGTTGTAAGAGTTCAAATGAGAGAGAATGGAGAGGGTAGGGGGTAGGTGATGTTGTAAACGTTGGAGGTGAAAGGGTTGTGACAGAAAATGACGGAATGGGTGATCAGAGGGGAGGTTTGAGAGAGAAAACAACAACTTTGAAGGAAAAGGAGAGCTTCGAGGGGTGATTTATGAAAGAGGGGGTAAAACGGACAAGAAATAGGGGTCCCCATGGAATTTCATGGGCCCCACACGTGCTTAGGGGTCGGCCCGACGCCGACCCGCATTGGCCCGACAGGCCCGAGTAAAGGGGACCGCGGTCTGCCGCGGTAGGCGCGGCGCCGCCCTCGTCCTCTGGACTGGGCACGGTGTCGCCGGGGTAGGGCGGTGGCCATCCCCCTCCCAGGGTGCCAATGATACCCCGGGTCCACTGTGGGTCCCCCCGGATTGCATCCTATGGTCCTCGACTCCGTTTTGAGTCGTTTCGGGTCATTTCGGGTGTTTTCTGACGTTTAATGGCGTTTACCAATTTTCAACGGCCGGGATGGACTAAAACTTAGTCTAAACCCGTCGTTTGACGGACTAGAAGTGGTTTGGGGTCGACTCATGCAATCATGGATGAGTATGGACCCGATTTCGGCAACCGTTTTCAGTGAACTTCGCCAATTGGCGAAGCTGGGACACCTATGAATGTTTCTAAAATTTTCTCGCACCCACCTAAGTCAAAAAGGGCGACAGCGTACATCGTGTGACCATAACCCAGGTCCGGTTTAATCTAAATCATGCTCTGATACCAACTTGTAACGCCCTAAAATTCAAGGGTCGAGTAGCAACTCAACTCGAGTTCCAATACATCACTTATGCAACATAAATAATGATGATTAAATGTTGTCTGTGTTAGTGCAATAAACATGAGTGAGATTATACCAAAACAGTAACTCATACTCCATATCAATTTATAAAGCGCAAGTGGAAGACTGAAAGATGTATATAGATGTATATAAAACAAAACAATCTCGGTCTGTCTCCAAATTATGAATACATCTCTGAGTCACCAAATACATATATCAAATCAAAAATCAAAATGACAAAGGATAGTCCAACTATCAAAACCCCGTCGATCCAGGCTGCCTAAGCAAAACCGTCAGAGAACTGCATGTACAAGAACTCGTCCCGGTCCTCGTAGTAGTCCAGCTCCGACTCCTGAATCACCTCGCCATCTGCACATAAGACAAAGTCTGGTTGGTGTTTAAAACACCGTCCGGTAATGTGAGAGTGAGTGGCCAACTCAGTGGAATGATAAAGCATAGGTTAACATGTTATCAATTCAGTCAAGCAGTAATGATAAAGCAGTACAATCAAACACTCCTAAATACTCTTATTAATGCAAGTATGGAATGCAGTCATGATGCACGCCCTCACCAATGCTCCCTCGTGCGACACCATCTTACGTCCGCCGTGTGAGTTCATCCCTCAGTGCTCCACAACTTCGCGCACATGCAGTACTATGTTATGAGCGTGATTACCGAGTTGTTATTAATCCTTTTCATACACAGTATTGGGAAACTAAGGTACCTCCCTTATATCATTCCCAAACAATGATCCATTCTAGGGTCATCAGTCCTAGATAATCTCATACGATGATGCAGTTCTAGGTAGCTGTAAAGGGCTGCCAGGGCTGTTGTATGCACTCGTTGCACCGCTCCCCCATCACCTTATCAATACAGGCCTAGTTTATACTCTGTTTACTACGGGAAGACTCGTTGCCTCACCGCAGATTTAGAGTATGCTCGAGGTCACTACAAAGGGCTGTCAGGGCTGTACACGTAATCATTACACCACTCCCCCATCACCTTATCAGTGTAGGCCGACAGCTGGAATACAATGTCCCATACCACTATTTTCGGCTCACGAGTCTGGGTTACTCACTGGTCACTACGGGGAGGCTCATAGCCCAGCGTAGGCTGACAGCTTGACCACGGTGTCCCATACCACCATATCCAGCTCATGAGTCTTAGCGGATTAGGGTACCAAGGTTAAACGAGATTTCACTGGTGAGTTTGGTACCTTGGGTTCAAAAAGAGGCGTCCATACATGGTGAACATACATCGGCAGATCGAGTTACTTGACGAGCTCGACTAGCTTGAGCGCACGTTGAGTTGAGCGACATGAAGTGCGCAAACACTTCGTGTGGCCTAACCACTGCCGACAACTCTAGTACGACTTGGGTTCGTCAAACCCGTCTTAAGTGGCGAATAATTCTCAGCCACGAACTCAAGCCTGTTACCGATTGCCTGGACTATATCATAGCCGCACTTTCACTTCATTCCAACAGGTAATCATAAGAGACAGTTAAAACAGTAATGATCAAATAATTTAATTCGTACAAGCATGTGAGCATGTTGAGAAATGTAACACAAACATGATTTGCACACACATTCATTATACGAATAAAACAGACATCATAATGTATCGTACATGGAGAAAATCATATACATAATTAAGGTAACCGTGATTCATATCTCAGCCCTCATACAAAACTACTATTAGTAATACTTAGCACATTCAGACATTTCTACAAACACTTAGATTACATGCATCGTCGTACATGATGTATGTGGTTTACACAAATGTTTGACCAATTCCTTTCACTAGGGAGTTGCCCCGCATACCACGCGCATGTACCCACGATGGATAAGCATGACATGCCTAAATCCGGGTTCCACATTCATTTGAACATTTTCACAAACACTTGGGCTACACACTTCAACACATATATCATGTTTTTGCCGAAACGTGATTTAGGGCAAGTCCTTTCGCTAGAGAGTTGTCGCACATGAAACAAGCATATATACATGACAAATAAACATGTTAAGTACAAATCCAAATTCCAAACATATTCAAATATTTCAACACATACAGAATACACTATATTACGCATAGTTCATATATAACTGAAACGGGAAACGGACGACGCATTTTGCATGTGAAATATTATCCATGTCGAGAATAAATCATTAACTGACATTGAAAGCCTTGAAAACCATAACCTATACGTCTATAGTCCGCACCTTACATCGTAGAAGCGTAAAGAACTCGATAGAATCGTTAAGCCTTTGACTACGGTGGAATGGCAACCTACAGAATGAAATAGGTTAGCTATTTCATCACTTGTAACAATCATAACCCTAGAACGGATTAGGGTTAGGGTTTTCTTACCTAAGAATGATGTCAGAATCGCCGGAATAGCGATTAGATCACGATAGTTAAGCACGTATAGCGGTGGGATGGAGTATCAGGAAGATGCTCCCACTTTTCTCACACTTTCTCTTTCTTTTCTCTCTTCTCTCTCCTAGGATTTCCCAAATTCGTATGGGCTGAATGAGAGAGGGTTTAAGGTCCTTATATAGGCTCAAAACACTCTAAATTAGACCCAGGGCCAAGGTATACTTAGGTTATAGCCAAAGTAGGTCTGTTCCGTCTCAACGGAGTACTTCTGGCGGCCCCTTTTCTGTGTGCGGTCGGACTTAAGCTCACTGACCTTGGATCTAAGTCGAGTTAAGTTTTTGTTCTAGTCGGATTCCCAGATCACACGTGGTGGACCAGTTTCAGTTCAACGGTCTCGGGAACTCGATCAGGGATTCCAAGTACACGGATATGTATGGGCAAATATCCCTGATTCGAGGGTGTAATCTGGTTAGATTCTGACGGTCTGAATCCTTATAACTGATCCGCAAGCGACACGACTCAGATTTCTTAAATTCATATTTTATTTCTAAATATTTTCATGTTTCTCACACTCCTCGCTCCGGGCTCAAGTTGTGCGTTTCTAGACACAATTAGGACTTGATTTTCGGGGTGGTTGTCAAGCCCAGCAAGGTGGTCATAATGGTAATGGTTTCGTGGTTATTGGACTTTCGACGTACGATCCAGATCCGATACGAAGTTTCAATGTGCTCCCAAGAGCAAACGGGAAGAGAGTTCGATCCTAGAATTTAGGGTAACTTAACGTCAATGATTCTACAAGTTTTGGGTCTTACAGATCGTATTTAAAGTGACTAGTGCGGATTTTGTATGAAATCTAGTTTAACACTAGCTAAACCTTGTCCAATTTCTAAAGGAATTGATCCTGTGTGATTTTTGTTCGAGGTGGTACTCGGGTCTTTGTACGGAAATTTATGAGTCGTTACAGTTTGCCTTTCTTTGTTGAATGTTGTCCACATTTATTTGGATTTAGGCTTTGTGATGATTGTGCCACTTTCAAGTACAATCTGTTCAGATGGTGGCACATATCCATTCTCAACTATATCCCAAACATCATGGTCCAAAGATCTCAGAAAGTAGTGCATCCTAGCCTTCCAGTATGCATAATTTGAACCGTCAAATACTGGAGGCCTAGTGACTGATGAGCCCTCTCCTTTGGCCATATTCCTTACTTTAGTCAAGATCAATCTCTAGGCGATGAAGCCCTTAAAGAGAGACCCACTCTGATACCAATTGAAATAGCGGTGAAGACCGCTTCCATTGAAGTAAGAATATGCCAATATGTCCTAGAGGGGGGTGAATAGGACTTCTAAAATTTTATGCGGTTTATTTAAAATCCTATCACTGTAATCCTATCAGTATACATTCATCAGGATTACTCAAAAGTAACTCTACTGGCTTCCAAGCTTAGTAGAGGATCCAATCATAAACTTATGAAATGATGACCAATATGCAAACTTAGTTCATGATGGATATGACTGTGTATGTGTGTGTGAGGTGTGATCTCAGATATTTAGATATGAAAGCAATAAAACAAATCACACAGTAAAAAGCATATCAATCTCAAACACAGTTTTTTTTTATAGTGGTTCGACTACTTGTCTACTCTACTCCCGGTAACCGCACTGAACCCTTGAGTGTATCGGATTTCACTAAGAAGGTTTCACAGCAGTTCACCTCAAACCTAAGGTTTTAAATCAGGTTCACCTTCAACCTTTACACAGAGGTTTCTACACGGTTGACCTCAAACCTGAGGTTTTTACATGGTTTACCTCAAACCCGAGGTTTCACACGGTTCACCTCAAACCTAAGGTTTTCACTGGTTCACCTTCAACCAGATGTTTATGCTCTTCATAGAGCAAGGGTCCACACAACGCACCCGGATGTTTACGCTCTCCATAGAGCAAGGGTTCACACAACGCACCCGAATGTTTATGCTCTCCACAGAGCAAGGGTCCACACAACGCACCCACTACGTACACTCCTGCCAGAGGCCTCCTACGAGGGCTTCAAAGGGTGAGCAACACCTACGACCCAATCCTAAAAAGGAATGATCACAAGTGCCCTCTGGACTTTAGATACTTACAGATAAGTTGATGAGTCCCATTCAACGCAATGTCGAAGATCTCCTCCTCCTTGTTGATGAAGAGTCTTCGGCTCCCTTGATCCGCGACACAAAAGATGTACCAATACTTGGCTTCGGGTTGGGTCAAGGTTAAGACGAAAATTCACTCTCTTAGAATTTTCCTATAAGGAAGATAGAGTGATTCCCGTCATCTATGCATTCAAGGTATCCCAACTTAATGATGTATGCTATTAAAGTAGTTGCTGACGGATCCTTGAATGCGGAAGTTCAATCCCCAATTCACTCTATTTGAATGTCAATAATAAGAGTGGATTGGAAGATGAACTCTCGTGAGAGAAAGGGCTTTGGGTTAATGATCTAAAGCTTGAAACACTCAAAAGCACTCTCTTCTTTCTCTGCCAACAATAAAGAGAAGTCTCTCTTTAAATAGGCAAAAGGTTCCAACGGATATAAAACGGTCACATTTATGACAGAGTTCGATATCATCGAGTGTATACTCTCGATAAGATCGACTGACTGCTCGATAACACGAACTCAAATGTCATATGCTTTTGAAACCTCTTGCGAGCTGGTCGATGGAATCGATCTAGTGTCGATATTATCGGATTTTGAAATCCAATCCAATCGATACTTGAGTCGATTCATCGACACTTGAAAAATAAGAGAGACTAGCTTAAAATATTTCAGGTTTTTAGGATATGATCGGGGGTCAGCCGATGTCATCGGAATTTGCATATCGATGATATCGAAGCAGTGTCGATGGGATCGATAAATCTTATAGATTTACCAATAAGCTCGCTGGACAGATTATGTCCAGTTTCGATCCAATCGACTCAGCCTCGATATCATCGACATATGAATATCAATTTTCGTGAATGGCCCCCGATCAAAGATAAAAACATCCTGAAATATTTGCTGGAAGGAATGCGCGCCCACTATCGATATCATCGATGGACTCCCGATCTTATCGATATTTGATTTCAGATCATATCGGAAGAGCATCGATATATCGAAGAACTTTGTAGTTTTCTTTAAAAAACAGGGGCGCCGAAAAACTGCCTGTGGATATTATCGAGCCACTGTCGATAGGCTCGAAAAATGAATATCGATGATATCGATAAGTGCATCGATACATTGATAAATCGGTCCAGATGAGTCTATGTTTGCTAGACACTTTCAGTCCTCTTATCGATAATATCGTTATGATATTGAGGACATTGACAGAGCAGGTCGATCATATCGAATATGTTTTGATAAGATCGACAAGGCAAGAAAAACTTAGAGATTTTCCTGTTTTGAAAAGAGTTTTCTCACCTTAAACCCTATGATTTTCTAATTTGTTTTTAAGGGTTTAAATACCTGGTGTTTTGGGACATGAGATGTGAGGCTCAGATTTACCTATGGCAAGCTTGTGTACACATCCGGTCTAGGCAGACACTTAAGTTGATCTTCCTATCTTAAATTGATCTTCCTATGTGGCTCTTCTGTCTGACTGACTCAACTCACACGGTAATTGACAAACCAGGGCACTTAGCAAGGGCACTTTCAGAATCCTCCTTCACTCAAGAGACGAAGAGTGTTATTATGAACCTGCTTGGGCATGAAACACTCGCAACCCTCAAATTCTAAACAATTAAAACCTAAGAAAAAGAAAACTAAAAACTACAACAATTAAAAAATCTAAAAATAAGAGAGAGTTGGAGAGATGTTACCGGATTGGAGTTTTGATGTTAAGATCCTACAAAATAGAAAACAATGTTAGTTTTTAAAAATCAAATTCAGAAAATCCTAAAAGTTAACCCTAATCCTAACCTAATTCCAATACTAATTAATCTCAGAAAAACATTGTCGAAGTCCCTGGAAACATCGCCAAAAACTTATTCACAACCCCAAGTTCAGGGCTGCGATGTAGTAATAACTTGATGATACCGAGGTCGAATCCATAGGGACTTAATTTGTATGTATTTTGAAAACAAACTAGAACTAGAACTAGGATAAGATCTAAACTAAAATCTGGAATGATTGAGAATAATTGTGAAAGAATTATCAATAATAAAAAGGGAGTTAGAGCTCCAAGGATCCACTTGTAGCTGTTAAGATGATACCTTCCTTGATTCAATAAAACACGATCGTAATCAGAGTCCTATCCTATCCAATTGGAAGATAAAATAATTGAAGCATAATCTGAACTTCTCATTGAAATAGTAGTTCACACATGAAGCACTATTGTGATGATTGGAAGGGAATTCAACCATCCACCATGCCCAGGAGACGATGGTGAATCACGAATTTTACCAATCTCAACAATATTAAAATAGATAAGATGATATTCAAAGCTATCATAACATCCATTGTAATTTAAGTCATAATAAACCATAGAAAACTGAAAATATTACTTAATTCAAACTAGAAATCAATGAAGTTCAATATAAACGTGAATTAAAGCAAGATAAACATCTAAACAAATTACAAGCTTCACTTCTTAGCCCTAGCTAAGAGCTTTAGTTAACCATAGATATGATTAAACCCAAATCTCTTAAACAAAACATGAAAAATAACTAAGGAAGAAGAAGAAAACTCTTGGGAGGCTGCTTGTAACACCCCGAACTTTTCAATACTCGAGTATTGAAAGTTTTCAAGTATCACCTTGAAGTTTAACTTAGTATATACTTGTGTATGATACCAATTTAGCTATCTTAACCTTATATCTATTCTCCAACATGAATCTGATCGTTGAGAATGATCTTCATCCATAAATCAAGTCATCTGACCATTGATTTTAAGACAAGATCATCATATGTCCAAGTATTCTCACTTGTCCATCATAACCAACCGTTCAGTCAACTATCCACCGATAGGTTAAGATATCTGACCGTCCACTTTGAGTTTGGACCACTCGATCATAGTAAACTAATTACTTGATATCTGCATCCGCTCGTACACATATCAAATTGAGATTCTGATCCGTTCATCTTGTTCGCCACCTATGAATATGCTTAATCCACCATCAGAAATATATTCCGAGAAACTTACACATGTGAACAAGCCACTTGAATCTAACGGTATACATGTTCTACCTCTCGATCATTCCAAAAACCTACTTGTGTTCATCCGTTTACAAAACCGACCGTATAACCACTTAAATACATGATCAGAGTACTAACCATCAAGTTTTCCTATTTTTAACATGTCATCTAATCGTCCATCGTATTTAGATCAGCCAAATGGGCCACCTAAATATCAGAATGAACAACTCAGTTCGAAGATCGTAAGGTATATACCATAACCACTGGCTAACTTTTCTATTAGATATATAAAAATGTTAATTTAGACCTCGGGGTGGTATAACCCATTAAAAAAGCATTTTGGTCATCTATAAGCGATCAAGGCCCAAAATGGGGCGATGAAAAGAGAATGAAAAATAAAAAAATTCTATGAAATTTCAATGCATTTAGATGGAGTAGTCCGACATTACGACGGTGGAAGTCAGAGAAATAAAAGATGGCAAAATCGTAAATACTTAATGCCATTAACCTATACCCTTGAATTCTAAATCATATGGTTCCCATGATCTATTTCATATAAAATTTTATACCATATCTATTTATCATAAATTAACTGTACACGTCGAATTTCAGCCCTTAAATTATTGTAAAAGTGGCCCAATTGACAAATCAGCCCCTTAACCGATGATTTTGGTGTCCATCGAGTGAAGAAAACTCGTGGGTAGTCGTAGTAGGATATTTCCCTTCATATGAATGACTTAGATTTTTCATCATATAGACCAAGTGTGAAATATGATAACCCTACCTTGGTAGGCGTTTCTTTATACGTGAAGTTATCAGTTTTAGACTTACCAACTCTTTCTAAATCTGGAGCTTCCGATTAACCCACTTTACACCATCAATTGCAACTCAAATATAGACCACACTTTGGCCTCATATGACTACAATATCATACAAAATTTAGACCCCGATCTATGATCCTATACCGTTAAATGATGACCGCCTTGACTCCAATTCCTTTATTTTGGTGCAAAAGGTGAAATTTCATATTTATGCATTTTCCACCATTGATCAACCACCAATTTTTGTTCAACTGTTTGCCTATCTTAACTAAACATTTCTCCCAAAATTAGCCCCTGATCATTAAGTGTCGACTGTTAAGTAAGATCAAATTCATTTTGGCACCCATCGGGAGAATTTTTAAGATAGGTCAATCTAAATTTCGGATCACTAAGAAAATCATATACCCCGGCTCTATTCGACGACTCCGACACACTAGACCAATTAGATTTAAAGAAAGATCACCAGAAAATGTCAAATTGGATAAACCCAATCCAAGTGGGATGTGAAACACACCCCCTCCCACATGCTCACTCCTTTATAAAAGGAGTGTGCGTCCCCTTCTCCACTCACACACCACCTCCCAACGTCCAAGGAGGAGAGAGAAAAAGAGAAAGAGAAGCTTAGACTCCCATCATCCTCTTCCTTCTCCACATGTATGATGTCTCCCTCTTGCTCAAGCGATGTCGTGATTCATGTAGAAGCTTTTCTACATTAAGATCTACCTAAGGTTTAGATCTAAAAATAAAGTTAGGGATTCCTTTAAGCTTACATTAATTTGAGTTGATATATTTATCTTGTTTTTACATACTTTCATATTACTGTGATTTTTCATGCAATTGATTGATGGACCGTTATGAATTATCTATTCTTTTGGGAATTATGGTTAAGGTATTATTTTAATTATGTGTGATTTTTATCAATTTATGTGGGGTGATGGATACAAGCCTTGCCCTTTGCTAATTTTGAGAGCGACACGTGCTTCCACTTTATATTGAGTTGGCCTTTTGCTCCTCTTCCCTTATTCTTGTTGAGTTAGCCTATTTGCTACTCTTCTCTTTTATTGAGATAACTTAATATTACTTTTCTCCTTTATTAGGTTAGCCTTGTGCTACCTTCCTTTATGGCTTGGGCATGTGTTTTGGAATTCCAAAACCCTTATGGGTTAACTTATTACTCTATTGATGCAAGTGATGTGTTATAGGCCTCATATATAGTGGTTCATATATTTTATTGTGGACATAATGTGCTTTAGGTAGTGACCCTCTTAGTCGATGCGTAATTCCATGGATTTTGGTTAGTGGTGCACAAATCGATGTAAGTAATCCACAATGCACGTTACATCACTTAAGGGATTGCATGTCGCAAATATTCGCTCCATGAACAAATCATATCACGTAACTCATCTGATCCATGTGTTACGCGGTCTTGAAGTGTTCACATAAATCCACTGTAGCGTTGGACACACCGATGAATCTTCGTAGTGTGAGAATGTGGAGCACGTCGGGTTTTCTATGAATTATATTCCGCATCGTGATGATCATTACGTATGATGGACCGCACACACTTTGCTAGGCATGCATTCATATATATATATATATATATATATATATATATATATATATATATTAGTTGCGCATACTGATACCACTCGTAGTGGTGGAATACGAGACGTATCAGAACCCTCACATTATTCTTATGAATCACTTGAATTATTGTTAATCTTAAAAGATAACCATCACTATGAGTATGACATTGACCCTCTGCAACTATACAGATGATGCAGGTGATGTACATATTGAAGATACAGATGACAATCTTCCTACGGAAGATTATTTTGAATAAAGGAGGAGATAACTTTATGTTTAGTTATATTTATTTTCCGCTGCACACTTTGAATAATTTAATAAGCTCCCATTTGAGAGGACATTAGACAATTAGCTGAATTTTATGTCTTGATGAAATAATAAGCACAGATAATTTTGTTCTTGTGAATGTGTACCTTCGTGAAGGTAACTGGATGTGATCTAAATGAAAAAAAATGTGCGATTTTAAAGCATCCAATTATTACTTTATTAACACCTGAAATTCTCGAGCATGAGTATGTACTCGGGTTGCGAAAACTCGGGGTGTTACACTACTCCACCCTTTGCTCTACTCCTTGAACCCTAATTCGTGCCTAAAACTCCTTAGAAAATCCAAATATATAGGCTTCGTCCGGTTGACTTTAAAAACAACCTCAAATTTACGCATTCTACGTAACGCCTTCGATGTCATCGAACAACCTTCGATGACATTGAACTTAGAAATTAGTTTGAATCAAATTCGAAAGTCGAGCCTTTCGCATTGCGTAAATCTTCAATGCCATCAAACATGTGTTCGATGTCATCAAAAGGGATTCGAGTAATTGAAAATGTGTCCAGAATGTTCCAGTGAGTTTCTTCGAAAATCTCCAAAAATCCCGATGTCACTGCCTTGGATGTCATCGAACAGGTCTTTAATCAATCGAACAGGTCATCGATGTCATCGAGAAATGCTCCCAATGAATCCAACAACCAAACTTAAAATTCCTGTAAATCTCGATGCAATCGATTATGCTTCAATGGCATCAAACGCTTACTTTGATGGGATCGAAGGGTGTTCGATGTCATTGACAATCAGTTCAACAGTTTCTATTTTTATGCACTTTGCACTTGTGAATTCCTTCCTCTCCACTTGGTTTCCTTGAATCTTGAGGTCTTGGAATCTTCAATCTTGGTCTCCTAAGATCCATCCCTTGCCTTGTTAATCCTTGAGCATCAAATTCATGCTTTTAACATTCGTTTCTTTCCAAGCTTTCAGATTCACCTCGCAATATAAACATGCACAAAATATACCAATTACGCATTATCATATTCATAAAACCAAGATATAAATAAGGGGAAAGTATGTAATATTTGACACTCAACAATTAATCTTCTAAATGGTGTGATGGGGAACCTTTAGTGAGCGGATCTACAATCATCTACTTAGAGCCAATGAACTCTACAGACACTTGACGATTCTGAACTCTTTCCTTTACAACAATATACTTGATGTCGATGTGCCTCGACCTTGATGAATGCTTGTTGTTACTAGAGAAGGAAATCGTAGCTGAATTGTCGCAAAATATTCTCAATGGTTTCGGGATATGATACAATACTCGCAAACCTGAGAAGAAACACTATAACCAAAATGCCTGATTAGATGTCTCATGACAATCAATGAATTCAGCTTCCACGGTGGAAGAGGCAGTGATAGATTGTTTTACGCTTTTCCAAGACAGCCCCTCCTACCATCATGAAGATGTATCCTGAGGTGGACTTCTTAGTGCCAACACAGCCGGCATAATGTGCATTTGAGTATCCAATCAACTCCAAATGATCAAATTTTCTGTATGTGAGACCGAAGTCCTTTGTTCTTTGTAGATATCACAACACTTTCTTTGCAGCTATCCAATGTTGTAGTCCTAAATTAGATAGATATCTGGCCAACATTCCAACAACAAAGGCAAGCATACAGACTTGAGCATACATGATGCTCCCTACTACTGATGTATACGAAAATTCTTTTATTCGATTCTTTTTCAAATCATTTTTAGGACACTGGAATAGGCCAAATTTATCACCCTTTACAATAAACGACTGTCCAGAAGCACAATTTTATATGTCATGCCTTTCGAGTACCCTGGTAATATGGGTCCTTTGTAACAGGTTAAGCAGTCCACTTGGTCTGTCATGACGAATCTCAGTGCTAATGACATAAGAGGCGTCACCAAGGTTCTTCAATTTAAATATTTGATATAAGAATTTCTTAGTGTCGCTCAACATCCTGATGTCACTGCTAGCTAACATAATGTCATCAACATATAAAATCATCATAATGAACTTATTCCCATTGATTTTAATGTAGATACATTCATCTGCAGTGTTTTCTAAAAAAACCATATGAGGAAATTACTTCATGAAATTTTAGGTACAATTGTTGTGATGCCTATTTCAACCCATAAATGGATTTCTTTAGTTTACAAACTAGATGTTCTGAGTCATGGGCTACAAAACCTTCAGGTTGTAACATATATAGATTTTCATTTAGATCTCCATTGAGAAACGCAGTCTTTACATCCATCTGATGTAACTCCAAATCCATATGAGCCACAAGTGCCATTATGATCCTGAATGAGTTTTTCTTAGATACTGATGAGAAGGTCTCCTTAAAGTCAATGCCTTCACGTTGGTTAAAACCCTTGGCAACAAGTCTGACTTTATATATTTCGACATTACCTTTGGAGTCCCACTTGGTTTTAAATATCCATTTATAACTAATCGACTTAATTCCTAAGGGTAACTCAATAAGATTCCACACTTTATTATCCCTCATGAATTCCAACTCATCTTTCATGACATCAATCTAACGAGAAGGATCAACACTCTGTTTGACTTGTGTAAAGGATTCAAGATCTTTTTCCACCCCTATGTCAAAATCATGCTCCTGTAAGTATACGATGTAATCGTCTCGATTTACAGGTCTTCTTTCTTTTTTAGATATTCTTAATGGTTTAGTCAATTGGGTGTGATTATGATTTCTCTTATCAATGGGTTGTACAGAAGGTTCAACGTGGTGTTCTACAGTGATTGTAGGTTCGACTGCAACATTTATGTCCACGTGTTCTGAAGTGTCTGTTACCGGAGTTAACAATCATTTCTTCCTCGAATACAAAGTTTCTAATGTTCGTGTTCTTACTGTTTTCAGTATCCTTAATGAATCTGGCATTCTCAGTTTCAACAATCCTAATAGAGTAGGAAGGACAGTAGAATCAATAGCCCTTTGCTCTTTCTGGGTATCCAATAAAGAAACAACTTATTGTTCTAGGATCGAGTTTCCTTTCATGCGGGTTATAGATTTTGGTCTCAACAGGACATCCCCAAACATGTAGATATCGGAGACTTGGCTTTCTCTCATTCCACAAATCATAAAGGATTTTTCTTATAGCCTTGTCAGGGATTCTGTTAAGGATATGAATTGCATTTTTGATCGCATCACCCCACAAAGATTCTGGCAATGTCGAATTATTAACCATGCTTCAGACCATATATATAAGGGCGCGATTACGCCTTTTAACCACACCATTTTGCTCTGGAGTCTCAGGCATTGTATATTGGGCGACAATGTCATAATCTTATAGGTATTTAGCGAATGGCTCTAGATTGTGACCTAATTCATCGTATCTACCATAGTATTCACCACCACGGTAAGACCTGATGATTTTAATCTTCTTGTCGAGTTGATTTTTAACCTCGGCCTTATAGATTTTAAAAGCATCCAGGGCATCTGATTTTTCATTGATAAGATATAGGTACCCGAAATGAGAGTAGTCATTTATAAAGGTAAGAAAATATTTGTGTCCACTCTAGGATGTTGTAGGGAATGGTCCACAAATATTCGTATGTATCACCTCTAAGAGTCATATACTCCTTGTTACACATTTCTTTCTAATTCTGGTATGTTTTCCTTTAATGCTCATTGTTACACATTTCTTTCTAGTTCTGGTCTGTTTTCCTTTAATGCAATCAGTGAACACCTTATAGTCAGAGAAGTCTAGAGAATGAAGAATTCCTTCTTGTACAAGCCTGTCTAATCTCTCATGAGAGATATGGCACAATCGCTTATGCCACAACATGTAAGAATTCTCATAGTCTAGTCTTCATTTAGATCATGTTTTATTTCCATACATACCATTAATATTATAAACATGTGAGGCATTTAAGTCTAACTGGTATAGGTTGTTCACCATAGAACCAGTGCCAACTTTAATCGAATTAAAGTAAATACTTAATCCTTTATTTCCAAATTGAAACGAATATCTCAACTTATCTAAATGAGAAATAGAGACTAAATTACGCCTTATAAAAGGCACATAAAATGTATCTGCTAAATCAAATAAATATCCTGACTCTAACCTAAGCCTATATACTCCAATAGCCTCCACGTCGACTTTAACACCATTGCCTACGTATATTGAGTGCTCTGCATCAATTGGTGGCTTGGTCTATAGTAAGTCTTACATAGAAATACATATGTGAATAGTGGTTCCCAAATCTATCCACCAAGAATCCACCGACACATCGGTTAGATTGGATTCAAAACAAACTAGGATAGAATCATTACTCTTTTTTACGAGTCATTACTTATATTTTACGCAATCTTTCTTTTGATGGCTCGACTTCTTGCAAAAGAAGCAATTATTACCTTTAGCCTGCTTGTGGCTTGATAAATTCCCAGGTCGATTTTCATGATTTCCTCTCGGAGGACCTGAGGATCCTTTGTTAGAACCTTAGTTCCTTTTTCTTTTCCCTTTATGCTCATGTCCATGTCCTTGGCCAGAGGTCACCATATTAACATTTTGTGCCTTCCCTATCAACTTGATCCTATCCTCCTCTTGAACACACTGAGAAATCAGTTCATTCAACGTCCATTTATCCTTTAGAGTATTATAGTTCACTAGGAGCGTATCGTATTGAGGAGGTAGGTTGTTCATGACCAAGTGAACTAATTGGTCACCTGTAATTTCAAGGTCTAGAGAGCGGATCTTAGATATAACTAGGATATGCTCTATAATGTATTCACGAATGTTTCCTTTTCCGTCATAGGATGAGTGGGTTAATTTGGTCAGAAGAAAACCTACTTCATCCTTATCCAATTTCTTGAATCGGTTTCCCATTTTGGTCAAGAAAATTATGGCCTTATCTACATTAGGCATGACACCTTGCATGGACTCAGAAATCGAATACTTTATGATTTTGAGGCACGTTTCATTAGATCTAGACCATGCCTTGTAACGGTCAACCTCTAATTCAGGAGCATTATCAGATAGCCTTGGAGGCTCTGGTTTTACCAAGGCAGGGTCTAATTGTAGGCAGCCCATGACTATTTCAATAGACTCTTTCCATTGGACATAATTTGATCCGGTTAGGGCAAGAACATGGTGTGTTTGAGTTAGAATTGAGACTGAATTAAAAGAGATATATACTCACATTAGTGGATTATTTCAAAAAACAATTCATGAATAGAAAAAAATATCAGGCAAAACTTATCAATTCAGTTGGTTGGGGGAGGGGGGCATCAACTAAACTATATAGGATGAAGATGTGCCCAAGCATTGGCGAGAATCAGTTACATCATCATCACTCCTCCTGTGGGAGGGAATCATAACATGCGAGTGACTCTCCAAAACATGAAGCTAAGCGATGTCAATTATGTAAGTCTGAGATACTCAACACCTATGGATATGATGAGTTTTTCAGCTTTACATCACCAGCACCATTCACACCACCCTGTTCAAGTTCCTACCAAAAAGTGATCGTCTGTGTTTTCATCACCGTCTGCAGGAAGTATGAACGCAGTTGCATGCAATCCTTTAACTTAATCCCAATGTCACAAGTCTGGACCCACAAAATTTTTCATCGATTGAGGTCACTATGGTGGCTAACACAACCAGATCTAATCTTATGAATAGGACTGAAGATTGCGATTATTATCCTGCCCTCAGTGGATTATATCTAAATTAGTCTGATGCAGCCCTCCAGGCAGTTGGTGTTGATCATTGAAAATTGAGAAACTTAAAACAGAACCAAGCAGGCAGGTTACACTATCAATATTCCAACGATCTACATCAACTCTTAATGATGGTTAATGGGCCCATAATAAACTCGAATCAAGACTCTGTATGATCTGTTAGTCATCGATGGGAATTAATTATTAAGCCCTTAACATTCATACAACAGACAATTCAGATCAGACCCTAAAATTAGCCATAAGGGAAGGGGCCGCAGGGATGAACGTGATGAGGTCGATCACCGTCTTCCTCAAGGATAACTACTTCAAATCTACAAAGCTTCTCTAGACTCCTCACAGAGACTTCTCGAACCACGAGGAAAAAGCAAGAAAATAGAAAAAATATTCTAGAAAATTTGTAAATTGATTGATTTTCTGACATGTATGTCCCTATTACACCATTAATATAGAACAAACAAACAAAATTCAGATTTACTAAAAATAATAACTTTCCTTAAAATTTTGTTTCTAGCTAAAAGTGTGCATTTTCTGATGAAACCGACAGATGAGGTGAGTCGGTTTACCTCGGATGGCCTGTTTCAGTAAAGATTGATAGGTTGCGTGTTGAGTATGAAATATTAAATATTTCTCCCTATTTATACCTTGATTTTATAAACATGATGGTGCTTAATTGATTTAATTATGAATGTTTTCATGTGCGAGGTGATTTCGAGAGCTTAAGGTAAACTTGATGCCAAAAGGAAGATTTATGCTCAAAAGATTACTAAATGAAGATTTGGAGTTTTGGAAGTCATTAATGAAGAATTCACATGCCAAAGATCCTAGAAAACCAAGTGAGGAATGAAGAGAATCAAATATTTGAAGTGAAGAACATGAATCCTGAAAACAAACATATTCCTAAAATTATCCTGAAAAGCATATTTTGAAACTCTGAGTATATTTTGGGAAACTGTGTAGTGTTAAATTTGAGGTGGTTTAAACCCCAAGTCTATTTTGGGAAACTGCATAGAGTGCGTAAATTTGAGGCGGTTTTTAGATTTTTCCAACTCGGTGCGAAAGTTGGAGTTCCACAACTATAAATAAACTCTCTAAGATGATCCAAAGCATCTTTTAGGGTTTGGAAAGGTCTCAAGGAGCATAGTACAAGGGTGGAGTAGCCGCCAAAGAGTTTTTCTTCTTCCTTACTTTATTTTTCATGCTTTGTTTAAGGGATTTGGTTTCAATCATGTCTACGGTTGGCTAAACCTCTTAGCTAGGGCTAAGAGGTGAAGCTTGTAGCGTGTTGGATGTTTATTTTGCTTTGATTCTTGTTCTTATTGAACTTCATTGATTTCTAGTTTAATATTAAAGGAATATTTTTAGTTTTCTATGATTTATTGTGACTCAAATTACAATAGATGTTGTGATAACTTTGGATATCTTCTTTTCCTGATTTTAGATAGTGAGATTGGTAAATCCCATTGTTCACCATCGCCTCCTGGGCATGGTAGGGTGATGGAATCCCTTCCAATCTTCACAATTCTCCTCCATTGAGAATTAGGTCATTGAAAAGTTCAAATTTGATTTAAATTGGTTTATCTTCCAATTGGATAGGATAGGACTCCAATTCCACTTGTGTTCATTGAATCAAGCAAGGTAGCATCCTAATAACTACAAGTGGATCCTTGGCACCCTAGTTCTCACCTTTAACTGATAGTTTAAACATTAATCACAATTACTCTCTTTTATTCCAGAATTCAGATTTAGATCTTCGTTTAGTTCTAATTCTAGTTCTTTTCAGAATACGGACAAGTTTAGTCCTTGTGGATTCGACCTCATTCTCACGAGTTATTACTACATCGCGACCCTACACTTGGGGTTGTGAACAAGTTTTTGGCACCGTTGCTGGGGACTGCGGCTACATTTTTCTGAAATTAATTGGTATTAGAATTAGGTTAATATTAGGATTTATTTTTCTGTTCTGTTTTTAGGTTAAGATTTTTTCTGAAATTATTTTTAGAAACTAACATTGTTTTATGTTTTGTAGGATTCCTAACATAGCAACTCTTATTTGGTAATTTTGTTTCAACCCTCTCTCTTACTTGTTTTAGTTTTTCTAGTTTTCTTTTTAGGTTTAATTGTTTAGTTACTTGAGGGTTGTGTCTGTTTCATGCCCAAGTGGGTTCGTGAGAACACTCAACGTCTCTTGAGTGAAGGAGGATTAATCGAAGGGTTGCCTATCCATCAAAAGGATTAGATACCACTTGAGATCCTCTCAGGTAATTGAAGTGATGGCTGCAAATCAACCTCAACCTCAACCTCAACCACCAGTTGAGGAAGTTCAAGATGAAAACGAGGTGCATAATACAGCCCCACCTCGTACTCTACGCGATTATTTACATCCGGCGGAAGTGAGTACACCTTGCATGTTCTTTCCACTTAATGCAGGAAATGTGGATATCAAACTTGGAGTGATACAACTCCTTCCTAAGTTTCATGAACTAGATTCTGAAAGTCCATATTTGCACATCAAAGAGTTTGATGAGATAGTCGCTACATTACACTTTCCAAACATGTCTGAGGACACAATGTGACTTAAATT
Source organism: Magnolia officinalis (assembly GCA_021015155.1). NCBI lineage: Eukaryota > Viridiplantae > Streptophyta > Magnoliopsida > Magnoliales > Magnoliaceae > Magnolia > Magnolia officinalis. Next base: position 91,680,556 of record JAJHSJ010000001.1, read on the forward strand.
ATTTCCTTTTTCATTAAGAAAGAAGGCTAAGACGTGGATGCACTCCTTAAAGCCAAGATCCATTGGCACATGGGCCGAGATGACCCAGAATTTCTCTAAAAGTTTTTCCTATTTCATAAAACTAACACTTTAAGGAAGGCAATCATGAACTTTGCCCAAAAAGATAAAGAGACCTTCTTCCAATGCTGGGAAAGGTTCAAAGATCTTACGAATTCCTGTCCACATCATGGCTATGAATTATGGCGAACAACAAGTTTTTTGTATAACGGATTCACTTCACCAATGCGCCAGTTCGTAGAGATGATGTGTAATGATGAATTCATGATCAAAGAGGCTGATGACGTGTGGGATTACCTTGATCAATTGGCTGAAAATGTGCAATCATGAGACACCTCTCCAAGAATCACCACTTGTTAGCCTACTCAATCAAAGGAAATAGGAGGAATTTATGTTCTAAAAGAGGAAGATGATATGAGTGCAAGAGTGGCCAATCTCATAAGAAAAGTCGAGGCCATGAAACTTAAGAAGGCAGAACCTATCTGTAGACACCCCACCCAGGCTAGCATCTTGAGAGAACTAAGAAAATTCGGGAACCATGATCATATCCAAAACCAAACCCTAATCCCAGCCTAAACCCTAAATCCAAACCAAACCCTAATCCTAGCCCGAACCTCAACCTAAACCATGGACCCAGCCTAACCCTAACCCAAACCTCAGCCTAAACCCTAAACCCAGCCTAACCCTAGCTTAAACTCTAATCTGAAACCCCAAACCATCGTCAAAGCCGAAGCGTACATACAAATCAGTACAAACCCTAAAACCACACCTGACCATTTGAGCATAAAAGCCTGAAAGAAGACTTCCGGATGAACCAGAGCACCAAAGGAAGCCCACCGAACAAAGCCCGGACCAAACCTACCAGGGTGGTAGTCAGACTACTGCCCCAGAAATGGATAGGTGCCTCCTTCAAGCAACAACTGTCTGTAACATCCCGAAAAAAATCGAGGGTCGAGTAGTAACTCAACACTCGAGTTCCAGAACATCACTTATGCAACATAGATAATGATGATTAAATGTTGTCGCATTAGTGTATTGAACATGAGTGAGATTAAGCCAAAATAGCATATCATACTCCAGAGACAGTTAAATTGCAAGCGGAAGACTGTGATAGATATATAAAATATATAAAAACTGTGGTAAGTCTCCAGAGTGTGATAACATTACCAGGTTAATAAATTTCAAGTACATTTCTAAAATATACCGAGTAATTATTAGTCTATTTCAAACAGCAGTATTGGAAAACTAAGGTACCTCCCTTATATCATTCTCAAACATGATCCATTCTAGGGTCGTCAGTCATAGTTAATCTCAGACGATGGTGTATTTTCTAGGTCGCTGCAAAGGCTGCCAGGGCTGTTACACACAAAGGTTACACCACTCCCGCGTCACCTTTTTAACGGTTCATCACTATACAGATACAGGGCCTAGTTTCATACTCTATACACTGCGGCAAAACTCGTCACCTCACCACAATTCAGAGTATGCTCGAGGTCACTACAAAGGGCTGTTGCTCGCATTCGTTGCACCACTCCCCCATCACCTTATCAATGTAGGCCGACAGCACGAATATAGTGTCCCATACCACCATAATCGGCTCACGAGTCTAGTTGCTCACTGGTCACTACGGGGAGGCACGTGGCCCCAGCGTAGGCCGACAGCTCGACCACGGTGTCCCATACCACCATGCCCGGCTCATGAGTCTTAGCGGATCGAGGTACCATGGTTAAAAGGGATTTCACTGGTAAGTTTGGTACCTTAGGTTCAAGCAATAGCGTCTAAACATGGTGAACATACATTAGACAGATCGGGTTACTTGACGAGCTCGGCTAGCGATCAAGATTCAAATCATACAATCAAAGTCTGGTATTATCCGTTTAGGGCTGCCAGGGCTGTTGCACGCACTCGTTGCTCCACTCCCCCATCACCCATGACGGATCATACAACGTAAACATGAATTAAGCATATGCCTTACATAGATAAAATCATACAATCAGTTGAGCATGTTATGAAGCACAACACAAGCATGAGTTTATACATATTCAATTCCTAATCACACAGCTATCCAAGGAAATCATACACATAATTAAAGAAGTTGAGAATCATATCTCAACACCCTTAAACATTACAATTTACTAACTACTACTCATTCAGACATTTCAACAAACACTTTAAAATACATACATCAACATACATGACATATGTTGATCACATAGGTATAAGGCCAAATCCTTTCACTAGGGAGTTACCCCAATCATAACACACATACACCCACGACGGATAGTCATGACAAGCAGGAATCCAAGTTCCATATTCATTCAGTCATTTCCACAAACACTTGGGCCACACATTTAGCATATATAGTGTATATTGGCCGTGGCGTGATTTAGGGCAAATCCTTTCGTCAAAGGGGTATTGCCAATACAACAATCATAAATCCATGACAATTAGTCATGGCGAGCATGAATGAGAATTCTATACTCATTCGGTCATTTTCACAAACACTTAAAATACAAACAAGTATTTTATCCATATATAATATATTAATACAGCAAATAATCATGGCAAACACATTTCTAAAATTTATACGTATACGGTACTTTCTACAAATACCTAGAGTATGTAAAATTCCATATTCTTCATCTTTAATCGAAATGGGAAACGGACAGCACTTTGTACATGTGCAATTGCATGCAGATCATGAATCTATCATTATCTGACATTGAAAGCGTTGAAAACCATAACCTATACACCTAAAGTCCGCACCTTTTGTCGTAGAATCGTAACGAAGTCGATAGGTTTGCTAAGCTTTCGTATATGGCAGTTTGACAACCTATAGAACGAAATAGGTTAGCTATTTTATAACCTACAACTATCAAAACCCCAAATCAGTTTAGGGTTAGGGTTTCTTACCTAGAAATGACGCTGGAATCGCCGGGAAAGCGATGAGAATGGAGTGGTTACGCATGTATAGCGGCAGGGTAGAGCGGCAGGAAGATTCTCCCACTGCTCCCACACTTTCTCTCTCTTTCTCTCTTCTCTCTCTAGGGTTTCTCTCAAATTTGTATGGCTGCAATGAGAACTCACCGAAATAGACTCCAGGTCAAAGTATACTTAGGTTATAACCAAAGCGAGTCAGTTTCAGCTCAACGGAGGACTTCTGGCAGGCCTCCTTGAGCCAAAGGTCGGACTTGAGCTTACTAACACTGGATTTATGTGAAGTTAAGTTTTCGTTTCGGTCAGCTTTCCAGATCACGCGTGGCGGACCAGTTTCAGTTCAACGGTCAGTGGATCTCGATCGGAGATTCCGAGTATATGGACATGTGTATGAAATTTCCCCTGATCTAAGGGTGTAATTTGGTCTGATTCTGACGGTCTGGTTGCCTAATACTAATCCGCAAGTGAGAGGTGCCAGATTACTATTTGAGATATTTATTTTTAAAGAAAATCAAGTATTTTCACACTCCTCGCTCTGAACTCAAGCGAACAGCCGTGGGACACTATCTGGATTTGATTTCCGAGATGGTTGTCAAGCCTAGCAAGGCGGTCCTAATTCCTTAACTTCGTGTTAATCAGACTTTCGACGTGCGGTCCAGATCTGATATGGAGTTTTGATGTGCTCCCAAGAGCAGACGGGTAATGGGATTGATCCTAGATTTTAGGGTAACCTAGCGTCAATGATTTTACAAGTTTTGGGTCTTGCAGATCATATTTAAAGTGATTGGTGCTAATTTCACAGGCACTCTAGTTTAACACTGGCTATTTCTTGCCTAATTTCTAAAGGATTTAGTCCTGTATGATTTCTGTCTGAGGTGGTACCTGGGCATTTGTAGTTTGTATATAAAGTGATCCAAGTTATACTACTTAGCTAATTTAAGATAGTGTCTAGGATGAAAGTGCTTAGAAAAATTGAAGGAACAAGGTGGTGAAGGGTGGGATTTGTGAAGGAAATGGGTTAAGAAGCGATTTTAGACTGTGGGATTCAGTTCCGACAAGTTAATAAGGTGTTAGGATCGACCCATTGCCTAAGGACGTCTAATCCCAGGTTGGCAAAAATTCAGGATGTTACACTGTCTCTCGTCCCAAAGTCAACTTTCATATGGATTTAACCCCCCCCCCCCCCCCTCAGCTCGCCTTTACCATTTTACCAACCCCCAAGAGCCAATGAGAGCATGTCACATGGCATTCCTCTCTTCTTAACCAATCCCAAGCTGTCATGTCAGGTTTTACCCTTCATAAGCCCAATAATTACCACATTGCCATCAGAAAAGACTATAATTAGCCCTCTCCTCTTCAAATTTCACACAACAATTCCAAGAGAGAAAAAACTCTTCTCATTTCAAGGGAGAGAGGGAGAGAAAGGAAGAGAGTGAGGGTGAGAAGGAGCTCACAAGCCATCAAGTTCAGATTTTTCAGCTCCCCTTAGCCTCCTCCCAACCTTCCCAACCCCACAAGCCTAGCCCGGATTGATCATGGTGCAGTGCATGTCTTAGCCTACTCAAGATCAAGTCAAAGATCTTTTCATTTTTTTTTACATACAAGCATTCATCATAACATCTCTTCCCTTCTCAACCCCCCAGCTTCTCTAGATCTCTAGTGAACATATGTTTTGTGACTTACCGTACATCGGATCCTTTCACATCAGAATTTTCTAGTAATCTAATCCACTTTTCTTTACCTTTTTTGCATAAGCATCATCACATCCCCCTTCTAGACACATCGTTGGACGTATGCTCTGTGGCTTGCCAAAATCTCGGATCTTGCCGTATCAGAAATCTACGTGTGCCTAGTTTTACTTCGACTCCATCATTCATCCCTTAAAATTTCATTACCACACCAAGTAGAGACCGTACATTTTAACGGGCAAAGAGGGTACATAACACCTTCCCTCTTTGTAACTAAGGTCCCTTACTCGGAATTTTGGATCGTAAACCAGGAATCAATCTAAGGTAGGAGAATCTTCAAATTTCTTCAACCTTACATATTCAGCGGGTTCTACCCAACTGCGAGATTTTGAGATTAAGTGGCTAGTGGTGACTCCAAACTGACAACCAAGGTTACATATCCTCCCACAACACACACACACAAGAAAAAGAACAAAAGCTAAGATCGCCTAAAGAGCATGGGCGCCGATCTCCCAGCGTTCATAGAATGACGACTCCACTGGGGATATGCTGGAGCACACTAGCTGAGACCGGACTCGAAAGTGTGTGGTACTCTAATCTCAAGCGACATTTCTCATATATTGCATACACAAAAAATATCAATCTTTGGCTTACACTTGTCTGGGCATCAATCCGAGCTATGACTACTCGATCTCGTACAGCTATGGCTACCCATGCAGCAGAGCCGGCAGCTCAGCTAGCTCCCGAAACATCAGCATCAACACTAGTACCGGCACCGACACCTCCGGTAACTCCAACAGATTCGCCAGCTACTGCAGCCTTGAATGAGATAACTCAAAATTTCAAGGCATTGCAGGAGCTACTACTTCGCCTGGTACCAGGCGCCATACCAAGCGTGTAAGCAACACAGCCTAACATTCAAAATAGCTCAATCCCATAAACTCTCTTTGCTTTCTCTCTTATTCCTCCAACAAATCCTATTCTTCCTTTCCCTACAGAATCAACACAAGATCAACAGCAATAGACAAACGGGAGCAACCCTCCCACACATCTTCCAATACATTACTCAACACATCTCCCTAGAAACGGGAACGACAATCAGATCACAACACAGGCTCCCCCTAAAGGGAGTCAAGAACAAGAACTGGCAGATTGTAACATTCCAGATTTTTGCCAACCTGGAATTAGACGTCCTTAGGCAATGGGTCGATCTAACACCTTATTAAATTGTCAGAACTCAATCCCACAGTCTAAAATCGCTTTTAACCCATTTCCTTCACAAATCTCACCTTTCACCACCTTGTTCTTTAAATTTTTCTAAGTACTTTCACATTAGACACTAATCTTAAGGTAGGTGATAAAGAACAATACTTAAACTATAAATTACTGTAACTAGTAAATACAGAAATAAAATGGGCTTTTAACCATTACCCTTATGGAACCCCACAAAACGAATAAGCTATTTGGAACATTAGCCTCCTGCCCTAGGACCTTCTTCTGTTGTAATTAGGGCGTGCTTCCGTTAAGTATTAATAACTTGGATCACTTTAGATACAAACTACAAAGGCCTAAGTACCACCTCAGACAGAAATCTTACAGGACTAAATCCTTTAGAAATTAGGCGAGAATTAGCTAGTGTTAAACTAGAATACCTGTGAAATTAGCACCAATCACTTTAAATACGATCTGCAAGACTCAAAACTTATAAAATCATTGACGCTAGGTTACCCTAAAATCTCGGATTAATCTCATTACCCAGTTGCTCTCGGGAGCACATTGAAACTCCGTATTAGATCTGGACCGCATGTCGAAAGTCCGATTAACACAAAGTTAAACGGTTAGGACCGCCTTGCCGGGCTTGGCAACCATCTTAGAAATCGAATCCAGATAGTGTCCCAGTGCTATTTGCATGAGCCCGGAGTGAAGAGTATGAGAAACGTGAAATTAATTAGAAATAAAGTCCAATTTTAAGTAATCTGAGACTTGTCGCTTGCGGGCCAAATATAAGCAATCAGACCGTCAGAATCTGACCCAATTACACTCTCGGATCAGGGGAAATTTCCCATACATGGCAGTGCACTTGTGGCCCTGATCGAGTCTCAGTGACTATTGAACTGAAACTGGTCTGCCACGGGCGATTTGTAAACCCGACTGGAATGAAAACTTAACTCGACCTAGATCCAAGGTCAGTGAGCTTAAGTCCAACCTTTGGCTCAAGGGGGGCTCCAGAAGTGATCTGTTGAGACGGAACAATCCGTATTTGGACATAACCTAAGTATACTATGGCCCTGAGTCTATTTCTGTGAGTTTTGGGCCTATATAAGGACCTTAAACCCTCACTCTCTCATCCCATACGAATTTGAGAAAAACCTAGGAGAGAGAAGAGAGAAAAGAGAGAGAAAGTGTGAGAGAAGTGAGAGATTCTTCCTGATGCTCTACCCTACTATCCTATGTGATTAATCATCATGATCTAATCGCTTTTCCGGTGATTCCGGCTTCGTTTGTAGGTAAGAAAACCTAACCCTAAGCTGTGTTAGAGTTTTCAAGAGTGTAGGTGATGGAATAGCTGACCTGTTTCATGATTCAGGTTGTCGTTGTGCCGTAGACAAAGGCGTTGGATTCAAACTGGTTTCGGTTCAAGTTTACCGATGAAAGGTGCGGACTTTAGACGTATAGGTTATGGTTTTCAACGCTTTCAATGTCAGATAATGATAGATTCATGATCTGCATGCAATTGCACATGTACAAAGTGTTGTCCGTTTCATTTTTCAGTTTTACGTTAGCTATGTTGAATATACTATATTCTACGTATTTGTAGAAAATATCGTATACGTATGAAATACGGATTTGTGCTTAACATGATTATTTGTCGTGACTATATGCTTGTATGTATGCGACAACTCCCTAGCGAAAGGACTTGCCCTAAATCACGCCATGGTCACTATACGCTATATATGTTACAATGTGTAGCCCAAGTGTTTGTGGAAATGACTGAATGAATATGGAACTTGGATTCCTGCTTGCCATGACTATCCGTCGTGGGTGCACGCGTGTTTATATTTGGGCAACTCCCTAGTGAAAGGATTTGGCCTAATACCTATGTGATCAACATATGTCATGTATGTTGATGTATGTAGTCTAAAGTGTTTGTTGAAATGTCTGAATGAGTAGTAGTTAGTAAATTGTAATGTATAAGGGTGTTGAGATATGATTCTCAACTCCTTAAACTATGTGTATGATTTCTTTAGATATCTGTGTGATTATGAATTGAATATGTACAAACTCATGCTTATGTTGTACTTCATAACATGCTCAACTGATTGTATGATTTTATCTGTGTAATGCACATGTTTAAATTCATGTTTAAGTTGTATTCCATAAGAGCCGTGAAGGGTGATGGGGGAGTGGTATAACGATTCCATGCAACAGCCCTGGCAGCCCTAAGCGGACATTATTGGATATTTGATTGTATGATTTGAAATCTTGATCCATTACTGCTTTAACTGTTCCGTAATTGAATGTAATTGGGGCTATTGTATAGTCCAGGTAATCGATAACGGGATTGAATTTGTGGCTGAGATTCATTCGCCACGTGAGATGTGTTCGACGAACCCGAGTCATACTTCGGTTGGCGATAGTGGTTGGCCACGCGAAGGGCTTATGCACTTCATGTTGTTAACTTGTCATGCGCTCGTGCTAGTCGATCTCGTCAAGTAACTCAATTTGTCTAATGTATGTTCACCATGTTTGGATGCTACTGCTTGAACCTAAGGTATCGAACTTACCAGTGCAACCCTGTTAACCTTGGTACCTACTCGATCCGCTAAGACTCATGAGCCGGGCATGGTGGTATGGGACACCGTGTTCGAGCTGTCGGCCTACGCTGGGGCGATGTGCCTCCCCGTCGTGACCAGTGAGCAACCTAGACTCATGAGCTGAATACGGTGGTATGGGACACTGTATTCGAGCTGTCGGCCTACACTGCTTTGATGGGTGATGGGGGAGTGGTGTAACGATTCCGTGTAACAGCCCTGGTAGCCATGACCGTACCCGGTGTAGTGACCTCGAGCATACTCTGAATCGACGGTGAGGCGACGAGCTTTTCCGTAGTAAACAGAGTATAAACTAGGCCTGTATTGATAAGGTGATGGGGGAGTGGTGCAACGATTTCGTGTAACAGCCCTGACAGCCCTTGCAGCGACCTAGAACCATACTATCGTATGAGATTATCTAGGAATGACGACCCTAGAATGGATCATTGTTTGGGAATGATATAAGGAAGGTCCCTTAGTTTCCCAATACTGCTGTATGAAAAGGACTAATAATAACTCGGTAATCATGCTCATCATCGCACTGCATGTGCCTGGAAGATGTGGAGCACTGAGGGATGAAAGCATGCTGCGGATGTAAGATGGTGTCGCACGAGGGAGTATGTTGGCAAGGGCATACATCATGACTACATTCCATATTTGCATTAATATGAGTATTTAGAATTGTTTGATTGTACTGCTTTATCATTACTGTTTGACTGAATTGATAACATGTTAACCTATGCTTTATTGTTCCACTGAGTTGATCACTCACTCCCACGTTACGGGACGGTGTTCCGGACACCCACCAGACTTTGTCTGATTGCAGATGGCGACGCTACTCCTGAGGCGGAGCCGGACTTTTGTGATGACGAGGATGCTTTCTCATATATGCTGTTTTCTAGTAGCTTCATCTAAGTCGTGTCTTGATCGACGGGGTTACAGGGATGTCGACTAGATGACCTTACACAATTTGGTATATTTTGAAATGATACTTGTAATTCGTTAACCTGGTAACATTATCACACTCTGGAGACTTACCATAGTTTATATATTGTAGATATCTATCACAGTCTTTCGCTTGCATAATTTAATCGTCTCTGGAGTATGATATGCTGTTTTGGCTTAATCTCACTCATGTTCAATGCACTAATACAAACAACATTCAATAATCATTCATTATGTTGCATAAGTGATGCGTTGGAACTCGGGAGTTGAGATTATGCTCGACCCCCAATTTTCAGGGCGTTAGACGGATGCCCATGAAGGGGGCCAGTTTCGAGTCCAACTCACTCCCCCTAATGGGAGTCACATTCCAAATTTGACAGATACCCTGGGCGGGAGTCATTTCTGTACATCACACCCTCCCTCGAAAGGGAGTGGAGTTCAATTCCAATTACCTCCCACCACTGGGAGTCCATCTTCTTTCCAACAACCCCCCATTCTCGGAAACTAAAGGGTCGGAGAAATTGACCCTTATGAGGAGGAAACAGCTCAAGCCTTACAGCAAGGGGCAAGATACCCGCAGAACAACAAATCAGAAATTGAGGAGCTACAGCTCAAGCCTTACAGCAGCTGCAAATGGTGCAAAATTAGCTGTAAAGGCAGCAAGGAGTGGATCAACCATCCACCAAATGCAGGGACTTATGTCCCTTTTCGGATGCTAGGGTGCCTCAAAACTTCGAGGTGCCAAAGTTCAAAAGATACGACAGTAGTGGGTGCCTCACAACACATCTAAAAGCCTTTTGTAGGGAACTTAATGTGATAGCCGGGAATGATGGAGTCTTGATACGGATTTTCTAGAAATCCCTTAAGGGCGATGCTTTGGATTGGTACACATCACTGGACAGTTATCAAATTAGGATCTGAGAAAGACTCTCCCAGGCATTCATTGACAAATTTTCCTATAATCTGAACATGGCTCCAAGAAGAGATGATCTGGCTGCCTTGAGGCAGAAAAATGACGAGTCGTTATCGGCATACATGGGACAATGGCGGGCCATGGCCGTCTAAATGAGAAACCCCATCGACGACGAGGAACAGATATCCATGATCGTCTATTCAGCAAATCCGAACATCTCCAGATATCTGATTTCGTACCCATATATGAACTTCTCCCAGCTCATCCGAGCTGAGGAATAAGTAGAAGTCGAGATAAGAGCCGGAACCACTCCCCATGGCCGCATTAGGCCCCCTCAATCAAAAGAAGCAAAGTCGAGGGGAGGCCCATCGTATATGGGAATGGAAACAACACTGCCCCTCGCAACGCGCTACATAAGTTAACAACATCGTCACAAACACTCAAGGCAACCAATACCTCCACAATAGGAGCCACAACGAAACAGACAGTACTAGCCACAACAAACCTAACAAGGATATCAGGCACAGCCACCTCAACAGAAACAGCAACAACCTAGGGGAAATGCACAAAACCCATACAAATAGGCAATGTTGAGTAGGAAGTTCACCCCTTTAGCACAAACATACAGTCAGATCATGACAATGTTGGTGCAAAAGCAACTCCTGATACCACTCCAACCTCAATCTCCGTTAATCCCCTGCCCGCAAGCTACAATGAAAATGAGTATTGCGCATATCATCAATCTCCTGGCCATCCAACCGACCGCTGTTTCGCCTTGAAACACGCGGTTTAGGATTTGATCGAAAGCCAGAAGTTTGCGATCACCCCGCAGGCTAACACTACGGCTCAGGCCAACATCCTCCAGAATCTCCTGCCATCGCACCAAGTAGGGCCCAGCACATCTGACACCTTTACAGTCAACAACATTGAGGAAGGGCGTCCCGCGCACTCCTTCACACATCACTCCATACAGGCAATCATGCCCGATATGGCAAATTGGACATGGGGATACCAACAGGTGCCTCCTCCTAGGCAACAAGTATTCCTCGAAGCAGCACCAATAATACAACCTCTCATCCTTCAAGGAGCATCTCCGACGTCTTACAGGTCAAACTCTCAGCCTCTCATCCTCCAAGAGGCACCACCAACATCCAACAGACCAAATTCTCAGCCACTCATTCTCCAAGGGGCACCGCCAACATCTAATAGGTCAAGCTCTGAACCTCTCATTCTACTGGTGGGCCTCCCTGATCTAGCCCCATTAACCTTGCAAGGGGCACCTCCAGTCCAGTCTTCAAGCTTCCTCTTATCGCACCAATTGGCACATGCCCGAAGGATCCCTCCCTCGCAGAATGTACACCAAAAGGAGGAGGAGAGTGCCATCATAAAAACCCATGAGGATTTAGTCATACCTCAGGGAAAATCCTCGAATCTACCACAAATAGTACCGGTAACAACTCTGCAGCCTCAGGAACCGATATACTTGGAAGGAAGGATGATTCCCTCCTATAACACAAAGGCAGTCCCATGGCACTACCCGGAGTGCGCCGAAGTAGGCAACAATGGTAGGCACTTCAGGAGGGACAATCAGAATCTGAAAGAAATCCGAGGAACTTTGTCGGGAACAGCCCACAAAATTGATGCTACCTACGACGTAGCAGCTCAGCTCAAAACCATTCCCTCACAAATTTCCATCTGGGAGCTCTTGTGCACATCAAGATCGCATCGAGAAATCTTTGCGAAAACTCTGAACGATGCCCACATCTCTCCCGATGTACCGCCTGAGATGGTGGCAAGCATGATCGGACAACTCTTCGCACCGCAAGCCATCACATTTTCTGATGATGAGTTGCCACCTGAGGGCCGCGAATACGGGTGCTCACTCCATATAACTATCCGTTACAGGGATCTCATAGTCCCACTCATACTCATTGACAATGGATCGAGCTTAAACGTTTGCCCCCTGAGGATTTTTGAACATTTAGGGATTGAACCATCTTCCTTCAGGCCTAGTACTATGAGCGTCAGAGCCTTCGATAACTCCCGAAGGCAGGTAGAGGCAGAGATAGACATTGAAATACAAATCAGACTAGATGTGACTCTTGTCACATTCCTGATCATTGACATCTCTACCTTGTTTAACCTTCTGTTGGGGCGACTGTGGCTCATTGCTATTGGAGTCATCCCATCTACCCTCCATCAAAGGGTTAAATTCCCTTCAGGAAATCGAATCATTTCGGTACTGGCCGAACCAGAGATCATTCTACCGGTAGCAGTCAACATCCTGGAACCTGACATCCCAGTAATAGACGTCCAGCACACGGAGGGTGACATACCGTATCACAGTTTCGAGTTCAAAATTGTGAATTCCATCGCCAACCCCTACCCGCTCGCTACCGAATATGTCATCCCCCCGGCTGAACGGCTAATTTTGAACTACCGTACCGAGTTCCATGAGAGAGGTATGGTAGTAAAGCAAGCTCGTACTAACGAGCGAAGACAGGGACTGGGATATCAACCGACACCGGAAGATCAGGCTGCGAGGCCTAGAAAGAGGCAACCGTTCAAGTATACGCCCATCGAGTTTGTAAAATTTGGGACAGTTTGTGGTGACATGATGACCTCTCTCAAGGATCACCTCCAGCGGCTCAAACTAACAGAACACTCCAGTTAGGAGTCCATTTGGCCGCCAATACGATGGGACAAGATCCTCAGAGCTTCAGAAGCACATCCCATGCTAGGGGCAAAACCCCCGGACACATTAAATGAAGCTAGGGGCATGGAGGTGGGATAATCCACGGAGGACCCAGGACCAAATGTGCCTATTACAAGACAGACAGACAAGAGAGGGGAGGCATTTTTTTCCCACCAACAACTGAGGGGAGACACCCCCGCCAACAGCTCAACATCACAAAAGGCAAAAGCAACCCCTCCATTGGATCGAGAAAGGGAAATGGTCTTTCCTTGACTGGACAGACATCAGGATCCCACCACAGTGTGGACCTAAGGAGCCAGAAGTGCTCCAACTCCTGCGCGAAGAGATTGGGTCAGACACAGATTCTGAACCCAGTCTAGCAGACATCATGGTCATTGGGACGGAAGACACACAGATACAAACAGATCAGACCAGCAAAATCGAAAGGGGAAAAGAATTGAATTGGTAAGCTATTCCCCTAACGATCGAATCGGCCGGTAAGCCATCCATGGATATCGGTCCAAAAAAAAAATTGCCAATGTAAATAGCAGTTGACATTCTGAATCAAGACAGGATCGATCATGGTTTGCAACACCGTCCTGTTCAGGATCCCTTGGCGACACAAAAAATAAAAAAACCCTCAAAACACAAAAACAACAAGTATTCTAAAAATCACAAAAACATCAAATATTTCTCAAAATCACAAAACATTAGAAAATCTTCCAAAATAAAAAAAAACAATAGAAAACTTCAATGTGCCTAATGTACCACACACAACACTAGAGTTCGATGTCGACTCATACGATTTCGATTTAGAGTTAGATTTCAAACTCATGGGTTTGGATGAAGCCCAGGATGAGGGAGATGATGATCCAGCTCTCGAACTTGAGGATTCTCTCAAAAGGTTCGAAATAAAGGCCAATGTTGTGGCAGACGATTTTGAAGTTGTAAACTTAGGATCGTTGGACCTCCTAAGAGAAGTGCGCATCGGCAGATCATTGCCTCCGGAATACAAACAGAGGATGATAGAATTCTTGAAGCCAAGGTTATCCAACTTTACTGTCTCTTACGAAGACATGCTAGGGCTCGATGAAATGCTGAACATGAAGCTTGTCAAGCAGAAGCTCCGGAGAATGAAGCCACAATGGGCCCTGAAGGTCCGTGATGAAGTCATCAAGCAATACAATGCGGGATTCTTGGTAGCCTCTAACTACCCGAAATGGCTCACAAATATCGTACTAGTCCCAAAGAAGGACGACAAAGTCAGGATGTGCATCGACTTTAGGGACCTCAACAAAGTAAGTCATGAAGACGATTTCCCTCTGTCTCACATCGATACACTGATTGATAATACTGCTGAACACAAGATCTTCTCCTTCATGGACGACTTCTCCGTTTATAATCAAATCAAGATGGTCATCAAAGATCGTGAGAAGACTTCTTTCATCACACCATGGGGAACATTCTACTATCGGGTCATGCCCTTCGGGCTGAAGAATACAGGAGCTACATATCAGCGAGCCATGACTGCCTTGTTCCACGACTGATAAACAATAAAATGGAAGTCTATGTGGACGACATGATTGCCAAATATCGCACGATCGAAGGACATTTTGAAGACCTCAAGAAGCTCTTCGACAGACTAAAGAATTCAAGCTCCACCTCAACCTGCAGAAATGCGTCTTTGGCGCAACCAGAGGCAAGCTGCTAGGCTTCATCGTTAGCGAAGATGACATCTGGGTGGACGAGACCAAGACCAAAGAAATCATCGAGATGCCGCCTCCCAAAACCAAAAAAGAGATTCAGGGTTTCCTCGGATGGATCCAGTACATCAGCCGATTCATCTCACAGCTCACTCCCATATGTTAGCTCATATTCAAGCTTCTCACGAAGAACTCGCCAAAGGAGTGAAATGATGACTGTTAAGCAGCCTTCGATAGAATCAAGAAGTACCTATTAAACCCTTAAGTGCTGATGCCACCTACACCGGGAAGGCAACTATTGTTGTACATTTCTGTCATAACGGAAGCAATCGGATGCGTCCTTAGCTAACACGATGATACAGGAAGAAAGGAGCAAGTGATCTACTATATAAGCCAATGATTCACAAGCTACGAACCAAATACTCCAGCTTAGAGAAAACGTGTCTCGCCCTGGTCTGGACGTCACAACGGCTACGACAATACATGATCGCTCACCCAATCCTTCTGCTCGTTCACATGGACCCATTAAAATACTTGTTCGAGAAACCAGCACTAACGGGCAGGATCGTAAAGTGGCAACTGATGCTTTTTGAGTTCGACATCACCTATGTCCCTCAAAAAGCAATCAAGGGATAAGAATTGGCCGACCATTTAGCAGCACACTCTCTACCTGATTATCAACCACTGAAGACCTTCTTCCCTGACGAGGACACCCTCCTGATCGAGTAAGAAGAGGAAACAAAGGCAGGAGAGTGGATACTCTTCTTCGACGGAGCCGCAAACTCAAAAGGGAGTGGGCTAGGAGCAATACTCTACTCTCCCGATGACGTCCTCATTCCATCTCCAGGCGGTTAGCATTCCATTGCACCAACAACGTGGCTAAATATGAAGCATGTATCGCCGGTCTAAGAGAAGTCATCATCCTCAACGTGAAGAAGTTACGAGTCTTCGAAGACTCATAACTCATCATCAATCAAACAAATGGCGACAGGAAGACCAAGGATGAAAAGTTGATCCCTTATCACGTCTATCTAGAGAATCTGATCGAGGAATTTGAAGAGATCACATTCTCTTACATGCCCCAAGCCAAGAATCAATTTGCAGACGCTCTAGCTACCCTCGCCTCGATGCTAGAGATCCCAAGAGGAATTGCTGAATGGGAACTTACAGTCGAACTCCAGGAGGAACCCGCGTTCTGCCTGGAAATCGACGAAACTGAAACCTCCTCGAACGATCAGCCGTGGTACAAGGACATAAAGGAATATCTCGAACACCAAAAGTACTTAGAAGGAGCGGCATCAACCGATCGTCGCACCATCCAACGGCTAGCGGCCCAGTTCATGATCACCGGGGGCATCCTCAACAAGTGATCCTTCAATCAAGTCTTTCTCCACTGCTTGGATTAAACGGAAGTGCTTAAATCATGTCAAAAATCCATGAGGGACTGTGTGGCCCACACATGAACGGACATATGATGGCAAAGAAGATCCTATGACTCGATTATTACTGGTTAACGATGGAGACAGATTGTTGCAAACATGTCAGGAAGTGTTTCAAGTGTCAGGAGAACGAGAACCAGATCCACGCACCCGCTTTTGAGCTATACAACCTGATGACACCATGACCCTTCTCTATATGGGGACTTGACATCATCGGCAAAGTTAACCCCAAAGCTTCAAATGGGCATGAATACATCCTGGTGGCAGTAGACTACTTCACCAAATGGATAGAGGCAACATTCTATACTACCATCACAACATCTCACATGATAAAGTTCACGAAGAACAATATCATCAATTAGTACGGGATTCCTCAAGCCATCATTACAAACAACGGGACTCCGTTCGTCAATAAAAGGATGAGCGATTTTCTCGACAAGTTAAAGATCCAATGTCATTAGTTAAGCCCCTACCGTCCTTAAATGAATGGTGGGGTCGAAGCCACAAACAAGACTATCATTCGTATATTGGAGAAAATGGTTAAAATGTATCGCGATTAGTCGAAAATGCTCCCATACGCACTCTGGGCTTATCAAACATTTGTATGATCTGTTACAGGCGCAACTCAATACGAACTTGGATACAGAATGAAAGCAGTATTGTTGGTCGAAATTGAAATCCCATCACTCCGAGTATTGCTAGAAAGTGAAGTCGAGGAAGGCGAGTGGAAACAAACAAGATACGATCAACTACATCTAGAAGACGAAAAGCGCATACATGCGTTAAGCCACTTGCAATGCTACCAAAGAAGGATCGCACGAGCCTACAATAAGAGGGTCCGAAAGAGGAGCTTCAAAGTTGGTGACATGGTCATGAAACGTATCCTACCGCTGCATCTGTCAGATCCCAGAGGAAAGTTCAAACCCTCATGGGACGGACTGCTGATCATTCGAGAGGTACTCCCAAGAGGCGCCCTACCGTTCACCAGTGTAAGAGGAGAAGATCTTTCCGAGCCCATCAATGCCAACAAAGTGAAAATCTATTACGGGTAACTGCACCTAACCTTGTCAATGGTTACAATCGCTAAGTTGAAATTAATAATAATAAAAAAAAAAGAGAAAAATTCCCAACAAAAAAATATAAAAAATAGTCCTCCCACAAAAAAAAAAAAGAAGAAAATGACAGGAAATTCAAAAAGAAGACAAAGAGGGAGAAGAAAATAAAGTTAGCCTACATCCCTAAAATAATCTGACAAAAAAAAAAAAGCAACTTGCGATTGTGATCAAAGACAAGGACATGAGGGTAACCAATCAGCCGGCTATGAAGGAAGTCTCTCTGCCTCTCCCGGCACTTCAAAAAAAAATTATGCCTAAGCAAAAAGGGCGAGTTGAAAACCCAAAGGGGTGGCTCGAGTAAAAATAGCGGGCATGTAGCGGACTTGGTGAAAACCGAAAGGACGCCAAGGGTAAAAAAAAGTGCAAGGTGCCAAGGGGTAGGCAAAAACAAAAACTCAAGACGTAGTGAAAATCCAAAAGGACGTTACGGGCAAAAACGATAGGAAAGTCAGTCGTAGTGAAAACCTGAAAAGGCGCTACGGGAAAAAATGGTAAGAAATAAAATAAAAATAATAATAAAAGTGCAGGTACAGAGGAAGCTGAGGCAACAAATGAAACAAAGAGATACAAGGAAATGACCAACTTCAGATCAGTATTCTATCAGACACTGCCCAAATCCAAGGGGCACGATCCCAAATGCGCACTTTCAAGGAACCAAGATCTCTAGCACACAACCCAAACTACTGAACACAACGTGGGCTGAGCCTAATATTCTGATCCCAATCATCTAAAGCATAAATTCGAACATGAGCAAATACTAACAAATTTGGCATAAACAAAAATTTTCATTCCTTTAAAACATCTTTTTTACAAGTTCATCATTTTCCTTTCTTTACAAAAATGAAAATAAAAACATATATGCATATACAAGGCAACCAGCCAACGAAGTCAGGGATCGCAAGGTAGGCCTCCACCCTATCTCTCATATATCGATAGCCTCTGCCCAAGTCCCTCTACCTCCATGCGCAGGGAAAAGACTTCATCTCTCTCCAGGCGGCGCGATGCGATCATGCTCTCATCATATCGCCGCCCCACCGCCAGATACGGGCCATATCCTCGCATGCATGATGAAGGACGGTGAAAAGATAACCATGAGTAGCAAGCAAAAATGATGTGTCGATAAAAGGCCTCTCCTCGAAGGAATCGTCAACCCCTGACGAGGACGAAGCCGCATCACCAAAAATGTCCCGATCATCCATGTCATCCACCAAATGCTAACCAGGGACCTGACGGTAAAGCGACTGCTTACTTTGCACAATAAAAACCAGACGACGATGCCCTCCCGCGAAATCGAATGGATATTTTAAAAATCCCAAAAATATCTCCAATAAAAACTGTTAGCCCCATTAGCTCATCAGTGGAGGCAGCGCGACTGTTTACTTAACTTGCGCAAATAAAAACCGAACGATTATGCCCACCCACGAGATTGAATGGTCATTTTTCAAAAAAAAAAATACTTTCAATAAAGCCCCTGCGGAATCTAGTTCCAAAGAGAATAGTTTTTAAACAAAAAATTTTCAAAAACGCACGTGGTGCGCAGTACACTGAGGAATCTTCCATATTCTCCAGTTGCGGTCAGTGCAAACAACAAAATAAGATTCGATCCCTTCCAATTTTCCCAGAGGATGATCGAATCCATATATAATACAAGTATGGTTGGCCCGATTTCCATATCTGGACAGTCGTACGAGACGAATGCGAGTAAAAATGATTTGATTTATTTCTGAAAAGAATAATCAAACTCAAAGTGAAGACAATTCATTGTAACCAAAGTATTAGAATCAGCAGACTACATGGCAAAAGATTACCCGCACATACCTAGTCTGGGATGTTTGAAAAGTTTGATCGAGTCCAAGTCGGCGTAGTGAGTTTCCTGTAAGGCCGCATTGACGCTCAGGGCAACTAACCACTTTGACGATCAAACGGAACAAATACTTCTAGGGTGATTTCGTAGAAAGGAATCGACAAATCCAAACAATACGGAATCCTCGTAAAGTCGCATCGATGTGCAGAGGCCCTAGTTTTCAGACTTTTCCTCCAATGTTATTAACAATTTGAAGTGAAAGGGTTGTGATTGGTGATCGTAATACCGCATCAACGCACAGGGACAATCACAACACTTTCCTCAACCCTCATGATATGTGCGAGTCAGCTCTTTTCCAAACAGTCAACTGACAATGACACAATGGCAGGCAACAGATTCGAACCACTACATTTTCTGACCAAAAGGGCGAGATGTCCACTCGCTTTGGTGCTTGGTTGCTTACAACCTCTGCCAAAGAGGGGCATCTGTAGACACCCTACCCAGGCTAGCATCTTGAGAGAACTAAGACAATTCGGGAACCATGATCATATCCTAAACTAAACCCTAATCCCATCCTAAACCCTAAATCCAAACCAAACCCTAATCCTAGCTCAAACCTCAGCCTAAACCTTGCACAAAGCCTAACCCTAACCCTAACCTAAACCTCACCCTAAACCCTAAACCCAGCCTAACCCTAGCTTAAACCCTAACCCGAAATGCCAAACCATCGTCAAAGCCGAAGCATACATACAAATTGGTACAAACTCTAAAAACACACCTGACCATTTGAGTCCAAAAGCCTGAAAGAAGACTTCCGGACGAACCAAAGTACCAAAAGAACCCCACCGACCAAAGCTCAAACCAAACCTAACCCAGGCGGTAGTCGGACTACTGCCCTAGAAATGGACAGGAGTCTCCTTCAAGCAACAACTGTCTCTCATCCCAAAGTTAACTTTCATATGGATTTACCCCCCTAGCCCACCTTATTTACCATTTTATCAACCCCTAAGAGCCAGTGAGAGCATGCCACATGGAATTCCTCTCTCCTTAACCAATCTCAAGCTATCATGTCATCTTTTACCCTTCATAAGCCCAACAATTACCACATTACCATCAGAAAAGACTATAAATAGCCCTCTCCTCTTCACATTTTACACAACAATTCCAAGAGAAAAAACTCTTCTCATTTCAAGGGAGAGAGGGAGAGAAAAGAAGAGAGTGGGGGTGAGAAGGAGCTCCCAAGCCTCCAAGTTCAGATTTTTCAACTACCCCTTAGCCTCCTCCCAACCTTCCCAACCCCACAAGCCTAGCCCGGATTGATCATGGTGCAGTCCATGTCTTAGCCTTTGGTTTACATACAAGCATTCATCATAACATCTCTTCCCTTCTCAACCCCCCTGCTTTTCTAGATCTCTAGTGAACGTATGATCTATGACTTGCCATACATCGGATCCTGTCACATCATTAATTCCTAGTAATCTAGTCCACTTTTCTTTCCTTTTTTACATAAGCATCATCACAACCACCTTCTAGACACATCGTGGACGTGTGCTCCGTGGCTTGCCGAAATCTCAGATTTTGCTGCATCAGAAATCCACGTGTGCCTAGTCCTACTTCGACTCCATCATTCATCCCTTGAGATTTCCTTACCACACCAAGTAGAGATCGTACATTTTTATGGGTAAAGAGGGTGCCTAACACCTTCCCTTTTTGAAACCGAGGTCCCTTACTCGAAATCCTGGATCGCAGACCCCGCGGGTTCTAGCCGACTGTGAGATTTTGAGATTAAGTGGCTAGTGGCGACTCCAAACTGACAACCAAGGTTACATATCCCCCCAAAACACACACACACACACAAGAAAAAGAAAAAAAGCTAAGATCGCCTAAAGAGCGTGGGCGCCGATCTCCCAGCGTTCACACTATCAAATCTGATAAGGCTGCGGAAGTTGTTTGTGGTACTTCTGCTTGTAACATACATACAACTGAGAATTTCCAAACAATTCATTCTTTTTAAAAGATATTGAATGAGTAATCGAATGCCGTGAACAATTACCAAAGAGCTTTTAAAGGACCCACCTCAAATACATACAATTCCAGTTGGAGAAACCATCCAAATTTCAGTTGGAGGAATGAACAAACGACTAACTCATAAGAGGCCCTTACTTAATTTTTAAATCAAAAGAGGCCTCAAGAGGATATGGTTCAAAAATTCATTTAAACCAAGAGCTATTCAACCAGAATATGGTACAAACATTCCAGGATATCAAAACAACAATGGGAATGTTTGCATCATCCATATAAAGGATTGGGTCACACTTAGCGAGTGGGGAGAAAGTATGCTTCCAGCCCAACCTCTCCTCAATCCAAAAGCCACAATGTGAAATTAGTGACCCAAGCTCTTCAAATTAAATGGAGTAAGCCAAGTCTATCACCACTCTTAGGAGTGGAAAGACAATTGACAAATCTATAGCGGTAAGGACTGAAAAGCCTAAAGACCTTGAAGAAGATAAAAATGATAGACCTAGCATTACTCCACATGGGTTAGAACCGGAACCTCAAACTAAGCCGATTGCATCATTCCCTTAATGGTTGATTGCATTAAAACCTCTATCTAATTCTCAGGATATTCTAGAGGTGCTTAAATAAGTGAAGGTCAACATCCCTCTACTAGATGTCGTTAAACAAATTCCTTCATATGCTAAATTTTTGAAAGATCTATACACTACTAAAAGAAGGCAAAACATACCAAAAAAATCTTTTTGATAGAAAAAGTGAGCGTCATCCTCAAGCAAGATGTGCCACAAAAATACAAAGATCCCGGTAGCCTGACCATCACTTGTGTAATTGGGAACTATCGGATTAAGCGTGCACTTCTTGACTTAGGGGCGAGTATGAACTTGATCCCTTAATCGGTATATGAACAATTGGGTCTAGGTGAATTAAAACCCACCCGGACCATATTACTACTTGTTGATCACTCAATTCGTGTACCGAGAGGGATGATTAAGGATGTGTTAGTCCAAGTTGATAAATTCTACTATCTAGTAGATTTTATTATCCTGGATACTCAACCCATCATAGATGTGAGCACTCAAATTCCCGTCATTCTTGGTCAACCATTCCTTGCTACATCAAATACAATCATTAATTGTAGGAATGGAATTATGAATTTATCTTTCGAAAATATGACATTGAAGCTCAATATATTTTTCAACATGATCAAACAGTCTGAGGATGTTGATGATATCCACGACATTAACTTGATAGATTCTTTCGTGGAAGATAGAGCAATCCTGACTCTATACTCTAACACTCTAGAGATGTGTTTGACCCACTCCCCTGATTTGGATGATGACACGATTAGGGGGATGGATGTCATGCTTGATGCTACGCCAGTACTTGAAGTTAACTAGTGGAGGCCACAATTTGAAGAATTACCCCAAACTAATATAGTGCCTTTACTGTCTAACCTCAAAGTGCCGAAGCTTGACCTAAAACCTCTGCCCTTTGATCTTAAATTTGTGTATTTAGGTCAAGATGAGATATACCTGGTGGTAATTTCTTCTCACCTTAAGCAAGAACAGGAGAGTATGCTTATCTCTACTCTTATTGAGTATAAAGGAGCCCTAGGATGGTCGATTGTGGACCTCAAGGGAATTGGCCCTTTAATTTTTACTCACTACATTCATCTTAAGGAGAATGCGAAGACCTCCCGAAAACCACAACGCTGATTAAATCCAAACATAAAAGAAGTGGTTAAGGCCGATGTACTTAAGTTGTTGGATGTGGGTATCATATACCCCATATCTGATAGCTAATGGGTGAGTCCAACTCAGCTGGTTCCGTTCCTAAGAAGTTCGGAATCACCATCGTAGCCAATGCAGACAATGAACTTATGTCAACTAGAGTTACTACTGGTTAGAGAATGTGCATTGACTACAAAAAGTTGAATACCATCACGAGGAAGGACCACTTTCCTTTGCCCTTCATTGATCAAATCTTGAAAAGGCTAACTGGTCACTCTTACAATTACTTCCTTGATGGATATTCGGGCTACAATCAGATAGAGATATCCCTTGAAGATCAAGAAAAAACCACTTTCACATGCCCCTTTGGCACCTTTGCTTACCGAAAGATGCCATTCGGACTGTGTAATGCCCCCGCCACTTTTCAGCGATGTATGTTAAGTATATTTTCTGACATGGTGAGGCAATATTTAGAGGTCTTCATAGACGACTTCTCTGTCTTTGGTCCATCCTTCAGCGAGTGTTTGGAAAATCTAAAAAATGTGTTGAAGCGATGTGAGGAAAAGAATTTGGTACTAAATTGGGAGAAGTGTCATTTCAAGGTTCGTAAAGGAATTGTTCTTGAAAATATCATCTCGTCCAAGGGAATTGAGGTAGATAAGGCTAAAATTGATCTTATCTCTAACCTACCTCCACCCAAGAGCATACGAGACGTGCGATCCTTCTTAGGACACGTCGGATTTTACAGATGATTCATAAAGGAATTTAGTCACATCCCTCATCCTTTATGCAATCTACTTCAAAAGGATGTATCATACGAGTGGACTGAGCAATGTCAGGAAGCTTTCACTAAGCTCAAGGGCATATTGACTATCGCACCTATCATGCAGCCACCCGATTTGAGCATTCCTTTTGAGGTTATGTGTGATGTGTCTCACTATGCTATTTGGATGGTGTTAGGCCAGAGAAAAGAAAAGAAGCCCTACGTTATTCACTATGCAAGTAAAACTCTAAATCCTGCCCAAGTGAACTACTCTACTACGAGAAGGAACTCTTAGCCATAGTGTTCGCTTTGGACAAATTTAGGTCCTACTTAATCGGATCCAAGATAATCATCTACACTAATCATGCGGCATTGAAGTACATTCTCTCTAAGAATGATGCTAAGCCCCGCTTGATAAGATGGATCCTCCTACTCCAGGAATTTGATTTGAAAATACGGGATAAAAAGGGAGTAGAGAACGTAGTGGCTGACCATCTTTCGAGACTTGATCTCCCCGATTCCCTTGAAATGTGACCTATAAATGATATATTCCTAACGAACAATTGTTTAAACTCTCCCAATTACCTTGGTTTGCTGACATTACTAATTATCTTGCCACAAGTTTCATGCTGACTCATTGGAATGCGCAAGATAAGAAAAAGTTCTTCGCCGAGGTTCGTAAGTTCTTCTGGGATGACCCGTATTTATTCAAATATTTCCTAGACCAAATTCTAAGGAGATGTGTGCCAGAAAATTAACACCAAAGTGTCATCTCCTTCTATCATTCTCAGGCCTGTGGTGGTCACTTTTTTGCTAAAAAGACCACGACCAAAATTTTGCAGTGTCTTTTACTGACCCACTATGTTGAAAGACACTTATGAGTTTTGCAAACCTTGTAAGCGTTGTTAGAAATTGGGTGCATTGTCCCATCGAAATATGATGCCTCTGAACCTCATTCTTATCATTGATACATTTGATTGCTGAGGCATCGATTTCATGGGGCCATTCCCCCAATCCTTTGGGAATTTGTACATTTTGCTAGCAGTAGACTATGTCACTAAGTGGGTCGAAGCGGTCCTGTGCTGGAACAATAACCATCGTACGGTCATTTGATTTTTAAAAGAAAATATCCTTTCCTAGTTCGGAACGTGTAAGTGCTATAGATTATATCCCTATCTGTTGTCAAATTTGTGGTGCCAAAATCACTGTTATATAACTTACATAAGTGAAGCTCTCTCAAAGATCAACATTCATGAACAAGCAAAGCTCACAACAAGCAAAGCTCACAAGTACAAAGATCAACCTTGACTGCAAGAACTGCTCATAAGACATGACTCAAGAATACAAGACTTCAAGAAGAGTACAAGGCAGTTCGTAAAGAAATCAAGACACTTTCAAGATGAACTACATCAAGATTTCAAGATTGAACTACATCAAGACTTCAAAGCTTAAACTTCAAGGTCACTTGTTCCTAATGTTTCAATGTCCTTACTTCATGGTTGAGGTTTGACTGACCTTAGGTTGACCTTAGGAGTAGGTCACTTTGGATACATAAGTCGGATGTTTATTTTACATGAGTTTGGTCTGTTCTTCGACTAGTCCTAGGCCTTCTTCGACTAGTCTTAGCTTTTCTTCGACCAGTCTAAGAAATTCCTTGATCAGTCGTGAGTTTGATACAAAATTTGGATATTTTCTGTTAGGCTTCGACTAGTCCAGGAATCTGTTCGACCAGTCGAAGGAACAGTGTCGACTGCATTTCGACCAGTCGAAAATCTTCGACTCAAAGTCCAGCGATGAAATTTAGGTTCTTCGACTAGTCGAAGGAGACCTTCAACCAGTCGAAGGTGACCTACGACCAGTCGAAGGAGACCTTCGACCAGTCGTAAAACGGTCAAAGCTTATCGCACCCGATTTTTCAAATATCTGTTAATTCTTCGACTAGTCGAAGAGCTCCCTAGACCAGTCGAAGATGCGATCTGCTCACCTATAAATAAAGCACGAATCTCAGAAGAGTTCATTGAATTAATTAATCCATTCAAGCCAATCTTCGTCGAACTTCTGAGAGATAATTCTGTGCTCCATTTAAGCTAAGTGTCTTATTTAATATTCTCTTTCTTTAGCTTTATTTAATTGATTTTGTTTCTGCTATTCCAATCTAATTTGATAAGAGGAATTGTTATTCCCTTTCCTTGGAATCAAAATCAATTAAGGCAAGCCTTATTTGGTTTAATTTAAAATCTATTAGAACTAGAACCATTGTAATTGAGTACTGGACATTCAATCATCTACTCTGACTTGGTTCCACCGAGCTACTACAATGAAGGAGATAATCAGGTATTTTACATTTAATTGTAAATTCCTTTCTGTTTTGGTTTCTTTCAAGATTTGCCAAAAAAATCTTGTTGTATTGGTTATCTGAGGAGAGCTAGGAAAACTCAGAAGTGGGGTTTTTTTAATTGTGTAAGCCCACAGACAAAGACACAATTGTAAAGGTTTTGGGTGAACCTGTGAAAACCTATTTTCTTAGTGAACGCTAATATCCCCTGTGTGAGGATATTAGGAGTGGAGTAGCATTCTGTGTGGCGTTGTTTAACAGTTGGTGAACACACAGGCGAACCACTATAATCCCTTGTGTTGTGGTTGAATGATTTATACTTCTAATCTTTAATTATTCATTTGTGGGATGTATGTATGGTGGTGAATATTGTAATCATTTAATTCAAGCATTGTGGGAATTTTGTAATAGTTTAGAATTTATTTTCTGATATTCCTTTATCAGCTTGATATTCAATTTCCTTTAAAGTTGTTCCAGCAAGGTTGCCCTGCCATTTTTATGGTGTATGGCTGTCCCTAGAGCAATACATTTGTGATTACAATTTATTTCAGTTCAGTTTGTGTTTATTTCTGTATTCCTCTTTGGTTTGAGATTTGATACAAAGATCTTTTTAGAAATAAGGTTGTCCTACCATAAACTCTTGTTTTTGGTGTAAGGTTGTCCTTAGAACAATATTTGTATCAACCTCTCAAGATCTGAATTTTGAGGTTGTTTTACTTTCCTGCATTGTGATTTATTTTGGCTATCATTTTCTTGTTAATTCCGATGTTATAAGTTTTATTTGGCATTGTCCTATTCACCCCCCCTCTAGGACATATAGCTAGGCCTTTTCAAGTGGTATCAAAGCCTAATAGCTCTTTTTAATTCTTAGATTTAATTCCTGAGCTAACGATTTAAGCTATTTAAGATGTCAAATTTTGATAGCCTTTCAGTCACTAGGCCTCCACCCTTTGATGGCTCCAACTATGCCTATTGGAAAGCCAGAATGAGGATCTTCTCAAATCAATGGATGAGAGTGTGTGGCAAGCCACAGTGACTGAATGGAAACCTCCTATCATGGAAGTTACTGGGGTTGACGGTTCAAAATCTATGAAAGTCACACCATATTACCAATGGACCACACTTCAGAAAAATGAGAGTAGTGCAAATGCTAAAGCACTAAATGCAATCACTTGCGCACTATCACCGGATGAGTTCAAAAGAATCATTTCCTGTGATACTGCAAAGCAAGCTTGGGATATATTAGAAATGACACACGAGGGTACTACAATTGTCAAAAAATCTAAAGTCCAACTCCTCACAACCAGATTTGAAGAAATTCATATGGAGGAAAATGAAATGTTTATGGACTTTTACACTAGATTGAATGACATTGTAAACTCAATGTGGGGTCTTGGCGATAAAATCCCAAAAAGTAAAGTGTGTGCAAAGATATTACGCTCACTTCCTGAACGGTTTAATTCTAAAGTAACCGCGATCCAGGAACTTCGTGATACGGATAATATGAGGGTAGAAGAACTAGTTGGTTCTCTACAAACCTACGAGTTAAACTTTAAAGCTCCTAAAGGTAAATCTATCGCACTAAAATCTTCTAAATGTAATTCAGAAGAAAATTCTGATTCAGAAGATGATATGGCTCTTTTAGCTAAGAAATTTTACAAGATTTTCAAAAGCAAGAAAATGGTTGATTTTCAAAAATCGAATGATAAAAAGAAGTTTAGACCCAAATATCGAAAATCTTTGAAAGATAGTCAATGTTACAACTGTCAAGAATATGGGCATTTAGTAAATAGATGTCCTAAAAAGGACAAACCCAAGAAGATTTGTTGGCTACATGGGATGAATCATCTGATTCTGAAGCTTCTTCTGAATCAGAAGATTCTGAAACTGAGTCGGGCAATGAAGTTAAAGCTCTTATGACTCTAGCCAAATTCACATTTTCAAATAATGACTCAACAAGTGAAGAAAATCTGAGTAGTGAATGTGAAAATGAAGATGATCTTCAAGACGCTTACAATGCCCTATATAAGGAAAGTTGTAAAATTGCTGTCAAACTTAAACTTCAAAAAGAAAAGTTTTCTAAACTCAAATAATGTTTTGAATCACTTGTCTTAGAAAAATCACAAATTTTAGATTGTTTTGAAAAATCAAAATTTGATTTGGAATTCAAAAACTCCCTAATTATTGATTTGAAATCTGAAACTGAGAAACTCAAAACTGAAGTATCTTCTCTTTTGAGTCTAAAGGACACATGGAAATATGCCCAAGGTGATCCAAAGTTAGAAAAACTTTTATCCGGATCAAGAAAATGTGGCGATCTATCCGGGTTGGGCTATGATAAAATTTTATCTCCTAAACAAAAGTATACTCCTCCTATGTTTGTTAAAGGAGAGTCCTCAAATTTAAAAGGGTAAATGAAAAGGCCAAGCTATATGTCCTAAAGGGGGGGGGGGGGGGGGGGGGGGGGGACTATGCCAAATTTTAAATTGTTTAAAACTATGCCAATTACAATAACATTATGCCTTATTCAATGCCTTATCTGATTTCAAATTTAAATCACCTTGATAAATAGGTATTGAGAGATTGATACAAATTCAGTTCTAAGGACAACCTTACACCATAATAAAAAGGCTTATGGTAGGACAACCTTATTTCTAGAACCTCTTTTGGATCAAGGATTCAATTTTAATATAAGTAAATGAAATAGCAAGGAATTGAAATTAAATGCAGAAGTAAGATCTAAATTATTACAAAATCCCCCCACTTGCTTGAAATGTAAATAGTTACAACATTCACATCCACTTGTACATTCCACACAATCGAATGATAAAAGATATGAAAATTAAGCAAGCATTCAATCCACAAGACAAAGAGTTATAGTGGTTCGCCTGTGTGTACACCAACTGTTTTCCAACAGCCACACAAAAAGCTACTCCACTCCTAATATCCTCACACAGGGGATATTAGCGTTCACTATCAATAGGTTTTCACAGGTCACCAAAAACCTTTACAATTGTGTCTTTTTCACTTGGGCTTACACAATTCAAAACCCTCTTTCTCTTTTCTGGTTTTCTGGTTTTCCTCAGACAACCAATCAATGAGATTTTTCTGGTTCAACCTCAAACAAAACCATACAATGAGATTTTTCTGGCTTAACCTCAAACAAAACCAAAGAAAATGAAATTTTACAGAATTGTAAAATACCTGGATTTCTCCTTTTTCGTAACAGCCCGGTAGAACCAACGAGTAGATGATTGAATGTCAAAGTTCAATTTCCAATACTCACATTCATAGGGTTCTAAATTCTAATAGATTTTAGATTTAACTCGTTGGGCGTAGCTATATTTGATTTTGATTCCAAGAAGAAGGAATAAGATAATTCCTCTTTTCAATAAGATTGGAATATAGAAACAAAATCAAATTAAATAAGCTAGCAAAAAGGAATATTAAATAAGCACAATGTAGCTTAAAATAAACACAGACTTATCTCAGAGTGATCACTTGAAAATTCTTGAATTGAATCGAGTTGAAGTGTGAAAACTCTGAATTTCGTGTTCAATTTATAGAAGTAAAAATCGCTCCTACGACTGGTCTTAGAAACCTACGACTGGTCGTAGCTCTAACAGATTTTTGAAAAATTAAGCGCGATCTTTGAAAGTCGTTCCACGACTGGTCGTGAGTATCCTACGACTGGTCGTGGGTCACCTACGACTGGTCGTAGATCCCTACGACTGGTCGTAGGACCAAAGATTACGTTGCTAGACTTTGAGTCGTAGCTCCACGACTGGTCGTGGACGAGTCGAAGCCACACCTACGACCGGTCGAAGGACCTCCAGGACTGGTCGTGGGCGTACCAAAAATTCCGAAAAATCTTCAACTACTTAGGACTGGTCGTGGAATTTCTTGGACTAGTCGAACCAATGCTAGGACTGGTCGTAGAATAGACCAACCTTATGTAAAATAAACATTTGATTATGTATCCAAAGTGACCTACTTAAAGGTCAACCTAAGGTCATTCAAACCTGAACCATGTCGTATGGACATTGAACTTCAACCATTCAACGAATGTAGATATTTTGAACCATAACAGGCTTCATATCATGCTTGAGATCTTGAACTTGTTGTAGCTTTAAACTTAAGATCTTCATCAACATAAAACTACTTCATGTGTTTTTCTTCAGACTTGAACTTCAACATTGTAGCTTCTTGAGGCTTCAACATGTAGCTTCTTGAGACTTCAACATGTAGCTTCTTGAGACTTCAACATGTAGCTTCTTGAAGAGTTTTATGCAGTGTCTTGAATTCAAATAAATCATCATACAAGTACAGGACACAGATAGATGTTTTGATACATCAAAATTTGACAACCAAAGGAGCATGAGACCATAACACTTACAGTAAAGTACTTATCAAGGTTTTTCTAGAAATTCAAAAACTTTTCAAAAACCTAGAAGCAGCCATGTCAACTTTAATCAGAAACGAAATCCACTAGCTGAAAAGATAGTTGATTTACTCAAGGAGCTCTTAAAATCTAACTCTGTAGGTCATTCTTACAACTATAAACAAAAGAAGACCAACTATGTTCCTAAACCCAAAACAGTTATGAAATGGGTTCCTAAAGTTGCCTGCTTAGTTGCTCACACTGCTTTCAAAGCAACAAGTCATTCAAAGTGGTACCTAGACAGTGGATGCTCCAGGCATATGACAGGTGACAAAGCTTTATTCACGGATCTGAAAGATATGACTGATGGTTCAGTCACATTTGGTGATGGTAGCAACTGCAAGATTATAAGCCAAGGTACGGTTCAACTTTTTAATCTCCTGTGTTTAAAACGTTTTATATGTTGAAGGGTTAAAACGTAACTTGCTTAGTATATCTCAAATATGTGATAATAACCATAGTGTTCGGTTTTCTAATCAAAGCTGTGAGATACTAAATAATAAGGTTCTGTAATATTAACTGGACGCAGAACGTCTGAAAATTGCTATATTATTAGCGAATCCAGCTCATCTAATCAAACATGTTACATGGTCCATACAGACGAGACTGATTTATGGCACAAACGTCTTGGACATGTACATTATCAAAATTTATATAGATTGAGCAAACGAGAACTTATAAGAGGTTTACCCAAACTTCAGAAATTAGATAAAATATGTGGTGAGTGCTAGATAGGCAAACAAACAAGGAACTCACACAAAAAGGTGAATTCAAATACCACATCAAGACCACTCGAACTCCTCCACATGGATCTAATAGGACCTACCAGAACGGAAAGTCGTGGTGGGAAAAAGTATATCCTGGTAATAGTTGATGACTTTACCAGATTTACATGGGTAGTCTTCTTAAGGGATAAATCTGAAACCCTTGAAGAAGTAAAAAAAAGTTCTCAAAAGGATTCAAACTGAAAAATGTTCTCAAATCAGTAAGATTCGTAGTGATCATGGATCTGAATTTGAGAATAGCAGTTTTAAGAAGTTCTGTACCGACCAAGGAATATTACATGAATTCTCTGCTCCCAAAACTCCACAACAAAATGGAATTGTGGAAAGAAAGAACAGGGTGCTTCAAGACATGGCTAATGTCATGTTGAATAGCATGAAACTCTCTAAAAATCTTTGGGCTGAAGCAGTCAACACAACTTGCTATTATTATTAACCGAGTCTACACTAGCAAAGATAATAATAAAACGGCTTACGAATTGTGGTTCAATAAAAAGCCTACTATCAAATACTTTCGAGTTTTTGGCAGCAAGTGCTATATTTTACGAGATCGTGAAAATTTGGAAAAAATTTGATACGAAGAGTGATGAAGGGATTTTTCTAGGATATTCCTTAAACAGTCGAGCTTATAGGGTTCTAAACAAAAGAACTGGTGTGATTCAAGAGTCCATTAATGTTGTCATTGATGATCACTTAAACACGTCAATCCCTAATTCAGATAATGATGAAGTTCTAATCATTGATAAACCCGATACTTCATCAAATCAGACTGATTCTGAGTTGAGGACTATTAAAGATCATCCAACCACACAAATTCTTGGAAACCCTCTCACCGGTGTTCGCACCCATAGACAACTTGAGGATATATGTAATTATGTATGTTTTACATCCCAAATAGAACCATCTAACATAAAAGAAGCTCTTGCTGATGAGAACTGGATTGTTGCAATGCAAGATGAACTCAACCAATTCGTAAGAAATGATGTTTGGTATCTCGTACCAAGACCTAAAGATAAACACATCATTGGAACAAAATGGATTTTCAAAAATAAGTCTGACGAGTGTGGAAATATAATTAGAAACAAGGCTAGACTAGTGGTACAAGGTTATACATAAATTGAAGGAATTGATTTTGATGAAACTTTTGTACCAGTAGCACGTCTTGAATCTATCAGACTATTTATATCCATTGCATGTTTTAGAAAGATAAAGATCTATCAAATGGATGTGAAAAGTGCTTTTCTAAATGGCGATTTACATGAAGAAGTCTATGTTGAACAGCCAATGGGTTTTGAAGATCCCAAAAATACTGATCATGTGTATCGGCTTAAAAAGGCACTTTATGGATTAAAACCAGCACCTAGGGCATGATATGAGAAACTAACAAAATTTCTTTTAAGTCATAATTTTCAAATGGGATCTGTTGATAAAACTCTGTTTGTTAAAAAACATAATGATCATATCTTAATGGTACAGATTTATGTTGATGATATCATTTATGGATCAACCTATACTAACTTGACTACTGAGTTTGCAGATTTGATGAAATCACAGTTTGAAATGAGCATGGTTGGGGAATTGACTTATTTCCTTGGATTGCAAGTAAAGCAACAACCTGAAGGAATATTCGTTTCTTAATCTAAGTATGCTTTGAATCTAATCAAGAGATTTGGATTTGAGAATAGCAAGAATTTCGATACTCCTATGAGTACTACCCTGAAACTCTCAAAAGACTCTAATGGTAAAAATGTTGACTCAAAACTTTATCGAAGTATGATTGGTAGTTTGTTAAATTTAACTGCTAGTAGACCTGATATTTCTCTAAGTGTTGGTATTTGCACAAGATATCAATCTGATCCAAAAGAATCTCACTTGATTGTTGTCAAGCGGATTATTAGATATGTCGCAAGTACTGTAAATCTTGGTCTCTGGTATCCTCATGAGACTAGTGTCCAATTAGCTGGATACTCGGATGCTGACTGGGCTGGTAATCTAGATGATAGAAAATCAACTAGTGGTGGTTACTTTTACATTGGAAATTGTCTAGTTTCCTGGTTTAGTAAGAAATAAAATTTTATATCACTTTCAACAGCTGAAGCTGAGTATATCGCAGCTGGTAATGCATGTACACAGCTTGTTTGGATGCAACGAATGCTAAGTGATTATGGAATTAAACAGGATTCTATGTTATTACATTGTGATAATTTCAGTGTGATAAATATTTCAAAAAATCCTATTCAGCATTCTCGTACTAAGCACATTGACATTAGATTTCATTATATTCAGGAATTAGTAGAAGAAAAAGTTATATCTCTTGAATATATTCCTACCGAAGATCAATGAGCTGACATTTTCACAAAACCTCTCGATAAAAGCAGTTTCAAAAAGATGAAATTTGATCTTGGCATGTGCATTTTGAAATGATTATTTATGCCTACTTGTATCATAGTGTATATATTTGCTAGATTGATTTCCAATTTTTGAATAATTTGCAAGAAATATGAATTTTTGGACATTCTTCGACCAGTCGTGAGTATACTCGACCAGTCGAACTTCTACCGGTCGTAGATATCCACGACCAGTCGTAGATCTCAGGAATCACTTAAAATTTGGGGATTTTACTTTCTTCCTCATTCCGTTTTTCCTCTCTAAGGAGCCGAGCTTCGACTTGTCGAACCCGTTGTTCATGTTCTTCAAGGTTAGTGTTCCAATTACGTTTTTCTTACAGATTTGTGTCTAGATTGTTTACTTTTCTAGCTTGAAGCTTTCTATTTTGGATTTCATTGAGATTTAGGGTTTGGATTTTGAAAAATCTGTTTTGAGTAAACCCATTTCTCAATCCTTTGCAACTTCTTATTTACTTGATATCTTTGTTGCAAATGGCTTCTAGAGGTAGAAAAACTACTTCCCGTGGTCCTTCTTCTTCCTCCAGATCGACCATTATCTCTAAGCGTTATCTTCTTGTTCCCAATGACGACCCATCTTATGTTAGGGACATTAGATTACGTAATGTTATTGTTGAACATCCTGTTAATGTTAATCATATTGCACCTTTTAACATCCTTCGTATGCTTGAAGCTGTAGGTTGGGTTAACTTATTACATTGGGGTGGGCCAGCATACCGGTCCATTGCCCAATCCATGTTTGCATGTATTAGTGCTTTCTCACAGGATAATTTAACTTTTAAAATATCTACTAGAGAAGGGCCTTTTGACATTGATCGTCATTTAATTTCAGCCCTTATGGACATTCCTGTGAATGATGAGGGTATTCCTATCCATAACCTAACTGATAAACCCTCAATTTCTGAAAAACGCATGCTCACTAGAGATTTGTGCAACATGGATGTTCAATGGACACGAAAAGGGAATGAGCTTCCCGCAAGGTATTTGTTACCCAAGTACAGAATTCTCCACAAAATCTTTGTGTCTAATCTGTATCCTCGTTCGGGTAATAAAACTGACTTAACCTCGTTTATGGTTCGTGTTATCCATGCTATTTCCAATGGTACTCAGATTTGTTTACCATCCTTAATCTGTCATTTCATTCTTCAGTTTAAACTCCATCCTGGTCATAGTGACATTCCTTTTGCTTATTTAATGACTGTATTGGCTACACATATGTTAGTCGTTATGCCGGTTGATGAGGCACCTATCCATCATCTGATTTTCAACAATACTAATATCAATAAGATGAAGCTGGAATTACTTCCTGAACAAGGTGGTGGTGGTGGTGGTCATGAAGAAGCTGGTGATGACATTAATATGGATGACATTTTTGAGGAACTGGATTCTGACTCAACAAATGATCCAGATTTTGAATCATCTGATGTTGATGCTCGTCTGAGTGCATTAGAGGATAAAGTTGAGAATATAAATGTAAAGATGGAAAACATGTCTGTTGCTCATGATTTACAATTCAAGTACATGTGCAAATATCTTAGGCGATTGAACAAAGGCATGCACCAACTTGATCCCTCTATTCCTGCTCCGTCATCTGGTTCTAGTTCTGATTAGTTTATATGAGATTTCTAGTCTATAATAACTTTATAACTTAGCACTTGGTTGACTGATTTTGAGTTGGATACTATCTTTGTTTTATGCTGGGTATTTGTTCTATGTGAAACTATGCTGAGTATCTCTATCTCTGGTTTTTTCTATAATCTCATAATTCCTCATGTTTACTCTCATATATCCCTTTATTTAGTTCTCCTTTATTGTTGTTTCCTTTGTCATATTGTGACAAAAAGGGGGAGAATGGTTTGTTCTTAACGATGTGATTGTGAGAGGAGTAGCATTGGTTATGTTGCTCAGGGGGAGTACGTTTGAACTAGTTGAATGAACTGGTTGAATGTTGAATATTGAATATTGATTTGCAGGTAAGCCAGTTGATATTAACTGGTTCATGATTCTTTAACCAGTTGTTTTACTTTATGTTTATCTTGGTTATGTGTTTTGTCACTAATTTGACAAAGGGGGAAAGCTATAGTTTATATCCCTGTCTGTTGTCAATTTGTGGTGCCTAAATCACTGTTATATAACTTGCATAAGTGAAGCTCTCTCAAAGATCAACATTCATGAACAAGCAAAGCTCACAACAACCAAAGCTCACAAGTACAAAGATCAACCTTGACTGCAAGAACTGCTCACAAGACATGACTCAAGAATACAAGACTTCAAGAAGAGTACAAGGCAGTTCGTAAAGAACTCAAGACACTTTCAAGATTGAACTACATCAAGATTTCAAGATTGAACTACATCAAGACTTCAAAGCTTAAACTTCAAGGTCACTTGTTCCTAATGTTTCAATGTCCTTACTTCATGGTTGAGGTTTACCTTACCTTAGGTTGACCTTAGGAGTAGGTCACTTTGGATACATAAGTCGGATGTTTATTTTACATGAGTTTGGTTTGTTCTTCGACTAGTCCTAGGCCTTCTTCGACTAGTCTTAGCTTTTCTTCGACCAGTCTAAGAAATTCCTCGATCAGTCGTGAGTTTGTTACAAAATTTGGATATTTTCTGTTAGGATTCGACTAGTCCAGGAATCTGTTCAACCAGTCGAAGGAACAGTGTCGACTGCATCTTCGACCAGTCGAAAGTCTTCGACTCAAAGTCCAGCGATGAAATTTAGGTTCTTCGACCAGTCGAAGGAGACCTTCAACCAGTGAAGGTGACCTACGACCAGTCGTCGTAAAATGGTCAAAGCTTATCGCGCCCGATTTTTCAAATATCTGTTAATTCTTCGACTAGTCGAAGAGCTCCCTAGACCAGTCGAAGACGTGATCTGCTCACCTATAAATAGAGCACGAATCTCAAAGAGTTCATTGAATTAATTAATCCATTCAAGTCAATCTTCATCGAACTTCTGAGAGATAATTTTGTGCTCCATTTAAGCTAAGTGTCCTTATTTAATATTCTCTTTCTTTAGCTTTATTTAATTGATTTTGTTTCTGTTATTCCAATCTAATTTGATAAGAGGAATTGTTATTCCCTTTCTTTGGAATCAAAATCAATTAAGGCAAGCCTTATTTGGTTTAATTTAAAATCTATTAGAACTAGAACCATTGTAATTGAGTACTGGACATTGAACTTGGACATTCAATCATCTACTCTGACTTGGTTCTACCGGGCTGCTACAACGAAGGAGATAATCAGGTATTTTACATTTAATTGTAAATTCCTTTCTATTTTGGTTTCTTTCAAGATTGCCAGAAAAATCTTGTTGTATTGGTTATCTGAGGAGAGCTAGGAAAACTCAGAAGTGGGATTTTTTTTAATTGTGTAAGCCCACAGATAAAGACACATTTGTAAAGGTTTTGGGTGAACCTATGAAAACCTATTTTGTTAGTGAACGCTAATATCCCTTGTGTGAGGATATTAGGAGTGGAGTAGCATTCTGTGTGGCTGTTGTTTAACAATTGGTGAACACACAGGTGAACCACTATAATCCCTTATGTTGTGGTTGAATGATTTATACTTCTAATCTTTAATTATTCATTTGTGGGATGTATGTATGGTGGTGAATGTTGTAATCATTTAATTCAAGCATTGTGGGAATTTTGTAATAGTTTAGAATTTATTTTCTGCTATTCCTTTATCAGCTTGATATTCAATTTCCTTTAAAGTTGTTCCAGCAAGGTTGCCCTGCCATTTTTATGGTGTATGGCTGTCCCTAGAACAATACATTTGTGATTACAATTTATTTCAGTTCAGTTTGTGTTTATTTCTGTATTCCTCTTTGGTTTGAGATTTGATACAAAGATCTTTTTAGAAATAAGGTTGTCCTACCATAAACTCTGGTTTTTGGTGTAAGGTTGTCCTTAGAACAACATTTGTATCAACCTCTCCAGATCTGAATTTTGAGGTTGTTTTACTTTCCTGCATTGTGATTTATTTTGGCTATCATATTCTTGTTAATTCCGCTGTTATAAGTTTTATTTGGCATTGTCCTATTCACCCCCCCCCCCCTCTAGGACATATAGCTAGGCCTTTTCAGAACGCCTCGAGCCATCATTAGTGATAGAGGTTCACACTTCTGTAATAGGCCTTTTGAAAACTTAATGAAGAAATATGGCATCTCTCATAAGGTGAGCACTCCATACCACCCGCAGACAAGTGGGCAAGCAGATATTTCCAATAGGGAAATTAAACACATTCTAGAGAAAACGATTAACCTTAACCGTAAGGATTGGTCAATCCGTTTAACCGATGCTTTATGGGCATACCGTATAACTTTTAAGACCCCCATTGGAATCTCTTCCTTTAGACTCGTCTATGAGAAAGTTTGTCACTTGCCTGTGGAGTTGGAACATAGAGCCTACTGGGCTATCAAAAATCTGAACTTCAATTTGTACAACGCGGGTTCACTGCGCAAACTGCAGTTGAATGAACTTGAGAAAATCTGGAACAACACATACGAGAATTCGAGAATTTACAAGGATAGGATGAAGGTGTTCTAGGACAGGAACATCTTCGAAAATCATTCATAACTGGTCAAAAAGTCCTTCTATACAATTCTCGGTTACACCTTTTTTCCAAGTAAACTCTGATCTCGATGGATTGGCCCTTTCACTGTTACTAATGTCTATCCACATGGGGCCATAGAGATAAAGAATCCAATAAATGGCCATATTTTTAAAGTGAACGGACATCGTTTAAAGCCATTTGTTAAGAAATTTGACTCAGAGGACATGTCCATGCCTCTGACTGATCCTGTGTTCCATGATTGATCTCCTAGTCTGATGGAGGTGTAGTTAGCTTTTATTGCTTTTGTAGGATTTAGGATTAGGATGGTTTGCTTTCAGTTTGTTTGAGTCTTTATGCTAACCCATCTTCACATTAAGAACCTTGGAAAAGCTTCAATCCCCTTTCTTCAGGTACTACCTTTCCATCACTTCTGATTTCTTTTCGTTGTCTCATATGCAATACATGCTTTTATTTTATTTTTTTACATTGAGGACAATGTAGATTTTAAGTTGGGGTGTGGATTAGGTAAACTAATCAGTGTTTTCTTAGTTTTGAGCATTTTTTTTTTGAAATTTTCAATGCTTCAAGTTGAAATCGGTTTGGAAAATGATAAATTGTGTATGTAAAGAATGTTTTGAGTATGATGATAAGATTAAGATTGAATTTTGAATTATTGGAGTTTGATCAACTAAGTAGTTTATCACCTACAGTTCTTGCACTCAATTGATTAAGAGGAAGTTTGAATATCATGTTAATCTAAGTCACAAGACACGTTCAAGTTGCTTTCTGTGAATTATGCTAGAATTTTTTATTGTTAGTATGTGAAGCATTGATAGATGATTGTGAATTAAGTCTGAAAATTTTATCCACCTTAAAAGATGAAAAGAACTAGTTAAAAAAATAGTGAGATCGACAAAAAGGTCAAATATGATGAAAAGACTGGAAAACAATGAAAAGATTGTAAAAGAATGAAAAAGAATGGAAAGTCTGAAAAGAATGAATAAATAAAAAGAGACTGTCGATATAAAATTAAAAATTGGAAAAAGAAGGAAAATGGGATAAGTTCGGAATCAGTACTTGATTATTCAATTAATCTTGAGGTGATGATCATGGCTAATATTATGTAATGATGGTATATTTTTGTGAAAAGTAAGTTGGAATTCACTAAGCACGTTAGAAAAACTTGATATATGAACTTATACTCTGATTTAATCGATAAAGAACCTATTTGATGGATTTCTTATATGATTCGGCTCTAGGTTTTCAAAATCCCACTTTCTCATCTTAATTCTACTCATCCAGCTTGATTGTACAAAAGATTGATTTCTGAAAAAGGGTTTAAATATTGAGAATTGAGAATTACTTCATGCATGTTTTGCTTAGGACTAGCAAAATGCTCGTTAGGGGTTGTGTTGAGTGTGAAATATTGCATATTTCTCCCTATTTATACCTTGATTTTATAAACATGATGGTGCTTAATCGATTTAATTATGCATGTTTTCATGTGCGAGTTGATTTCAAAAACTTAAGGTGAAATTGATGCCAAAAGGAAGATTTATGCTCAAAAGATTACTAAATGAAGATTTAGAGATTTGGAAGTCATTAATGAAGAATTCACATGTCAAAGATCCAAGAAAACAAGTGAGGAATTAAGAGAATCAAAGATTTGAAGTAAAGAAAAAGAATCCTGAAATTATTTTGAAAACAAATATATTCCTGAAATTGTCCTAAAAGCATATTTTGAAAAACTGCGCAGAGTGCTAAATTTAAGGAGGTTTAAACCCCGAGTCTATTTTGAAAAACTGTGCAAGTGTGTAATTTTGAGGCGGTTTCTAGATTTTTCCAACATGGTGCGAAAGTTGGAGTTCCACAACTATAAATAGGACTCCTTAAGATGCTCTAAAGCATCTTCTAGGGTTTGGAAAGGTCTCAAGGAGCATAACACAAGGGTGGAGCAGCCGCTAAAGAGTTTTTCTTCTTCCCTAGTTTATTTTTCATGCTTTGTTTAAGAGATTTTGTTTCAATCATGTCTATGGTTGGCTAAACCTCTTAGCTATGACTAAGAGGTGAAGCTTGTAGTGTGTTGGGATGTTTATTTTGCTTTAATTCTTGTTCTTATTGAACTTCATTGATTTCTAGTTTGATATTAAAGGAATATTTTCAATTTTCTATGATTTATTGTGACTCAAATTATAATAGATGTTGTGATAGCTTTGGATATCTTCTTTTCCTATTTCGAGATAGTGAGAGTGGTAAATCTCATTATTCATCATCGTCTCTTGGGCATGGTAGGGTAATGGAATCCCTTCTAATCTTCACAATTCTCCTCCATTGAGAATTAAGTCAATAAAAAGTTCAAATTTGATTTAAATTGCTTTATGTTCCAATTGGATAAGATAAGACTCCATTCCAATTATGTTCATTGAATCAAGCAAGGTAGCATCTTAATAGCTACAAGTGAATCCTTGGCACCCTAGTTCCCACCTTTAATTGATAGTTTAAATATAATTCACAATTACTCTTTTTTATTCCAGAATTCAGATTTAGATCTTCTAGTTCTAGTTCTTTTCAGAATACGTACAAGTTTAGTCCATGTGGATTCGACCTCGTTCCACGAGTTATTACTACATCGCGACCCTACACTTGGGATTGTGAACATTGTGAGCCCCGTAACAATACCCGGATAAAAAGTTATGGTAAATTTATGGTCCACCTTCTTTTGGCCCAACCATGCTAGGAATGTATCTGTGAGACGTTCTACATCACAAGGCAACTGGTCGTCCAAGGCATTGGTATTGGAACAATGCAGCTAGTTAAACGAACCATGTCGGTAGTCAAGTGGTGGAGGCTCAGTGAGGGCTGGGTAAAGGTCAACATCTAGGGTCCTCTCAGGGTAACCCATGGCTAGCTGGGGGTGGGGGTGTTTGTAGAGACTGTGAAGGGAACTTCCTTTATTTCTTTCACCTCAAGCTATGGTGTTGGATCTAAAAATTGGGCCGAGGTCAAAGCCTTGGTGGAGGGGCTGGCGCTTTCTGTGGCTTACAATTATTCAAAAGTAGAAGTTGAAAGTGACTCTTGATTGCGGTTGAAATGCTCAATAGAAGGTCCCCTTCCATGTTGAGAATGTGGTATTGGTGGTGTAGGATTGAATCATTAAGGAGACAAATCGACATTAGAATTGTTGCAACTCCGAGAGAGGCTAATTTGGTGGTGGACATGCTGGTGAGATGGGGTAACAATTCTCAGGTTAAGCAGTTCATTCGATCGCCATTTGAATTACCCTTTCCCATTAGAGAAAATATGTTTCTAGACAGAGCTAGGGTGGAAATCCTGAGAGAACGAGAGGGTGTGCAGGGTAGTTAATGGGTATATAATAGGTGGGTCCTGTCTGAACTCAGTCTGTCTATACAGAGGTGCCATTCCAGCAATAAGATTTTATTTTAAAAAAAAAAAAAAAAAGGCCACTTTTCACCTCAAATAAACAACAGCCATAGGCCGCTATAATCCTAGAAGTAGAGCTTAACCCAAATAACGAAAGGGAGCCAACAGAGAAGAGACAACAAGGCTCCCCGACCCACCAGCAATGACCTGATACCAACTTTGTACGCTCCTTAATTGGCATGACTCTAATCAGGGTCTTGCCATGCAACCACCAGCTATGTAGGCTCCTTAATCGCCATGACTATAATCAAGGTCTTACCATGCAACCACTATCAATGACATTCTACTAGTTTTTGTCGGCTCCTTAATTGGTACGACTATAGTCATGGCCTTACCATACAACCTGAGCATCCGGAACATGCAAACTGACCTCAAAGCAACACAACCAGTTGAGGGGGCCAAACATCCGTCATTGCTTGTAAACATTCCCCAAGCCCACCTTATCAAGAATACTTCCCCTTTAATATACTACAAGAGGTCCGTCGGCCCATGAAAGAATCTGACCAGCTGGGACCCACTCCTTAACTTTACCAAACAATCAGCCACTACATTTGCCTCCCTAACCACATGCCTCACTTTCACTTCTACCTGATGCACAAGCAAATGAAGACAAGCGCTCTAGTACCACACACAACAATAGTTGAAAGTCCAACCTAGTTGTGTTTGAGCCTCTCTCTCTACACAGATGCTCTCTCATAACCGGTTCTCATGGGAACTTTGCGATAAAATTTAATACATGATATAGGCACAAAATCTGCCAGATTTTTACTTTGCTATGACCCACTAGATTTTTGAATCAAGCTAAAAGTTAGCCTAGGATGTTTCATGAGGTGACTCATCAGTGGACCATCTCGATTGTGTTCACATCAAGGGTCAAAAGTTCTCACGAGAACTGAATACACACACACACACACACACACACACACACACACACACACCACACACACACACACACACACATACTCGCTTGCAGA
This sequence comes from Magnolia officinalis, assembly GCA_021015155.1. Classification (NCBI taxonomy): domain Eukaryota; kingdom Viridiplantae; phylum Streptophyta; class Magnoliopsida; order Magnoliales; family Magnoliaceae; genus Magnolia; species Magnolia officinalis. The sequence continues at coordinate 91,723,111 of JAJHSJ010000001.1, forward strand.
GAAACTCAAATCCTCAAGTTATAGCATAAAATACATAAGTATATAAGACCCAGCATGTTATATATGTAAAATTAACTCCATCTATTTGGTTCTATCATGCGTGTTAATGTTAGTCATAATGGTAAAAATTAATTAAATTTATGACCCAGATGGACCGCACCACATTCAATAGTAGGGATGTGATCTTAACCATAGATGTGTGTTTGGACCACCATGGTATGCATCTTTCATTAAACACATTAATCAAATGCAAATCTCTAGGATGAAAAGAATACATAAAAAATAAAGCCTGATAAAAAGCTCGGGTAGGTCATACCATGTGAACATACAGCTTTTGGAATAAATTTTATAACATTCCGATTGGTATGGCATATGAAAGCTTTTATTCAAACTTATATTCTATAATAAAAATAATTTTTCTCACCTAATGATTAGTTTAGCTTAAGAATCAGTCCAACTAGTCATCTAAATGGGCTCAACAAAATTACATACTTTTATCCAAACTTTTCTACGTGACAATTTGATTTTTAAACAATTCCATATTCTAAACTCAGGTCAGTGTGAATATAAAACATCTTACATGTAACTAACTAACTGGTTATCCAAACATAGAAACTAAGTTACCTGTAAGTAAGTTACAGCTTACACCCAAACAGGATTACCTGTAACATTCTTTCACCTGTAAGTAGGTTACCTATAACTTACAACTTTAAAAACTTGTAGGCATCCAAACGCAGCCTAAGTGGTAATCCAATTACATGGAGTATTTGGGTGGGTGTATTTGCCTGCAAACAGATTACATGTTGTAATCCGATTACAACTTTTACCTGTAATCTGAAACACGACAAAAGGTCATGTTTCAGATTACAAGTAAAGGGATTTCAGGCAACGGATTTTTAAAAATTTTCAATACGGGGAGAGTTGCGGATCTTTCAACGGCTATGCAAGGACCCAAAAAGAAAAAAAAAATGAAGAAGGATAAGAATGTACCGGAGAAATGAAGAAGGAGAAGAACGTACCTTTTCTCCTGCAAGTGTCTGGACCTCAATGCTTCCTCTCTCTTTCTCTCTTTCTCTTGGGTTATCGTAAGGGTTGAAAACCCTAGAATATAAGAAACCCCTCGGGTAGTGGGGCGGGGATTGAGTACTACACCCACTGGCACCTAACTCAAGATGGATGGTCCTATCACGGAGAGCCTATGGAGCCCATCATGATGCATGTGTTTTATTTCCGTACATCCACTTTAAAATATCATTTTAGGTCATGAGCCAAAAAGGAGTTAGATTGAAGGCTCAATTAGACTACACTAAAAAGTAGCAGGGTTTGAATGCCTACAGTTGGAAAGTTCCTGAGATCACAGAAGTTTTGGATCAATATCATATTTATGTTTGCCCTTCATCCATCTAGTTCTATGTGACCTTATAAATAGGTTGGATGGCAAATAAAAACCATGGTGGGCTCCAGAAAGGTTTTAACAATGGGTTCATTATCACCAGTGCTTCATGTGGTATGGTCCATTCTAGCTCTCGATCGGCCTCTTCTTAGGCTCATGCCTAAAAATGATCTTTCAAAATAAATGTCCAGCTTGGATAAAACACATATTAAGGTGAACCTCATAGTGCTCCTTTTGATGGCCATAATTGAAAGATTTGTATCAGATGATTTTAACTTTGGATCGAATGGCCCATGGCCAATAAGTAGATAAATATTGTAAATTGGTTATACATGGGTCATGTTTATCCAACGAATATGGTTTTAATCTAATTTTTCCCTTTTTAATTGTACCTTTTGATAGCCAATATCAACTACAATGTTTGGATCTAACAATCATAATAGTTGATTGAGTGGCCGGTGGCCAATCAATAGATGAACATTGTATATTGATGTATATGTAAGCTATGTCTATTTGGATTACCAAAGACATGTTTAAACTCATTAGTTGTTATTAATTTGATGTTAGTTTATAGCTAATTGTTTATATTCAATAATTTCTCATCATAAAAAATTAGTAGGCCCACTGATGTGGCTAGAGCTGGGCATCGAACCGAGTCGGATCGGATTGTGTCCAACTCCATTCGGTCTGAAATCCGGATGGGCTGACCCGAACTCGATCCGATCCGGGACCGAGTCCGGGGCATCTGACTCGAACCGATCCGATGCATGGTTAGCCTGACCTAAACAGAGTTCGACTCGATTAGGGAAACTGAGTCGGATCGGGTTAGGTACAATTCGAATTTTTTAACGGTGAAAATCATTATCCTCACTGCTATTTTCGGTGTGGTCCATTTGAGCTTTGATATGATTCATTTTTTTTTCAAATGCTCTAAAATGATCACGAAAAATGGATAAACGGTATGGACATAATAAATACATCATTGTGGGGCCCATGTTGAAAGTGCCCTTACGAGTGCCCTTGTTTGTCAATTACTGTGAATGGGTGGTCAGACAGTCTGCAGAACATCACAAGAAGATTAAGCCAAGTGTCTGCCTCAACCGGATGTGTGAAAGCTCGCCATAGGTAAATCTAAGCCTCACATCCCATGTCCCAAAACACCAGGTCAATAAAACCCTTAAAAACAAGCTAAACATCTTAGGGTTTTTAAGGTGAGAAAACTTTTTCAAAATAGGAAAATCTCTAAGTTTTTCTTACCTTGTCGATTTTATCGAAGCACCCTCGATAAGATCGACCTGCTCTGTCGATGTCCTCGATACCTTAACGATATGATCGATAAGAGGACTAAAAGTGTCCAGCAACCACATACTCATCTGGACGGATTTATCGATATATCGATAGACCAATCGATATCATCGATATTCAAATCTCGAGCCTATCGAAAGTTGCTCGATAATATCGACAGACAATTTTTCGGCGCCCCTGTTTTTTATAAGAAAATCATAAGTTCCTTCGATATATCGATGTGCTTCCGATATGACTTGAATTCAAATATCGATAGATCGAGAGTACATCGATGATATCGATAGTGGGCGCGCATCTCTTACAGGAAATATTTTAGGTTGTGTTTAACTGTGATCGAGGGCCATTCGAGGAAATCGATATTCAAATGTCGATGCTATCGAGACCGAGTCGATTGGATCGAGACTGGACACAAACTGTCCAGCAAGCTTATAGGTAAATCTATACGATTTATCGATACCATCAACACTGTCTCCGATATCATCGATATTCAAATTCCGATGACATCGGCTGACCCTCGATCATGTCTTAAGAACCTGAAACATTTCAAGTCAAGTCTCTCTCATGTTTCAAATGTCGATAGATCGATCCCAGTATCGATGGAATCGGAGTTCGAAATCCGATAACATCGATACCAGTATCGATCCGATCGACCAGTTGGCAACAGGTTTCAAAAGCGAATGACATTTGAGTTTGTGTCATCGAGCGGACAATCAATACAATCGAGAGTATATGCTCGATCATATCGAACTCACTCGATGATATCGAACTCTGTCATAAATGTGACCGTTTTATATCCGTTGGAACCTTTTTGCCTATTTAAAGAGAGGCCTGTCTTTATTTCTGGGAGAGAGAAAGAAGAGAGAGCTTTTGAGTGTTTAACTTTAGATCATATACCCTAAAGCCCTTTCTCTCAAGGGAGTTCATCCTCCAATCCACCCTCATTTATTAATATTCAATAGAGTGGATTGGGGAATGAACTTCCGCATTCAAGGATCCTTCAGCAACTACTTAATGGCAAATCATTGAAGCTGGGATGCCTTGAATGCAGATGACGGAAATCACTCTATCTTCCCTATAGGAAAATCTTAAGAGAGTGAGGTTCCGCCTTAACCTTGACCCAACCCTGTAGCCAAGTACTGGTATATCTTTTGTGTTGCAGATCAAGGGAACCGAAGACTCTTCATCAACAAGAAGGAAGAGATCTTTGTCATGTGTTGAATGGGACTCATCAAATTATTTGTAAGTATCTAGAGTCCAAGAGGACACTTGTGATCATTCCTTTCTAGGTTTGGGTCTTAAGTGGTTCTCACCCTTTGAAGCCCTCGTGGGAGGCCTCCGGCGGGAGTGTACGTTGTGGGTGCGTTGTGTAGACCCTTGCTCTGTGGAGAGCATAAACATTTGGTTAGGAGTGAACCAGTGAAACTCCAGGGTTAGAGGTAACCGAGTAGAAACCTCCATGTAAAGGTTGAAGGTGAACCTGATTTAAAACCTTAGGTTAGAGGTGAACCCTGGTAAACCTCCTTAGTGAAATCCGGTACACTCAAGGGTTGAGTGCGGCAGCCGGGAGTGGAGTAGACAAGTAGTCCAACCACTATAAAAATGACTGTGTCTGTGATTGATTCTTGTGCTTGATCATTTGTGTGATTATGTTAACTGCATTCATATCTGCTCACACTTCACACACAGTCACATCCATCATAGACTAACTACTTCATGCTTATCATTTGAATAGTTCTGTGATTGGATCCTCTACTGAGTTTTGAAGCCAGTAGAGTTACATTTGAGTAATCCTGAAAATTGCATATCTGTTAGGATTAGAGTGATAGGATCTTTAATATAACTCATAAATCTTTAAAAAGTCCTATTCACCCCCCTCTAGGACATATTGACATATTCCGACTTCAACTCAAGCGGTCTTCACCGCTATTTCACATGTAATTTTGATCTCATTTGAGTCGTTCGTACAACTCATAGCTCGAGGTGGTCTCCGCTCGTCTTTACACGACACGTATCTACACACCAGCTGTGTTGACGTGACGTGCAAGAAATTGCATTGCATGTGTAGGACGCAGATTTCCTGTAAAAGCCTATACTGGGAAGCCAGGTGGGACCCACTATGATGTTTGTGAGAAATCCTCCCCATCCATCAGTTTTGTGAGTTCATTTTAGGACATCATGCCAAAAATGAATCGTATCTAATGCTCGAGTGGACTGAAAACGTGATAATTGAACGTCTACAGTTGAAATATTCATGGGGCCACATAAGTTTTCAATCATCCTAATATTTGTGTTTTCAGTTCATTGTTCACTCCCCAAGTATAAGGTTGTGAAGTAGTAATAAACTCGGTGAGATCGAGGTCAAATCCACAGGGGCTGAAACCTGTACGTAATCTGAAAATAACCAGAACTGAAATAGAATAAGATGAAATCTAAATCAAGTGAGTATGAGGGAATAATGGTGAGATACTAATCTAAAACTTGTAAAATTTAAAGGTAGGAAACTAGGGTGTCAAGGATCCACTTGTAGAGATTAGGGAGATCTACGCTTGATTCATGAACTCAACTGGATTTCGAGTCCATCTTCATCCAGTTGGAAGATATACCACTAAAGCTCAATCTGAACTTCTTTTGATCTAGTTTCAAGAGGTTAGACGAGTGTAAATTAGAATGAATTCCATCACAAAACCATGCCCGTGAGACAAAGCAAACAACAAAATTAAACCAATTCAAAGCCAATCTGAGAGATGTATGATTGTCAGGAAGAGTTCCGTCATTCCACCATGTCCAAGGGGCGATGGTGAACAACAGGGCTTCATAAATTCATAATCAAAATAAGGGAAAAGGAAATACTCAAGCCATCGCAGATCTAGTGTAATGTACGTCACAATAAACCATTAAAAACTAAAGCATTCCTTAAAATCAAACTAAATCAAAACCAATTCAACTAACATGACTCAAACCGTAGAGTCTGCCCATCACGCCACAAGCTTCACCTCTTAGCCCTAGCTAAGAGGTTTAACCCACCATAGATATGGTGGGGCTAAAAGACTCTCTCAATGAAAGAAAATAAACAAAAGGAAATAAGAAAGGAAGAAAAACACTCTTGATGTCGGCCTGTTCCACACCTCCACGGCTGCTCACGTCCCCAGATCGGCCTCCCCAAAATCTAATCCCCCTCTCTCACGTCCACAACCTCCTTTTATAACTGCTGGAAGGCAGAGTCGCAGTAGGACACGGAGTGCAACTTTTCACCACCAAGTTTCAGTGCTTCAAAACTCACCACTTCCCTCGCTCAATTTTCAAAGAACACCGTCCCTTAGGACGTTTTTGAGCCCTCTACATGATGGATGGTTCAGATCTACCATATGATGAAAGATGGTGGGCCACAACCGCCTGGAAAAGTCGGTTTCCGCGAATCTGCGAAAGCTTTCGCACTCTTCATTATCGGTGGGCCCCAAAGAGTATTTTCGGGAAAATCCACCCCGTCCATTATATTTAGGTCGAAATTTCAGTCAAGAATGGATAGTTTTGAACGTCCATTGACATGGCCTAGAGAAGAAATCACGCCAAAAATCGTTTTGAACGTCGCAGGGCAGTCCTTTTGTGGCCTCTGTACCGCACACGTGTGCACGTGTAGATGTAAAAAGTCAGCATAGTTCTGAAGTTTTCACGGCCGTCTACATGTGAATGGTTCGGATTGGTCGGATGGGCCATGGGTGGGGCCCACTGACGTCCGTAAAAACGGACAGAGTCCGTCCGTTACACGGAAGGCCGAAAATGGCAACTGCCATTTTAAATAAAGTCAGGCGGGCGCTAGCTTGAATTGGAAGGAGGCGTGGTGCATGGCGTACATACAATGTACATGATGTACATGCAGCATATGCAGGGCCCACTATGATGCTTATCAGAAATCTGAACCGTCCATCCTTTTTCTCATATTATTCTAGCCGTCAAGGACAATTTTGAAGCATATCCAGATAGCATGTGAGCCCCACTTAATGAATTAAGGGGCTTATCTGTCCGTTGGCCCACTTCCCGAGATCTTCAATAGCTGAAATTTGATATGTACGGTTAATCTATGACCCACATCCCATGTATGAAGTTTCGAGTCAATCGGATGGCGAGAACCCTGTGATCTTGCATTCTGGATCATTTTCGGGCCTCTTTAACATGAATGGCTTGATCTTCTCGGATCCCTGGCGTATAAGTCCGTTGATTTTGGTCCCATGGAGTCCGTCCCTTGCCTTGGTGAATTCTGAGCATTAATTCCATGCTTTTAGCACCCTGTTTTCATCCAAGCTCCTAAATACATCCTGTATCGAAAACACGATTAAAATGGGCCGTTAAACAGTACCATGTTCATAAATCCAGGTAATAATTGAGGTCTAATATGCAATATTTGACCCTCAACATTCATCCCATTAGGAACGATGTTATTAACGGTATGAATGACATATAAACATCACTGTCGAACCCAAGGAGGTTTCAATGGTAGGAATTTCCCTAACCATCTTTTCCTTTATTACGACCCACTTAAGCATTGGATACGGTTCAATTTTGGCATCATGTCCTAAATGAAATCAAAAAATGGATGGACGGGGATGATTTCTCCAAAACATCACAGTGGGCCCCACCTGGGTTCCCTGCGTAAGAACTTCCTATGAAAGGCTTTCGCAGGAAATCCACGTCCGCGTGTGTAACAGTGGGCTCTTATCGACGTACTGAGTAAACTCTATTGGGGCCCACAGTGAATGCATGTGGTTTATCCACGTCGTCCATTCATTTTTCCAGATCATTTTAGTGGTTGAACCCAAAATTGATGCATATCTAAAGCGTAAGTGGACTATACCACAGAAAAAAGTAGAAGTATTGATAAGAATCACTCTAGATCGGATCAGGCCGGATCCATTCGTATCGGGTTTTTGGATTGGATTAGTCCGGATTGACCACGACCCGATTTCGATCCGAAAAACTGTTGAATCTGAATGACCCTACTCGATCCGCATCGATCCAGGCCGTCGGTTCGGGTCGAAGCGGGTCGGATCCACCAGATCGGATCAGACATGCCCAGCTCTAGATGTGGCCTACTAAATAATTAGTTTAGCATAAGGATATGCCATAAGCTTTATTGAGTTGGAATTATCCCAATAATCCATCTTAAATGAAAACTTTATATGTCATTTAATGATTTTAAAAAATTTATCACTCCAAAGCCCTATCATACGTGAATGCCCAATTATAAACTCTAAACATACTATAAGTTATCTAAACATAAATAACTGCTACATGTAACCAAATTACAGCTTAATTAAAGCCAAATAGGGCATTTACACCTATAATCGGATTGCAACTTTTTTACAGGCATCCAAACAACCCCTTAGTCTATTGAATGGCACGCCTTTCATCCACACGTTTGTAAGGGGGGTTATTTGATACCTTGTTATGTATGACGCTCAATACTCAAGCGTGCATAAATTATATGCGTGGCATAAATTAACCAAGTTAAATTTAATAAATTGTGGAACTCGCTATCACTAAGTCAAAAATCCCAAAACCAAGTTCATTGAATAGTCCCAATCTCTAGTTTGTGCACACCTCATTGTTGAAGTAAGACCATGGATATTTTTCATTTTCAACCATTCAATAATTATCCACCTATCAGATAGTTGGATTATCATATTTTGCTCCGACCAAAAAGTAGTACTATGGTATAGTTCCCTTGGTTCCCAGGGACTATGATTATGTCATCCAAACTGTTGGTATGTACGAATGGGATATTGATTGAGTACTACCCTGCCTATCCCAAGCTCAAAAGAGGCAAGACACTGAGGGCCCACCATTATGTGTGTTTTATCCATGCCATCCATCCATTTTTCAATATTATTTAAGGGTATAAGCCTAAAATGAGGCAGATGGAAGGGTCAAGTGGACCACCAAAGTTAGCGCAATGATAATACGCCTATAGTTGAAACTTTCCTAGGGCTCACGTGATGTTTATTTGCCATCCAACATATTCATAATGTCACGTAGAATAGATGAAGGGAATATACAAATATCATTATTGATCAAAACTTATACAGCTCCCAAGAAGTTTTTAATGGTGGGAGTTTGATTCCTACTGTGTAGTCCACTTGAGCCTTGGATCTGCCTTATTTTTTGGCCTATACTCTAGAATGATAGGGAAAATGGATGAAACCCATACATCACGGTGGACCCCTAAGAGACTCGTTGAGTGGGGGTGGTAGGCCACACCTATAAATGGGACATTTCTTCTTAGTCGATTACGAACCATTGTTTTTTTGTTTTTCCTTTGATTGTCTATTGCTAACCATCTATTGAGAGTTAGGATTCTTATATTTGGAAGGATTTTGTTGCATGATCCATCCAAATTAGATTATATAACTATTTTGGCTGGCTGAATCCTAAGTCCCAAACTCCCAGTTGCCCCCACTTTATAAAAATCCAATTGACAGTAACACATCCATACATGGTCTTATATAACTGGGCCCATGAGTTCGGTGCTTTAACCATTGACATCATGATACCTACATCGGATAATTGATGAACCAAAATTCTCCAAGATTGAAGAATCATAGTTGTTAATAGGTGACTAAATCAATACAAGATTAAGAAACAAAATGCAGTGATGGTTCAAATTCAACTATATATATATATATATATATATATATATATATATATATATATATATATATAAAAGCTAAATATTATATAGCTATTATGTTACAAGCCATGGGTTTTTAGTCCATAGGCCATCATTGGTGAGACCCATCAAATGAATGGTTTTAATTGCTCGACAATATCTCCACTTGTATAACATTAAGACCACGTCTTTCAAACATTAAATCGGCATGGACCTTGTCCTTAGCCACTTGACAAGTCTCTAGGATCTCCTAGTCCAAAATGTGTTAAACTAAGGGTTGGCCCATAATAGCTATATCCAGTCGCAACTATATTTGTTAAAAGGTAGGATAATGGGTTGGGCCTGGGCCTGGCAAAAATCAAAATTTTGCAAATACTATTCTTCATACTTCCGCTCAGCTTTGATCCCTAGTTAGTTTGAAGACCATTGAAAATTGAATTAATCAAATGGGTAGGACCCTCCATGTATCACCAGAGCAACCGATGGGCCCGATCAATAGATCTAAGACTTAACCAATCAAATCAAATCTTGGTCAATCATCCAAACTCCCTAAGAAATCATGTTTACACCTGATTTCAATAAAAAATTGTTTATATTAGACCCGTAAAGTATTACAAATCCAAATGAGTCATGGACTAAGAGTTCCAGACAAATTCTAAAAGCAACTAACGGACCCGATCGATGAAATAAAACCTCAGGCTTGCGGCGAGCTGACAATAATGTCATCACCCCTACTTTCACTTTTTTGTGTTAAGGAATAATGTTTGTTTCAGGCCGTATAATGACATCTTCAACCTGCAAAACAAAATCTTTCTTTTCGTGCATCGTTAATATTTTTAGTTGCTTTATGTAAATCTGTTCTTCTAATTTTTCATGTAAAAACATAATTTTAATATCTAACTGTTCCAATTCTATATTATATTGGGTAACTAAATCCAATACAAATATGATAGATACCCACTTTACCACTAGTTCGAAAACCTTATAGAAGTCGACAACTTCCTTCAGAGCATATCTCTTCGCTACCATTCTTGCCTTATACTTAACCAATTTCTTTCGGAATATTCACTTGTATGCAATCATACCTCTCCCAATGAACAGCTTAACTAGCTCCCATATTTGATTTTATATATATATATAAAGAATCCATCTCTTCATGCATAACTACCATCCACTTTTCTGCATCTTTATCTTCTAAAGCTTCCTAAAAAGTAGATGGATCTCCCTTATCTGTAATGAGAGCAAATGTAACATTAGAGTCATTCATGTATCTCAACGGTAACCTATGATCTCTTGGTGGACTTCTCCTTATAGGTGGCGGCTCCACTTCTTCCTCTACCTCAACTTGCAACTCAGATTCCTCAAATGTCTCACCCTTATCTAATTCTACATCAACAATTGAATTTTTTGTTTCCTTTTACTCATCTTTCCGAAAAAAGGAATACTCATCAAATTTGACGTTTCGGCTAATAATGATCTTCCATGAAGTATGATCTAATAACCTATAAGCATTCACCCTATAACCATAGCAAACAAAGGTGCACTTTTTTGCTCTTTAGTTTAGCTTGTCTCTCTTAACAAATGGTACATGAGAGTAAACATCACAACAAAAAATTCTCAAACCCGAGTAATTAACTGCCTAGCCACTACATACTTTCTTAGGAATTTTGCAATCAATAAATGTAGTGGAAGACCTATTCACCAGATAACAAGCTATATAAACAGCTTTAGCCCAAAGCTCTTTGTCCAACTCATAATTACTCAACATACTTCTTGCCCTTTTCAAAAGAGTTTATTCATATGTTCTGTCACACCATTCTAATCTGGCATATGCCTCACTTTGTTGTGCTTGACTATTCTTTCATTGTTGCAATACTGATTAAATTCTCTTAAAATAAATTCTCTACTGCTATTTTACACCACCTATCATTAAATAATTTAAGAAAAAGTATGATAAAGAGTATTAACCAGATACTCGAACAACTTAGGGAGAGATGTCAATAACATTAGGACTTTATCTTCCTCATCAATCTTTATCTTAATACTCGTTAACTTGCAAACAGGTTTGTTAATTGTGTTAATATGTTTAGATAGATCTACCCTTCTACCATTTTTATAGTATAAAATTGTCTCTTCAGAAATAGACGATTAGTGAGAGATTTCTTTGTGTAAATACTCTCCAAATTCGCCCTTTAACTTGCAGTAGTTATATCATTTATGGCATTGCAAAGGACTTTATCAGCCAAGCACAATTGAATTATACTAATTGCTTTTGAATCAAGTTCATCCCAATCTTCTTCCTTCACAGATTCCGAACAATGCGTTATCCCAATGAGTGCATACTATAGTCTTTTTTAAATTAGGAGGGCTTACATCTTCAATCTCCATAGTTCAAAATTGTTTTTACCTGTTAATTTCTGTCTCAAACTTCACATTCTATCCCCTTGACGCCACATATCAAATCCAAACTAATAAACTAACCTCGCTCTAATACCACTTGTTGAAATTTTGGCACCTTAATATGAATTGAAACAAACAAGAGAAAATGAAAATCTAAGCAACCACACAGAGAATATATGATTTTTTTTATGTTGACAACTATTGCAAGAAAAAAATAACGGCACAAAGAGGTAATCAATCTACTATTCAGAGAAGATTACAAAGATGAAGAGAACTTACAACCAAAACCCGACCTTTCTCTTAGAGGCTTTCAAAAAACAAACAAAAATTGCAATTCTCTCTTAACTCCATCATAACTAACTCTGAAAGCCACCATTTCATGAGGGAAATGTAAAAAGTATCCCTCTAAGGGTCCACTAACACTTGGGCCTTGTTAGCATGTGAAACATGATTCATATGGGCTCAGAAAAGTGAATAGACCTAATAATGAATTTGGTGTCACAATTTTAACATACAAGACCTGATATTACATTTTCAGTTGGACTTGTTAGTCATTGCATGCAAGCTCCTCGCAAACCACATTTGGATGTAGCCAATTGGATATTGAAATATGTGAACTCTACTCTTGACATGGGCCTTTTGTTCATGAAGAGAGTTGGGCTTGATTTGATCGATTTTTCGGATGCCGATTTTGGTGGCGTCTTGGATGATCGATTTTAAGTCTACATAATTAGGTTATGTCTTCTCATGTGGCTCGACATGTATCAATGATGTAACAAGAAGCAAGATTTGATATCTTTTATATTACAAAGGCAGGATACAAGACTGCTTCTCTTGATGCCTAAGAATGTGTGTGGTTGCGACAGTTGATTGAGGGTGTGTCCTTATTAATTCACAAACCAACTATCATCTATGGTGACAATCAAAGTGCTCTCAAGCTTGCAACAAATTCAGTTTGTCACGCAAGAATCAAGCACATTGAAATCGAACATTATTTCATCTGTCAAAAGGTGCTCAATGGATTGATCGAGGTTTTAAAGGTTCAGAGTTACGACAACATTGCCTACATCTTCATCAAGCCGCTCTCTAAAGGTCAATTTGAATCCCTTAGAAGTAAGCTTGGTATCATCTCTAGAAAATCACTTTAAGTGGGAGTATTAAATTTAAAGCGTATTTTCTAGATTTTTAGTTTCCTTAATCTTTTTATTTGAGTGTTGTGGTGAGATTAATGTAATTTGTGATTGGATCTTTTTGTCCTTTTGTTATGGCCCCAAATGCACATGTGTGGTTGGCACACGTCTCTCTCTCTCTCTCTCTCTCTCTCTCTCTCTCTCTCTCTCTTCTTTTTCCACTTTTGCAAACTCAATTCTCCATAAGCCATAATGACTATCATCTTCATTAAATGCTCAAATCTCTTGCACAAGAGAAGCTACGAAGCCTTCTCTCCAACCTATCTCATCACATTCTCCATTCTAACAATACGTAACAAAACAGAGAGTAGAAACAAGAGAGGAAGAAATTGAGGCTATTCTAGCAATCCTCCCAAGTTCTCAAGCTCCATTGTAGTGTATTGGAACTCATACCAGTGTATTTCTCTTCTCTTGTTTGTATTAACTTGATGATCATCATTTGAACGAGGAATAATCAATATTTTCCTTTTCACATCTCCATATATTAATAGATTGTTCTTCTTCTTTTCTTCTTGATTGTGAGGCTTGGGTTAGTGTGATTTTGCCATACTATTAGAGAAGCGGATTGTTCCGATATCGTGATTTTTGTTGTCCTCCACATATTGAGCGGACGTCCCATGATAATGATTAGAGTTAGAGATGGATACATGTTTTGGATAGTATAAAAGGCATAAGTGCAACCGAAAACACCAGTAGAACTATGGTAATACAAAATTGTATATCATTTACAAGCCTCAACATGGGTTTTAATACAAAATCTCTAGTTGACATCCAACTAATTATATATTATGTATATATTTAATAAATCTAATTGATAGTACAATACAATCTAATCAATATCTAATTAACAATAAGCAAGAGCAAATTTAAGAAGAAAAATATGGTTTGCGTTATGGTTTGCTATATTTTTTAGCAGATCAACCACTGCCCACAATGTGGTCCTATAAATCAACAAAAAATATATTTAAATTGTTGATCTGATTGGCCCCACTAATGACGTTTGAAGGATCTTAATTCTTCAATCAAATGGTTAAGAAAAGATACAACAACCATTAGCATTCATAACTTGAAGATTAAATGGGTTAGGATCTATCAACATCATTTGGGGCTCGTTTGGATTGCAAGTTGTTTTAATTAATTTACTTATACCTCAAATAGCTTATCATGGTTTCTATTTATTTATCAGATAAGTATATTTGGTTAACAACAAACTTTTAGCCAAAGAATAGAAAAGTTTGTTTGGTAATCTATTTCCTCTTTCATCTTTCTTCTTTTTTTTTTCTTTTTTTTTTTTTTTTTTTTTTTTTCTTTTTTTTTTTTTGGTTTTTTAGATATCTTTTATTGAAATCTTTTTCAATTTTTTACTTACGTGGGATTCACCTTGTAAGACCTATCTTCAATGTGGGCTATTCATAATGTGAGGCCACCTTGGATGTGGGTTGTCTATCATGTCGGACATTAGATGTGGATTGTCCATCATGTGGGGCCCAACTTTAATGTGGACTGTCCATCATGTGGGCTCAACTTCAAAGTAACCTCCATCATGCAAAACCTACCTTGGATGTTGGTCATTTATCATAAGGGGCCAACCTTTGATGTGGACTATCATTATGTGGGGCCTACCTGGATGTGGGTCTTCCATCATGTGGGGCCCATCATCAATGTTAAGTGTCCATCATGTGGGGCCCACCTTCAGAGTTTGATGTCAATCACGTGGAGCCCACCTTTGACCATCCATCATGTGGGGCCCACCTTCAATGTCTGATGTCAATCACGTGGAGCCCACCTTTGACCATCCATCATGTGGGCTTACCTTGGATGTGGGCCATTCATTATTTGGAGCTGACCTTTGATGTGGATCATCCATTATGTAGGGCCCACTTAACATGGGTCATCTATCATGTCGGCCGACCTTCAATGTCCATTGCCTATATGTTTGATGTGGACCACCCAGAATGTAGGCCCAACTTGATGTGGGTCATCCATTATGCGGGGCAACCATAATGCTAACTGTCCATTATATGGGGCCTACCTTCAATGTCCATTGCCATTGTGTGGATCCGACCTTTGATGTGAACTATCCATCGTGTGGGTCCCACCTTCAATGTGAACCGAGGCCACCTTTGATAGGGACTGTCCATCACTTGGGGAGAGAGAGAGAGATAAAAAACTAAAACCAAAAAAGCAAAAAATTCTTACTTGTGGATATATAATGTATAGAAGTTTAAGCTACGAAGCTATTTTAGCGATTATTAAACTAACTTTTATTTAAAAAAGAATATCTTATTTACTATTATAAGTAAAGGAAAGCCACTAATAAGGGTGTATCCAAGCAGGCCCATGAGCTGATCAGATAAGCGGTCTGGATTAATGGACCGTGAACCCACATGAACATTGTCCTCCACATCTATGCATTGTGTCGTATACTGTTGAAGCAAACACTGGGCAAAAAAAAAAAAACTAGTATATATCAGCTGTACATTCTTTAATATTTGTTTCGTTTCGACAAGGACGGACGGACTGAGTTTCATACATCACAGCGAGGGTTGAACCCCTAGCTACATTTGCTAGAGCTCGACGTTGCAATGAAGCTGTAATCCCAGCTTCTTGTGGGTCCCACTTAAATACCAGTCAACCCCTCTCCAAATCTGCAAGCTTGTCTTTGGGGGTCCCACTTGGTACAATCACATTCTCAAGGCTTCCATTTTCCACTTCCTTGCTCTTTCCCCATAAAACGCAATAAAGCCCTCCAACAATCAGTAATCCACCCACCACACTGCATGAAAATCTTACAATTAGAAGCCAGATAAAAGACCACAGAAAATAAATAATAATAATAATAAAATCCATAGCTTCATTTGCATGATATGCAAGGTTTGTAGTATCTTCCCAAACTGATATTTCCATTGGCTGGAACGATATGGATGTTGAAACAGCTGGATACAGGGGTGATATTGAATCCTTGCTTATATGACATTGTGTGCCAAACATTCCATTTTTATGTTGGGACAGATCATTTGGATGGATGGGATTCCATAACCACATCACATTGTGTCCCATTCAAGATTTTGGGTGGCTGTCCGTTGTTCTCCATTGTGTGGCCAATATGATGATTGGATCAGTCTGATTCTTGGGGCATCCCAACTTGATGATTGTATCTTCCTTTTGGATGGGTTGGATCCAGTATACATATCACTGCAGACCCCCTTTTTTATTTAAAACTCATGCATATTGGTATTGGTCCAAAATGGGTTGTACCTACATACTCGTTATGACCATGACTGATACAATATGGTTTTTAAACCTTGGTTATCAGGCCTCAAAACCCATTTCAACCCAGTCACTGGCCTTTGGCCTAGCACATATCCAGCATCAAGCAAGCTGGGCTGGAGCTGCCTGGGCCATGATGTTTAGTACATTGTCAATGTATATAGGAATTGGCACATGCCTACAAAACAAACCTTCCAAAGTAGATCAGTTCTGCCCACAAAAGAGCTGAAAGTATAGCTGTTATGGGCACAGACAGTGGTGAAAACATGGCCACATAGACCGGACCTTTCTTCTCTATACACCATATCTGCAACCAGTAAGAAACTCCACTCACAAAAATTCCCTGCATCATCAATTACCAATGGTTACATTCTTCAAAAATACTCTGCACACAAGCCAATGTTGAACATTTGTATGGGATTTAAGCCACTCCATCAGGTGGGAGCGAGCTCGGCCCGACAATTCAAAACATCCAATCGTCGGTGGGCCACACAAGTACCTTGTTGATAATTTTTTCTAACTATCCATTTTTCTTGTAATGTGCGGCCTACCTAATGAGTGGACAGGCCTGAACTTTGGGCATTCTTTTAATTGAAGTAGACCAATGTTTATTTCCTTTCCAAACCATCTAAGGTATGGAATTATTACACGTGGTCCATCCACAATGGGGATCCTTGGACCGACGGTCTTTGATTAATTAACCATGGGCCTTACTTGTAAAAACTGAAAATGTAGGCATGCCTATGCTGGGGATCATATGATTCTTTTTATAGATGCATAACCTAAAAATGGTTATCTTTCAATGAGAATTTAATGGAAGTCTATTGAAATAACAGAGGAAAGGAAGCAACGAAGGAACCTACGCAGTATACAACAGAGAGAAGCTGAATGTTCCAACCTAATTTCCATGAATCAATATTTCTATCTAAGACTAGTGCAGCAATAGCTGACTGAATGGTGCTCAGGAAACATTGGAGAGCCGTTAGCTGTATCTTAGCTGGGTAATCTTTCAACATCTCTGCCTGTGTAAATTGAATAAAACCATATTAAGATGTGTCCACAAGATAATAATTTCATGACACAGAAAGTGAGAATCTAATCACGTTGGTGTTTGCATGCGCTATTGAATTGAATTGTAATAATTAATTTGATGAAATGGAAATGACCAATCCTTGCTATTTGGCTTTAGGAGACTAGGTCCCATCTCACAGTTCTGTGACATTAACGTTGGACTTAAATTGCAATTCAATTTAATAGTACGTCCAAACGCGACATAATGGAAGGTTGTCCTATTGAAGTTCAAGTAACCAACATGGAGGAAGAGGAAAAAATCAACCTGCATAACAAACCATATGGACCAAGCGGTAAATGCAGCAAACATGAGAAGCGGGCCTTTGAGCGTCATCGGCTTATCCTCTCCGTGGGAAATTAGGACACCTCTTCCAGGCGGTGGGGCAACGTTGTGGTGCCAGTTTAAGAGCTTCAATGGAGGGCCTTGGTATAAGCTAAGCAACACAGCACCGCCAATGCATATTAACATGCCTACGATCTTCAATCGACCGTACGTTCTTCTCAAATTTACGCTCTCTATCCTACAGGGTATATGATAGGTTTGTCATGTCATTTCTACTAGCATAAGTTCACAAATTCGCAATATGTTTTGGGCAGTTAAACCCCAAATTTCAACATGTGAATTTAGATGATTGACAATCAAATGGTGTACACTACCTTAGTAAAATGGCTATGAGGAAGGTCATGGCAGGAACTATATTAATGATTGTGGTTGCAAACGTCGCAGATGTGTAACGGAGTGCCATGTAATAGAGATCCATGCTCAATGTAAGACTGCATTCCTCAAGAGGCACAAACGATATGAGAAATCGGTGTTCAAAGACTGCTATGGGCTTAAAAAATGTTCACGTGCAGTCTTATTTACAGGCATAAATATTTATGTGTCCACTCATGCATGCTAATTTACTAAAGAAATTAATAAATGTTCATTGATTTGCAATCCATGAAATTAGAACTTACCCTAGTAAGGCAAGAAGGAAGATCTTGCAAAAGACGATGAGTGACATCGGTGGAGCCTTTCTCCTGTAAAAAAATACACAACTCCAAACATTGAATTATTGTGGTAAGACTATCAATGTTCAATCTGCAGATATATGTCCGTCGTATAAAGGAGGTCCGCCGACACTCATTGGACAAAATGGAGGGAAAAGAGGCGGGTCCCATCACTCGAGTCGACCGGAGGTTTTCGAACTTGACTTTGCATGAGAGGCTACTGGATAGTAGTACCACAATGGACATGGATCGATGGGCTAGACACCCCAGAAAGATTTCATTTTGTATGTGTCTCAGGGAAGCCCAACAGCATGTACAATTGTTGGATGAGGCCCGTATGGAGCGACAATCAGATGATTGGAACCATCCACTTACTTCCTGTGATTCGAAAGTCACATTGAATGTATCATCCCGGTTATCGATAGGCCGCATTCAAACAAAGTTGAAAACCATAACTGAATGATGCACATTTGACTGGGAAGTATGAGGTTGCTCAATCAGTTCGGCGTGATCTTTGTACAAGCGGTCCACATCGCAACATGTGGGTCCCATCAGTGTGACACATGAAATAAAAACTTAGATATATGGCGTATCCTCACCTTTCATATATGCACACAAAAGGTGTCAAAGCAAGTGTACCAATGGCCTGCCTGTAGACAACAAAAACGAAGTAGCTCATCCCCTTATTGAGAGCTGCCTTAGATAGCAGAGCCATCCCTGCGTACAGCAATTGCATGAAAACCATAGCCAAACAGGCTTTCTGGTTATCCCAAAACTTAAAAGCATGACAAGCCATAGAATAAAAATGCCTTTGACTAAACACCCAAATGGGTTTCCTTTCTCCTCTCCTCTCTCCTCTCTCCTCTCTCTTTTCTCCTCCCTCTCTCTCTTTCTCTCTCTTATCACAAAACCAATGAAGCTTAGATTGCAATGAGGAGAATATAAGGATTCTAATCCGATTTTATAGAGGGGTGGAGCAGTGCTTTCAAGGGTGGATGTTGGGTGGTGGGGTCAGTTAGATGAAAGGCCCACCATACACCATACCTTGGGCATTGTAGACCCATACCATCAAACAGTACCATTTCCATAATACAATCCAGATAGCATCACTTTCGCAATATCAAAGATATTTTCCACATGTTGTATCCGTTGTGGCTTGTGTTCTAATATTGCACAGGTAAGTGATATTTAGTGCTTTTTCCTGTTGAGGATCCATGTCTTCCATTTTAGCACACTTACATGTGACATTACACGAGCACTATTTCGGAAGAAGAAATTTAAAAAACTAAGTCATCTAGATATGGACTAGACTACCGTATATGTCACTTTCTTTTACTTTTATATCCCTACACGTGGCATATGTCTACAAGATCTAAAGTGATCATCAAGGTCCCTTAAATGGGCCATGATCTTTTTTATTTTTATGAAGTTGGTTCAGTGCCACTCAAAGTGTATACTATATATGAAAAATCAAATGCACCTAAATAGCTAAATAGGAGATGGGCCATAACCTAAATTAGAAAATAGAGACAGGACCTCCTCCAATTAAGGGCAGGTGTGCCTTTTGGGCTGTAAAGCACCAAGTCAGTGGTTTACTCGTGACCGGTTGGGATCCTGCACGTGTTTGCCACATGTATGAAAGTCAAGTCAAGAATATATAAAATAAATAAATAAATAAATAAATAAATAAATCACAAGCATCTTTGGTTGAGGTTTGCTCTAATACATCCCCACGAGTTGCAATATGATTTGGTCTTTGAATCTAGATGGGCTTCTAGTAGATGATGAATCTCGACTTGTATAGTTGATAGACAACACAAAAACTCTTAAATTGAAGTATTTCAATTCAAACTTTGCTCATTTGCTTTGTAAGATGGTTACCCTTAACCATTGTGATGCAGGGATGAACATGATGAGGTCGATCACCGTCTTCCTCAAGGATAACTACTCCGAATCCACGGAGCTTCTTTGGACTCCTCACATAGACTTCTCGAATCCACGAGGAAAGAAAGCAAGAAAAATAGAAATAAATTCTAATAAATTCGTAATTTGATTGATTAATGAAATGAATGAGTTTACTACCCTTTATATAGGGATACTAAGCAATGAGAGAAATTTCATAATCATACTACAACTAAAATTCTTAGAATTCGCAACTTACTATAAATAGCGAACTTACTATTTATAGACCGTCGTGATGTTTACTAGTGCACAAGGTTTTTGGCCAAAAGTATTAAGTGTCCTATTTGGCTTCACCAAGTTGTTCAACTAATTATTCTAAGCACTTTTCATGTTGGGCGCAACTCCTAAAGTCCAACCGATGAAGAGTTATAATCAAATTAAAACTTACTATTTATAGTAAAAACGGTATTAAAATAGGGAAACGACCGTTGATCTGGTGGTATTTCGCAAATCCGGCTTGTGTAACCTGGCATAGCAGGTTGGGTGGCTAAAGTAGCTCGTTCAACCCCAAAATCATACATTTTACGTCCGATAACTCGTTCTAGATTGCAAGATATGCCCGATTTAAGATCTGACGGTCCAGATCACTTCTGTTGCCAACCAGGCCTTTTCTGATCCATCTTGGCCATGAAAGTATCCGCAATCCACTCTACATCACATTGTATAACTAGGGATTTGAAATATCCAGTTTCATAAAAAATTTGGGCACCCCCCATCCAAGGCTAACCCTATCACATAAACAGTTTGGGCTATTTAAAAAACTCTAATTCCAATAGATAAAGTCCCAACTTATCATATCGCAATATCTCGGGATGTATCTAAGCAAACCTTTCTTTATTTATGCTCCCTTAGGACCCTTTAATAAGTACGAAACCTATAGAAAAAGAAAAAGTATGTATGTTTTCTCTTGTTTGATCTATAAAGAAAATAATGAATTTCTTGATATATTCATTACCTTTTTCTACTTTTTCGATTCCCAAGCACAAAATCTCCACTGTAATCCTTATGAGATGGGAGTAAAGATTTCCACTTGCAAGTCAAACAAATTATTGAAAATAAAATCTCTTAAAATACATATTTTAATAGTAATTTGAGATATATTCATTACACTTTTCGATGATTTCTGTGATTTTCAAGTATAAAATCCATGGATAATATTTGTTAAGTAAAAATTTTTACCTGCAAATCAATCAAATCACTTAAAATGAAATCTCTTTAAATACATATTTCAATACTAACTGAGAAATAATAATTACGAATTCTTTTTCTTTTTTTTCATGGACTCCTGCTTATAAAACAGGTCCTTAGCTTAAAGTGGATGCCACTAAAAATGCATTTTAACACCTGTTTCTCTAGGAAGTATACCAACAACTAGAATTAAATATAAGATTATAGCCTACTCACGAATCCACCTGGCCTGAAATTTCACCTGTGTTTTTTTAACATGTCTTTTGAATGGTCTGGATTTTTTAAAACATCTCATATTTTAGCTGTGTGGGAAGTGGTGAAGTGACAAGTAGGAGAAGGCTTCCCAAACATCTCCAAATGCCACTTGCAAATTTCATAAAATTGAAAATGGATGGCGTCCAAACACACCCCTAAGCTTAGTTGATCCGATATGTCGCACTGGATGAGTGGTTGCTTAGTTGATCTTATCAGAGGTTGATCCTTAAGCTTAGTTGATTTAATCTAAGGTTGGCTTCGATCTGTCACATTGGAGGAGTGGTTGCAGGGCTGATTCATCAGCTTTAATTGATGATTTTTTACCATTTATTGGATGGGGCTCCGCCAAAGATTGGCAGTTGTTTAAGCATCCCATCAGTCAAAGCGTTCTGTTGGTTCAATAAATGCCCCTAAATGGTTAAAATATAAATGTAAATCTATGATCTAGTATAGCAGGAAGAATCCACCGGCTAGGATTGTCTTGTGATACGCCACCACCGGATGTAGATTGAGCAGTACCCGTGTTTGGACCTAGCTCTCTTCACCCTGACATGGTGGTCCATACAAAAGTTTTAACAGCAGCCCACTATCAAATCAAATCCCACCGTATTAGGGTGGACGAAGCTGGTTGGACACGGTTGGTAGATCCCTCGCATTGCAACCCATGTGATGCATTTTTCTTATATCCATGCCATCCATCTGCCTTTCCTGATAATTTTAGATTACGAGCCCAAAAATGCAGTGGATCCAAATCTCTAGTGGACCATTCCATAGGAAACAATGGTGATTGAATGGCTACCATTAAAATCTTATTAGAGGCCACTGGAATGTTTATTTGCCATTCAACCTGAGTTTAAGGTCACAAAGACCTGGATGAAAGACAACACAAATATCAGCTTAATCCAGCACTTTTATATCCCCAAGAAGTTTTTATTGGTCAATCACCCCTGTTTCCTGTGGTGTGGTCCACCTGAGATTTGGATCTGCTGCAATTTTGGACCCATACCTTAAAATGAACCTATGAAACAGAGGGACAGCATGGATATAAGACAAATACATCAAGGTGGGCCCCACAGAGGGATTCACTGAAGGGGCGAGTATCTATCTGCATCCCAGACGGATGATTTAGATCTTTTTTATGTGGGTCCCTCATGGATATTGCAAGGGCATACAAGACACTCAAAACGTGCAAGAGCAGGTTGACCCACATAGCACCCCACATAGCACCATGCGTTGTTGTCACCCATGCCATCAGAGAACTGCTTCTGCAGAGCTCGTGCTTATATTCCCACTGATAGTTATGGGACCACCTCGCCATCACATCAGAAGGGCATTAGACACCAAGTGCCCTACTAAGGTCCCCTGTCCATCAGCCAGCATGGCTGCCATGATTTGTTGCCTAGTCTTGTTTCTCAATCATGATCATGTCAACTATCTAGCCATGCTCCAATTTCAGGCAATGTGCAGCTCATTTTTGGGAGGCAGATTCAAATCTCAGGTGGACTACAACCTAAGAAATAACTGTGATTAAACGCCCATCATTATAAACTTTCTATGGTCGGCTGTAACGTGTATTGGCTATCCAACTGTTGATAAGGTCACATAGGCCTAGATGAAGGGAAAAATGAAAACATAAGCTTGGTAAAAATCTTTTGTGGCCCTCAAGAAGTTTTTAACAGTGGACGTTGAATCGCCACTGTTTCCTATAGTGTGGTCCACTTGAGATTTGGGTCTTTCTCATTTTTGGGTCCATACCCTAAAATGATATGGAAAAAATGGATGAATGGTGGGGATAAAACACACATCATGGTGGGCCCCACAGAGAATCAACCTGAGTAGTACTGGTGGGGTCACTACCGAATCCGAGTCCCAGATCAAGATGGTATCGTCTCATTCCTATGGACCTTGATTTCATTCTTCTCTGAGATGTATAGCAGGTCGCGGACACTTTCGTGTCTAAGATAGACTAGAGAAGGCCCATTCAGAGTAGGAGTGATGATGACCATCAAAACCGTAAAACAAGCATATCTCGCAGACTAGAATAAATTATTCTACGTACCATATATGATTTTGCAGTAGGAGAAGCTACTTTAGCCACTCAACCTACCTACGCCTAGTTGTCTACCTAAAATTTGCAAGATTTCATCAGATCAATGGTTGAAAATCCTTTTTAATTTCTTTTTCATTAAGTTTTAGTTTGATCATAACTTTTAATCCTTTGAGCTTTAGGAGACAGGAAAATGGCTTAGAAAATTTAGGAAAATATTGTGGTTAGACCAAATTAGACATTGTTTTTGTCCAAAAACTATGAAGTATAGTAGAAATCATGACCATCAATAATATAGTAACTTTACTATTTATAGTAAGTCATGGATTTTAGGGAGTTTGAGTTGGAGTTTAACACCGAAACTTCTTCTTAGATTTGGTATCTCTATTTAAATGGTCGTACATATTTTTTTTTATCAATAATCAATCTATTTTCAAATTTATTAAAATTTATTTATATTTTCTATTTCTTTTGTTTATACTCAAAAAGTGCAGGAGAGAGTTCAAAGAATCTCCGTGGATTTAGAGTAATTATTCGTCTGAGGAAGACCGTGATTGATCTCATCACGTCCAGTCCTGCGTCACTTCATCTGCAGATCACACATGGTATTAAGACTCCTGTACGGCTTGTCCAACTCGAGTTGGACTCAGTCGCACCTGATTCAATTCGACACAGAAAGTTACCTCTTACTCGGGCTAATTGCAAGTTGCAACTCAACTCATGATTGGACGAGTAATAAGGGGCAGAGAAAAATAAAAATTACCACTTTCAGCCTCTAATTGCAGATATTTCGATCCACCTTCCAAATCATTTGCGCTTGACTGCTTTTACTTTCATTTCAAGTTACTAATCATTTGTGAGCTGCACAAAAAGAGGTAAGTCAGACAAGCTTCACCTAACGGGCAACAGCTTACCCATCTATCTCTTGGCAGACGGGAATTTTAATCTGGACCGTCCAAAACCTACATCCCTAGTCCAAAATGTTACTTTAATAGGACAATGAAACGGGTGGAATCATATGCTTAATATCAAATCAGTCTAATTTTGAAGGTACGGTCTGGCCCACAAATGGACGGTCAAAAAAATTCCGTGCATATTTGCAACATTAATGGGAAATGATTTGTAGAATCCAAACATCATCTAAAGTTGCGGAAATGACCATCAAGTGACATTAGTGGCATAAGTGCTGGTACGTGAGGCCAAACGACAACATGGCGTGTCACGCATGATATAATGCCTAGTAGTTTTAGGTACACATGCATAGCATAGGGTACATGACACATGATGCACGGCATATGGCACATGAGAACTCTTCTTTTGTAGAGTATAGACTAGGGGTGCACATTGAACCGGTAGAATCGTGGAACTGAACTGGAACTGACCAAACGGCTCAGTTTGATTCAGTTCTAGAGTATACCAGCTCCAGTTCCAAAAATTAAAGAACCGATTACATTGGTTCGGTTCTTGGTTTGGGGATATGTAGAACTGAACCGAACCGTGAACTGATCTGTAAAACCAAACTGTGGAACCGAACTTGGAATCGAACCAAAAACACATTGATTGTTTCCATATTTGACTCATGGTTTATGGTTTACAATGGATTATTTGATTGTTTCTATAAATGTATTTTTGCATACCTTATACAATATCTAAACGATTCATCAAATGGATCACAACACGAATGGACACGGGATAAATTATAAAATAAAAGATGCAATTGGGCTGGATCATAAAAAGCCCAGAACTGTGGAACCGATCCGGAACGGAACCGGTTTTAACGGTACGTTCTGGTTCAGTTTTAGGGTGCTAATGGTCCAGTTACGGTTCCGAATATCCTTAAACCATTAGGAACAGTTCGGTTTTGGTTTCACCCCAGAATCGGACCGAACCATCCGTGTGCACCCCTAGCATAGCAGGTTAAGTTAGGAACTGACAGCTCATACAGATGGAGAGTTTGAGTCCATATAGGTAGATGTGAAGGAAATCGGATTGGTTCTTATCGGACTAAGTCAGTTGGGTCCACCTTGAATGTATGTTCTCTATCCATGTTGTCCATCCGTTTTTCCATCTAATTTAAAGGGTTGAGACCAAAATTAAAGTATATCCAAAGATCAAGTGGATCATACCGCGTGGGGATAATGATTTCCACCGTTGAAACCTTTCTAGGCACCGTAGTGATGTTTATTTATAATCTAACCTGTTAATGAGATCATACAGACATGGATGAAGGAAAACAAAAATATAAGCTTGATCCAAAACTTCTTTGGCCCTCAAGAAATTTTCAACGGTAAACATTCAATTCAACTGTTTCCTGTGGTGTGGTCCATTTGAACATTGGGTATGCCTTGATTTTGGGAAAAGCCCTAAAATTATCTTTTAAAATGTATGGGCGGAGCAGATAAAGTATATAAATCATGGTGGACCTCAAAGAGTTTACTCTAAGCTTAAGGGTAGTGAGTGAGTTACTCTCTACGCAATCCGTTCCTCTTCCGATGTGAAGATAAAATACGACGCTTGCATTTACAAAGGAGCGATTTTTGGGTCGACCATACCTGATATATATACACGAGCACGTGTGAATACCCACCTGTCTCCTGCGATGGGAAAATAAGCATTTTATGGTCTGGTGCATTGACCGGCGCAGGTGGGCCTCACCATAGTGTGTATGTGGATCCAATCTGTATGTAAAATGTGTCAGCCCATGCTAGGACTAGGGCCCAAACATCAGCCCTATACGTGATTCAGATAGGGCCTACACGAGTGAAAAGTGTGAAGAAAAACACACACACTCCAAAAAGTTTCCCTTCTTGTGGCCCAATTCAATCACTGACAGGGATAATTTTTGTTTCATGGGAATAATTATTAGTTTTTCATGTAATAGTTGGAGTGGATTTCATGTAATCATCATGGTGGGACCTTAAAAAAATCAAGGATGGCCAGGTCTCCTTCTGCTGTTTCCTTCCTTTGGTGTGACCCATATGAATCATAATTCAGTAATTCAGCCTCTCTTTTTTTTGGATCTCTCAGCTAATGGTCGGAGTGGATTTCTTGTGAACATCTCAGTGGGCCATGTAAAATTCAAGGGTGGGCGTTCCTATCCCAAATACTTCCCTTCCTGTGGCCCCCCTAAATCATAGACCAGACTAATTTTTAGACCCTATAGTTAAAATGGGCTGATGTACTTGGTGATCAGGGTAGATTTCACTTTAAACATCATGATGAGGTTCATTTCAACCGCCCACACCTTAAGACATGCCTACAAGGTTCCTTTCAAGGGGCGTTTTAGGGGGTGTTTGGATTTTAAGTTACTTAAGTTATGTCTTAAATATCTTATCTTGATTTCTACTTATTAAACTGAAGTGATTAAGTAACTTTAAATAAATAAAAAAGTTACTTGTGATTGGTCATAAACTAAACTTAATTACTTATATGAAATAAGTTACTTATCTACCGATGTAGGTAGAAAATGATGACCTAAACCTTTGAGCCTGGAAAGAAAATGAACGATTATTTCTTTTAAGCCATCATTATTATTATTATTATTTTTTACACATGCACACTCACCCCTACACACTCAGTAGTGGGATTTCACCGGATACTCGAACCCTTGACTGGGTGTTGAAATTCCCGAGAGTCTACCACCGGAGCAAGAGTAAGGATCCAAAGCCATTATTATTTTGGTTTTCAATTATGCTCTTGAAAGCTGTGTTTAAAAACTCCAGCAAGATGAGTTGGATCAGCTGCGTTCACCCAAGATCAGCCACAATCAATAGTCCAACAACTCGTTTAGATCTGTTTTTGACATGATGACTTGGCTGGTGACATGGAACACTCGGGCTCATTTTTCATGAAGATTGGACAATCCAACTCTAAATGGAGTCTCTATGGCTCCGCTCTAAGAGTCAAATATGATACTTCATACACCTTAAAGTTCATAGAACGAAATGAGGTTATTTTGAGGTCCTTATATTCGTATTCATTATGCCTAAGTCGACAAACTAGGAGGATATGTAAAAGATATTCATTTTTTTCCATGCTCATATCTTACAAGAGATGCCTACTTATAAATCTGAT